>JAJOZX010000038.1:762500-1402500 GCA_023014485.1 Bathynomus jamesi
TGTTTCATTAAATAATTATGATAAAGCATAAAGTGCTGGTGTTTATAACAATATCATGGTACTTATACCATGTCCAGTAATTTTTGACAATGTGGTATCATAGTGATGTTTAAGTGTTTATAAATGCATCGTCGTGATGTTATAATACCCGGTAAATGCATCGTCGTGATGTTATAGAAACTCATGTTTATGAATGGTGGTCCCTGTGACTACTGGTTATCAGTAAAAAGACACAGGAAAGTCACACTTTGCACTAAACTTTAGACTTTACTTTTTTCCTACAACCATGACTAGTTATTGACTACTGAAGTAACGATAATGTGTAGGACTGAGTGAGTTTTTATGATGACTATGTGGTGATCTTACGATGGTGGTGGTGATATGACTGCATGATTTTTTTTTTTAATGCAACTACATGGTGATAAGACCAAACACTTTGGTTGTTGCAAAGAAGAACTTCGGAAGTATATTCCAAATTTGACTCAGATTTTCGATGAATTCTCTGAAGAAGATATCAGCGTGGAAATTGGACGACGTCGGAGGCATTTGGAAGCTGCCAAAATCAGCGTTCAAGAAGCAAAGAAATGGACAGCATTGCAGTTTCTGGAGTTTATTGTGAAATGGGATTTTTGAGACTCTTTGCCAAGCTTGTCACTGTGTTTGAAATTGTTTTTGACTGTCTGTGTGTCTATTGCTTCATGTGAAAGAAGCTTTTCCAAATTGAAATTAATAAAAAATTTCTTTCGCTCCACCATGAGTCAGACAAGATTGACAAATCTGGCTTTACTTTCAATTGAACATGAATATGCAAAGAAGGTGAATTTTGATGAGGTCATTGATCAATTTGCAGAAATTAAGGCTCGAAAGCAGAGACTGTGAATCCTCTCTATTTACATTTGAAGAATAGGCTAGGCGTTGAGACTGGATTTCCTGTGTTTTTTGTATAAAATAAAATGCAGTATTACCTGTTCACTGAATTTTTAATGTCCTGCATTTTTCTTATTTCCAATTTGCTTATGACAGTATTGCACAGTAAACCCTCGATAAGTCGGACTTCGATGAGTCGGAATTCAGGATGAGTCGGACTCTGTCCTCTGTCAAGTGCTATTATTCTTTTGTTATTTTACTGAGAGAAGTGTTTTATTTCCTATGTCAAGTGTCATTATTATTTTGTTTCTTTTACTAAGTGGTGTTTTTTTAATACTGTATTGTACAAAAAGGTAAAGAATAAAATTTTTTTGTGTGTTTCGTGCTCAAAATAATTCCAGCAATGGTAAGTGAAACAGTTTTATTGTTTTTTAATGTTTATTTTGTTTATTTTGAACATTGTATTAGACTCTCACTAATCAAACTTAAAAGGTTAGAGAGTATTTATGCCTCTTTAGGGGTAAATAGGGGGGGTAATAAAGGTAATTCGCGATGAGTCAGACTTTTCAATGAGTTGGATTTGGTAGAGCCCTATATAGTCCAACTTATTGAGGGTTTACTGTACTGTTTAAAAATCTACTTACAAACATAATGTATTTTTCTGTGTGTTTAAATTTTAAAATTATTTATGGGGGAGTGCCAAAGGAAGGATCTGTCCCGGGTGCCAAATACTTTAGGTACGCCCCTGCCCAACAATGCCAACATACATTACAAATTTGGTGTTAATAGACTGAGTTGGGAACCACGTAATCCAAACAATACTATAGTTGGAACAAAAATTTGGATCTTAGTTCTATATTAGAATGGTTTGACTCAAACTTAACATCCTGGTCCCATTCCTAATCTAAAAGAAAATACTGCAGGATCTTGTATCGAATCTTCATGGCTTCTTAATTTTAGCAAATTAAGGTAGTTCTGTAGATCGCAGATAGGAACGGGTGTTCTGAATAGTGAGAGGAAGAAACGATTCTTGAAGTTAAAACGTTGCGTGAAACACTTGTGTTCGAGCTGCAAAATATATTTCAATATTTAGAATTTCAAAATTTACAGTTTTGGCAATTTTAATGTAAATAGCAATTTTTTTTGCTACTTTTATAACAAACGAATGTTGTAGCTAACCCAAGAAGAAACTAACAAATATGCCAACTCTGGAATACAGTCTTCCACATTTCTTGATGATAAGTCTTACATATTTTCTTGATGATGAAAGCAGTAGCAACTGTCAGTTTTGGTGCATATTTAATAATGAAGTTCATAAATATGTATGTATTTTTCAGAGGAGAGACGCATTCAAAGAAAGTGAACGCAGCTATATGGATTTGGCAAATGCAGTAAAGATTTTAGCAGCCCTAGCTACCAAGTGTGCCTCGTGAGCAAATGCTTAGTGGACTCAATATAATTTATGCTCCCTGTGTAATTGTTTAAAAGTAACAAAGTTGAACAATGCTTATTCTTAAAATAGAATTGACCTATTATTAATTATGACCATTATAGTAATAATGCCTTATGAAATGAAAAGTAATTGATTAATGTTACTTTGATTTATTTTAAAGGAAAATACCATTATATAAAACAGTAGGGTATGGGGCATTCCAGGAGAGATCATCCAATGCATGTCACCACTCTGACTTGGATTTTGATGAAAATTGACATATGGGGTTCTTCCAGGTGCTGATTTCTCTGGTCAAAATAAAAAAGTTCTATGACCCATAGTTTTTGAGATATGGGCCCCCAAAATCTTGGGAGTCCCACTTTACCACCTAACTTTAATGGGCAATAACTCCCAAACATCTTACCATAGACCTATAAAACTATACATTTTTAGAATCAGCATGAAGAGATCTATTAAATGATACCACATTCAAATGTGTAGAACAATAATGAAAATTTTCCCTTTTTTATTTTTGACCCCCACCCCCCTAGACAGTGAAATAAAAAAAAAAAATTTCATTTATTAAACTTCCATTAATTGTTAAAAGATACAAATAAAATAAAAACGTGGGTATCAAGTTGCAAGATATTTTAAAAATTATTGAAAAAATATGTATTGTGAAATTTTGACATTTTTATGCCTGCAGACTAAAATAGAGAACTACAAATGATATATTCACATGGATGAAAATAAACAGCAAAAATACAAATTGAACACACATATTACATCAAATTGATTCCTAATTACACAAGTTTTTTCAACTCATTTTCTGGGAAAACTTATTGAATACGCATTGTTCCTGGCTTTAAAGTTGGTGTACTTACTTAATAAACCTAAAATTTTATCTCTTGATATGTGGCATGTATCTCTAATTTGTGGAAAGTAATAGTAAACACTATATCTTGATGGATGCAAAGAGCTAACCTCAGTCATCAAATTCCTCATTATAGGAATGTACAAATCCCAACCATTTCTGATCATTGTATGTACAAACTATGTACAGGTGACCCTTGGTATACACGGGGGTTAGGTTCCTGAAAATGCCTGTGTAAACGGAAACCATGCATATGGAGACTAATACCTTATGGGAAAAAATACAATCAATCCCTAGACCAACTATATTTCCTCATACATCACTAAAGCACGTACAGAAACACCAAAACATACTTACATACATGTATATTTATATATTAACTGCACATAATATTATTACTGCAGTAACAAGAAAAAAATGGTTTAACTTACGAATAAAGGTAGGCAGATTGGGTAGAGTTGCTGCGGATGATGTTTACTGGTGAGAGTGTTGTTATTTATTGTGATTTATTTTTTTAATTGTAGTACTACTAATAAAGTATAAAAATACATTGTAAAGAAGTTAAAATCATTAGATGCATATATTTAACATAATGATTAATTAAAATATTGGATAACATCCTTTATGTGATGTATAATTTGTAAATTTGTAAAATTGGTAATAGAATCCTCACCACAATTAGGGTAGGGAGGGGAAGGGTAGAGCGACAGGCCATCACACACAGCTGTGTCGGCTGGGGAAACTGTGTATGGACAAGATCCCCTCCCGTGTATACAGGGGTGGGGAGCAATACCAAAACAGTGTATAGCTGAAACCGTGTATACAGAGGGTCACCTGTACTCTCCTATTTTTGGATTAACTTCAACATTATCTTCACCCAGAAAAGCTTTGCTTATAATCCTCACCTCACCAACTTCATCAGAAGATAATTCAAATGTTTTTATGTTATTTGCATTAATAGGTACAAATCTGTGGAATTTTTGTGTTCCTGTTAGCCACATACTTTTTTCATATCTGTCACTTAAAAATTTTTCCATATCTTCAATTTCTTCAGAATTTATTAAAAAAAATTTATGCTGTCACTTATATTGTTTGAACAAAATTCAAACATGTCTTCTGGTGTTAATATTTGATTTGCGAATGTTCTCTGCATACTCGCTCTGGCTACAGATCTTTTCACTGTACCCCCAATCACATCACAAGCGCTCTTACCATGGCTTGTGGCAAAGAAATGCCACTCACATTCCAGCCCAAAATCTTCTTCATGTTTACAAATGTTAACAAAGTTGAAACAATTTTTATATTGTCCTGCACATCCATCAGTAAAATAATGTAATTTTTTGATATGAAGGTGGGATTTTCTAATAATAGGTATGAGTGTATTTAAAAAAGTGTAAACCATTGTAGTGTTATGTTTTGTATTTGGAGATAAAAAACAATAACTTGAATGTTTTGTTTCATTACTTTCTGGTTCCTTATAATATAACACAAAGGGATGCACTGCATTGGGTATTTTCCCAATGAAAACCTTGGGCTGCATCCTGTACTACAAATGAGTAGTTTTCTGAAAAATCACCAAGAACCACAGCTGTATGGCTATTTAAATTATTCTTCAAGTTTTTTAGAAATGCACTTTGATTCTTTGCTATAAAGTGATGATGTGTCAATTTCACAATTTTTGTGCTTAATGAATTTATAAAATCATCTACAGATTCTGTTTTTTGAAATTGGCATGTTGATTATTTCAAGTAAGCTGACTTATAAAACAATTCTTAAATTATGCAATGTGTAAATAAAGATTATGAAAAATTGAAAAGTTATTAAAAAGGATTTGCACCATTGTGAACACTATGGGCAATTATTGGATCATTTGACACATTACTCCAACCATCTTGAATTAAAGTTACAGTAGAATTGACTAAGTCTTTTTTCATTGAATCCAGTACCTACTTCATTATTCACTTTGATTAGCAAGTCATCAGATCATTTTTTTCTGCTTGGAGGACAATAGCCTGGTCTTAAATTTTGGACCCATTTAATAAATTCTTTATTCTCTACAACTACAAATGGAATATTTGCTGAAAAGAAAAATCTGGCCATTTGCAAATCTAGTTGTTCTTTTTGATCTACAGTTGTTCTAACCACATATGGCATTATCTGACCTTGTGTTTTCTTGGCTGGAGTAGAATGAAAAAATGGTATGGAAGATTCAGAAGCGGATGAAGTGAATGAAGTCTTACTACTGTGAATTGTAGTGTCATCATGAACCAGGCTTTCATATGATTTGCTTGAAGAGGGTCTACTCTCAAAACTGCCATGCCTATGTGTAGGAGGAAGAGTTGCTGATGTAGCTGTATTTGTAAGCTCATTCGCTTTATCATCACGAGCCTGTACCCATTTTTTATTGCATCGATCTAAATGATGTTTCACTCATTCTATTTTTTTTGAAAATACACATCTGCAGTATTTGCACCAAACTCTATTTTGTTGGTCACTCAACATTTCTACTTCATCCCATTCAGCAGCTTTAAGTCTGCCACCAGTATGTGCGAGTCTAACTTTCTCTAGATGATGTTTCACTCTCTCAATTTTTCGAGTGATAGCTACTTTCTTTGCAATAATTGCATAGTACTCTAGTAGGCTGATCACTTAATAAAATCACCTTGTCCCATTCGCTAGCTTTAGATCTTCCACCTCCATAACTCTTTGGCATCTTAAAAATTCAAATATGAGTTAGGTCTAAATAAAGCTGAAATCTGCTGTTAAGAAATAAAGGAAAGATCTAAAATTAAAATGGAGAAAATTCTAATATGTCATTATTATCTCTCATATCTGAACTTTCTGTGAAATAAAGATGTCTTTTTAATATATATTGTAGATTAGATAAATTAATAAAATAATAGATATATTAGGCACTACATAATTATTAAACCTTTCTAAAAAAAATTTCAACCCATCAAAAACCCAAAACTTTGGGATAGTTTTTGGTGAAAAACCTGGGTTTTTGCCAACCCTGATTTAGACCTAATTTAAATTTTTAAGATGTCAAACTGAAAGAGTTATAGAGGTGGAAGATCTAAAGCTAGCAAATGGGACAAAGTGACTTCATTAAGTGATCAGCCTACTAGAGTACTATGCAATTATTGCAAAGAAAGTATCACTCGAAAAATTGAGAGAGTGAAACATCATCTAGAGAAATGCAGTAAAGAAAAGTGGAATGTTTTGAAAATGAGGCAAGAGGTATGCCGAGACTCAAATTTGGAGCATCAGTTGAAACAGATTCACTTCCTCCAACTTTGGCTTCTGGCAAAGATGATCCAAAGATTATAAGTGAAAATGTGCCTGAAATGAGTGACACCAGTGCAGGTTCTTCATCATCCACATTCTGTCATTCAACACCAATAAAGCATAAAAGGCAAAGATCAATTACACCATTTGTGGTAAGAACGACTGTGGACTAAAAGGAAGAATTAGATTTACAAGTTGCAAGGTTCTTTTTTTCAGCTAACATACCCTTCAACATTTTAGAAAATAAAGAATTTATAAAATTAACCCATTAGTGCTTGGTGTCCATTTTAACGGATGCTGAAAAATGTGCATTTATTTTTTAGAATATTTCATTATAATAACACGATAATTATGTTTTGAGATTACATTTAACAAAAAACATAACCATCATCTGGCAACATTTCTTTCACTAGCATCATAACATCAAGATGGCTACCGCAAATCAGAGTATTTTCACGAAGTTAGTAAAAAATGAATATTTTGTTAGTTCTATAATGTAGTTTCAGTAGATAGCTATATACTAACACTAAGTTCATAAGTTGCTCTAGATGATGAAACCACATAATATCAAATATGTCTGTTATATTTTCTAAATAGCTTGTTCAAAAATCAGTGTCAGTTATAATGGACACAAAGCAGTAGAGTGCTGTTATGTTTCACCTTCAAGTGTCCATTTTCAATGAACTCTACAAGAAACATTTTCTGTGTTAAATTTGGAGAAACTAAATTGATATTTTGTTTATTAGTTAATTACTATTTTGTTTATTATTTATTTATTAGTTATTTGTTAATTTTTTACCTTTTGCGACATTTGCATTTTTTTTTCTTTCAGACTGACAACTGCTGAAGCTTTGCTTTGGCTATTTTAGAGGACCTGGATACAGGTGGTAATGTTTACATGGGACTTCCCAATAGTGATGAATTGTCAGATGGTGACAGTGACCATTCAGATGATGAAGCCGCTGGCAGTTCAATCCATTTGAAGAAAGGAGTCTTGAAAGCCAATGCGGAAATTTTTCATACTCAATATTCAAATTATCAAAATGTATTAGATACATACGATGAAAGCACATCTGATTTAGTAAAAGAACCCTCAAAAAAAGATAATGCTTAGAAAATGGAGGAAAATTAAACCTGCAATATCCCTCGCAACTGATTGTCAACTGAAAGAAATATCTTATCTGAACAATCAAAAACTTGGGTCTTCACCCGTTGAATTTTTTCAGCTTTTTTTGACAAAGATTTGATCAAATTACTAATTGAACAAAGCAATAGTTACGCTGCTCAAAATAGTCGTAATCTAAATTCATCAGAGTCTGAATTATTTGTATTTATTGCAGGTTTATTGCTCTCTGCGCACTGCCCTCTCCCAAATAAAAGAAAATATTGGTCATCTGAGGACAATGTACCAAAAGTACTGTCCAAATATATGAGGAGGGATAGATTCGAAGCAATACTTAGGAACATTCATTTGGCTGACAATACAAACCAAATTGATGATCGAGCCTATAAGCTCAGGCCATTGTTTGAGATCATTTGCAAGAAAGGTTTCTTCAGCACAGTGGTTTGGAAGAACATCTATCTGTAAACGAGAGCATGATACCATATTACGGTAAACACTATGCAAAATAATTTATCAGAGGTAAGCCCATCAGATTTGGCTTCAAAATGTGGGCCCTGTGTTCAAAGAACAAAAGTCGACCCTCGACTTACGTCATCACCGTCTTACGTAATTTCGAGTTACGAGAAGCCCCCATTGACTGTAATTGATTCATCTTACGTAATTATTTCGTGTTGCGTAATAGCTGCGTAATCGCAAACACAGTGCGTGACCCCTCACTGGCAGGATGCCGGGTATTTCACGTTATTTCATTGTTATTTTTACTGTGCATTATATAAAGTGATACTGTATGAAGTGATTAATAATTTGGCAAATTAATGTCTAAAATTAATTTTTTATTATTAATTTTTAATATGTATTTTCTTTTACAGATGGTGTTTCTTAATAATAATTAATTAATAATTACCATTATAATTCTGTTTATATACACTGTTTTTATCAAAAAATTTAATTATTTTATTTTCAATACTTTTTTGGGGTCCTGGAATGGATTACCCGATTTACATGTATTTTGGGGTTCGACTTACGTCATTTTCGAGTTAAGTAGCTCATCTCAGAATGGATTAATTACGTAAGTCGAGGATCGACTACTTGCATTCTTTTGATATCTACATGGTTAAGAATTCAAATCAAACATCAACAACTGACAAAAAGATTGGCGTTGGTGGCAATGTTGTGTTGCAGCTTGTTTCTCAAGCTCGTGTGCCTAAAGATGCTGGTTATAAAGTGTTCTTTGACATTTACTTTACTGGTCTTAGCCTCATTGATGAGCTATCTAAACAAGGTATTTGTGCATCAGGAACTTGCAGAGAAAACAGAACAGAGAAGTGCCCACTGAAATCAAAATCTGAAATGAAGGCCATACGAGGCTTCTCTGATTACAGAATATCAGATAACTTGATTATTATAAAGTGGAAGGATAATAATGATGCAAGTTATTCCATGTCATTTCAACGGCGAAAAAAACGTGACATCACCGATTTTTTAGAAAATTGGCACACTTATAGATCTCAGTGAGAAAAACAGAAAGACGCTTGTTTCAACACTCTAGGTCATATGGTTCCGGAGATATGGCCCTTCGAAGTTTGTAAAAAAAAAGGTCAGGGCATACCAATTTTCAACATGAAATATCTCGGCTCCTATTGCACTTACAGAGACCATTTAAACACTGTTTTAAAACTTTTAAGCAGATCTACAACTTTGTTTCTATTCATATTTTACCTCAGCAGTCAAAAAAAAAGGTGATCTTATTTTTTACCTTTCACCTTGTGTAGGTCATTTGATGTCACAACCAATTTTTTTCTCCTTTCACCCAATTTTGGGTACACATGTCTACCTTAACCTAAAACAAGATTTTTAGTGTTGATTAAGTTAATATAGATGCTACAGCCATTTCAGTAAACCATACCCACCTCCATTTTGACCAAGTACCTTTTTCCACCAAACTTTGGAGCTAGTGTTGAGAAAAATACCATTAGATTTTTCTTACTGAGATATATAATGTCTGCTAATTTAAAAAAAAAAAATCGGTGATTATCTACTAACTAACCTAACCCAGTTATTTGGTTGAATAAGTATTCGGCCCTATTATAAATTTTTTTTTTTTTCTATATTTCAGAGAATTATATAATATAGGTAATTTAAATTATATAATTAATTAATTTATATGGACATTCAAAAGTGTGAAGAACTTTGAACCTGCTATCCTGTTTAAAGGTAAAGCTATGTACATATATAAGTACCTTATATTAGGCTATAGGTACTACCCTATAGAATAAGTTCAGTTTTAAGAGTTAGATGAGTTTTAATAGAATTACTTAACTTTGTGTATTTATTCATTGTGTACAACAATATGTACCCATGTGAAAATAAGCTTATTTAAACCTTGGAGCAAGGAGTTTTTTGGCATCTATATTTATTCCAATCTGCAAATCAAACTGCACATTTTTTCTTGTTGTAGACCTCTGAAACAAGATCAGTAGGTCCCAAATTTTATTTATGCCATCTAAGCAAAAATAGTTTTTAACAGGGTTGGATACAATGAATAATTATAATTGTATTTTTAATTAATTGATCCTAATTTCCATTAATTGCAATTGATTCAAAATAAAATAAAAATAAAGGTAATTGTAATTGATTTTTGAGCTATAACTGATGTAATTGATCAATTAATGTCAATTGTTAAAAATTATACCCTTAGATCTGGCAGTCAAACATCATCTAATGAAAATAAACCTTTGATAGTTTATTTAGTTATACTTAGATATAGATATATATTTAGATATATAGAATAGATAGTTACCGTATATTTGTGTAATTGTAATTGATTCAGACAAAATTAATTGTAATTGATCTTGAAATTGTGAAGTACAATACTAACTGTAATTAATTTGAAGAAAAAAAAAAAATTGTAATTGTTTCCATTGTGTGTAATTGAACCCAACCCTGGCTTTTAAGCTACATATGGTTTTTTTTTCTTTTTAGATAAACATGGATTTCAGCAGTTTGAATATGGGCAGATTCTGTTGTGACCCATTTAAAAAACACAAAGGAAAAGTGAAAAAAGGCATTCGTGCATTGACTAAAAATTTGATTATCTGATCAAAATCCTGAATTGAAACTAACAAATAATCATAAAGCATGTGCAACCTGTCGAAATATACTAGCAAATCATCCATCCCTAATGCCTGAATGTGAACCACTTGAAAAATCACCATCCACCTCATCAAGTGCCCCATCTGAGCTAGAAACCATTGGAGATGTAGTTGAAATGCAGTATGAGCTTAGTAAATTCAATGCTTCATTGGCCACACTTGATGAGACCCCAATAAAACCATGTAAACTCTCTGACAGCACTGGTTATGCAAAGAGAAAGTTGAGGAAAGTAGTAGTAGTTGTGAAAAGAAAGCTTAAACTTGCAACTGAACAACCAATTTCATGCAGTAACTCAGATGATACAGAACTGGAGATTCTTCAACAACTGAAAGAGAAATTTAATCAAGTGACAAGTCAAAGTGAAAACTGACAATTCTTACTATCCTACCAAAAAAAATGGACACAAGTAAAGATCAGAGAAGAATTTAAGTGCTCAGATTACATGGCTAGGCAAGCAAAGAGTTTGGTGAGGGAGAAGGGAGTGCTTTCAACTCCTAATCCATGTTTGGGGAAACGCCTGAATAGTGAAACTGCTGCCAAAGTAATTGACTTCTATCATTCACCAGATGTGAGTAGACAAATGCCAGGGTTGAAAGACTGTTTCTGTAAAAGGAGCTGATGGTAGGCGGGAAAGAAAACAAAAATAAAATATATTGTAAATACCTAATAACTGCCTTTTTTAAATATAAAGTAATGTTGATGCCTCTTTTTTCATGGTTTCACCCAGCTAGACAAGAATCAGTTTTTCTAACTCAATTGGTAAAAATAAAGGAATAGGTTATTTTAATATACATATTAAAAGGCAAATTGTCTTAAAAATAGCAGACATTATAGATCTCAGTGAGACAAATCTAATGGTACTTTTCTCAACACTAGCTCAAACAGTTCCAAAGAAATGGCGCTCTGAAGTTTTGTGGAAAAAGGTACTTGGTCAAAATGGAGGTAGGTATGGTCCACTGAAATGGCTGTAGCGTCTACACTAACTTAATCAACACTAAAAATCTTTTTCTGGGTTAAGGTAGACATGTGTACCCAAAATTGGGTGAAATGAGAAAAAAGTCGGTTGTGACATCAAATGACCTACACAAGGTCAAAGGTCAAAAATAAGATCAACTTTTTTTTTTTTACCACTGAGGTAAAATATGAATAGAAACAAAGTTGTAGATCTGCTTAAAAGCTTTAAAATAGTGTTTAAATGGTCTCTGTAAGTGCAATAGGAGCTGCGATATTTCATGTTGAAATATGGTATGACCTTGGAAATTGACCTTTTTTAACAAAATTTGAATGGCCATATCTCCAGAACCATATGACCTAGAGTGTTGAAATAAGTGCCATTCTGTTTTTCTTACCGAGATCTATAAGTGTGCCAATTTTCAAAAAAATCGGTTATGGTCACGTTTTTTCGACCCAAAATTCCGTTGAACTGACATGGAATGACCCATGTCATTCTGGTGTTGAACTTTGAAACTGAGAAAATAAGTTCAATAGAAAGATGGGATAGAATGGAGAAGAAATATGTTAAAGTGCCACAGCTTGAATCCATTCAAAATTATAATAAGTGCATGGGATTTGTTGATCAGATGGATCAAAATGTTGGCACACACCGAATTCAGATTAGACAGAGGTGGTGGCCGATATTCTCCTACATGATATCTGTTTCCATAAATAATGCATGCATTTTGATGAACAAAGCCGGACACACAATCACTCTCAATTTATTGAAAATGTAACCCTTTCTCTAATGAAGACACATGATACTCCAAAGCTTCAAGGTAAAAGACTGTCCTCACATTTGGTAAATATAGGTCGCTATGATAATATTGGACACTGGATAAGTATACATCGAAAGAGAAAGAAGATGCAAGCATTGCGCTGGAAAAAGTCACTTTCAGTGTGAAAAGTGCGACATAGGGCTTGACCCAAAATGCTTCAAAGCATATCATGTCCAGTAGCACAAAAATGCAGGGATGGGAGTTGGCCAAAAACAACCGACTCCCGACTCCTGAGTTGGTATTTTAAAAACCAACTCCGACTCCCGACTCTTTCCTTATCATGCTGATCTACAACCTTATAAATATTGGGATGTTTGTTTCGTAGATGGCGTTTCAAGTTTGAGGCTCTAGTTGGAGCATTAGCATGTTTCCCAGTGTAAGCACTAATTTTTGCATTACACTCTTTACCATCCTTTTCTACTTGACAAATAAAAATACTTTCATCCTCATTTAGCTTAAAATATTGAAAGACTGCTGATTTTCTACTAGGCCCACGACTCATTACTAATAGGGGCTAATTAAATTAATAATTAATATATTGCTAATTTTTATATGGTACCTAGTATCCTAAAATAGAAATATGAAATTCATTTGCTAAGATTTACCAGAACAATAAATCAAATGTGGAAATGTGAATCTAGAATTAGTTCAGGAAGATATTTATTTAGGGCATAGTAGTATTCTGGTAAATTGTTGGCATATAGAAATTGAATCAAAGAGTCGGGAGTCGGTCGTTTTTACCGACTCCTGACTCTTCAAAAAAGCCCCGACTCCCGACCTCTGCAAAAATTATACTGATTACTAATTGAAGCTAATTTCAATATCATACTAATAAACAGAGCTGGGCACTTCCGCAAACACTTCCGCAAACCGCAAATTCCGCAATTGCGGAAGTATGTTTTTTGCTTGCGGATTTGCATTTGCGGAAAAGTCATCGCAAATTAGTGAATTTGCGTTGCGGAACTAAGACCGCAAACGCAAATCTCCCACATGGCCACTGGCCAAGCCCGCTAGTGCTGTGATGCTGCTGTCACTGGCTGCCAATTGGATGGCAGGCAGTTAACTTAATTTAGCTTGTGTAATGTAATGTGTGTACAGTTACAGTACAGTCTTCTCTAACGTGTCTAAGTCTCAAAATTTATGAAATTCAAATGATTAAATTTATTATTTAATTTATTAATATTTACTTGCAGGAGGTGTTTTTGTTCAATATAATATATCAATATATGTAGTATTTTTATTTCTTCTACAATAGTGATTTATTGTAATAAATTATTTAGCCTTGTTCTTAATAAAAACAAGGCTAAAACATTAAACATTAAAAAGATATAAAAACTTTTTATACCTCTAATGTTTTGGATACTTTTTATAGTTAAAATTGCGATTGCGGAAGTGCCCAGCACTGTAAAAATTGGAAATATGGTTTGCGTTTGCGGATTTGCGTTTGCAGCACCAAAAATGGCAAGCAGTTTGCGGATTTGCGGTTGCGGAAGGTAAGGTTTGAGTTTGCGGATTTGCGATTGCGGAAGTGATTTTGAGTTTGCAGTGCCCAGCTCTGCTAATAAATAGCCACTGCATTTCGTGTATGTATGTATTATATAAATATATTTTTGTGTGCATAAATATCAGCCACTGCATTTGGTGATTTCAGTGTAATCATTTTTATGAAAAGAGAATTGTAACATCTTCTAAGCATAAATGACAACTATTTAGTTCCTATCTGCCTAGTGCCTGGCGTCCGTTAAAACGGACACCTTATATCTTGGTAACTAATAAAGATTTGAAAATAAAACTTTGTGTAGTCATTTACATTGCTTTTATTAGCCTCCATTTGAATTTTCAGCAAAATCATCCCAGTAGATCAACTTTTGGCACCAAACAGGAAAAGGTTAGCATCTGATCTGTTAATAAAAGTTAATGATGAAGTAATCCATAAAATGAAGAATGACCTTAATCTTGATGATTGTACCATTACCCTTATACAAGATGGCTGGAGTTCAGCAGGTAATGATCCTATTATTGCGCACAGTATTCATAATAGAAAAAAGCCATATCTGATTTCAGCAGTAGCTGCTGGAAGTACAAAAAAGACAGCAGAATATTGTGCACAGTTAGCTAGAGAAACAATAACAAAAACTAAAGAAATATATGGCATTGATGTAAGTATAACTATTTTGTAGGTACATTTTATTTTAGTTATAAACTGAAGTAATTCTCCGCCTTGGTACTCAAATGCTCAGTTCCTTATGAGTTATGACATTTTATTTTCAGGTATTTGCTATATGCACTGATAATGAAAACAAAATGATAAGAATGAGAGAAATTCTTAAGGAGGACAACTACAGTCTTATTACTTATGGCTGTTCAGCACACCATCTAAACTTGGTAGAAAAAGATGTCTCCCCAAAATCAGTTCTCAATAGGGTGGCCAGACATCCGGCTTTAGGCTGGACAGTCTGCCTTTTGAGCACTCTGTCCTCCATCTGGAACCACCTTGAGCCAGATGTTAATTTATCCTCCTTTTTGGGGTCTGGCTAAAAAGAATTATATAAATTACCTCAGGTACACTTAAAATAGTGGGTACTGAAGGCCATAATAACAGTTAATGTACTTTTATTATATGTAGTTGGCAACACTGCTGATAAGCTGCATTTGTTTTCAATTTCATGACTACGAGTCGGACAGTCAGTCTGCCCAAGGAGTAAAAATTAATATTAATTTCTTTCAGTTAGCTATATACAGTATGTATAATGTTTTATATATATACAGGCCCATATCCAGGGCGGCCCAGAGGGGCACGTGGCCCCTCCCCCCGAAATTTCTCGAAAATTTTTTTTGAAGGGTTTTAATTTTTTTGCATTTTTGTTTAATATAATTTTGTATAAGACGCTGCTGAACGTCAAAAGAAGAGCAGGGTAGTCAGCAAAAATTTAATATAAACAAGGGTATTTGAGTCTAGCAAAGCTAAAGTGATGTTGTTTGTGTGAGTTTATATGTGGTGTGTTGGTGGAATGCATAGCTACCGGCATAGCCACTGGCTGTCAACACAGACCAGCATATTCTTGGTTATGTGGATTGTGCTTGTGCTAGTCTTAGTTCATATAGGTGTATTATTTTCATGCTATTAACTTGAGTGTTCTCATCTTCTCAGAATTAATGAAGAAGATTACTTCATTTTTTGTGCCAATTAAGCGGCAGAGAATTGAATATGGAATAAAATTTTGATTTCAGAGACATTCATTTGAAATTTTTTCTGAGCTTTATTTCATACATCATCTATTTTCAGTTAATGAATTTAAAGTAACACCACCATATGCACCCTCAATGCTCCTAAGAGAGCTATACACACTATTATTTATTTTCGTAAGTTGGTGTGACCCCCCCCCCCCCCCCCCCCCCCCCCCCCAAAACCTGGATATGGGCCTGTATATATATATATATTAGGCCATTTCGAAAAATCGAAATTTATGATGGCTCAACGCACACATACTAAAAAAGTAATATGTCATGAATAAAGACTTCATGCAAAATATTAAGACAAGAGCTTATTGTTATCCCACCCCTCAATGCATATCTATTTTACCCCTCATGAGAAAATTTTCATTTTTCTGGCAAATATATTTATTTATTTTGTGATGTCCTCTTAAATTTGGTATATAAAATTCATAAATAAAATTGGAAGATAAGTAGGTCATTTTCAGGAATGGTCCAGTAACCCCCCTATATTCTTTAGAGAGAATTCTAGAAAATTCTTCCTTCAGGATAACTATTCTAGTATTTCCATTTTTTCCCTTTATGGATTATATGATGTTTTATTTGCTTTTTCAGCTATAATTACTGATATTTTCACAAGTTTACTGTTCTAGAAAGGTTACTTCATGTTACTTTACAACTTTCTTACAGTAATCAAGTCATAATATAATTTAGGTGAGTGATTAATGATTATATTATATTATTATTAAGACTAACAGGTGGTAAAACTTTCTCCCTCAGAATTATGGCAAAAACCAGAAACAAGTGTGAAGTCTGGTTGGTCGGAAAAGTGCTGGAAGAGGGTTTTTCTGAGAAGCAGCTTCCAACTAACAGTGATGTCCTTAAACGTCTTTTTTATCACATTAAGGTGGGAAAGCAAAATGTCTCTGTAGCTTGCGCAACTGTAGCCAACGAAGTTATTGCTATGTGGGAAAAAGCCTCCTTAATTACATCCCACAAGCCTTATATTGTCTCAAAGCTTAAAAGGCTTTACAATAAGCATGAAGGGCTGGTCAAGAACCGAACTCGACGAACTCCTACCCAAGAGAAGAATGAAGCAGAATTTGTCACCAGCTTAAAGAAGCTTTTCGATGTAGCTCATTCAGAAGTGGAAACAGAAATAAAATTGCAGGAGGATAAAGATTTTCTTAAGGATCAAAGGAACGATCGGAAAATGATTATGGGTCCAGAAGACAGAGTTTTCAAGAAAGGCAAAAGCACGACAGATAAGCATAGAAAGAATGGAAAAACTTCGCAGGAAATCAAAGGAAGAAATGAGGCAATTGACAAAGGTTGTGGATCTCAACCAATGTGAAAATTCCGGTTCAGGAGGAAGTGAAGAATCATCTGGTGATGAATTGTTCTACAGAGCACTCTCATCATCATCTTCAAAAAAGGAGAAGCTTGAACCAGGTGTAATTGTTAGGGATAAAAAGTTCTTGGCTGCTCTGGACTGCACTGGAACATCTGCAAGAGCTGCTATGCACATTGTGGCACCTGCCCTTTCAGCTGCTGGAGTGGAAATTGAAGAGATCACACTTTCATCATCCTCTATCTACAGGTCTCGGCGATCAACACAGATGCAGATGGGAGAAGACATTAAAGCCAGTTTCCAACCAAATACCCCTTTAATAATTCATTTTGATGGAAAGCTGCTTCCATCCATGCTTGGGGGTAAGATTGATGTAATGCCCATTGTTGTGACTGGTGCAGGCGAATTAGAAAAATTACTGTCTATTCCAAAGCTTATTTCTGGAATGGGAGAAGAAATGGGGAGAGCAGTTTTAGATGTCTTGAAGCAATGGCCACAAGTAAATGAGTGGGTAGCAGGCCTTTGTTTTGATACTACGGTACTGCAAGCAATACAGGTATCCATGCTGGGGCTTGTACCATCATCCAAAAGGCCCTTCAGAGATCACTCCTTTTTCTGGCATGCCGCCACCATATCCACGAGCTTCTTATCACTGCAGTTTTTGACATGTTTTTCTCTTCTTCGGGTCCACAAATTCCCTTATTCAATCGATTCAGAGATTGTTGGGATAACATTGATCAGCAGAATTACAAGCCCTATGAATCCCAATGATCTCACCTCAGAATCTTTAGATCATTGGATCTTGAAGCACAGAGACAAGCTTATTTCTTTCATCAACTCCAAACTTCAAGAGGGCCACACTCGAGGTGACTACAGGGAATACTTAGAACTTGCACTTATCTTCCTTAGTTGTCCAATGCCTAAAACAAATAAAGGCTCTGATAGCAGATTCCACTACCCAGGAGCTTACAGCAGAGCTAGATGGATGGATGGGAAAGGGCATCTATTCCTTAAAAATTTACTTATTTAGGAACCAATTCCTTCTCACCCCTCATGAAAAACAAGCTCTGATACGAATAAACGCCTTTTCAGTGACAGTTTATCTTCAAGCTTGGTATACATCTCCAGTTGGAATTGATGCTCCAGCAAATGATTTGGCCCTCCTCAAGATGCTATATATCTACAAGATCCAGGTTGATAAGGAAGTGGGTGCTACGGCCCTCAAAAAACTTCAGAACCATGGTTGGTACTTGAGTGAGGATCTTGTAGGATTTGGCTTTTTCTCAAACCTCGTGACTGAAGATGATAAGATTCTAATGCTCCACAACCTTCACCACGCGCCTCCTCGAAAAGTGAGGGCAAGAAAGGTGGACCCCCGAATGTTGCAAAACCCCAATGACTTAAAGATTACCAGTTTTGTCACAACTCAAACACAAGACTTCTTCAAGTGTTTGAAAATAGAAATTCCCAAGAAACTTCAAGACATTGAGGAGCACCGTAATCGGGTCATGGCAGTCAAAGTAATCAACGACTGTGCTGAACGAGGAGTCAAACTGGCTACAGAGTTTAATGAAAAGCTCACAAAGAGTGAGGAAGAGAGACAACTGGCCTTTCAAATCATTGAAAATCAGAGAAAGGAGGTCCCTCAGCCACTGAAATCCCTATATTCTTAATCAATATATGTCTTAAATAGAATTTAAGTCGCTTTGTTTTAAAACATATTTTTCGTTCAGTCTTATATTTGCTCTAATTATCCATTAATGTAAAGAAGTACCATCTGAGGGGTCTTTTTATCATTCAAATAAAATGATATTTTGTCTATTTGTTTTTCTTCCTTTATATAAAAAAATAAGTGTGTGCGTTTATCAAAATTCAATTTGAAAAATTACCATATAATCGTGAAATGGTCTAATATATATATATATATATATATATATATATAGTATATATATTAACATACAGCCACATACACAGTGTCCTCCTTTTTGGAAATTTGGAAGACATCCACATTCTCAAGCATGTTGTAGAAATTAACAAATATTTCCAAAACCATCACCAACCTCATGTAAGCTAAAAACAAATCCAATAAATTAGCTACTGTCAGCTTTACTTTTATGCATTAGCACTGTCACCAGTGTGAATCCTAATTCAAGACTCATTAATAAGTTGCATAAGTTATTTATTTATGCTGTCAAATCCAGCAATATTTGTAATAAAAATTTATATTTTAGGGTTGGTTAATGGAGAAAGGAGGTATGATGCCACAACTACCAAATGAAACCAGAAGGAATTCTCAGTTAGAATGCATAGAAACCTATTTGTCAAATTACTCTCTATATATAGAAATAAGAGGAGCATATTGAAGACATTGATCACAACATTGGAAAAATGATAGATAACTTATCTATACAGAGAGAGGCACTCAATTTACAGTCACAACTCTTACTTGTTGGAAATGCTCTAGATAAGGTGCATTTATATTATGCATTTAAAATTACTTAATTAACTTTAAATATCAATATTAATTTAAAGATATTTTATAGACTTATAGTGCACATTTTATTTATAGAATCCTGTACTAAAGCACTACTAATAAATAATTAAAATACACTTCATTTTATATGTGTTGTAACTAATGTTGTAAAATTCTCGGGAATAATCTTTAAGAGAATATTCTCAAGAATTTTCTTGAGAATATTCTCCGAACTGAGAATTTTCTTTTTAGAACATCTGAGGGTTTTTTCAACTATTCCGATACAACTTAACTTCAGTTCCTCTCAAAATGGAGAAATTCTAAGTCAGAAGTGAATGATAGGATGAGTGAAGAAAATAAATTAATGCAAAAAATTTATTGAATCATTGTATAATGACTGTATTTCAGTTCAAAGTACAGTATTTACCAGGGATGGCAGTGATTAAATCAATTGATTTTTTATGAAAAATCATGATTATTTTTTTATTTTTTTATTTTTTCAAAATTATATAGAAATTAATAAAAAAAAAAAAATTACCAGAAAAGTACAATTTACACGGGGAATCACAATGCAGACATAACATTATCAATAAGAACACAATGATCAATAAAAATTTCAATGGTGTAATCATCATCATTTGTCATTATATAAATTACATCTTCAAAATAACATTTACAGCCTATACATGTCATAGCTTAATACAGTATCACAAAAGCACGAAATGAACTAAAACAACTTAAAAATACAGCCACATATTCAAGCGCCATCTACCGATAATGATTTACAATGTTTTAGACACCAATTTATTATGACGTCACATGCAAAATTATTAAAAATTGAACCAAAATCATTGAAAATAAAATTGTGCATAGGTACCTTTGTTAATACAAAATTTCCCATCATGAAATTTTGTATGGTGTTATAACTAAATATTATGTAAATGTTAGTGACAGTGAATTTCTCGAGAGTGCGTGCACATAAATAAAATGCATATTATCCAAAATGGCAAAAAAAGAAATACTTCAAAAAGAACTACCTACCATAAAAAAATAAAAAACTTGGAAGGCAATTATCACAATCACAATTCACAAGGAAATCACATGTAGATACTTGCTCTTGCTATACACAATCACAACTAACCAAGGAAACAATTTGCCATCCTTTATATATTATTTTCTCCCAATTCCCGAGTATTCTAGAATGTTCTGGAGTCATCTAGAATATTCTCTCACATTCTAGAAAGTTCCATA
This sequence comes from Bathynomus jamesi, assembly GCA_023014485.1. NCBI lineage: Eukaryota > Metazoa > Arthropoda > Malacostraca > Isopoda > Cirolanidae > Bathynomus > Bathynomus jamesi. The sequence continues at coordinate 783,298 of JAJOZX010000038.1, forward strand.
AGGTTCTGAAATATTCTAGCACTCTCTAAAAAGCTGCAAAACAATCTAAAAATGTTTTAAAACTAAGAAAAAGGAAAATTCTCGAATATTCTCAGCAAATAATATTTTGGAGAATATTCTTAGAATATTCTCGCCTCACATCACTAGTTGTAACTTGTAACACCAAAAATTAAATTCTAACAATGCATTTCTAAATGTTTACAGATGTTTTCATTCAACCATATATAACTTTGTAGTTTTTGTTTTTTTGTTAGCTACAGTTGCAGGCTGATAATACAACATTATCTGATGCTGTTGAAATTTGGCTCAATTTAATCCAAGATGAAAAATTAGCTCCATACAAAGAAGATATTATTAAGAGATTTAAAAAAGCTATGGAGCCATGTCATCTTTTGGCAAATATAACTGACCCAAAGTATGAAGGTAAATAGGACCTAAATGCTTAACTACTATCAATATATAAAACATAGGTAACTCAAATGTATGGGCAGAAGAGTTTTCTCTGATCTGAATCAAATCATCTGGCATTGCCATATTAGATAACAATTAGCATAAATTAGATACCATAACATAAATTGTATAATCTATATTATTAGCTTTATTTTTGTTTCCACACAGTTCTATTATTTTTCAGGACAAAAACTGAATAGAGTTCAAGAGGAAGAGGCTGAAGAATGGCTGATTAAAATAAATTCAGAATACATGGCAGGATATTATGCATTCCGCTTAAAAGACGCACTAATTTTTCCTCCTTATTTATTCAAAGATAGTATAGTGAGCTCTACATCAGCTAGTAATTGGTGGAAAATTGTTGAAATGAAAGAAAAAAGAGAGACCAGGTTACCATTACGGTAGGTTTTGCTAAATCTATGAGATCTATATTCATAGTTGTCCGGCCAGTTCTGGATCATTGGAAAGATTTTTTTCAACATTTGGCTTGGTATGGAGTAAAATGCGAAAAGGTTAGGGAAAGAAAAAGCAGAAATGTTGGTTCGAATCTACCACCATGTAAGGTCAAAAATGCTGAACATACTGATCAATAAATAATCAATATTAGGTACCACTTAAATTATTTAAATTATAATTTTATAAAGCTGAAAAGAAACATGATTCATTTTTAGATATAGGTAGCCAATTAGAAGATAGATAAATTAGATACAGTACAGTATTAGATATAAGGTTCATAATGAAACATGTCAAATAAATAGTTTCTGGAAATTTTAGTTTATATTGGCCTTATCACATTAATTACAGTTTATAGTTGTTAATATATAAGACTGCATAACCATATTATAAAAAATGCCAAGTTAAAAATAAGTTTATGAGAAGTAAATTGATGTGGGTTTTTAGAGGTTGGGTTTTTGGGTACCAACCCTGCTTCATATATTAAACAACCTGATGAGCCACAGATGGGTAAAAACAAATTAACTCTTTCCCTGTGTTAACAATGGGTTTTATCAGTATGCCCTGCGAATCATGTATGACACACAGCACAGGGAAAAGGGTTAAAAATTACTGGAATAGGCTCAGAGACCTTGGCCTTTATTCCATAGAGAAGAGGTTTGAGAGATACATTCTGATCTACACCTGGAAAATTCTAGAAGGGCTTTTAGTTGCCCCCAATACTGAACCAACTGTGCCCACCTTGACAAGAACTGGCAGAATGTGTCAAAAACATCACCTCCCACCAAAGAGCCTGAGAAGGATTCAAATCCTTCACTATAATAATATCTCTAGGCAGGGTTCTTGCCTGGTTAACTCCTTGCCTCAGTACCTTAGAGATACAAGTGCAGTCCCAGTAGATACTTTTAAAAAACATCTTGACATGTTTTTAGCTACCATACCCAACCAACCCACAGTGCCAGGGTATTCCTCTGCCAGACTAGCCTTTACAAATTCGATAGTGGACCAAATCCTATGGCATGAGCAAGAGAAAAGAAGGGTGGTGACTACATCATGGCCCTGCCTCAGGAGGCGCTGAGCAGACTTCATGGGAGCAGTGCACCCTTGAGGCAGAAGCGCTTCAAGGTAAATTCAAGGTTCCAGTGATTATATGCAAGTTGGTTTTGTAATTAGTCTAATGGATATTTTTTGCTGAGAGACATCCAGGGCATTTAACTTCCCAGGGCTCCCAAAATACAATTTGTTGGAGCAACTGGAGAAAACGCACCTGATGTGACTGAAAGGTGCGTTTTCTCCAGTTGGCAAAAATGGAGGTGCGCTTTCTCCAGTTGGGGTAATTTCAGAAAATTGGCTGCCGCCACTGATGTCAATGCCCCCAGCAGGGATTAGTAGTTAAACTAAGACCTACTGTATGCCCTTGATGATTGGTTAGGTTGTCATGATATTTTTGTTAGTTTAAATGAAAATGACATTAGGACCAATCAATTTGTGATGTGTGATCTTTACGGCGGCTCCCCCCCTGTACCCCCAAGACCTAAATTATACAAATAATAATGTAATAACAGTTACTATAGGATACATGGATGTCGAAGAAACATGCTCAATTCATATTTATCTGAATTTATGTGGCGTGATAGATTTCATAATTATGCTTTTAGTAATTTGTGTAAACACATCAGAACAATATCCCTTTTGATTTTAGTTTCTGTATGATTTTATTGTCTGTTTTCCCTTAATAAACATATTTTTTTTCATTTGTTTTAATAACTTTTTTGAGTTATGTTCTAGAGGTGCTTTTTCTCCAGTTTGCTCATTTAGAGGTGCGTTTTCTCCAGTTGGCTCATTTAGAGGTGCATCTTCTGCAGTTGGCAAAACTGAGGTGCATTTTCTCCAGTTGCTCCAATTTGTTTAATAAAAAATTAAAAAAGACAGGAACTTCTATTTTTGTGACCTTGGCCTTTGGTGCAAGAAAATGATTCTTGCTCATGCCACATCATCTTGTGATGATATACGTGTGTATTAGGGTGTTTCATAAATGAGAACCACATTATATTTTTAATCCACATAGATGCCCGTGTTCGTTTTACATATTTATCACTCCTGGCCAAAAATGAGGCTCCTTCGACAACAATAAGGGGTCCTGAGAAATCACACCTTACATCAGAGAGCACATCACTTCTTCATCATTTCCCCCTTCTGCTTCTTCGGAAAATCCTTCCTGTTCTTAAAAACTGCTTTCAGCAGGTACTGTTTGTCTTCGTCCTTCGTTGTTAGGGCAGTATTGAATTTCTCGATGAGAGCGATCCCCCGTTCAGCCAAGTCATTCACCACAGCCAGGACGCGGACTCTAGCTAGGCCTGCTTGGTAGTGTGGGTCGCTTTCCCAAGACGAAGTGGGATTTTCGACGAAGACGCCGTTGATCCCGAGTGCAGTGAAGAGATCCTTCGTGCTCGAGGTAACGAAATCCGAAATATTCTTTCCTTTGAAGGAGCCGAGGACGGTCTTCCCCTCCAGACGCTTCAACGCTTTCCTCAATGCCAGCTTGGCAAGGTTCTCTCGCATCCTTTGTTTCTCTTCCTGAGGAACTCCTTGATCGAAGAATGCCAAGCCAACCAGCGTCTCGGAGAAGTACCAGAGGTGTCGTTTCATGGCCGCTTGCGCTTGCTTGGCGACGTCGACGATCACGGCATCTTCCTGCAATATTTCCAGGTCCAGCAAGAACTCCAGATCCATACGTGGGGCCTGCTCTGCTCTCGTCGCATGACTCCAAGCCTTTGCGTAGGCCAGGGCGACGAACAGGCAGATTTCTGTGACTCCTTTCAGCTCCCGCCGGGTCATCTTGAACTTGTCCTGAAGGAGGTACAGCTTCAATCTGTAAATGGCTTTCGCCATCCACCACGCATGGTGGTATGCTCCTGGCTTCCGCAGTGGCACATTGGCGACAGTCTCTTCCCCGAGAAAGAGGATAACCAGTTGAAGAAGTTCTTGGTAGTCATCCCGCGGCTGACCAGAAGCCAGAGCTTCCCTCACGACAAGGACAGTTCGGTCCTTGAGACCCTGAAGAGATCCAGCAATGCTGCAGCTATCTGAATCAATAGCAGTAGTGATAAGAGATCGGTTGATGAAACCCCACTGCTCTTGGAATCTTTTGAAGATCCCAGTCTCAGGCTCAGAGGTGGGGCCCATCGAAGACTGGAAGACTTGGGCCAGGACGATTTCGTACATATGGTGCCTGCATGCTAGGTAAAGAAGTTGCTTCCCGAGACCCTCCTCAATCTTGATGCAGGCTCCCACGTGAATCACGGTGTTCAATGCCGTTGTGTCGAATGATAACTCCTTGATTCATTCGGACAGGTCGTGTTCCCGCACAAGATCAATGCAGACATGTGCCGTCTCCACTCCCATGCCAGCTGGAACTTTCGGAACTCCAAGCAGCTTCTCCTGGCCATTCCCGGTGACCAGCACAGCAATCCGGTCCACAGATCCGTCACCTGTGATTTCAGGCAGCATTTTCCCGTCCCAGTGCAACACCAAGGGCTCCTCAGGACAGAATTCTCCCTCTTGATATGCCTCTGTTGCTTGCTTCCGAAGCGACTGGCGAGCACGATACATTGTGGAAGAGGAGATGGATACCTTGTTCAAATCGTGCCCCAAGGATTGCGCGACAATGGCGTAGGACATCGCTGCATCACGATAAGAAATGTTCATCCGGTCGTACACGACAGCCACATCCTGAGTGATGAGGTTCCTTGACCGCTTCCTTGGAAAAGGACATGAAGCAGATGTGGAGGCTGCCAAGGAGGGATCATCTTCCGCAGATGGCGACGCCGAGGACGAGGAGATGTCTTCAAGAGTAGCAGCTTTTGTAACCATCTTGGCCCGCTCGAATTCCCGGTGTCGTCTCTCCTCCTGCTGTTCCTCTCGACGCCTTTTCCTACTCTCCATTTGGGCCAGCTTCATGTCTGCTGATCCCATACTGCTCTCTGTTGGGTCCTCCTGCTGACTCTTGTAGAAGAGCTTGTCTTCCTCGTTTGTCATCATAGAAAGGGCATTGGAATGACCAATATCGAGGATTTCATTCTTGAGTTCCGCCTTGAACATGTCCTCCGCAACACGACAGCTCTCCTCAGATCTGTTCCTGCATTTCACCAACTTGTAACGCTGGAGCAGAGCTTCCATTTTCCGAAGGGCGCTGTCCCGCCTCATAGTAGGGATCCTTGCTCTTTTCCAGAACACCATCACAGCATCCAAACAGCAGTTCAGACATTTTCTCTGTCCTAGGTTTTCCTGTTTTTGATAGAAGCAGCACTTTTGCAAGACTTGCAACTTCGTCGGCAGGTGGCTACCCAGGATCTCCTTATTTGGGTGTCCGATGAGCCAAACCTCTTTCTTGCTTCGAGTTGCCATGTTTATCTGCAATGAGGAAATATACGAATTAGAAAAGAGTACAAATACGCAACGGTAGACACGAGGACAAAACTCGACAACTGACACGAAGGACAGAGAGCAGTGCACCCTTCCATCAGGAAGCAAGGCAGTCGACTAACACTAGAACAGCTGAAATTAGAAATACCTAAGCAATCTGAAGCGTCAAATCTCGGGACCCCTAAACGTGTTCTGATCTGGTTGAAACCTATTCAGACGAGTTTCCTCGGCAAAAGGAACAGGGGCATCACTGTGGATTGAACTTCCTTCCACTTCATTCATCAACCACACTGCCGTGAAACACCCTAGTATGTATGAAATTCATCATTTAATAGTGAGTGGTTCAAAAGTTATGGCGTAAGTTTCACTAATTTATGTAGAGTGGTTGAAAAGTTAAGGCATAATCTCCATCTGACCTTTGACCTCTGATGCAGGGACCTTGTTCAGAACACATTGTTTGGTGATGATCCATATGTGTATGAAGTTTTGTCATGTTCAACGGTTCAAAAAGTATACCAAGGACACAAATGAGAACAGATAGATGGACAAGTGAAATCCAGTATGGCCCTCCAAACTTGTTTGGTTGAGGACAAAATAAATTAGTCAGAAAAATCAATAATAAAAAAAAAGGATATAAATTATAAAATATTTTTTTGAAATATCTTGACAAATGGCATTCATTGAGGTGCCAGAGTGGAGGTATTTTTTCCTCTAAATTTTATAAATTTAATTTTTCATATTCATATAGAAAACATCATGATACTTTAATTAGCATTATTGAGAATACTAATTAATAATTTAATTACATACGGTAACTTTCGAAATAAAAATAATTTTATTTATATATGTTTTACCTAGGCCCTAGTTGTCATTAAATTACATTTGGAAAATATAAAGCCACTCGGGCCTATCAAGGTTATCCAAATTAGATGAATAATCTAAAGCTATATTTTGTAATAAATTTTTGCAAAATATTAATTTAAAGCAGGGCTGTGGAGCTGGAGCCGGAGCCAGGAGCTGGAGCTTGAAGCAATTTTGGTGAGTGGAGCTGGAGTTGGAGCTGGAGCCAGTTATTTTTGGGAAGCTGGAGCTGGAGCTGATAAAAAATGTGTCAGCTCCGGCTCCAGCCCAATACAAATTCTATGCTGAATTAAAGGAAGTAGAAAAATACAACCGCTCCTCTAAACTGACAGTTGACGATGTCATACCCTTATATCCAAAGATTATAAGGAATGTAGCTAGTATTGTATCAGCTCTACCACCCACACAAGTCAGTGTAGAACGCCTCTTTTCAGCACTGAGAATAGTGAAATCTGATTTAAGAGCATAATGAAGGATGACTTAGCAGAAGCCATTTTATTTCTGAGGACAGGCATGTAATGAAGATGTATAAAAAGTAATAAAAATTATTTTAATTTTTTTAAAAGGAGCCAGAAATTTGAAAATGCTGTAGCCGGTAGCCGGAGCTTAAGATTTTGGTGCCAGCTCCACAGCCCTGATTTAAAGTCAGCTTATTATCCTTAAACTATTTACAAACTACCGAAGGAAGAAGTCTACTTAAACTACAATATACTTTATTTTATTTACACTATTTATAAACTATTTCATTCATGAGTGTCCAATTTTTTTCTTAAAATTAAGTTCTGAGTTTTGGTCAGAAGTTCGCCTCAAAGATAGCCTTTCTGGCTGCTTTGAGGGATTAGGTGAAAAACTTCAACTCCAACTCCACTGGGGAGATGCTATTTACTATGTGGCAAATCATTTAAAAAATCTACAACTCTATAACTAAGAGAGTATGTTCATAGATCCAGCCTACATTACATTTGGGCTACATCATAGCCAATGTTGTAACACTGCATCACGTTGATCAGCGAAGTTAAATGACATTGGGTCGGGTCTGGGTCATTGTTGGATGGGAGACCTTTCTGCATATAGATTATGTAGCAACCCATGGTTTGGATCTCACGTAAAACTGTAGGTCCCCTCCATCATATGACCTTAGATGTCGCAAAGGCAGTTAACAACCTCATAAATACATTACATTTGGAAAACATGAAGCCACTTGGACCCATTGAGGTTATCTACGTTATAAGCTATATTTTGTAATAAAATTTTGCGAAATGTCAGTCTCAAGTCAGCTAATTAACATAAAACTATTTACAGAGCAATCAAAGTAGCCTACATAACTTAAGTTAAAAATATACGCTATTTACCCAATTTATAAACTCATTCATGAAAGCGTCAAGCTTTTTCTTAAAACTAACGAAGAAGCTACCATTTACCACATCATATGGCAAGTCATTCCAAAAATCTATTACTCTATGACTGAAAAAGTATTTTCATAGATCCAATCTACAAGTCTATTTTCTAATTTTCTTATTATGCTCTCAAGTTCTTCCATCAGACTCTAATGAAAAAGGTACAATTGCAGTCACTATTCTTAGGACACTCTTGAGAACAGATAGTGACACCTAGCATATATTTGTGTGTACTACAAAGGGTTGTAACATTTTATGAATCAATGTTTAGTAAGTGAGCGGTGATTGGTTGATTAACTCATTGCCAAATGTCTTTAGAACATAATTACTAGGGGCACTCAATATATTTTGCCCCACCCTTTTTTCTGCCATTGGGCTGAAATGTCTTTTGGGCCATAAGTTTGAACTTTCTGCGCTTCACATAAGATTTTTCCAGTTTGAACCTCCCCTTCTCGTATAAAACCACTTTTAAACACCCTTGTATAAAACCAATAGTTAATGCAGTTTCAAAAATGGCATTTGAGAGTCATGTGCAACATCTACAAAATGTTTACGGAGATGCTGTTATTGATTGAAGCACAGTTGGACGCTGGTCTAAACATGCGAGATCATTGGAGAGAGGGAGATGTGCCTTGATGATGTGCCATGCAGCGGTCACCCAGCATCGGCTGTAACATCGGCATCACATACAAGGATCTATCACTGGAGCTAGGAATTAGTGAAGGAAGTGTGAATACGATAATTCAGCAACTGGGTTACACAAAAATGTGTTCACAGTTTGTTCCTCGTGAACTGACTAAGATCACAAAGCCCAAAGAAAAGAAATTGCTTTCAAGTTGTTGGTTTGATACGAGACAGAAGGGGATGACTTCCTTTCACAAATGGTGATTCGGGATGAGACTTGGGTACACCACTTTGAACCTGAAACAAAATGCCAATTCATTGAGTGGCATCACGCAGACTTCCCACGCCAGAAAAAGTTCAAAATGGCTCCCTCTGCAAGAAAGTTATGGACACCATCTTCTGGGATATGAAATGGGTGATTCTGGTTGACATTATGAAGAAAGGACAAACAATCAACTCAGAGGCATATATTGCTACCCTACAGAGACTCCAGAGATGTATAAAGCAATTTGACCAGAGAGAAAACTGGAAGACGCCCTTCTTTTGCATGATAACACAAGACCACACAACAGTTTGCAAACAAGAGGGGCCATCACAAAAATGTGCTTGACTGTGTTACCCCACCCTCCATACAGCCCAGATCTGGCACCTTCAGACTTCCATGTGTTTGGGCCAATGAAGGATGCTATTCGTGGAAGAAAGTTTCATTGACAATGAGGTTGTTGAGGAGGTTAAGAGGTGGCTCCAGTGAACCCAGCAGACTTTTACCAGCAAGAAATAAAGGCCCTTGTTTTGAGGTGGAGGAAAGCCATAGAAAAGGATGGAAACTATGTGGAAAAATAAAAACTTGTAAAAAAGGTATACCTATATGTAACTACTTGTGTACTAAATTTTGGGAACTTACAAAGAAACTTGGAAAGAAAAAAAAATAGGTCAGGCAAAATATATTGAGTGGCCCTCGTACTTCCATTCATCACTCTGGTTTACATATTACGAAGGAAACATAAATGAATAATTAAATATAAATTCAAGAAGGGGATATATATTAACAAGGAGGATGTCAGTGAAGTGAATAAAAAATGGTCTTGTAAAAACTAAAAAAAACCTTTGGGCCTGATGACAGTGTTCATGGTATTGGCAAGCCTGTCATCCTGAACAATGGATAAAAACAGCCATTGGTAGGCATTATTGCATCCTGAGCAAATTCCATATTGATTCATTTGTTTATTTACATTTCATATTGAACATAGATTCAGGTATTATTTTGTGTTATAACAAAGACAACACAAAAACCTGATATATATATATATAAATAAATACATATATCAGTGGTTTATAATGAAAAAAATAATATTTTGATGCATATTAAATTTTAATAACATTCTAACATTAACAGATTGATGGATATCTGTAGGTTTCATATGTCACTGCTTAGAATATCTTCCAATTGACAAATGGATAACAGCTGAATGGATATTACTGGTATGGCATTGTCATATCCGGAACAAATGCTATTTCTAGATCAGCAATACTGATGTACTAATAAACAGTCACTGAGAGAAATATTATTTAGAAACGAAGAATGTTTTGTATTGAGGGAGCATCATAAATGCATATAATTGTTTTGTATTAATAAGTTCCATGTTACAACTTAAGTGTTGAACCACTGCAGCTGTGACTCTTGGCAGTCTCTCACCTCAAAGGAGAGAATTACAGAAAGTAAAACTATTACAGTGATTCATATCAATAAACATAGAACCATTTGAACGATGATAGTTGACAATTTTGCAAAGGTGTTACACATTCATAATTACTGGTACCATTATATTTGATATTTTATACATGAACACAACAAATTTAATATCCTGTCCAGCCACCATTGTTGTCTGACTTCCTGCAGTCAATGTAGTACAGAAGCATATTTAATATGCAGGCATGCTATCTAAAAAAAAAAAAAAAGGCCATTCACTCACTCATTCAGTAATTCACTTGAACTGAAAGCAGAATTCCTGAAAATGCAGCAAGATCTTATCTGAAGTTTTGAGTTTGCAGAGAGAAAAAAAAGAAAAAAAAAGAAAGATATTTTGGGCAAAAGTGGATGGGGGAGTATCCTTTGTTTGCTGAAGAGGCAAAGAAAGTGCTAGTGCCTTTTGCAACAAGGTATCATTGTGAGGCAGGGTTTTCAGCAATGATGGTCATAAAGAACAAACTGCAAAATCAGCTGCACATTGAAGGTGATTTACGCTGTGCCTTGAGTGAAACTGAACCCAGAATTCAGGCGTTAGTTCAGCAGAAATAGTTGCATCCCTCACACTCGACTAGTAGTTGGTGGTGACACATTTTGCTTGCTTCCTATGTAATGTTGTAGCCATTCTTTGACCAATACCATATGTGTTTAACTTATACATAAGGTACTGTATATATAGAAATATACAAGTATTATGTTTGGGTCATTCCATGTCAAATCAGACACCAAAAATGTCAACCATCTCCGATTTTGTTTATACTTAGTACACTGAAGGACCCTTATGAGAAATGTAGATACCCAAAATTTCACACTTCTGTGACCTCAGGGTGCCGAGATATGAGGTCACGAAAGTTGACCTTTTTACCAGATTTTTTCGAAATTTAATATATCTAAATTGTCATATCTCGGCTTCTATTGGACCGATGTACTTCATTTTTGTGTCATTTTAAAGCTTGAAATGAGTAGAATCTTTTGTCTATCTTGAAATATATCTCAGAAATGATTCATAAAAAAGTTATAGAAGTTGGAAATATTTGAACTTGAATAAAAAAAATATCGTCTCTTGATTTTTTAAATTTTTTGTTCCAAGGTACCTCTATCCAAGCACAACATTGTGTAAAAATTTAATTATTCTCTGGCAAATACTTGAGAAAATATAGCACTTTCAGTGTGACAAATTTTAAAAAAAAATATAAAAAAAAATGACAAAATGAAAATCATTGCTATTCCTATGAAAAATGATGTGGAGTAACTTTTTTTTGAAAGTATATACAGCATTATGACAAATAAAATAACTAATTTGGAGCTTTAAATTTGGCACTTATAGGTGTACCTATTTTTGTCTATGTAGGGGAGATTTTTCTAAAATTTTCCAAACATACAGGGCATCCCAAAAAAATGTATACACACTTTAAATAATTATAAAGGCAGTGTTTATTAAAATACATTTCATTTTCAAAATGTAATAGAATCTACAGACATTATTTAATTGTTTTGTCAATGCCTGTTTTCAAACTGACGTCCGTTCTGGTCCAGGCACTGCTGATAACGCGAAGCAATGGAATCGCAAACATCACAAAACATTTCATTTGGTATTTGTGTGCATTCTCGTTCAATGGCTGCTCTCAATTCAGCGACTGTTGCAGGTTTTATAGCATAGACTTTGTCTTTTAAGTATCCCCATAAAAAAAAGTCTAGTGGTGTGAGGTCTGGTGAACGCGGAGGGTATTCTACGAAACCCCTTCGTCCAATCCACATCCACATCGTGCCAAGTACCACTCGCAATACTCCACTCTTCGGTCCGGATCATCTTCATTAATAGCATGGACTAATCTTGGAATGTAACTTTTCCATTGACAGCGCTTCAAAATGCGTTGGACAGACGATTCTGAAATTCCTACCTCACGACTCGCTTGCCGCACAGATTTTCTTGGACTTTGGTGATACGTTTCCAGTACTCTTTCTTGCTTTGTGGGGCTTGTCGATGTCCGTGGTCTTCCGGAACGCTTCTTGTGGACATTCTGAACAGTTCCATCGGCTTCAAACTTATCTCTAATTCGAGTGATGGTAAGTCGCGTTGGTGGATCTGTTTGAAACTCCCTCCTAAACTGTCTTTGCACTTCAACTGCGTTTTCACACTTCCAGTAGCATTTTAGAATGAATTTCCTTTGTTCAAAGCTTAGTCTGACTGCCATTATTAATTCTAATGGGTTTAACTTGGAAAGAAAGAAACATCAATTGAGCTATCAGCTGTTAAAGTGTGTATACATTTTTTTGGGATGCCCTGTTTTGTTTTGTGTGTGGTACTTTCTAGTAATTTTAGCATTTATTCTAGAAGAATAACATGTTTGAGTTTATTTGAATTGAATTTAATATTTTCATCAGTCCAGATGAAAAGAGACATCTTGCCTTCTTGTAAAATTTTGTCATCCCCTTTAGTTGTTGTTAATCTGTAAAAATAATTAAAGTTTGTTACATAAAGAAAAATTATTGACTAAATCTGAAACTAAATAGAGAAATTATGAAAGTGAATTGCTAGTGATTACATTAAATTATTGGTATATAGCATGGGTTAGATGGTTGTTAATTTGAAAATTCTAAATTTAAATAGGTATTTTAGATTATCTTTCTTTGAAGTAATTCTTTATAAGATTTAGAGACTTTTGGTACATCTTCTTTTACTAAATTGTACACTCTCCCATTTTTCATTACATCGACTTTTCTGATGATGCTTGAAAATCTTATTGTCAAAATATCTGGATGTTGGGGATAGAAAAACGAAGGATTGGGACCATGAGGGTGTAAGAATGACACCTTCAACTCTCTGGATTCTGTTGATTTTTCCAAAACATATGATAACCACCAGTGGTCATCATAATCTATAGCAGTGGTTCCCAAACTGTGTTCCGCGGAACCCTGGGGTTCCACAGAGGCTTAACAAGGGTTCTGTGACACGTTTTTTAATCAGTCTAATCAGGTCTTAATATTAAGGTCTAATTAAGGTCCTAATATTTACACATAATTTTACCTTCTGGCTTTTTGTCAAATAATATTTTATATTCTTATTCTGACTTGAAATGGCTCCATCGTGGATTTGGAATCACTAAGCGAAATTCATTAAGAAAGTATTTTCCAAAGTTGTAAGATCCACTCACGTGGCTGCGCAACCCATTTATTGATTCGAATATTTTGAAACAACAAAATCTTCCAATAAATTAAAAAGAGCAGCTAATTGATATTTCAACTGATCTGACACTCAAAACAACTTTTGATAAGGATTCTTTGTTGTCTTTCTGGATAAAGCTTTTAAATCAATATCCCGATCTTACAAAATGAGCATTGAAGAATCTCCTCCCCTTTGTATCAACTTATATGTGTGATGCTGGATTTTCTCGATACATAGCGACCAAAAATAAGTACCGTAATAAGTTGGATGCAGCAGCGGATATGCGCCTACAACTGACCAACATCAAACCAAATTTCCAACAACTCTACTGCACTAAACAAGCCCATAAATCACATATTTTACAGCTCTAAATCTAATATATATATATAAGGGTGGGGTAAAAGTCTGGCCCCATAGGAAGTTTATAATGGAAAAGAAAATTTCGGCCTACCTTAATGTTTTAATTCAGAAATTACAATAGGTGTTCAAATTGACGTCCACCTTCTTCTAAACACTTTGTAACCCGGTTGACGCAAGATGTTTGCACATTCCTGAGGATTGTAATATTCGTTCTTATGGCTTCAAATTCTGCTGTTATGGTATCCTTTAGTGCCTGTATTGTTTTTGGCCTGTTAACGTACACAACTGATTTAAGGTGTCCCCATAAGAAGTAATCCAAAGGAGTCAGGTCCGGAGATCTGGGCGGCCATTCAATTGGCCCACGTCGACCAATCCATTTCCCTTGAAATGTTTCTTGCAAAAATTCGTAAACGGCCCTTGCGAAATGCGGCGGAGCCCCATCATGCTGAAACCACATAGCTCTCCGATGCCGTAATGGTAGTTCATACAATCGAGGCGTAAGGAAATTTGCTAACAAATGAAGGTATGATTCACCAGTTTGTCAGGGAAAAAGTATGGGCCAATTATCGTATCTCCCCACATAGCAGCCCATACCATAACTCTTGGGTTGTACTGCGAGCGTCCGTCCTCAATCCAATATGGATTTTCTTTAGCCCAATATCGTGCATTATGTCTGTTGACTGAACCGTTTAGGTAAAAAATTGCTTCATCACTGAACAGTGAACATGATACGCTTTTCCAACTGCCTATGTTGCATAAACCACTGACAATACTCCCTACGACGATTAGTCCAGGCAATCTAGAGCAAAAATAGCTTCAACCTGGGCAAAATTGCTTCAGAAGCTTTCTAAACTGTTTCCAACTCAGGAACCATTGCAGAATAACATATCCAAAATCCGACAAAATTGAACCCCGGGAAACACCCCCAAAATGAAATTCAAATGGCGGACTGGCAGTTTCCTACGAAATACAATAAATTTTAATTTTGCTTTGTAGAGAGAGTTATGATGTTTTTCTTGATCAGTAAAATGTTTTAAAACACATTTTCATTTCTAAATTAATCTATATGACACTAAAAATTGTATTAGGCGGCTAGTATTAAACTATGACGTCACGTAATGTAAATAAAATATACTGTATGGAGTGTATGTGAGAATGGACATTGCTACATCTTTATAAACTTATATTATTACAACTCTTTAATTCCTACTACCCACTATCAAATCTGCGTATTTGTGCTTGTCATTTTCTTTAAAACTATTATTATGTACTCCTTTTAAATACTGCAACACAGTTTATTAATTTGTGTTTTTCTGTTTCAGACTGACTCGGTGTACGGCTGACTCGGTGTGCGTCCGCCTTCAAGAATGCAGACCCCTGAAGAATTGTGCGTGATTTGTAAGGAGAAATTGGACAGCGGACAGGAAGTGGTTCACATCTCGCAAAAAGGAGCAGATGGTATAAATGCATCCAGCCGCAGCCGTGGAAGCGATGTTGTTGCAACAGCTGGAATAAGTGTTCACGTTGTATGTAGGAAAAGGTTTACGGATAAAAAGACCAGTGAAATAAAGAAGCGACAGACCGCAGCCGAGGCAATTCCAAGGAAAAGTGCTCGTTTTCATGAATACGCATTTTCCAGTGCTACTCACTGTTTGTTTTGTGATACCTTTGTGGACTTTTTTTCCAAACACAAACCAAAATCAGAGCATGTCAAAATAAGAACTACAGAGTTCTCCGAAACCATAAAAAGGTGCTGTGAAAGCCGCTGCGATGAATGGTCATTTAATGTAAAAGGTCGTCTGGAGTATTATCTTCGTGATCTTCCTGCTGCAGATTGTGTCTACCATCACACCTGCAGCGTAAATTTTCGAAGTGGAAAAAACATTCCTCGCGCATACTCCTCCGACGATCATGATTCGAAGAAAGGGAGACCAACTAATGAAGAGCAACACCAAGCATTCCTTCAGACCTGTGCTTACCTGGAAAGATGAATGATGAACAACTGTTGATTGGAGACCTAATTTCCAAATGGAGGAATATCTTCAAGGAAGTCAGAGCTCTGTCTACGAACGCAGGCACATGAAGAGAAAGCTTTTAGAACGTTACGGAGACAAGATCATAATATCAGGTGAAAGTGGGAAGGCAGATGTAGTAACACTACGAGAGACAGCTAATGAAATTCTTATAGATTATCACAAAAAGTCGAAAGAATGTGATATAGATATAGAGCTACAGAAGATTTACCTAGTAGAAGCTGCTGCAAAAATATCAGAAGTGATATCAAGTCTGTCGACTCGCCTAGAAAAGATGTGTATCCATCTCCAAATGACATCACTGCAGAAAGTGCTCTTGATTACATTCCCAACAGTCTGAAATTGCTATTATCAAAAGCATTTGCGGGACATGATGCTTCAAGAAAAATAGGTGCAATTGGGCAGAGCATTATGCAAGCAACGCGTCCTAGAGGATTACTATGTCCACTACAGATCGGTTTGTCGGTTCAGCTACACCACAACTTTAGGTCAAGGTACCTTATTGACGTTCTCCATCAGCTGGGTTACTGTTCGTCGTATGCAGAAGTAACAAGATTCGAAAGAAACGCGGCGCTGGCAAGTGGGTCTGGCTCTTTTACTGTTGATGAAAACACTGCAGTCCTTCTAGCAGCAGATAACGTCGATCATGATGTCTGCACTTTGGATGGGAAGAATACCTTTCATGGAATGGGTATGATTGCCGCAATAACTCCGAAGATCAAGATCCACCCTTCTATTCACAGGCGTAATGTTGGTGACAATGACATTAAGAAGATTGCAACCGTTGACATTAGGGAATATAGACACGCGAGAAGCATGTTGAGGGACATCTCATTCCGCGAACTTCCAGTACCCACTGCCACCATAAGTCGACTTAGTCTTCTCTGGCAGATATCTTCAGCAGAAAGATCAGGTCCAAGTTGGTCCGGAACAATGCAGAGCAATTCACGGTGGATCAAGTGTCTCACATCCAGGTGTGGCGTCGATCACGTTCCTTCCCATCATAGATATGTCGCCAACTGACATGACCTGCATATTTTCGACATTACTATATTTGAGCAAGATAGCACGCGATCAAAAAGTCCCATGCATTATTACCTTTGATCAGCCTTTGTTCTGGAAAGCTTCCCAAATCATCAATGAACAGAGAGACCTGCAGGACATTGTTTTAATGCTGGGATCATTTCACACTCTGATGAATCTTTTGGGAGCAGTCGGTACTCTTATGAATGGTTCAGGATTGTCTGAAGTACTTCAAGAAATATATGGACCAAATGCCGTGCACACATGATGTCTGGAAAAGCTGTTTCAAGAGCGATACGTGGTCATATCATAGATGCAGCTCTTAGTACCTTACTAGTCACAGACGTTTTCCCTCGTAATGAAGATGGCACTCCTCATGACCTCCATAAGGAAGCTTGTGACCTGCTCGACGATGTTATGACCGCCAAACAATCAGTTGAGGATGTGGAATCTTCGAATGCATTGTCTCAGATTGCTACCACTTTGGATGCGAAGAAAACTGACCTACAATCTACTTCGCAAACAAGTCAACTCTGGTTGGAATATCAGCGAATGATCAACATTGCACGTTCCTTGATAACAGCAGACAGAACCGGCTCGTGGGATTTGCACTTGCAAGCTATGCTGGAGACCATCCCCATAATTGCAGCAGCCGGACATCACAATTACCTGAAATCGATATACCTGTACCTGCAGAAAATGTTAAGTTTGCCTTCTGAAAATCCAGCCGTTAACAAAATGTTCCAGGAAGGTAAGTTTGTAGTAAGAAGAAGCGACAGATTATGGGCCGGACTCGGGACAGACCTGGTGATAGAACAAGTACTAATGCGTTCCCTGAAAAGCAGAGGCGGACTGACACGCGGAAGTGGATTTACAGACATCCAAAGGACAACGTGGCTCTTTTCTATGCCTCTGTGTTCCACTTATAACTTAGCAATGCAGGAATACACCAGAGTTTTGTTGGAAAGTGAACAGCACAAGGAAATGAGGGGAAGTAGACAAATCAGGGACAGTAATGACATGAAGAAAGTACTTGAACGTCTGGAATCCTTATCCCCATTCCATTCTACCTCGGGTCTCTGCAACATTGTAACAGGGCTAACTGCTGATCCTGGAGTTAACGTTCATCAATTGCATTCAATCGGTACGAACATTGTCGTAAAAATGATTGGGAAACAAGCCTTTACATATTCTGCCAAAAGATCTGACAAAGTGAAAACACTAGGATCTGCTTCTGCCGTTGTGATCACTGATGCTTCAGATATAGAAGTAGATCCTGCACTACTGTTTCAGAGAATGATGACTGTTGCCACTGGCGGAGACATGAATCTTGAAGATGTCATGTGTTACGAACTGTGTGCATATCCTCCTGCATTGTTCGAATCACGAAGTATCTTGAGGAAACCCGATAAGTCTCAGCTAGCTCATGCAATAATCAAATACACTGACACTTTACGCATGGAAGAAGTTCAAGAAATTCAGTGCACAGACCAGTACGTATTGGACGGTGGATCTCTACTACATCGTGTTTCCTGGCGTCAAGATGAAACATATGACAGCATCGCCAACTCATATGCCGATTTCACTCTGACATATGGAAAAGCAATCATTGTTTTTGATGGCTACAGCAGCTCTCCTACGATCAAGGACATGACCCACAGAAGACGCAGCACCAAGACAAGCAGAAATGTGAATCTCAGTCTAAGCATGAAGTTTGTTGGCCAGAAGGAACACTTCTTGCTAATGAAAACAACAAGCAAGCATTTATTTCCCTCGTAGGTGAGATGTTGAAGAAGCACGGGTGTAATGTTCACAACGCAGATGGGGATGCTGATGTGGACATCGTTCGTGCAGCAGTTTCTTCATCAGAAAATGCAACTACAACAGTAATAGGGGAAGACACCGACTTGCTGATTCTCCTTCTGTACCATGCCAAGGACAGTGGTTTCAAGTTGTACTATCGCAGCGATATAAGACGGGGACCATCTCCTAATCCTGTGTATGATATTCTCAGTATTCAATCATTGTTAGGCAATGACATCTGCAAGTATCTCCTGTTTGTGCATGCTTTCACGGGCTGTGATAGTACATCCAGATTTTTCGATCGGTAAAGCCAAAGCATTCGACACACTGATGAAGGTGGCTGAACTCTGTTCAGTTGCAAATACATTCTGTTCTGATTGTTGCCAACACTCTGACATTGAAACCGCTGGAAGAAAGGCAATGCTTCTGTTGTATGGCTGCAAAACACTTGAATCCACTAACGCACTACGTCATCGAATGTTAGTTGAAAAGGTAGCTACAGCTAAATCTTTTGTTACACCCGAACGTTTGCCACCTACCGATGCGTCCACAAAGTACCACAGCTTTCGCACATACTTTCAAATACTAATCTGGAAGTCTACAGAAGAGAAGATCGATGCAGAACAGTGGGGTTGGTATGTAAAGAATAATTCCTACTACCCTACAGCCTGCGACAAGCCACCAGCTCCAAATTATCTACTCAACATGATCCGCTGCTCCTGCAAGACGAAATGTGCTACTTCAAGATGTGGATGCAAGCGTAATGGAATGCCCTGTTCAGCCGCTTGTGGCCAGTGCCAAATCAGTGGTTGCGATAACAACCCAAGTACCGGTAATCTATCCGATGATAGTGATGAAGAGGATTAATTTCTGTATGTTTGTGACCAGGTATCACTTCTTCTTCTGTAATGAACATAACTTGAAACTGGGAAAAAATTAATTGTTGTATTATTGATTATAAAAATCTGTAAAAAGCTATATAACATTATATTTGCGTAATAACTGGTTGTGTTGTATATTGTTGAATTATTTAAAACATTACAACTGAAAGAAAAAGCATCAAATGTATCTCTATAAATAAAAGCGTAAATTATATATATATTTTTTTTTTCGTAGGAAACATCCAGTCCACCATTTTGAATTTCATTTTTGGGGGTGTTCCCGGGTCCAATTTTGTCGGATTTTGGATATGTTATTCGGCAATGGTTCCTGAGCTGGAAACAGTTTAGAAAGCTTTGAAGCAATTTTGCCCAGGTCTAACTACAAATTGCCTGGACTAGATCTACCAATCTGACAAAATAAATATAATTATAGAAAAAAATTTTAATCTGTGAACATAAACCTCCTATGGGGCCAGACTTTTGACCCACCCTGTATGTATATATATATATATATATATATATATATATATATATATATATATATGGAGTTGGGGTTCCGCGAAATAAAAACAAGTCTGTAAGGGTTCCGACAGTTAGTAAAGTTTGGGAACCGCTGATCTATAGCAACAAAACCATTTATATCATTTTCTTCTAACATTTCCTCTTCCTCGGTTACTTTTATGATTGTTGACTCATTAGATGCCAAATATCTTTTAACAGTAATTGATGAAAGTGAAACAGGTTTCACATGGTGCAATTTTAGAGTTCCAGAAACAGTTTTGGCTTTTGAATTTCAGTCTTTTAAAAATTCTTCTTCTCTTTGATGGTCTTCAATTGTTAAAAATTTAAAATTTATGTTTTTACTGTTACAGTTAGCAAATTCAAACAAATTTCGGGGTGTTATTAGTATTTGGTTATCATATGGTCTTTGGAGGCTTGCTTTTGCAGCTAATCTTTTAATAGTGCCCCCCAATCCATCGCATGGTCCTTTTCCATGACTTGTAGTGAAAAAATTCCAATCTGTCTCCAAATTAAAATCCTTTTTATGGTAACAGAGGTTAAGGAAATTTTTACAATTTTTGTATTGGGCAGCACATCCGTCCGAAAAATTAAAAAAAAAATTTATGAATGGAATTTTTTCTTCTAGAAATTTACACAGGTGGCGTTGAAAACGATGAACCTCGACACCATTGTGGTGATTACATTCTGAAATAATTACAAAATTTAAGTTCTTTAGATTTCCTTGGGCCTTGAAATATAGAATGAATAGATGAATAGTAGTCATTTGGTTGTTCCAATGGAACGACTGAACTTCATCTTGGAGAATAGCTGAATAATTTTCTGAGAAGTCGCATACAGCCAAAACTTCATCATTTTCCAATGATGTTTTCTTATCCTGATAGTAGTTTGATTGCATATTTGTTAGGAAATCATGGATCTGAAAGTATGTATGTAAATTAGAATTTAGAAGGGCTTGTAGATATATTATTTTTTTGTTAAAAACTAATTAAAATTCAGCCTTTTATTTCATTGGATTTTTCAAATGATATTCTAGTACAAGGTTATTTTGTCAACATCAAGATATATTATTTTTATATGATTTTGTAATAATTATACATGATATGTTCAATAAGGGTCATTCTCTGTCAGATCAACCAGTGCCTAACACCCTCATCTCTCAGATTTTGCTGAAATTTGGTTTATAGGGAGTTTGTGGGCCCTGAATCCATTTCTGAAATTATAAGGTCAATCCGACCAACGGTTCAAGAGATATGACCTCGGGAAATTTGAGGTCACTTGCGAGGTCACTAACATTTGGCGACCCATAACTTGGGTAATAATGGTCACAATTATATAAAAGTATATATATTTAGAATCAGAAAACGACAAGGAATCCAAATATGCACGTTTTAGAACTCTAGGTTGAAAAATAAAAAAGTTACACTGTAACCAAAATTTGAGGTCACGATTTGACCTCTGGGGTATCAAATGAGAATTTTTTTTTAAATGTAAAAAATGAAGGCATAGGCATTGGCTATTAGAATCAGCAAAAAAAAGTTTGTTTATGTTAGTATTTTTCATGTAACTAACATATAAGTGAACACCATATTCATAAGTTGTGCGTCAATTCTACCTATTTTTTCACACTTAAGCTCATAATTTGACCCATAGAAATTAAAATTACATTTTTTTATAGATATAAAAACAAAGGCAAAAAATGTAAAATTGTATTTCACTGCTAATCTACACTGGCAATAATAGTTATAATAGTGAAAGGGAAGACCTACTTAGAGGATTCATGTGCTAGCCTAATACAATTTTTGCATGCTCGATGCTCTCATCAATTTCTTTTTGTGGAAAAATGTATTGAATTCTGCTGCCTCCTCTTAGGGTAGGACAACTCATTACAGTTAATATATGATGTCCTGGCACTGCACATGAATCCTTGTTTGATGGATAATAATATGCACTTGATCCTGATGACCCAGAGGGATGTAGAAAGTTCACAGTGAAATCATCAAACTCTTCACAATATTCCTCCACAATTCCATACCAAACTTGCATGTCATAAATGCAGCCAACATACTCTCCTGGTTTGACACATTTTAGGTTACCAAGCATTGCAGGTTCATTAGTAAAATGACTTTTCCTTATTCTTTTCTTTCTCCAATGCCACTTGAAATGGGATACACCATCAGTTCTTCCTTGTTTAGGGGAACAAATCTATGATAATTCTGAGTTCCAGGAATAGCCCTACTATCCTTGAATCGATGTTCCAACCGTTCTTCTGCATCTTTCAAATCAGCTGTAGTTACAAAGAAAAAATTTATCTTCTTGCTCAAGTTTTCTTCACAAAACTGAAACGTGTTCTGGTGTAAGAATTTGCCCTCTGTAGTTCTCTGCAAACTGGCATGAGCAGTAGCTCTTTCACTGTTCCTCCAATCCCATCACATGCATTTTTGCCATGGGATGTAGCAAAGAAGTGCCATTCACAAGACAGACCAAAATCCTCTTCATGGTAACAGAGATTTGTGAAGTTGTATCTGTTCTTATATTGGCCAGCACATCCATCTGAGAAATAGTGCACCTTCTTCAATTGTGGGCATCTGAATTTAACATATGTCATAAGCTTCAATATGAATGAGTAAACCATTATAGTGCTGTGTTTTAGTGATGCAGATAAGAAACAGACACTAAAATGGCTAAGTTCCTGGTCTGCAGATGATCTATAATAGATGACAAAAGGGTGAACTGTACACTGTGAATTGTCCCAGTGAAACCCTTGGGCAGCATCCTGGACAATGAAAGAATAATTCTCAGAGAAATCACCTACTATAACTACCTCGCTCTGAGGTGGTAGTGTTTTCTTTCAACTGCTTGAAGTACTGTGATTGTTGCTGAGCAACAAAGTGATGACGAACCATGCGGGGATTTTCATGCTTAGGGATAATAAGTATTGATGAAATGGCTCCACCTTATCAACCATTGTACAACGGTCAACAGTCACCCATTGCTTGTAAGATATTTCATTTGGAGCTGATTTCACACTGTCAAGTAACTCAAGAAAATCCAGACACCCTCTTCTCTTGGGCAATCATTGCAAAGTTGCATCATGCAAGTCTCTCTCTCTGTACTGCAGACACTGTAATCCATAAGATCCTTGTATGAAAGACCTCTTTCTCCCAATGCAGCCAGCTGCAATTTTGGATTTTGATGGTATGTGCAGACACAGACAGAATGAGTCCCACCACTATCGGCAAGCACACAATATGATGGCCGTAATTTTGCAAATGTGGAAAATCCTATTTTGGGATTCTTTTCATCATTTTTATATAGTTCAAACATCTCTCTTAAATTCCCGAGGACCAATCGTTTTGCACCTTCAGCACTGATAACTTTCACGCAATCCTTTTGGCCAGGACACATATGACTAACCTCTTCTGACTCATAGAATCTTCTAACTATATCTTTGTGTTCTTCAGATATCATTTTTCCTTTGCTCATTAGTGGAATCTTCGGAAGGATTCCATGTTTGATTTAAGTGAACGGCTTCTTTTCACTATGTATGTGTAGTTTGAAAGAAACTAGCTGTTTTTTCAATTGTGTATGGTGAGAGTGTCAATATTTGTAGTTTGTGATGGTGACATTGCTCTCAGGAATGACTGTTTCAATTCATTCATTAATTTGTCTAGATGTTTTTTCAGATTTAGTTTCAGGTTTGAAGTATCACTTACCTCCTCGGTAATTTGAACACCATAACTGAGTTCTAGCCTCTCCTTCAGGTGTTTCTGAGCAGATGATAGCTTACCATGAGCCTTGCGCTTTTTCTGGCTTAATGACAGCCCTTCTGAAAAGAACAAAAAAAGGTTTCACACACCTGAATATAGTAATTAAATATTAATTATAGTACCTTAAATGCTATATAATTGGCTATATAGTAGATCAAACAGACCTTGTAGTAAAGTATAAGTTATTATATTAATTTATTACTTACTTTTTTAACTGGTGTTTGGTCCAGAAATGCTAGAACTGGTTCAACTGAAGTTGAAGGATTTTCCTTTATCAAGCAATCACTGTCATTGTCCAGATCTTGAATTGAAGAGATGTACTCAAGCCACTGATAGTAGATGATTCATTTGAATCCTGCTCAGACTCGTTGTTTTCAGTGGTACTAAGTATAGTGGGGTTTTTCATTATCAGTGTCCAGCAGTTCACACACAACAATGAGTCTTTTTTCACTCTTCCAGCACATTTTTCAACAAGTACATCAGTCACTTTTCTAAGATTGATTGTATGCGTTCTTGTGTTTTGAATAGGGTCCTGGCAGTATTTCAAGTGCCGAACCATTGTATTTTGATCTGTAAAGATATAGGATTTACAATTAGGTAATATATATTTTTTAGAAAATATATAGCTATACACACTTAATATTTTAGGCCTTGATAGTCTCTGAGGCTCATTAAAACACCATACCCACCAGCCACCCACAGTGCTGGCTGAAACTGTACTAACCTGTAGACAAGGAATTTGCAACTATCTGTGTTGATTCTGCACTTAGACAAGTAGCAACATGTTCAACAGGTTTGTTTAGGCTACATGTGAGCTTAGTCTTCCCCTTTCACTATTATAACTATTGCAGTGTAGATTAGCAGTGAAATACAATTTTTATTAAATCTTGGAGCTTGAGGTCAAATTGATAGCTAAGATATAAAAATTCCTTGAAATGACAAGCAATTTATAAATATGGTGTTCACTTATAAGTTAGTTACATGAAAAGTACCAACATAAACAAACTTTTTATGATTGTTTCTATTAGTCAAGAACTCTGACTTGTTTTTTATATCTATAAAAATGTAATTTTAATTTCTATAGGTCAAATTATGAGCTTAAGTGTGAAAAATAGGTAGAATTGACGCACAACTTATGAATATGGTGTTCACTTATATGTTAGTTACATGAAAAATACTAATATAACAAACTTTTTTTGCTGATTCTAATAGCCAATGCCTATGCCTTCATTTTTTACATTTAAAAAAAAAATTCTCATTGATACCCCAGAGGTCAAATCGTGACCTCAAATGTTGGTTACAGTGTAACTTTTTATTTTTCAACCTAGAGTTCTAAAACGTGCATATTTGGATTCCTTGTCGTTTTCTGATTCTAAATATATATACTTTTATATAATTATGACAATTATTACCCAAGTTATGGCTCGCCAAATGTTAGTAACCTCGCGAGTGACCTCAAATTGCCCGAGGTCATATCTCTTGAACCGTTGGTCGGATTGACCTTATAATTTCAGAAATGGATTCAGGGCTCACAAACTCCCTATAAACCAAATTTCAGCAAAATATGAGAGATGAGGGTGTTAATTTCAATTTTGTTTGGTTGATCTGACAGAGAATGACCCATAAGTATTATTAAATTATTGTTATTATTACCCGATACTGCTTTGATTCTTCACAAAATTCTTCTATGTAATCATCTGTAGACAACTGCATCAATTCTAAATTTGACCTATCAGTGTTAGTCCATTTTTTGAATTAAATGTTGTCAACATAATTTTCATCGAATAACGTTTGGAGCTGAGTGGTTAAATAGGTGGTATCACCACAGAGATTACATTCCATTAGGCAACATACTTGCAAGGGAGGATTGCACATTAGGGAAGGTAATAATTGGCAGACATGACTGATTTTAGGTTCTGTAATTTTATCAATTTTTGCCCCAATGAACATAAGTTTTAGGTTTTGGTGGATAACACAAACACATACTGAGTGCGTACCAGATCCACCCGCAATTACACAGTTTAGACCTTAATGAGGCAAATTTACTAAATCCAATTTTCATCCTTGGGCATTTATTTTTAAAGGCCTCATATGCCTCAAAATTTTAAGTTACAGAGAAGGAGGTGCTTCTGTTTATGTTCCCTTTGACCTTGTTCATTAATAACACTCACAAAATCTTTTTTACCCAGCATTAATCTACTTATGTTTTCATTTAAATAAAATTTTTTAACTGAATCTTCTATTCCCATTTCCAGAACTTTCCCAGATTTTGGATTTGGTTCCGACAAAATTCCAGAACTTTCTACCATTTTCTTAGCAATGCATGCAGTGTGCTTTGTAGTATTGAATTCTTGGCATATTTTTCTTATACTCCAGCTTTTGAGCAGAACTGTTAAAATTTTAATTTTTTCACTTCTTTTAGTGCTTGAATCATTAAATTTTTCTTTTAGCTGGTCTAAAATTTCTTTATAATCCTTTTCTTTTTGTGATATTTCTTCCTCTTCAACTATAGTTTTCCCACTAGCAGCTTCTATTTTTCTTTTGAACATATCTTTAATTTGTTTAAATTTTTTCAGTCCATATGCCTTTTGAGTATCTAATTTTTGTTTTTTAATGAACTATTCAGCATTGCTAATTCAAAATTTACTGTTAGAGACGCTGAACTTGAGCCTGACCCTGATGACACAAGTTCAAGTGGTCTTCTGGATATGACAGAGCCAGAGGGATGAGATGAGTCACTGTCTGAATTTTCAGTATTTTCTTTTAATATTTTATCAACAAGAATTCTGCACGGATTACATAGTCTATGATTTGCAGTTAATTGAAGATCAGGCCACTTAATGATTATTTCAGGTGGAACTACTCTTAGTCGCTTAGTTCGCCATTTCCCTTGATGCTCATTGAAAGGATCAGCACATTTTCTTTTTAAATTAAGCGAATCCATTTCAAAATTTCCTAATTGAAATAGAATAGGTACCTGGCTAGGAATTTCTGAATATATTATATATAGATTATTTATTTTATAGTTTCCTAAAAGATCTGAAAAAAAGAAAAATACATGTACACATAAAACAGTTATTTGTACTAGCAGTTAATGTTTGCATACAAATAACAGATACAAAAATAGGTATACCTAATAGGACGTGTCAAATTTACAGCTCTCAATTAGTTCTTTTATTTGTCATAGTGCTATACTTTCAAAAATAAAAGTTACTCTACATCATTCCATAAGAATAGCAATGATTTTTCATTTTCTGTCATTTTTTTTATATTTTTTTTTAAATTCATCACACTGAAAGTGCTATATTTTCTAAAATATTTGCCAGAGAATAATGAAAATTTTACACAATATTGTGCTTGGATAGAGGTATCTTGGGACAAAAAATTTTAAAAATCAGAGATATTTTTTTTTTTACTCAAGTTCAAATATTTCCAACTTCTATAACTTTTTTGTGAATCATTTATGGGATATATTTCAAGATAGAAAAAAGATTCTACTCCTTTCAAGCTTTAAAATGACACCAAAATAAAGTACATAAATCGATCCAGTAGAAGCCGAGATATGACAATTTAGATATACTGTATTAAATTTCAAAAAAATCTGGTCAAAAGGTCAACTTTCATGCTCATATCTCGGCACCCTGAGGTCACAGAGGTGTGAAATTTTGGGTATCTACATTTCTCATAAGGGTCCTTAAGTGCACTAAGTATAAACAAAATCGGAGATGGATGACTTTTTTTTTGCCCTTATGTGTGTGATTTGACATGGAATGACCTGTTTATAAAATTTGAATAATTATTCTCATATTCAGTAAAATGAAGTTTCCTGTGCTTTTTTGCAAGGCGGGTAATTCCCATTTGCCAATTAACCAAAAGGGGTAATTGCAAAAAAAAGGTTTTGGAACCGCTGGTGTAGCAGCTCAATGACCATTTTCCAAACTGTTTCTGCATTCCAACAATTCCACCTGACTTTTAACATATTGCATGACACCACATGACAGAGGTGTTAACAAGTATACTAACAGAATAAGCTCATACTATTCCTGAATCTCATCAAAGCAACTACTCTGCGGAATGGATTATCATCACCAGAAAATTGCTGAAAGGGGAAGAATCATCAGCATGAAGGAGAGTGGGCTGTCTATATATGGTTGAAGAAGTGGCAAGAGGAAGGGAATCTACAAGATCACCGAAGAATGGGGAAACCTCAACTAACAACCGCTGTGGATGATTGGAAGATCTGCAATGTTGCCAAAGCCCATCCCTTTACCAATGCTGTTGCCATAAGGGAACAATTGCAGCTTCATGTTTCAGCAATGACAGTAAGGCAGTGGCTACATGAAGCTGGGTTACACCATTGGACCCCAGCTATCAAGAAGTTAAATTAGCAACATCAAGAAAATAGACTTCAATTTGCTCAGCAACATGTTGACAAAGGACTTGACCTCTGGAGCTGTGCGATATTTACCTAAGAAAAGACCTTTTCCTCCATATCCCATGGCCATCTTCATTGTTGGAGGAGGAATAATACTCAATATACTTGAGAGCACATCTATGAGGAAGCACGTAGCAGTCATGTCACCTGTAATATGTGGGGATGGATTCATTTGTATGGCATAGGAGAGCTCACCAAAATAGAAGGGAGGTTTACTGCAAACCAGTATATAGAAATTTTTGAAGAGGTTATGCTTCCTTCTGTGCATGCATATGCTCTGCCATTTCCTGAGTGAATCATTTTTATGCAAGACATGTCTCCAATTTACACAGCACGGATCATCACATGCTGGTTCTCTGAGCAAAGAAATATTGACCTTCTGGATTGGCCAAGTAAGGGTTGTGATATGAATCCCATTGAGAATATATGGGCCAATATTGTAAATGTGTAGAAACCAGCAGAATGAACAATGGACCAGCTTTTACAATACACATTTAGTGAGTAGGAATTGCTGAGGAATCAACAGCTGGTATATAATCATGTTGTTTCTGTACCATATTGACTGTACATGGGTCATTCTCTGTCAGATCAACCAGTGCCTAACACCCTCATCTCTCAGATTTTGCTGAAATTTGGTTTATAGGGAGTTTGTGGGCCCTGAATCCATTTCTGAAATTATAAGGTCAATCCGACCAA
This sequence comes from Bathynomus jamesi, assembly GCA_023014485.1. NCBI lineage: Eukaryota > Metazoa > Arthropoda > Malacostraca > Isopoda > Cirolanidae > Bathynomus > Bathynomus jamesi. Next base: position 811,941 of record JAJOZX010000038.1, read on the forward strand.
CGGTTCAAGAGATATGACCTCGGGAAATTTGAGGTCACTTGCGAGGTCACTAACATTTGGCGACCCATAACTTGGGTAATAATGGTCACAATTATATAAAAGTATATATATTTAGAATCAGAAAACGACAAGGAATCCAAATATGCAAGTTTTAGAACTCTAGGTTGAAAAATAAAAAAGTTACACTGTAACCAAAATTTGAGGTCACGATTTGACCTCTGGGGTATCAAATGAGAAATTTTTTTTTAAATGTAAAAAATGAAGGCATAGGCATTGGCTATTAGAATCAGCAAAAAAAAGTTTGTTTATGTTAGTATTTTTCATGTAACTAACATATAAGTGAACACCATATTCATAAGTTGTGCGTCAATTCTACCTATTTTTTCACACTTAAGCTCATAATTTGACCTATAGAAATTAAAATTACATTTTTTTTATAGATATAAAAACAAAGGCAAAAATGTAAAATTGTATTTCACTGCTAATCTACACTGGCAATAATAGTTATAATAGTGAAAGGGGAAGACCTACTTAGAGGATTCATGTGCTAGCCTAATACAATTTTTGCATGCTCGATGCTCTCATCAATTTCTTTTTGTGGAAAAATGTATTGAATTCTGCTGCCTCCTCTTAGGGTAGGACAACTCATTACAGTTAATATATGATGTCCTGGCACTGCACATGAATCCTTGTTTGATGGATAATAATATGCACTTGATCCTGATGACCCAGAGGGATGTAGAAAGTTCACAGTGAAATCATCTAACTCTTCACAATATTCCTCCACAATTCCATACCAAACTTGCATGTCATAAATGCAGCCAACATACTCTCCTGGTTTGACACATTTTAGGTTACCAAGCATTGCAGGTTCATTAGTAAAATGACTTTTCCTTATTCTATTCTTTTCTTTTCTCCAATGCCACTTGAAATGGGATACACCATCAGTTCTTCCTTGTTTAGGGGAACAAATCTATGATATTTCTGAGTTCCAGGAATAGCCCTACTATCCTTGAATCGATGTTCCAACCGTTCTTCTGCATCTTTCAAATCAGCTGTAGTTACAAAGAAAAAATTTATCTTCTTGCTCAAGTTTTCTTCACAAAACTGAAACACGTGTTCTGGTGTAAGAGCCTCTCTGTAGTTCTCTGCAAACTGGCACGAGCAGTAGCTCTTTTCACTGTTCCTCCAATCTCATCACATGCATTTTTGCCATGGGATGTAGCAAAGAAGTGCCATTCACAAGACAGACCAAAATCCTCTTCATAATAACAGAGATTTGTGAAGTTGTATCTGTTCTTATATTGGCCAGCACATCCATCTGAGAAATAGTGCACCTTCTTCAATTGTGGGTATCTGAATTTAACATATGTCATAAGCTTCAATATGAATGAGTAAACCATTATAGTGTTGTGTTTTAGTGATGCAGATAAGAAACAGACACTAAAATGGCTAAGTTCCTGGTCTGCAGATGATCTATAATAGATGACAAAAGGGTGAACTGTACACTGTGAATTGTCCCAGTGAAACCCTTGGGCAGCATCCTGGACAATGAAAGAATAATTCTCAGAGAAATCACCTACTATAACTACCTCACTCTGAGGTGGTAGTGTTTCTTTCAACTGCTTGAAGTACTGTGATTGTTGCTGAGCAACAAAGTGATGATGAACCATGCGGGATATTTTCATGCTTAGGGATGATAAGTATTCATGAAGTGGCTCCACCTTATCAACCATTGTACAACGGTCAACAGTCACCCATTGCTTGTAAGATATTTCATTTGGAGCTGATTTCACACTGTCAAGTAACTCAAGAAAATCCAGGACACCCTCTTCTCTTGGGCAATCATTGCAAAGTTGCATCATGCAAGTCTCTCTTTCTGTACTGCAGACACTGTAATCCATAAGATTCTTGTATGAAAGACCTCTTTCTCCCAATGCAGCCAGCTGCAATTTTGGATTTTGATGGTATGTGCAGACACAGACAGAATGAGTCCCACCACTACCGGCAAGCACACAATATGATGGCCGTAATTTTGCAAATGTGGAAAATCCTATTTTGGGATTCTTTTCATCATTTTTATATAGTTCAAACATCTCTCTTAAATTCCCGAGGACCAATCATTTTTGCACCTTCATTGCACCTTCAGCACTGATAACTTTCACGCAATCCTTTTGGCCAGGACACATACGACTAACCTCTTCTGACTCATAGAATCTTCTAACTATATCTTTGTGTTCTTCAGATATCACTTTTCCTTTGCTCATTAGTGGAATCTTCGGAAGGATTCCATGTTCTGATTTAAGTGAACGGCTTCTTTTCACTATGTATGTTGTAGTTTGAAAGAAACTAGCTGTTTTTTCAATTGTGTATGGTGAGAGTGTCAATATTTGTAGTTTGTGATGGTGACATTTGCTCTCCAGGAATGACTGTTTCAATTCATTCATTAATTTGTCTAGATGTTTTTCAGATTTAGTTTCAGGTTTTGAAGTATCACTTACCTCCTCGGTAATTTGAACACCATAACTGAGTTCTAGCCTCTCCTTCATGTGTTTCTGAGCAGATGATAGCTTACCACGAGCCTTGCGCTTTTTCTGGCTTAATGACAGCCCTTCTGAAAAGAACAGAAAAAAAGGTTTCACACACCTGAATATTAGTAATTAAATATTAATTATAGTACCTTAAATGCTATATAATTGGCTATATAGTAGATCAAACAGACCTTGTAGTAAAGTATAAGTTATTATATTAATTTATTACTTACTTTTTTTAACTGGTGTTTGGTCCAGAAATGCTAGAACTGGTTCAACTGAAGTTGAAGGATTTTCCTTTATCAAGCAATCACTGTCATTGTCCAGATCTTGAATTGAAGAGATGTTACTCAAGCCACTGATAGTAGATGATTCATTTGAATCCTGCTCAGACTCGTTGTTTTCAGTGGTACTAAGTATAGTGGGGTTTTTCATTATCAGTGTCCAGCAGTTCACACACAACAATGAGTCTTTTTTCACTCTTCCAGCACATTTTTCAACAAGTACATCAGTCACTTTTCTAAGATTGATTGTTATGCGTTTCTTGTGTTTTTGAATAGGGTCCTGGCAGTATTTCAAGTGCCGAACCATTGTATTTTGATCTGTAAAGATATAGGATTTACAATTAGGTAATATATATTTTTTAGAAAATATATAGCTATACACACTTAATATTTTAGGCCTTGATAGTCTCTGAGGCTCATTAAAACACCATACCCACCAGCCACCCACAGTGCTGGCTGGAACTGTACTAACCTGTAGACAAGGAATTTTGCAACTATCTGTGTTGATTCTGCACTTAGACAAGTAGCAACATGTTTCAACAGGTTTGTTTAGGCTACATGTGAGCTTAGTCTTCCCCTTTCACTATTATAACTATTATTGCCAGTGTAGATTAGCAGTGAAATACAATTTTTATTAAATTCTTGGAGCTTGAGGTCAAATTGATAGCTAAGATATAAAAATTCCTTGAAATGACAAGCAATTTTAAATATGGTGTTCACTTATAAGTTAGTTACATGAAAAGTACCAACATAAACAAACTTTTTATGATTGTTTCTATTAGTCAAGAACTCTGACTTTGTTTTTTATATCTATAAAAAATGTAATTTTAATTTCTATAGGTCAAATTATGAGTTTAAGTGTGAAAAAATAGGTAGAATTGACGCACAACTTATGAATATGGTGTTCACTTATATGTTAGTTACATGAAAAATACTAACATAAACAAACTTTTTTTGCTGATTCTAATAGCCAATGCCTATGCCTTCATTTTTTACATTTAAAAAAAAAATTCTCATTTGATACCCCAGAGGTCAAATCGTGACCTCAAATTTTGGTTACAGTGTAACTTTTTTATTTTTCAACCTAGAGTTCTAAAACTTGCATATTTGGATTCCTTGTCGTTTTCTGATTCTAAATATATATACTTTTATATAATTATGACAATTATTACCCAAGTTATGGCTCGCCAAATGTTAGTAACCTCGCGAGTGACCTCAAATTTCCCGAGGTCATATCTCTTGAACCGTTGGTCGGATTGACCTTATAATTTCAGAAATGGATTCAGGGCTCACAAACTCCTATAAACCAAATTTCAGCAAAATATGAGAGATGAGGGTGTTAATTTCAATTTTTTTTGGTTGATCTGACAGAGAATGACCCTATAGCAAGAGCAAATATCTACATGTGATTTCTTTGTGAATTGCGATTGTGATAACTGTTTTGTATGATATATTTTATTAATTTCTATATAATTTTGAAAAAAATCAAATAAATAAAAAATATGATTTTTTCATAAAAATAATTTTTTTTATTTATTAGCTATTATACTGAAAAACTGAAATTGAAAACTTCATTACAAGGGATATTTTTTCTTTCTAAACTGTTCTGTGATATATATTTCATTAATTTCTATATGTATATAATTTTGAGAAAATCAAATAATTAAAAAAAAATCAATTTTTTCATAAAAAAGCTAGTATGATACTGAAAAAACTGAAATTGAACACATAATTACAAGGGGTATTTTTTTATTTCCAAAGTGTCTTGTGAGATATATTTTGTTAATTTCTATATAGTTTTGAAAAAAATCAAATTAAAAAATCATGATTTTTTCATAAAAAAGCTATTATACTGAAAAACTGAAATTGAACACTTAATTATTACAAGGAATATTTTTATTTGTTTCTAAAGTGTTTTGTCTGATATATTTTATTAATTTCTATATAATTTTGAAAAAATAAAAAAAATAAAATCAATTGATTTAATCAGGTGATTAAATCATTTTGATTTAATCACTGCCATCCGTGGTAAATAGTGTAATTTGAATTGAAATACAGTCTTTATACAATGATTCAATAAATTTTTTGCATTAGTTAATTTATTTATTTCTTCACTCATCCTATCATTCACTTCTGACTTAGAATTTCTCCATTCTGACAGGAACTGAAGCTAAGTTGTATCGGAATAGTTGTAAAACCCCTCAGATGTTCTAAAAATGAAAATTCTCAAAAATTCTCAAGAAAATTCTCCTGAAGATTATTCCCAAGAATTTTACTGTACAACATTACATATGTTTCACAAAATATATAAATAAGTAGAGAGAGTTTATTCAAAAGCTATTTAAAAATACCTACATTAATGAAGATAGCCTGAATCAAAAGCTAACACAACTACTGTTAAATACTATTGAGTAATCAAAGGAAGTGTGCTTAGGAAGCAAAGTGTTCTGTTCTCTTGTTTATTGTGTAGTACATGTATGAAATAATTAGTAGGGTTGTTCTTATTTTGCGACTTTTTAATTGTTATGACTGCGCCCCCAGATATTGTGCGAATAGCCATAAAAACAAATCATGCGACTTTTTGCAAGGATATCAATTACACTCCTCCGAACCATAATTGAGTCACTAATAACCAGCTGGAGTAAATGAATGCTGCAGTGTATTGAAGGTATTTCAGCCAGGTCACTACCAAGAGCCATATTACTAGCTCCATCCCTCACCAATAAATTCCTCTTATTTGCATCAAGATCCCAACTATCCCACATAGAGCGAAACTTTTCAGATATATTCTTGCCAGTATGCAACCCTGAGAAATGAGAGGCATGTAGCACAGCATTCTATCTTTCAAAATCTTTACCTATCCAGTGACCCGATAATGATATAAAACTTTCTTGAGAGGTTCTGCATGTCCATATATCTGAAGAAAAGCTGACATGCTTCACTTCTTCCAGCTTCTGAGCAATTTTAGACTTGAACTCATTATAAAGATGAGGAATTATAGTATCAGAGAAGTACCTTTTGCTCGGTAAGAGATATCTGGGTTGGAGGTAGGCCATTAGATCAATAAAACCATCATATTCAACTAAAGTAAATGGCTGGTTGTCCGAAGCCATCATCATGCCAATTTTACGGTGAATCATCACAGACCTGGAGTCATTGATGTCCCATATTTTTTTAGATGAAAAGCTTTCCTCTATTGAGATCTGCTTACTCATTTGGTCCATTTTCTTTTCTTTCAGAGTACTACCAGTAGAAGTTGATGGTCTAGCCCGTATTCTATCTATGCCTATTTCCTTTGATTCAGTCGCAGCTATTCTTTTTTTTGTCATTTTCGTTTTTGGCTTCAGCATACTCTTTTGGGTGATTAATCTTCAAATGATTATGAGGAGGTGTTGTGCTAAAAGACTTTTGGCCACCTTTCTCCGTCCCATGTTTGATAATCTTTTGGCAAATATTACACTTTGCAGTGATATCGCTAGGATCATTTATTGTATACAGTGACCACACAAAACTTGTCATGATTAATACTTAATAGTTTAATACAACACAAGAACCTGAAAGAGAACAAAACAATTAAACATCTGAATATACTTAAATTACTATTTATCTTATATTTGTGGGTGCGCTTGCCCCCAATGCAAAACAAAACATAGCAATATGAGTGTAAAAATAATACGGTACCTAACTAATAATATATATCCAGCCAGATAGATATGGCCATATCCGGCATATCCAGTATCTGGCTGGATATGAAAAATTCATATCCAGTGCACCCCTAATCATTTTCCTGAACTTGAGAAATGTTTGGCAGAAACAGCTATCAATAAGTATCCACCTCTCGTAACCAAAGCTCTCGAAAATCTCATTGGCCAATTCAGAGAGAAGTTTGAATACTTGGAAGAATATCTGCCCAAATTTTAGTTTATGACACAACCACTAAATTTCCAGATTGGAGATCTTACAAAAATTTTCATGCAAGATGAAATAGTGACAGCTGAATTAGAACTTATAGCTCTGCAGTCATCATTGGCAATGAAACACTTGTTTCAGGAACAAGATATTTCAACATTCTGGGGATCCATTGACTGTAAGAACAAGTCCACATTGCTACAAAGAGAAGCTTTTAAAATTCTTGCTATGTTTGGAATAACATATACATGTGAAAGTGCATTTTCACTAATGACCAATATCAAAAACAAGAAAATTAAGACTGACCACAAAACATTTGGAAGAATGTCTTCGAATAGCTCTTTATAAAGGACAAGTGAATTACAAGGAGTTAACAAATACTATTCAAAGTCAAGGATCTCATTAAGAAGGTAATGTTCCATAAAGATTTGTTGATAACATAAATTAAGCATCATAAAAGAAACCATTATTAATAGTTTAAAATTACAGTTAATTTTTACTTTTAAAAAGGTATTATTTTGGTTTGCTTTTTAGTTGAATATCATTGGTGCTCCTTGAGAAAAGTAAAGGCATTAAAGTGCTCACTAAGAAGAAAAGGTCAAGAAACCCTGCACTATAGTATTATTATGTCTTTACAGTTGGGCATTGAGTGTACATGGCGAAGATACACATTTTGATTTAAAAATTCTTACTATTTTCCTTACACCAGTTTCAAGCGAGTTAAATTTTGATTGAAAGTTTTTTTCATAATTTCTGTGTGTACCAACTTTTTCTTGGGTTTATAAGCTTTATACATGTAACAAGTAACGAAAAAATCCATTACATTGATAAAAAATTTGCAAAGCATTACTGTTACATTGATACATTTGAAAATCTTTCAGGCGTTACCATTACTCATTACTTTTGTAACATTTGTTACATGTAACTCGTTACTGCCCATCTCTGCTACTACCAAAGTAGCCTACATAACTTAAGCTAAGAATATACACTATATACAATCAACAAACTATCTCTTTCACTCATGAAAGTGTCTAAATTTTTCTTAAAATCAAGGTAATAAATATCTTGTTAGCTAATGTTAATTAGTGTTTATAACAAATTAAATGTAATACAAGAACAATTACAGTTATATCAAATTGATATACAGGTAAACCTTGATTTACGATGTCCCAATTTACAATAAACTATTTCGTGTTAACATTGGTGATGAATTAAGACCATTTCCCTATATGCAATAAAAAAAATTAGCATTAACGATGGCCATCAGTCGGCCAAACTCGCTGATGCTCAGAAGAGGGAACGCATCTCTCGCACAACCCTCAACTTCAGCCTCTCTGGGCTCCCTAGAGGCTGTGTGGGAGTCAGAATGACGTCTCCATTCCACCTACAAGAGTTCCCTTAGCCTCGAAGGGGACGTGATGATGAACAGGCTTGTTCTTAATGATGTAGTGAGTGTTGTTTAATTGTTTCCTATTGATTTTATGAGTAGGAATTTTTTTTTCAGTGATACATGTGTGTTTGGGACTGGCTGGAGATGTATCCCATTGAACCCCATGTTATAATGAACTAGATTTACGATATTTTGATTTGCGATGGGGTTTTCAGGAATGCAACCCCATCATAAATGGGCATTCCAGGACAAATCACCAAAAAATTTAAAAATTTGTCACCACTCCAACCCGGATTTTAATGAAAATTGACATATGGGGTTCTTCCAGGTGCTGATTTCACTGGTTCAAATAAAAAAGTTGTATGACCCATAGTTTTTGAGATATGGGCCTCGCTTTACCACCTAACTTTAATGGGCAATAACTCCCAAACATCTTGTTGTAGACCTATAAAACTATACATTTTTAGAATCAGCATGAAGAGATCTATTAAATGATACCACATTCAAACGTGTAGAATAATGAAAATTTCCCCCCTTTTTTTATTTTTGACCCCCACCCCCCTAGACAGTGAAATCAAAAATTTTTTATTTCATTTATTAAACTTCCATTAATTGTTAAAATATACAAACAATAAAAAATGTGGGTATCAAGTTGCAAGATATTTTAAAAATTATTGAAAAAATATGTACATTGACATTTGTACATTGAAATTTTGACATTTTTACACAGACTAAAATAGAGAACTACAAATGATATATTTACATCCTATGTATAACTCATATTCATGCACTCTCTCTCTCAAATGTTTGTTAATTATGCTTATTTTGAGTCAAATCATATCTTATTTTTGAGATTTACAATTGTGTATTTTTAGTAATGAAAAATGGTTAGATAATACTGTGATGATCCTTTACAAAAACATAAGAAAAAGATACACAAGGATATAAGAACCATCAGCCAATCACTTTATGATCAATGTAAATGGAAACTACAAAGGAATACTGTACTATGTAGCAACTGTAGAAAATTATTGACCCAGAGACCAGAGTTGCTATCAACATCACAAAGTGAAGAGTCTGATCACAATCAATCTTCTGAGAATGTTATTTCAGAAAGCGATGAATATGATCCAAGTATATCAAGTAATGCCAAAGAAGAGGTTTATCAAGTTCTAGAAAGTCTTGCTGTGACTCCAGTGAAGAAGTAAGTATTTAATGATAGGTACTTTTTATATTTATAATTTTTTTTTTATATTATTTATTTATAATGCATTTACTTTCAAGACAGTTTTTCAGCAGTTGCTGAAAAACTTAATGAAATTAATATGTTGACATTAAATTTATTAAACTTATGAAATTAATGTGTTGACATATTAATTATTATTGTCCATATACTGTATATATCAAATGGAGTCAAATATTTATTAATTCAGAAATTTCAGATGGTTTGGGTTCCTCAAGAAAAGAAGCAAAAGCTATTCAAACAATAGAAAAAGCACGTCGTTCTTTAAAACAAAAGCTAGAAACAAGTTTAGAAATTGAGATCCCAAGCCCATCAAAAACTACAAAGTTCGATTATGAAACTCAAAGGTATGAATTTTAAAATGATATGCTATTATTAAGGAGGAATATACCTAAACTAAAACTGAAGCATAAAAACAAAATGTAGGTAGAAACTAGAAGCACAACTCCCTAAAGATTGGAGATCAATGGGCCCATTAAATAATTTGGAATTCATTTGGTCACAAAATAATTTTTGGTTTAATTTGACTATCTCAAAGAATGCTCATTTTGTTACACTTGAAATCAATATTATAATCCAAAAAATTTAATATGCACATGTAATGTTTTGTTTATAGCTATTATACATTCATGAATTTGTTTCAGGTCAATGATTCATCTCATGAATGAACTGGTTGAAGCTTTCCATTCTACTGACAGTTATGAGAGGAAACTCAAAATATTGACATTATCTCCATTTACCATATCAAAAACTATAAATCTATTTCAGACAACTGAATATTTAGTTAAGAAAAGCAGAAATATAAAACAAAGACTTGGAATTATTCCTGAAATTGAACCCATGTCAAAAGGAAAAGTAATAACTAAAGGTACTAAAGATTCTGTTCAGAAATTTTTCGAATCAGATGAAATTAGTCATTTGTGCCCAGGTACAAAAGACTGCCTGAGTATCAGAAATGAAAGTGGGTATAAAGAATCTGTGCAGAAAAGACTGGTGTTAATGAATCTGAAAGAAGCTTTTAGTCTCTATAAAAATAATCCAGATAGTCCCCAAATTGGCTTCTCTAGTTTTGCCAGCCTTCGCCCCAGACATTGTGTTTTAGCTGGAGCTGCTGGTACCCATTCTGTGTGTGTATGTACACATACCACCAGAATGCCAAAATACAATTCTCAGCTTTGGGTGTCAAAGGGTTGGAATACACAACTCTTATGGAGAAAGCAGTGTGTGATGTCAACAACAGGAATTGCATGATGCAAATATGTAATCTCTGTCCAAAAGAACAAGGTATTAAGAATTTTTTGCTCACTTTTCAAAGTGTTAACGATCCTGAATGTGAGGAAATAAAATATAAACAATGGGTTACTACAGATCGATGCAATATGGTTGAAAAAACAGAATCTGTAGATGATTTTATAAATTCATTAAGCACAAAAATTGTCAAATTGACACGTCATCACTTTATAGCAAAGAATCAGAGTGCATTTCTAAAAAACTTGAAGAATAATTTAAATAGCCATACAGCTGTAGTTCTTGGTGACTTTTCAGAAAACTACTCATTTGTAGTACAGGATGCAGCCCAAGGTTTTCATTGGGAAAATACCCAATGCACAGTGCATCCCTTTGTGTTATATTATAAGGAACCAGAAAGTAATGAAACAAAACATTCAAGTTATTGTTTTTTATCTCCAAATACAAAACATAACACTACAATGGTTTACACTTTTTTAAATACACTCATACCTATTATTAGAAAATCCCACCTTCATATCAAAAAATTACATTATTTTACTGATGGATGTGCAGGACAATATAAAAATTGTTTCAACTTTGTTAACATTTGTAAACAAGATGATGATTTTGGGCTGGAATGCCACAAGCCATGGTAAGAGCGCTTGTGATGGGATTGGGGGTACAGTGAAAAGATCTGTAGCCAGAGCGAGTATGCAGAGAACATTCGCAAATCAAATATTAACACCAGAAGACATGTTTGAATTTTGTTCAAACAATATAAGTGACAGCATAATTTTTTTTTTAATAAATTCTGAAGAAATTGAAGCTACGGAAAAATTTTTAAGTGACAGATATAAAAAAAGTATGCAGCTAACAGGAACACAAAAATTCCATAGATTTGTACCTATTAATGCAAATAACATAAAAACATTTGAATTATCTTCTGATGAAGTTGGTGAGGTGAGGATTATAAGCAAAGCTTTTCTGGGTGAAGATAATGTTGAAGTTAATCCAAAAATAGGAGAGTACATGGTTTGTACTTACAATGATCAGAAATGGTTGGGATTTGTACATTCCTATAATGAGGAATTTGATGACTTTGAGGTTAGCTTTTTGCACCCATCAGGATATAGTGTTTACTATTACTTTCCACAAATTAGAGATACATGCCACATATCAAGAGATAAAATTTTAGGTTTATTAAGCACATCAACTTTAAAGCCAGGAACAATGCGTATTCAATATGTTTTCCCAGAAAATGAGTTGAAAAAACTCATGTAGCTAATTATGAATCAACTTGATGTAATGTGTGTGTGTTCAATTTGTATTTTTGCTGTTTATTTTCATCCATGTGAAAATATCATTTGTAGTTCTCTATTTTAGTCTGCAGGTGTAAAAATGTCAAAATTTCACAATGTACATATTTTTTCAATAATTTTTTAAATATCTTGCAACTTGATACCCGCGTTTTTTAGTTTGTATCTTTTAACAATTAATGGAAGTTTAATAAATGAAAATTTTTGCGGGGGATTTCACTGCCTAGGGGGTGGTAGGGGTCAAAAATAAAAATAAAAAAGGGGGAAAATTTTCATTATTGTTCTATACATTTGAATGTGTATCATTTAATAGATCTCTTCATGCTGATTCTAAAAATGTATAGTTTTATAGGTCTATGGTAAGATGTTTGGGAGTTATTGCCCATTAAAGTTAGGTGGTAAAGTGGGGCTCCCAAGATTTTGGGGGCCCATATCTCAAAAACTATGGGTCATAGAACTTTTTTATTTTGACCAGTGAAATCAGCACCGTGAAGAACCCCATATGTCAATTTTCATCAAAATCTGAGTCAGAGTGGTGACATGCATTGGGTGATCTCTCCTGGAATGCCCCAAATCAAGGTTTACCTGTATTTGCTGTAACTGAGACATGGCTGTTGTCAAGTACCCCAGATTCTTTTATGAATATTTCAGGGTATAGATTAGTCAGAACAAATACCAGTACTTTTGAGCGGGTACATAAACATGGGGTTTGTTTTTATATTAATGAAAATATAAATTTTGAATCAGGAACACATGATTGTCTGAACATACATGTAATCCATTTAACCAATTTTTGGGTGTATGCTATTGGGGTGTATCACCCTCCTTCCTACACCTGGGCTGATAATACTATATTAATTAATTTCTTGTATCACTTTTGTAGTAATAAAGAACTTCTTATCCTGGGTGATTTCAACTTGCCTTCTATAAACTGGGGCTGTGGGGTGCCTCAGCATTTGAACCCCACTGATCTTTCCTTTTATGAATGTTTTACTTTTTTAGGTCTCACTCAATGGGTGAAGGAAAGCACCTTCTTGCCATCGGGCAATATACTGGACCTGATATTTACATCTGAAGCTGACAGATTGGGATCAGTCAGTCTGCTTCCTCCCCTTCCTGGTTGTCATCATTGTCTTGTGTTTACCGAATATTTTTTCCAGTTTGAAAATAGGGGAGGTGGAGTTCTGAAGCAAAATGAAAGGAGAGATTGGCATTCTGGGTGCTATGATAAAATTAGTGAATATTTAGATGAAGTACATTGGGGTTTTGAATTGCAACACCTGAGTGTGAACCAGATGTACACCAGACTCATAGGGATACTTACACCTCTTATTACAAGGTATATTCCTGCTATGCAAGAAAATACTCTCTCTTACAGGAATAAGCCACCAGCGTGATTGCTCTGCGAAAGGAGAAATGCATGGTTGCATTATAAGGAATGCCACTCTCAAACTGGTAGAAATTCTATGGTTACTATTAATGCATTGAGGGTTTTTCAGGATGTCAATTATCAGTACCGAAATTATCACACTGCCTGTCAGCTTAAATATGAGAACACTCTTCTGGCCAGAATTAAGTGGAATCCTAAAGTGCTACACTCCTATATAAGAAGGAAGAAGGTTGGTGCACCAAGAGTGGGTCTCCTAAGATTGGCATCTGGTTTATTGACAGATGATTGCAGGGAGATGGTGAAGAGCTTTTCCAAAGCTTTTGCCTCTGTTTACACTCAGGAAGATTTGAGCTCTCCAGCTGCTCACCAGATGTTTGATGGTATGTTGGATGGGGTGGAATTTACAGTGAATGCAGTTAGGGACTACTTGGAAGCTCTCGATGTTTCCAAAAGCAGTGGGTCAGACAATCTGCATCTGAAACTTCTTAAGGTATGTGCACGCCACTTGTCAGTCCTGCTGTATGGTATATGATATTCAAATACTCTTTGGACAGTGGTACTTTACCAGACCTTTGAAAACGTTCTACTATGATTCCTATCCTCAAGAAAGGATCCTGCTGTGACCCTTTAAATTATAGACTAATTAGTCTGATTTTGGTATCGTGCAAGACACTGGAACGTATTATTGTTAAACAGTTATACAATTATCTTGAGAGTAATAATATTCTTTCGGATCACCAGTTTGGTTTTAGGAGTGGCAGATCAGTGGAGGATCAACTTTTACTGACATGCAATGATATCACAGATTGGGTGGATAGAGGTTTCACAGTTGATTTCGTCTTATTTGACTATTCCAAAGTGTTTGATGTGGTGAGTCATGTAGTTCTTTTGACTAAACTTAGACAGTTGGGCATTACTGGAGGTTTGTTTGAGTGGATCCATGCTTTTTTGATGGGACGATTAATGAATGTTTCTGTTGCAGGAAATCTAAGTTCAACTTGGCAGGTCCTGAGTAGTGTAGGTACCACAGGGCTCTGTACTGGGGCCAGTTTTGTTCCTGGCCTTTGTGAACTATGTGCTACACAGAATTCTTTCAAAATTTAAAATATTTGCAAATGACTTGAAAATTTACTTACAATTAAACCATGTCTCTGTCTCAAGAGTTGTTTGCAGGTGCGGTGCAAGGACAACAGGATATAGATGTGTTAAGTGCAACAGCAGCTTCCTGGGGTTTACATATGAACCCAACTAAGTGTGCAGTGCTGCGTTTCCAGCATGGATACATGGATTGGAGTGAGTTGGGACCATACTCTTAGTACTATCTAGACAACAGTCCCATAAAGATGGCTAACTCTCATACTGATTTGGGTGTTTTGGTTGATACCTCATTAAAATTCCAGCAACATGTCACACCTCAGTGGTTGGCAAAGCTGGTGGTCTTTTAGCAAATTTCCTCAAGTTTACGGTGAACCATTCAGAGCAATTTATGATGACTCTTTATTTAACTCAAGCAAGATCTATTTTGGAGTTCTCTTCATGTACTTGGAATTAGAGGTAGGGGTAAAATGGCATGTTGTCAAAAACAAGTGATCATAGCCTCATTTTGTGTGAAAATACATGAATATGAAGTTTTGAAAAGGTTTTTTGCTGAAAATTGTGTATACAAAAATTGCACCACAATTTACTGATTTTTAGCGTCAAAACAGCGTTAGGGGGGTCAAAATTATGATTTTTGGAAATACTCACTGTGTGCTTGGGAATGATTAGAGTTCTTGATATATATCTTTGGTAGCAAATAGAATTGTCATTTGTATTATATTTTTGATAAATTTATGCTAGAATT
Source organism: Bathynomus jamesi (assembly GCA_023014485.1). NCBI lineage: Eukaryota > Metazoa > Arthropoda > Malacostraca > Isopoda > Cirolanidae > Bathynomus > Bathynomus jamesi. The sequence goes on from JAJOZX010000038.1 coordinate 827,077, forward strand.
TGTCACGCTTGAGTGATTTTGGAGAAAAATTGGCCTGTTTGAGATCAAAATCCAGACATTTTGTGGTTTTCCAATCATTTATTGACAGAAAATGCAAATTAAAAGCACACCGTTCTTATGACTGATTTTCTATTTCATTTTTTGCACTGCATGCTTGAAAGCTGTCACAATATCATTAATGTTAGTCAAGGCGAATCAGTTGATACAGGAATCAAACTTCCATTCACCTTCAACAACGACATCAAGAATTTGTTCATGCTGAACTGTCTGAATGTCTTCTTGTGCTGGGTACCGCCACTTGTTCATGCCCTTCTTCTCACGGCATAAGTGGTCCAAAGTCATTGACTTGTCTGCAATGAACTTGTTATAGGCAATGAACCAGTTGTACTCTCCATTTTTCTCTTCATCCTGCCAAATGACAGCACATAGCTGATTCACCTCCAAGCACATGATTTTGTTGGTGGCAGGGGTGGTGGATGAAGACTTTGAAATAAGTTCCAGCATTTGGCAGTTAGATGCCAAGTTTGCAACTGTAGCAGTTGATACCTCATTGGCATTTGAGTCATCTTCACTCAGCAATATGAGGAGGTTCTCAAGTTTTTCATCGTGAGATATACTGTTTTGACAATATAATTCTGGGCGCTGCAGTTTGTCACTCTTGTGGGTGTGTGCTACCCTTTGTTCTTATTCTAATTGTGCCATGTGTAATTGAGCCTTTTCCTGTATGTATTCAATGTCAATTTCTTCACTGATTCGTGCTATTCGAGTGGATTTTTGATCTTCATAGAATGCTTTTTCATTGCCAGTAAGTTCTTCAGTTTGTTTTCCAATGTCCAAAAGGCTATCTGGACATATCCCTGCGAAATAGAATGATGGTGTAAGTATGTTTATATAGAAATAGATAAGCTAGGCTTATTTACTGCACATTGTTAAATTTCTCCAGATCCTGCTTTAGGTGTGAAACTTCTCCACGCTTTATTTAGTTGTCGCAAGGATTTAGGTTCACTTGGACCCAGATTTTTCTTCTTCCCTTTTTTGCGATGGGCTATAAAAACAAATAATAATTAATAATAATATAGTGATGAAGTGATCCTACTTTATTACCAGCGAAACATAAGAAAGGAAAATAGAATGTACCTCGGATGTAGACTTGTGAGTGATAAATCTCAACCAATTTTGTCAGTTTTCTTTTAATAGAATTTATAGTCAGAACATGTTCTTCACCAAATGACTTGATCCAGATTTGTCGTAGAGCTACACAGCATGCATGAATTGTTGCACTCCTACAATAAAAAAGACAGTCATGAGCTTTAGTTATTAACATATCAATATTGCACTTACGTTGTAAGACCATATAGACTTCAAAAACTTACATTTTTGAGCTTTTTGGTTGTGTCGCCTCTGAAAATATTGCAATTGCTGCATCATACCAAGTAGGTAGCTTGTCACCAAAAATGAACACTAGCTTTTGTGCCATTGCTAGGCGTGGTTACTACTGATTGGCTGATTTTAAAGCATTGCTTTTCCAAACTTTTATCACATTATTTCACAAAAAGTGCTAAAAGTAAAACAATCACCAATTTCTGTATTCTAAACAAAAAAGATAGAATAAATATGTAAATTATCTGAAATATAGAAATGTACAAAGGTTAATATCTCATGTGAAGAGCAGCAGAACATTCAATAATATGTTATTAAATAAGTTTTTATGTTATAAGACTTAGTTTTGAAGCGGTTTAGCTATAAAATTGCAAACATACTAAAAAATGGTGGTTTTCAAGTAAATTTGAGTGCAATTTTTGTATATAAGCCAAAACCAATTTTTTTTTGCTTGAATCATGTTATTGGCATGAAAAGCTGTCATTTGAGCCTATGATCACTCAAATCTGAGCACATGACCCTCAGACCCCCCTCTACCCCCTACCTCTATTGGAATACAGGTTACAGAGGTGACATGACTTTATTGGAGTCAGTACAGAGAAGATGGACAAAATGTATAGCGGGGATGCAGGATCTCAACTATGCTACACGCTTAATGCAACTAAATCTGTATTCAGTTAAGGGTAGGTTGCTTCACGCTGATCTGATCAAATGCTGGAATATACTATATACATGGTAAGACTGCTATTAATCCAAATGAATTGTTTGTCTGGCTCCTAATGTTGGTATAAGAGGACACTGCTATAAGTTACAGCATCTTTATTCAACTTTGGAATGCAGGAAATGTTTTTTTAGTGTGCGATGTATTGCTGAGTGGAATGCTTTGCCAGCAGAAGTTGTTTCAAAGGAGAGTATAGAGGGGTTCAAGAGGTTATTGCATGATGCCTTGGGCTTGAAACCTTATAAATATGAATAAATGTTTTGAGAATGTATGTGTATGTAATAGGGATATGTGGGTGTGTATGTAATGGGGATATGTGGGTATGTATATACATGTAGGAAATTTTAGGCTGGGCTGAAACTCAAGATAGAATTAATCAGAGTCATTAACAGTTGGCTTTTGATATAAAAATAAGATTCCTGAAAAAAATAATTGGTGGCCACCAACGTGTGCCTGGCCACCCCCGTTTTTGTAAAAACATCTGCCGCCGCACTAGCAAAATCAGGAAAATGGCAATATCTCTTCTTCTGAACATGCTAGAGAGATGGTTTGCATACCAAAAGATGCAGAATTTGATTTAGAACAAATTACTAAGTGGTATTTTTTCATAAAACCTTTAGTTTTTGAGTTATTTTAGAAAAACTAATTTTTGGGGCCCATAGACCCCCTTTCGACGGACCTTAGTGACAAAAGAAATTCTAAAATAAGCATGATTTGGCTTTTTGATTACTAACTACCTCGACCATTTTACCCCAGAGAGTGGCAAAGGCATTGACATTGCTCATGGCATTTATAAGATCATTAAAGGGACAGAACTTGAGGCCAAATTAAACTTGGTTAAAGCAGATGGGACAAATACTAACACAGGACATATGCATGGGTCAATCAGATATTTGGAAATGTTTTTAGGGCAACCTCTTCAGTGGGATATTTGTCTTCTGCATCTAAATGAATTGCCACTTAGACACATCTTCATAACTTTAGATGGGACAACAAAAAGTCGACAAATCTTCTGGCCCTATTGGTTCTCAGCTCAATGGGGATGTGTCAGAATGGAATGTTGTGGACTTCAAATCTATACCTTATCCTGCATTTGTGCTTCTACCAAATGAGGTGGTCAATAATTTATCAACAGACCAATACTATGGATACTGCATCTGCTGGGCAATTATTACTGGTGAAGTGGATGAAGACCTTGCAGTTGCACTCTTAGAAGTTGGCCTGCTAAATCACTCTCGATGGCTCACCTTAGCCTGTAGAATTCTTCGCTTTTATGTTTCACAAAAAAGACCCAGTAAGAACCTCAAAATCATAGTAGAATTCATCATCAAAGTATACTTTCACAGTTGGTTCAATATCAAGGCTAATAAGAGGCTAAGTGATGGGTCAAGAAACCTATTCAATATGATCCAAAGAGTAAATAAATTCCCTGACAGGAAAATTAGAGAAATTTGTTATGACTAGAGACCGGAAGTTCAGGCAAAATGCCATAAATGCCTTTTTTTGCCTATTTTACTCATTTTTGGGTGAAAATGTTTTTTCGATATGAAGAGCCTAATTTGCCTATTCCACCTATTTTGAATGAAGTTTCGGTTTTTTTTTACCAAATTATCACATTTAGCAACTTCTAATGATTAATTGGCAACTCCACTTCTCCAGATGTCGTATATATGGCAGCACTGCATATTTGTTTTCAGTCACTGTTTGTTTGCATGAGTGAGCACGTGTGATAATGTCTAAAGTTAAAGCATCTTCTTCTAAGAAACTAAATGATTATGTTCAGCAATTTGGGAGCAGTGTGTTCTCCACTGACGGCTCTATATTATTCTGTAAAGCTTGTGAAAAGGCAGTAAATTCAGAGAAGAAATACTTTGTGATCCAACATATAGAGACAGCTAAACACAAAAGTGCCGCTGACAAATGGAAGCTTGGAGGAGAGCAGTCATGCCTACTTACTAACTACGTTGCTGGCTCCAGCCGTAAGTCACAATTTTCAATGGACTTGTGCAAAGCATTTGTTGATGCTGGCAGTCCCTTGTGGAAACTAGAAAATCCGTCTCTGAGAAAATTCTTGGGGAAGTACACAAATGAACGCATTCCTAGCAAGTCATCATTAAGAAAGACCTATGTAGAAGACATCTATCAGATTGTTATTCAAAATATTAGAGATGGAGTTAAGAACAAATACATTTGAGTATCAATAGAGGAGACAACCGATTCTGTTGGAAGGTTTGTTGCCAATGTAATAGTTGGAACTATAAAGAGTGACCAACCCTCAAAAATCTATTTGTTAGCATCAGAGCTACTTGATAAAACAAACAGCTCAACTATTGCTCAGACTTTTACCAAATCACTTGCATTACTATGGCCTGAAGGAATAAAGCACAATAATGTTCTTCTCTTCATAACTGATGCAGCTCCATACATGAAAAAAGCAGCTGGGGCTTTAAAAATTCTTTTCCCCAGAATGCTACATCTCACGTGCTTAGCTCATGCACTCCACCGAGTTTCTGAAAAGGTACGAAGATTATTCTCTGATGTTGACAAGATGATTTCAAATGGAAAGAAGGTATTTCTCAAAGCTCCTTCACGAGTCCAGGTTTTCAAGGAAAAGGCACCGGGATTAGCACTGCCACCTCAGCCAGTACTGACAAGATGGGGAACTTGGATAAATGCCGCACTTTACTATTGCAAAAATTACAACACAGTACAGAGCATTGTAGAAAGTTTTGATGAAGAGGATGCATCTTCTATCAAGATTATGAAATCTCTCATGCAGAAGTCATTGCAAAATGATCTTGCATTCATTAATGCCAACTTTTCAAATTTCCCACTTGCAATAACTTCACTGGAAGAAAGAAACCAAACCTTGGTAAATGCATTGGGCATTTTTATAAACGTAGTTGAGGAAATTAATCAAGTTTCGGTGCCACAGGTAAAATTGTCCAGAGGAAGTGTGAAAAAGTAATTTCAGGTAATGCTGACCTAGCTCAAATCAAGAACATTACAAAAGTCCTTGAAGGAGATGGTGATGTAGACGTTTCAAATCTAAACTCAGAAATTATAGCATGTTTTAAGTATGCACCAATCACATCAGTTGTTGTTGAAAGATCATTTTCCCTTCTTAAACACTTGCTAACTGATCGTAGACATAATCTAACGTTTGAAAATTTGGAAAAAATGCTTGTTGTAATGTGTAACCAATCAAATGAATAAAGCTATACTTCATAGATTTATTTAGCATTATTTTATTAATGTATGGAGATGTCTTACCTATAGTTTTAGCTCATGTTATTTAATGAATTTTGATTTAAAAATAAATGCCTTTTTTGCCTATTTCCATGTTTTATTCTGCCTTTTTGCCTGCCTATTTCACTGTTTTTTAGTGCCTGAACTTCCGGTCTTTAGTTATGACTAGGGCGGTCAAAAGTCAATAAGTCAAATTGTTTCCTTTGGGGCACTTTTCGCTGAAACGACTGAAATGCAATAAAAACACCTGTAGGGGGTATATTACCAAAGTTAATAGGTCAACCAAAAGTCAACTTTTACATGTTAGGTCAAAAATAGCAATGAGGTAAATAAAGTCAATTTTTGGAATAAATAATTAAAATAACTAAAAATTGGCATCTTTTTGGTTAACTGGCAACTTCGCTGCTCGTATTTGTCTTATTCAGTTATGTCCGTTCTGGTTTTGGATGTGGTTGTGTTGTACCGTATGTATTGTGGTTACTGGTTACCATTTTTGATTTGTGATTTTTTCTGATTTGTGATTTCACTGATTTCGATTTCTTTTGATTTCATATATTTAAAATGCCAAAAGTTGCAGTTAGTTCTATTGCTAAAGTGCGCGCTATAATTGCAAAATATCCTAATGAATTCATTTGTTCAGGAAAAAATGAGCTATACTGTCAGATTTGTTGTGTTGTGGTCAAGCATGACAAATCCTTTTTGTGGATAAACATCGCTCTACCCAAAAGCACCAGCGTGGTACAGACCAAAATGTGGGAAATGAAAAGACGCAAACCCTTTTAAAGTACAAGTCTTCAGATTTTTCGGAAAAACTTTTGACTACATTTCTGTCAGCCAACTACCTCTTCATAAGTTGAGCAACCCTCATGTGAAACAATTGTTCTCTGAATTAGGTGTAGCAGTGCCTTGCGTGTCAACTTGCAGAACAATAGCAATGAAACAGGCAGAAAGCGAGTTAAGTAGAATAAAACATTTGCTAGAGGGTAAATTAGTTTTCCTAATTGTTGATGAAAGTGAAGTAAGGGGCTCAAATATTTGAACATACTTGCTGGATCTATTGATGTTCCGAAGAAAACATATTTAATCAGGTGCGATGTTCTTCTTGGAAATGTTAATGCACGAACTGTCATACACAAGATTGACGATACTGTAAAAGAATTCGAGATACCAAGAGAAAATTTCTGTTTACTTCTGTCTGATGCAGCTCGTTACATGGTGTCAGCTGGAGCGACACTCAAGCAACTTTTTCCAAGACTTTTCCATGTAACGTGTCTTGCGCATCTGTTACATAATTGTGCGATGCAAATAAGAGCATTTATAGTGATGTTGACACTTTAATTGCATGTGTCAAGGCTTCTACTCTTAAAAACAAAAGAAGGAAGGAATTGTTTGCTGAAATAGGAACTCCTCCAGAACCGATTGTAACACGTTGGGCAAGCTGGCTGAACGCTGCTTTTTATTATGCAGACAATTTTCCAAATGTGAAGACAATTGTGGAAAATTTTGAAGATGAAGGAATCAATGTTCAGAAGGCTAAAGAGAGTGTTGCTAATGAAAAACTGCCAAAGCAACTAATGTCAATCAAAATGAATTATAGTTTGATTGCTAGCTTAGTGACTAGGATGGAAGCATCTGATTGCACCATTAGAGAGGCATATGAAACCATTTCTTCTATCAACCTTGGCGAAGATATGTGTTCAGTCAAACAATACATTGAAACAAGACTCAAGACAAATGGTATTTGTGAAATAATTAACCTCAGTAGACCTGAAATCTCACCAACAGTTTATGGTCAGCTTTTGCAATGTCAACCAACAACTGCCGCTGTAGAGAGATCTTTCTCCATGCTTAATAAATTATTAAGTAAGGATCGCAATTTTTTGCCAGAAAATGTCGGCAAATACTTCATAATTTACCACAATCGGTCAACTGATGTAGAAGAGTAAGAATAAGTAATTAAAGTATCGTTTTTATTATTGAAAGTAAAGGCAACTTTATAAGTCAATTTTTTCAATTCGTAAGGTCAACTTTCTTAATTTTTTCGGTCAACTTTTGACTGCCCTAGTTATGACGTATTAAACAATAACAGCTATTTTGCTCATGGTGAAAATATTTTAGTTGGAATGCTGGCTGATGAAGATGAAGAGGTGAGGAGGTGCTGTCAATAAAGTTCTGTGTCTGAGGGGAGTTATAGAGGATTTTGATGATGAATCTGTAGTAGCAATGATTTTGCAGGTGGAATAATTGAAAGTGATGATGAGAATGAAGAGGATCATGAAGGTGGTACTGATGAATATCCTGCTATAGATGAGAATGTTAGGGTCTTTAGAAAGCCAATCATCAATTTCGAAGCTTCTGCATACCACAAGCTGTCTGCTATGTCCCAATGGGAAACTGTTCCACCTGTATTAAAAGAATTCAGTAATGATGAACTGCGTGATATCATTAATACCGCATTGAAACTGGATCACGAGTGCCACAGTCAGAATGTTGAAAGGCACATCAAGCTTGTCACTGAAGCATCCTTGGCTGTTGTAGGTCATGAGCGTAGAGATGGTCTTATTAGAAACAAAATTAGATCACGTAAATTAATGAAAGATTTTGTCTAAAAAATATTTTAAGTTCTAGATTATTATTTATCATGCTAAACTATGACAAAATGACAATTTGTTAATTGTATAATTTAATGTTTGGCATTTTGGAATGTCAAAAAGCATTTTCAATGAATTTAAAATGGCTGATTTTGATTGATTTTGATTGCTGATTGAAAACCACTAATACATGTCAATTTGCAGCTTGAGAATGTTTTATTGTATTGACATTCAGTTGAAAGGGGGTCTATGGGCCCAAAAAATTAGTTTTTCTAAAATAACTCAAAAACTAAAGGTTTTATGAAAACATACCACTCTTAACAATTTGTTCGAAACCAAATTCTACATCTTTTGATATGCAAACCATCTCTCTAGCATGTTCAGAAGAAGAGATATTGCCATTTTCCTGATTTTGCTAGTGCGGCATTAGATGTTTTTACAAAAACGGGGGTGGCTGGACACACGTTGGTAGCCACCAATTATTTTTTTCAGGAATCTTATTTTTATATCAAAAGCCAACTGTTAGTCACTCTGATAAATTAAAATCAAACAAAAATTATAGTTTCAGCCCGGCCTAAATTGTAGGTGTATGTTGAGATGGTATGGTTAACTAAAAATGTTTTTCTTCTCTTTTTAATTGATAATAACAGATTTGAAATTCTCTCAATATAGAGAATGTTAAAAACTGAGGCAATCATATGCCTCAATATAAAAGCTTTGAAACTCTCTCAGTATAGAGAACAAGAAGCAGCTTGAGGCAATCATATGTCCATTTCAAGAGACGGGAAAGCATCTCACTTCTCCTTGATGGTGTGGTAGGTGATCCAGTCTTGTTTTTACCATTGGTGTTTTGTATTGCTTAACCGTTAGCTATAAGAACCATGTCTCACATATTTGGATCACTTAAAATTATCATGTAAATATCATAATCATTTCTGAATGCCTGATTTCCTTTATAAAGACCGTGTTGAAAAACCTAACTTCAGTTATCAATATGCATCACAATGGATTTTGAGCTTTCTCAGGCTGTGAACTAAATTGTACCTTTAACTGCCTTATGAGCAACATATTAATGCAAATACATATCCCAAAATTTTAGACCATTAATTATCATTGTCAGTTTTGCTCCCTTTTTTGGCATCATTGCACTCATGGATTCCTGTGAGTCCACTGATGACAGTGCTAGGGGGATAATCTCTAAATGTTGTTGGTTTTTTTTTCTCTTTATCAGGGATTTGTTTTTGGCTGGGACATTTGCTTATTGAAGTGAATTTGGACAAAGCTTTTTCTTCCCCAATGCCTGCACAAATGCTGAAGCCAGTGTTCACATAGTTTTTTTTTGTTATAAACATTGCTTTTGTTTGTACTGATTGAGCCAAGAATACATTTAATGATTGTGAGATGAAGTGGAGTTTAAAATGACACATCTGGGACTTATCAGGTTTATACAATTTGGGTAACACTCATTGACCTTACCCTAGTAACTAATATTCTTTGTTTGTTTTGCATTAGTTAGGTAAGTTATTTTTTTTCTGTAAGTCTTGTCTCCTTTGTGTGGTAATGGGCTGGTGATGGCCAATAATTTAATGGTTTTATTTTATGTTGACATTTTTGTGTGTGGTATGGGACTAATGATGTTTGTTTCTTTTGTTTTGTAGTAGTAATTTTTTTCAAGTGCTTAGTTGGTTCTGAAAACACATTGGTGTATGATCAATAAAATTGTTCAGATCTTCTTTAGTTACCTGTAAAAACTTGCCTGCTGATGCAGTTAACCTTGTAAGTGTTGTTATTGTTTCGTTGATTAAATTAAGCAAAGGACATTTTTACTTTTCTTAAATCCTCCCACCATAAGCCAAAGAGTAAGTCGTTAAAAGAGGCAGACTGGCTATGCCCCAGAGCGTCACATTTCATCGTGAAGGATTTTTATTAAGGCCCTCTGGGTGGTTCTCACTGGCAGCTAAATCTCCCATCTCCGCAACCATCCGCAGCTGCCGTGACCCCACTAACAGAGTATCCGGTAGGTGAGTAACGCAAACGCATCTTTACACAGATACACTTACCGGCATCGCGCCCCCGTTTCACTGGTGCCCAGACCCGGGAAGATTGAAGGGAAACATCAATAGAGAGCATTAGCATTGACTAGAAGCCCCTATTCTCTTGCCGGTATTCCCAGCACTCACCACACTGCACAAGAACAGTTGAGAAACAGAATTATTCACACGAAGAGCGAACAATAGAGAATGGGTGACACAACAGGTCTTGCCAGTCAATTTACCACCACTATCACCACTGCTGTGGCTTCATCAACAGTCACTGTAAGCACAATAGCTAGTCCCATCTTGACTTCTGGCACTAATTTCCCATATAACCATGACAGGGGTGGCAGTAGGGAAATAGCTGCTACTTTACAGCCAATAGGAACAACCCCTGAGAGACCAGCATGTCCGTCACCACCTATGGCAGGAACTCCTAAGGATGGGGGCATTGACCAACCATCATTGGCAATTCTTCAGCAAATGGTTATGCAGAATGCTCAGACCATGGCCATGATGTCTCAAATACTGGCTAATAGCCATACACCTAAGGTTCTTCCACCGGAAAAATACTGCCTGAGTGAAGGACATGATTTTCATGAGTTTGTGAGAACCTTTGAGAAATATTTTGAGCAAGAATATCCAGGTTCCCTTGAAAGGATGGGATCCCTTTTAGCTAATTACCTCGATGGCTCTGCCTTAGAAATTTATCGAGTAATGCGGAAGTCTACTAGTGATTATGGGACACTGAAGGCTCATTTAATATCCTGGTATGAGAAAGAGCAAAGAAAGAAAGAAGAAAGTCAGAGTCAGGACTTTATGGAGGCTACCAAGCACTCGCATGAGACTGTCTCTGCTTATGCCCTTAGAGTAATAACCCTAGCCTGTCAGTGCTTCCCTGGTATGGATGTCACTCAACTCCGTATAGTTAAAGATAGGTTTATATCTGGGTTGCCCTTAGAGTTGAGGCAGGAGCTGACCAGGATCATCCATACTCAAAGGACCTTACTAGGAATGAAGATCTCGTGGAGAAGCTTGTGGCACTAGCAGACTTAAATTCCACAGAGTCCCCCTTGGCAGGTCAAGCTGGAACCACCACTAGAGGCACCCAAGAAACACCCCACCAGTGGGTCAGTGGCAGACATCCCAATCCTCTGTGAAGCCCCAACTGAAATGGCCAATGTGGCACATCTAGCACCAGCCCTTCCTACAGCTCAAGCAGCACCCCCATTGAATCAGTGTGCTTATCCACCTTCTTCATGGAATTGGCCACCTAACTATATTGAACAAATCCCACACCAGTCAACACACACACCATATCTGAGTTCACCACCAGTTGTATTAAAGCAAGAACTACCCATGGTTGCCCCTCAGTCTACTGCAACAAACAGTCAAGGAAGGCTAAGGGGGCCCAATGGAAGAAAAGTGAGAACTGCAGCAAACTTCCCTAGGGGTCAGTCTCACCCACCAGCCAATAACTTTCAGCAAGTTGCAGCAGCACCAAGAGACCACAGGACATGTACCCATTGTCAGCAGTCAGGGCATACAAAGGGTCAATGTCCCTCGCGTCCTTTATGTCATTGGTGTGGAAAGCGGGGTCATCTCCATCAAGATTGCTATACTGCCAGGAACATTTGCATACGTTGTAAGCAACATGGACATAGCCCTGCACAGTGTCCTACTCAGAAGAACTATTTAATGGAGAGGCCACAATGCCCAAGTTGTGGAGGACCACATTTGGGTCAAGATTGCATGAGTGACCAAGGGTTGGTCCCACCACCACAAGAACTAGCACCAGAATTGGGAAACTAGATAGCTCTGTCATGGAAGGCCGCATGCCAGAGCTACCCCAGCATGCTAGCAATGAACGGTCTTTTGGAGGCATCATTGCTTCCCAGGAAGCAACACCATCAGGCAGTATCCATTAGCAAGTCAGATTGCACACAACTACCTTGAGGCCCCCCAGAGTGAGACTGAAGATGAGACAGTGGAAGATGTTGAACAAGTTGGAACCCTAGAGAGGGATGAAGAGCAGCCAGTGAACACTGAAGATGAATTGGCTGAAGTTCTGGACCTGAGACAAGAGCAGCAATCAAGCAATGCCTTAGTCATCCGGCCAAGAATAAAAAGCTCTCCCCACACAGGCCCATTGTCAGCTCTTGTGGATACAGGTGCTGCAGTCAGTTTGATGTCAGCTTCATGTTACCATCAACTTCCCTCTGATAAATTCCCACTAAAGGAAGTACCTCTCAAGGGGATTAGGGGTATAGGTAAACACATTGTACCAGTTCTGGGTGGTTGTACAGTCACACTCATGTTTCCCAATTTTGAAACACAACCAATTGAGTTTGTGGTTGTGAGAGACCATGTCTCAGACTTTGATCTGATCTGTGGGGTAAACATGTTACAGACTGATAGTTTGCTTCCTGACTTGGCTAAACGAGAACTCCTCACTCGGAAGGGAAGCCAACTTATCACAGTTGCCCAAGATGCTCAACAGCCACTTCCAACCAGCCTTGAATGTGAAAGTGTGGAAGATGTTGAAGTTGCGCCCCACCTGTCAAATGATAGAGGCATGTTTCCGCCTCCAAGGATACAACCCTGATCATGAGTTAACTTATTTGGAAAGTAACTCCTCTGTAAAAGATTTGATTATACAACCTGGATTAATGAATGTCAGAGAAGACAACTTTTTGGTTGCGGTATTCAACCTTGGAGACTTCTCACAGAAGATCTCCAGAGGAAACTTAATTGGGAAGGCTATGAAATTGCAGGGTAAGGACTCACTGTACATCTGGTGGACTTCACTGACAGTTCAAAAACTTCTAAAAATCAGGAGGACTGGACTTCACAAATGATGGTTGATGCTTTTGAGTTGACAAATACATCTCTCTCAGCAGAACAAAAGGACCAGTTAGTCCAGTTGTTGCTGTGCCACCAAGGAGCTATTAGTCATGGTGATGGGGATGTTGGCCACACAACCATTATCAAGCATCAGATTGAAACAGAACACAGGCTTCCAGTCCATATCCCAGTAAGGCGAGTCCAAGGACCTGTACTGCAGGACATTGAAGAGCACTGCCAACAGCTGGAGGAAGATGGTATCATCAGACGAAGTTTCTCCCCATACTCTGCACCTGTCGTGCCAATTAAGAAAAGTGATGGGTCAATACGGTTATGCATTGATTATCGAGAGCTCAACAAAATAACAAAACGAGATTGCTTTCCATTACCTAATTTGATTGACACTCTCTTCAATTTGCATGGAATGCAATACTTTTCTACCATTGATTTAGTCAAAGGGTATTATCAGGTTGAGATGGAGGAATCCAGTGTTGAGAAAACTGCATTCTCCACCCCTCTTTCCCATTGGGAATTTCTCAGAATGCCGTTTGGGGTGAAAAATGGTCCAGCTACCTTTCAACGAGCCATGATGATGGCATTATCTGGGATCCCATGGACTCAATGCATGGTCTACCTTGATGATATAATGGTAGTAAGCCGCACCTTCCCTGAACATCTTGAAATTCTGGGAAAGGTCTTGCATGCCTTGGAATCTAATGGTTTTAAGATCAAACCCTCAAAGACTGAGCTTTGCCAAGAGGAAGTGACATTCCTGGGACATCAGGTGTCATCCAAGGGGATGGTCCCACTGGTAAAGAACCTAGAAGGTATTGCCAAGTTTCCAATCCCAAACACCATCAGAAGACTCCGCCAATTCTTAGGGATGGTTAATTTCTATCGCCGACACATCCAAAATTGCTCAGAGATAGCAAAGCCTCTTAGTGAACTTACAGGCCGCAAGACTGACTTGGACAGCGAGTTGCCAGACTGCGTTTGATAAACTAAAGGAGGCCTTAGTTAGTCCGATTTGTTGACATACCCTGATAGGTCAAAGGAAGCTAAACCCCTACAGCTCCATGTAGATGCTTCTAACATTGGAGCTGGGGCTTGCTTGTCCCAAGAGCAGGAAGGAAAATAGGCCCATAGCCTTTGTTTCAACCACATTCAATAGGGCTGAACAAAAGTACTCAACCACTGAACGAGAATTAGCTGCTATTCGATGGGCTGTGAGGACCCTAAAACCCTTCCTTTATGGAATTAAAGTTAAAATTTTTACTGATCATCAACCTTTAACCTTCCTTTACAATATGCCATTAGTAAATAACAGAGTTGCTCGCACACTGGAAGAGCTGAGTAGCATTGAATATGAGCTAGTGTACATACCTGGGAAACAGAATTGTATCGCAGATGCACTATCCAGGTCTCCAATTGACAATTGTCAAGAATCATTGGATCAATATGACAACCGATCAAATGCCACTCCAAAAGGATTCATAAAGACTGAAGTCCCAGGGGGAGGAGATTCCCTCTTTTATTGTCTATCCTTGTGGAGTAGTGGCACAATGGATCATCATAGGGAAATCAGAGAAGCAACAGTAGCAGAACTAATTAACAGGCGAAATAAGTATGGGATCTCTTCTGATAAAGCTATCACCCGTCAGCTGAATCTGATGAAACATGTTGGTCAGATCCCAACCCCACGGTTGATCCAAGTTTATAGTGATATGAATAAGGTAGAGATTTGGGTATATCATGGAGATCGAGCTCCCTTAAAGTATGGTTCTGACAACTACCATGATCGGTGTTATCTGCAGTGCCTCGCTGGGATCCATTACAATTGGTTAAACCCTATACACCTACCTGGTCAATCAAATGATAAGCCTTCCCCTGAAATTCTAAATGTGAATAGGGAAACTGATAGCCCCTTTGAAGAATTTACACTGCTTGATGATAGCATGGAGGAGGACCTTGCACCTGACACAGAGGCTAGTGGGGAGGGGAATCTACCATGATAACCTTACACCACAATTGGAACTGACATCAGTTGTGGTGGACATCTGTCCAGTGATTCCTTTGAGAGAAGGAGAACAACTCCCAAAAGAAGGAGGGGCATTGTCCCTGGAAGATGTCATAACCTTACAAAAACTTGACCCTCACCTATGTCGCCTTAAAAAGGGGATTAAGCAACAATGGACAGCAAACGATATACTGGAAACCTACAACCATATAAACGAGATCATCAGCAATTGGTAGTTATTGATGACATCATTTACCATAGGGGAAAGACCACCACTTGCGTTGTGTTGTTGCCAAAGGTGTTGCTATAGATTGGGCTGTCATTTTTCACAAGGAGTTTGCTCACTTAGGGCGAAATAAATTGCTTGCCCTATTATTGGAACATTTTTGGTACCCACAGCTGCATCGCATAGTGACTGAGATAGTCACTTCTTGTGTGGAGTGTCAGAGAGCAAAGATTACCAATATTCTCCACACACCACCTGTGTTTAAGATTGTAACCCAACATCCTTTTGAGTTGATTGCAGCAGATCTTATCTCCTACCCTATCTCTCAAAAGGGGAATGTTTGTGCATTGGTGGTGGTTGACCATTTCTCTAAGTGGTTGTCCGTGGTCCCACTGCCCAATAAACGGGCCTCTACTGTAGCACAAGCATTCAAAACTCGAGTATATCCATTTCTGCCCAGGCTGCCTGAAAAGCTACTCAGTGATAATGGGCCTGAGTTCACAGCCCAGGAATTTGAAGATACCTTGCTTGAACTGGATATACTCCATGTAAGGACTTCTCCCTATTGCCCCACATCCAATGGGGCTGTTGAGCGAGTAAACAGGACACTAACCCAATATTTGCGGATGAGTTTGAACCAGGTTGAGACCTGGGATGACCATCTGCCCAGGGTGGTATCCATTTACAACAATACCAAGCATCAGGAGACTGGTATTTCCCCAGCAGCCTGTCTCTTATCCCAGGCTCACATCTTCCCTCAGGGCCCTAGGATAGACCACCATCAGCTTCAATATCGGGATGAAGGCCACCCCACGGTTCGAACCCTATCACTTAAACCAGCTGGTGGGGCTGAAAATACACTATCCTGGCAACCTGAGCATCAATAAATTCAAACCTCGGTATGCTGGACCATATTGTATAATTAAAGTGAACCCAAATGAAATTACTTATCAAGTTCAGTCAATGAACCCTCAGGAACCCACTATTTATAAAGTTCACCACAAACATCTGAAAAAGTGGAATGTGGCTCCACCATATCTTCAACAGAACCGCTACTACCAAAGGCTTTTGGGAGATGCCCATTATGAGGTTGAATTCCTACCACAACCTACACCTGTAGAGATGAGTAAGGGTCCATCTCTAATTGAAGAACCAAGCCATGATGAACCATTCTTTAAGGGTTTTCGCTTCAACCCATTACCTGTGGAGCGTCTGAGAAAAATTCAGCAGACTCTAGATCAGACTCTCCACAACCTGTATCAGTTGGAAGAGAGATTTCATGAACAGCCACCTCCCAGCAGAAATTCTTTGAGACAAGATAAGACAAGTGGGGAGGATAAAGTTAATGGGGACATAGAGAATAGATGCCCAGTAGCAATCTCATCCTTTGATTCAGGGCAGGAACTACCTTCCTCTGAATTGGAGCCAGTGAAACAAAGTCCCCTAACGTCTTTTCGATTTATTGCTACCAATAATCAATCATATTTAGTGGCTGTGGAACCTGAAACAGACTTTGCAGTGACACAATCTCCAGAATCTTCAGAAATGACAAGTGAGTTGAACTTAGTGGCCTAGGAGGAGGACTGAGTCCAACTGATCAGCCAACTCACGCAAGGCGACGAGGGTCCCTCACTCTGGAACCATTCTCTGGTGTATTAAAGTGGGTAAAGAAAACATCATTGACACCTTCAAAAATTGATTTTAGAGGGTTCTCACCTGAATCTCAAAACCTGCCTTTACCAGTTGTTACACAAGTAGGTACCCTCAAGAAGATGGGGAACCGACCATTCACAAGGTCACAGGGCAGATCTCAGGAATTGCTTAGGGTACAAAGTTCCCCACTTGAGAGGAAAACTAAAAGTAAGGTTACTGATTAGGTTAAGGTAAGATATGATTTGTAAAGTGTATTAAAGTCCCATACTATCACTCATCACTACTTATATACTTAGAGATAAAAATACCTGTGTTGTGCACCCCACAACAAGTGGGGAGGAGTGAGATGGTATGGTTAACTAAAAATGTTTTTCTTCTCTTTTAATTGATAATAACAGATTTGAAATTCTCTCAATATAGAGAATGTTAAAAACTGAGGCAATCATATGCCTCAGTATAAAAGCTTTGAAACTCTCTCAGTATAGAGAACAAGAAGCAGCTTGAGGCAATCATATGTCCATTTCAAGAGACGGGAAAGCATCTCACTTCTCCTTGATGGTGTGGTAGGTGATCCAGTCTTGTTTTTACCATTGGTGTTTTGTATTGCTTAACCATTAGCTATAAGAACCATGTCTCACATATTTGGATCACTTAAAATTATCATGTAAATATCATAATCATTTCTGAATGCCTGATTTCCTTTATAAAGACCGTGTTGAAAAACCTAACTTCAGTTATCAATATGCATCACAATGGATTTTGAGCTTTCTCAGGCTGTGAACTAAATTGTACCTTTAACTGCCTTATGAGCAACATATTAATGCAAATACATATCCCAAAATTTTAGACCATTAATTATCATTGTCAGTTTTGCTCCCTTTTCTGGCATCATTGCACTCATGGATTCCTGTGAGTCCACTGATGACAGTGCTAGGGGGATAATCTCTAAATGTTGTTGGTTTTTTTTCTTTATCAGGGATTTGTTTTTGGCTGGGACATTTGCTTATTGAAGTGAATTTGGACAAAGCTTTTTCTTCCCCAATGCCTGCACAAATGCTGAAGCCAGTGTTCACATAGTTTTTTTTTATAAACATTGCTTTTGTGTTACTGATTGAGCCAAGAATACATTTAATGATTGTGAGATGAAGTGGAGTTTAAAATGACACATCTGGGACTTATCAGGTTTATACAATTTGGGTAACACTCATTGACCTTACCCTAGTAACTAATATTCTTTGTTTTTTTGCATTAGTTAGTAAGTTATTTTTTTTCTGTAAGTCTTGTCTCCTTTGTGTGGTAATGGGCTGGTGATGGCCAATAATTTAATGGTTTTATTTTATGTTGACATTTTTGTGTGTGGTATGGGACTAATGATGTTTGTTTCTTTTGTTTTGTAGTAATAATTTTTTTCAAGTGCTTAGTTGGTTCTGAAAACACATTGGTGTATGATCAATAAAATTGTTCAGATCTTCTTTAGTTACCTGTAAAAACTTGCCTGCTGATGCAGTTAACCTTGTAAGTGTTTTATTGTTTCGTTGATTAAATTAAGCAAAGGACATTTTACTTTTCTTAAATCCTCCCACCATAAGCCGAAGAGTAAGTCGTTAAAAGAGGCAGACTGGCTATGCCCAGAGATCTTAAAGGTGAGAACCCAGTTTCAGATTGGTAGGAGCTGCCTATCTGACATAATCTCAACCACACTAAAATTGGTAACTTGCTCACCTCATTTCTCTCATTCTTAGCAGTGCAGGTGGTGCTGAAGTCAAAGGATTTTTTTTTATTAAGGCCCTCTGGGTGGTTCTCACTGGCAGCTAAATCTCCCATCTCCACAACCATCCGCAGCTGCCGTGACCCCACTAACAGAGTATCCGGTAGGTGAGTAACGCAAACGCATCTTTACACAGATACACTTACCGGCATCGCGCCCCGTTTCAATGTAATGAATGTATGGTAGCTAAGTAATTGCTTTAAAAAACTGCTAGGGTGCACTTTCTGGTCCTGTCATTTCTGATGGTCTTGTTAGTGTTAGTGTGATCCTGGGGGCCAGCATACCTGCAGTTGTGGGCTTCTCCTGACTCCAGCTGCTTTACTGCATGATGACTAGTTAGATTTGTCTATAAACATGATTCTCTGGGGTCTTGGGGAAAGCCAACCAGGTGAGTTAACTAATGGCAAGTCATTCCAAAAATCCACTACCATACTCTATGAAGTAGACTCGTCCTGAAAAAGTACTTTTGTAGATCAAGTCTACAAATCCACTTTCTAATTTTCTTATTATGCCCACAAGTTATTAGAGCTCCATTACTCTTCATAATCATGTGCCTTAGTGGTGTAGTGTTTAGCATCACTGACTATGAATCCACTGGCCCTGAGTTCAGTACCATACCTGATGATGGCAGTTGGCACACAGCAAACCCAGCTGTTCATCCTTCCATAAAACAAATATTGGTGGTTAAGACACTGGGCTGCTTATTGAGAGGTCATGAGATCCAGTCCAGGTGAGGAGTTTGCAATTTCTGACCACCCATGGTTCAGATCTCGCATTAAGCTGTAGGTCCAAGGTGCCCAGCAACAAGCTTGACCATCAGAATGAACAATCTGGGCAGAAGTAAAACCAAGGTTAACTAACCAGGGTTAATCATGCGGTTAATATGTTTTAAATGACATGGGCTGGACCTGTAAATCAAAATAACTTTTTATGAGGTGGTTTTAGTCGCTTTATTCAAATTTGTCACTCATTTTTCATGCAAATGCATATTAACCCTCTCGCTACTCTAAGCCTCATATGAGGCTGCTAATTTAAAGCCTAAATTAAAAGGGATAACAAAACTAAAATATTTAAAAAATTGTTAATTTTTGTATCCTTTGTTTCACGTAAGGCCCATATGAGGCATCTAAGTAGTTATCTTCTTGAATACTAGATGGCGTGATTTTTTACACAATTTATAAATAACAACAAATTTCATTCGGCCACCATATTTGATGATGCGCAGTTCTGTGAAATTTCTAAGTGTAATTTACCAAGAAAAACTTTTAATTTGAAGGTAAGACTTATTTATTTATTAATCTAATACCTTTATTTACACTGACAGTGATTTTTAAATTAATTCCACAAATACTTTTGTTTAGAATAGGATTTTGATTTTCTTCCTCATTTGAGGCTTGTTTGCTCGAATGGAGTCATTTCACAGAAAATGTTTCTCGACTCGTAGTTCAATGTGATGAATATTTTCTCTCTCTTAGAACCATATTTTTAATAATGCATAGCTTAATAATATTATGTAATTTAACTTCTAATGTAATTTTATTTTAATTTTATAATAAGTAATATACAGTATATTATTAGAATTATAAAATGCGAAATATTTTCAGCTTCCCTGCACGATGGCAACATGAATAAAAACAGCTGTCTCGGAATCAGCTGTTCGCAAGTTGGCTCAAGCACATCCAGGAGTTTGTGAGTATAATTGGTTATTTTATTATGAAATGTCAAATTACACATTGCATTATTGCCATTGAAGACACATTTAATTTATATTGTATCCAGAATGCCAAAAAATGCAAAATATCCTGACTCAGATATTGTTAATAAATAGGCTGCGTCACAAACACACCAGCACACACACACACACACATATATATATATATAATGTCACATTTATATCAATTTGGCCAATGCTGAACGTCGAATTCCTTACGTGTGGACTGATAAAAACATACACGAGCGCATACACCTTCGTATGTTCGCACACACACACACACCCACACGCATACACACACACCTATATATATATATATATATATATATATATATATATATATATCGGTATATATTATAATATAAGGGCATTTGTATGTATTGTCAAAAGTTTTTATTATTCTTGTAGTTTTGTATCCCATTTTATTATATTTTGGTAAATGCTAGCATGTGTATGAGGTTTTCATTCACTGTCCTAGCCCTCGCACCTAGGCTATACATGTAATATGGAGAGACTATCCTGGGGAAACATTTATCCTTTGGCCTTTTGCCTCTTATTTGTCACTCCACTCCCTTTGTTTTCTGTGTTTTACTTTACCTCTGCACCCTCCCTTTCCTCTATTACTCGTTCAATTTATTGTTCAGTTTATTGTTTGGAAAGGGATAACCCCAAAATAATTCAATTCAACCTACTAAGATCCTGTGTGTTTTTCGTGTATTTTTATGTATTCATGTATCATCAGTTCCAGAAAGAAGTATACAAACGAACAAGAAATATTGGATGCGCTGACTGCCTACTCAGAAAGTGATCTTTCAGCATCCGAGGATGAATTTGTTCTTGATAGTGAGGGTGATACTAATAGCGAAGTATCATCATCTTCAGAAAATGAGGACAACACCAACCCATCAATTGCTATTATTCCAACGGCAACAATTAATTCGCGAGAGAAAATATGGTATTTAGGAAAAGAAAATAGCTTATCAGGTTATGTCCCACTGTTTTTAGGTGAACACAAGTCTAATGTCTCGGGAAACATGCCACTTGAATATTTTGAGTCAATGATTCCTGATACTATACTTTCTGATATAGTGTTTCAAACTAATTTATATGCTACTCAAAATGGGAAACCCAATTTTTGCATGAAATTAGAGGAACTAAAGGTTTTTTTAGGCTTGAATTTTGTTATGACTTTTTTGTAAGCATAGTAGGCTAAAACAATATTGGTCAACAGATCATGGTACGAGGGTAGGCATCGTTGCCGATAGTATGACATATGCTCGATTTTGCGAAATAAGGAAATATTTGCACTTTGTTGACAACACAAATGAAAATTCAAATAATGATTTGTTCAAACTTAGACCCTTTATATCTCACTGTCAAAATGCAATCAAATCTTCCTGTGATCTCGAAGAATCATTATCAATTGACGAAATGATGGTCCCATTCAAAGGTAGATCCCAAATTAAACAGTACATTAGGGGAAAGCCACATCCTTGGGGATTTAAAATATGGTGCTTGGCTGGAGTTTCTGGATACATTTATAGGTTTGAAATATACCAAGGTTCTGGTTCAGTAAATTATAAATCAAGCAGTAACTTTGGAGCCATAGGTGATGTAGTATTGCGTCTCACCCAAGACATAAAGGGCAAAAACCATAAACTATATTTTGACAACCTCTTTACAACCATTTCCTTACTCTGCAAGCTTGCCGATGACAATATTTATGCAACTGGAACAATACGGAAGAACAGGTTGGGTGGAGCAGCTTCAAAATTGAAATAAGTAAATGAACTGAAAAAAATGCAAAGAGGATCGCATTCATTGGTGACTTCTACAGATAATGTATCAATTACAAGGTGGTATGATAATAATGCAGTCCATATAGCATCTACATTTGCAGGTGCAAACGCAAAAGGAATTGCTAAAAGATGGAGTAAAAAGGAAAAAGCAACCATTGAAATACCTCGCCTTTCTCTGTTGAGGTATACAATGCTCATATGGGAGGAGTAGATTTGATGGATTCATTGATAGGCCTTTATCGTCATAAGATGAGACATAAGAGAGGGTATCTTAGAATATTTTTCCATTTACTCAATGTAATAGTAGTAAATAGTTGGCTTCTATGGAGAATGGACAATGCAAATAAAAAATGGATCTTTTTGAATTCAAATCTTCAATTGCGACTTCATTGATCTTCCGTAACAGAAGCATAATGAAAAAATGTGGGCACCCTTCCTCTAGTACTGTTCCTGTTGTGAAACGAAGAGTTTACATAAAGGCTCCTATTGAAGTTCGAAGAGATAATGGGCCACACTACCCAACAAAAACAGATGGAAAATATGCTTCTCTATGCCATCTCAAGGAATGCAAATGCAAAACACAATACAAATGCATTCGATGCAATGAAGCATTATGCCCAGAATGCTTCCAGGAATTTCATGAAAAATGAATTTTATGTAAACGTAGGAATATTATTTCACAAAACGTTTGTGATGTATTTTTTACTGTACGATTAATTTACTAAAAAAACGGTTTTCTTTTCAATAAATATAATCAGTATATTCAACTTTTTACACCCCAAATAGTATTAAGCCTCATATGAGGCAGATGCATAAAAGCTATATAAATTTTAAAATTTATGAAAATAATGTTATTATGGTATATTATAGTACATAATTAATAAAAAATTATAGTGAAAAAAATTTTACTTTCAAAAATTATAAAGTGACGAGAGGGTTAATGGTGAAAATTATGATACTAATAATATATACTGTATATAAATAAACTCATTTTTGATCCAACCAGTATAATTTTGGGCTATTTTTTCGCTAGGGTACTCTGCGACTTAGTTTGTTGGTTTCTGTTCTGGCTATTTTTTTTTCTAATTGGATTCAGTTTGGTGGTGTTTGTGATAGAATTATGACATGCCATTCATGTGGTTTCAACCTTGAGAACTTGATTCGTCATGTGCCCTAGATGAAGACAAAGCATTGGATATTTTTATCAATTATGGCGTTATTCTCTCATCCTTAACTTGCCCAAAATGTGACAGTTAGTGCCTAATACAAAAAAGATCAGAAGATATTTAGGTGAAATAACCAATATTAACCTGTTAGGTTCATTGAATGCCTGGATAGGTTAATTGAATGCCCAGTTAGGTCAACTGTATACCCTTGATGATTGGTTAGGTTGGCGTGATATTTTCATTAGTTTAAACGAAAATGATGAGAACAAACTTTTCTGGTTAATTTTGAGGTGTTTTGCACGTTTCCTGTGGTAATGCGTAATTTACAAGATCTCGTAACATGAACATGTTAGGTTATGCTTTATTGTATAAAATGTAGTCAAAAATACATTTTTCGTGTATTTTGGTGTGCTTTGTTCAAATATGACCTTCATTTCTTGTGCAAATGAACAGAAATACAGTTGTCATTGCATGGCCCAAACACGTATTTCTGTTCATTTGCAAATGAAGGTTATATTTGAACAGAGCACACCAAAATACACTAAAAAAATGTATTTTCATTTCAACTTCAGGCCATGCTAACTGATATACTGTAGATGGGGAAGTTACCAGTAATAGCACAGTAACATCTTTTGCTGATGACACAAAAATTAGTAGAAAAATAAGAGAGAGAGGATATAGGATCATAACAAACAGACAATTGGTCTGAAGACAATATGAAATTTAACAATTGAAAAAATTCAACTATTAAGGTACATGGAAGAAGGGATGACCTAAAATCCATGGAATACTATACTCCAAATAGACAGGAAATTCAGAGAAACTCTAAAGCAAAAGATTAGGAGTTGTAATGACTGATGATGCAAAATTTAAAACACAAAATAAGATAGCAGTAAGAAGGGCGAAAAGAATAACTGGATAAATACTGTGAGAACCTTTAAAAGAAGGGACAGGAATATAATTATATGTTGAAAACACTCATCATACCCAAGTTTGTGTATTGCTCAGTCTTAAATCCCCATATAAAAAGAGACATTAGTCAACTAGAAGGGATTCAGAGAAGTTTCACAGCCAAGATCAATGGAGGCAAAGGAATAAATTACAGAGATGGTTACTGTATGTGAATTAAATTTATATTCACTGGAAAGAAGAGGGGTACACTATTATTTACACTTGGAAAATAATTGAGTCCTTCATCCCTAGTCCCTAATCTTACTTTGAACCCTATAACCACTCGAACAACATCACTTGGAAAGTAGGAAAGGAAGAATGTGTCATGTTCCCAAATTAAAGGCTAGACAGGGAACATCCCAACCCTGAAGGAAAATAGTTTGTTGTGAGAGGACCAAGACTGAAGACTAGATGCCTGGCTCAGAACAATTCCAGATGAGCCAGGAGTAATTGGCTATGTGAAGTGGAGAACACAAGAAACCAACTCTTTACTTCACCAGGCCAACATCTGTTTAAAACATGTTCCTTATTTTAACTCTCTAACGCCGACTGAGTCGAATACTTAGCATTTCAAATACAAGCATTTAGACTTAACCCTACAAAAACGTTCGGCGTTAAAGGGTTAATTGATTTTTGATAATTTTTCAGTCAATTATTCCTTTTCACTCATTCATCATGTGGGCCATTCCAAATAGGGTACTGTGGCAGGCCACAAAAGGCCACTTTGTGGCCCACAGGTCTTGGGTTTGCCACCCCTGATCTAAAGAATCAAAATCAAAGTTATCCAAGTTTTCTTCAGTAAAATCAAAGCTAAAATAATCATTAAAAATACTAACAATATCCTGATCATTTTCAAATATCCTATCATCAAGTTCCATTGATTAAGTCAGATCCCATTTTTTATACTGTACCATATTTATAAAAACTAAAGTATTTCTTTGGATCCTCATTGCTATTTCTAGCTATATTTTTATTTCCGTATACCTTTTGTTTTTTCTATTCAAACTATTTAATTAATTTCTAAATTGCCTGTAATTATCTGCACCCACTTGGTTGTCACTACTTTAAAACTCTGCATGCTCTTTTTTTATTTTTTATCATTTTAATTAGTATTTCCTTATTCTAACACACATGTTTCCTAATCTTATTTGTGTAGGCCCGAGTTGTAAAGGGAATACATGTACATTGTAACTATATCCTCTAAAATTTCTTTAAATCTAGACTAATTTTCAATAGTATTTTTATTGCTAAATTCATTGTCCATCATTTTGGACTCCTTAAATTCACTATAAGCCTTGTCACCTTTAGAGAAACAAGTAACTCAACATTTGGTCACTGTTAACTGAATCCCTATTTAATTCTGTCTTAAACATATAGGGCCTAATAGAATGGTCACTTTTCCCTGATGATACTGTAACACAGACAAATTGCTCCTGCACTAATTCAGTAGGTAGTACTTACTGTACATTGGGACCTTTAAATAAACTTCAGAGTGGTTACAAAAAGGGATTTACCATAGGACCTGTTTTCAAAATTTTAAAATATTTATGTAATAGGCCATTCCTATATTATAGTAGGCCTACAGGATGTAGGCAGAAGATACAAATGATATTTTGACATCACCCTCGCATGATTTTGGAAACTGTCTCAACTTTTATCAGATAAGAAGCTTTCTCAATTAACAAATAACCTAATTGTTTTATAGTACTAGTTAAAGTGGAAGGTGTATAGATTAGCCTCTAAATATATAAATAGTTGATAAATTCATAGCATTAACCCAATGTACCAATAGTAGTAATGTTATTTCTAAATATTAAAATGAAACTGAACAAGGAAGAGACCAAAGATATTAGTTTTCATGTTAAGGTTAATTTAAGTATTTCTGAAAAACTATCAAGCATTACTGTAATAAGGTGTGTTCTAAACTTGAATGCTTTATTAAACTTAAGCTTAAATCTTGCGCATAATTAGGACTTGCCTACATATAAAATAGATTAGCTCTGTCATGTTCTAGAAAAATGGGGGATGACAGTTTATGGCAAAAATGGTCACATCCACTTTGGGTCTATGTGAAGTAAAAAATTTCTGAGGCTGCTGCACTGCATCATTTAACCAAAAGTACCTACTTCAATTTGTGAAGAAATTTTTTAATACACCCATACATTAATATGATAAAATAGATAGATTCCAACATCACAAAGTGGGTTGGCTCGTTTCATTTGAGTTTACTTCAAAATATACCGTACTTAAATCAATTATTTCTAGTATTGTTAATTCAAAACTGCCTTTCCTTTCAGCTTCATAGTACCCTATAAATACAATATGGTATTAAAATGTATACATTTTTTAAAGTTGTAAATTTTAAAAACAGAATCACTTAATGAATCAGTAATGATGTATTTATAGAAGATCTATTTCTTACCTTAATGCCACTACGGCCTTGTTGTTTAAGAAGAACATTTTCTGGTTTCATATCACAATGAATTATTTTATTTTTATAAAGAGCATCTAAGCACAATAGGAGACTATGGGCAAATTTTCTGACTAACTGAAGGCTAAAACCCATAAATTTGTTTTTCTTTATTAACTCGTAAAGATTAATAGATAGAAGCTCAAATGTAATGCAAGTATGAGCTCTAAAAGTAAAATGATCAAACATATGTATAATATTCATTGTATTGTCTTTATCTTGCTTTCTAAGATGTTCAAGTATACGAATTTCTTCTTGAGCTTGTCTATGAAATCTCTTTTCATTTCTCACAATTTTTAAAGCTACATGAATATGATTTTTATGATCATAGGCCTTCACTACCTGTCCAAAACTACCCTTGCCTATGACTTTAAGGACTTCATATCTGTATTGAATATGGTCATGAGGAATA
Organism: Bathynomus jamesi; assembly: GCA_023014485.1. NCBI lineage: Eukaryota > Metazoa > Arthropoda > Malacostraca > Isopoda > Cirolanidae > Bathynomus > Bathynomus jamesi. The sequence goes on from JAJOZX010000038.1 coordinate 854,068, forward strand.
TGGATATAAGACCCCTGGTGGTCATCATAACCAAAATTTGAAGATATTGCCTGATTACTAGTGCCAATAATACCTGGCCTTTTTTTGGCATTTGCTCCTATGAAATAAACTTGAGGATAATTAAATATTTCCTTTTGTTCATATGGAGTTAGTTTATTCATATAATATTTCATAACTTGCTCAGGTGTTGCAACATATGTCTTAGGTTGTCTGTTTATCATGTTCGAAACATTTTTTGCACTGTTGGAGTCGGTTGAAGATGGCCTCACTGTTGGTAAACTGGATGGCTCTGCAACTGAAGTAGGCTGGCTGTTTTGTTCAGGATTGGAATTATTATCTGCCAATTCATAGAGTTGGCTGATTGACTGGGCGCCCGTGGTTTTCATGGTAGAGGCAGGCTTTAATGGGGGCAGTATAGATGATCCAGTACTGATGTCAAGATAATTTGTGCTGCTGCTTGCGGCGTTGATTGAGCTAGTAGACAGACTTGTATCACTGGGAGAGCCAGTACCGTTGATATTGGCAAGCAATGAACGTGTACGGGATAGTGGCATTGCCGGGAGCACTGTAACTTCCCCAACTCCTCCCCCGCCCGTTCCTACACTAAATATATTTGCGATACCAACGGCACTTACTCCTGCAGTAGAAAAGAGCAGTCCACCCCCCAGGTGCGCCCCAGACCCGCCCACTGTTCGGTAAGTGGTTTCCCTATCTGAAGCAGCACATATCATAGCGAAGGTGATGTTCTTGCCTTACAGCCATCCAGTCCATACGCTCTGCGCCTTCCTCTTGCGAAGCAGACGACCAAAATATGTTCAGTTCTTGGGAGTCTGAACTCCATCCAAACAAATGTTATATGGCCTACAACACTTTCTAGTAATTTTAGTTAGCTTATATTTTATGAGAGCACCATTTATTATTAAATGACCGCACTTCACACGAATTAACTTTTCCAAGGCATAAGGACTTAATTGACTTTTTGCATACGGCCAATAAAATTTTTATTTAATTAAAATAAAATTTCAAACCGAGACAAACACTCCCTCCATGCTTCTCCTTCCACCAAGGGACCCTCACTGGCTCATTGAGTCTCTTCAGTTAGCCCAGAGCAGAGAGGTACAATGAAAACGAGATTCAAGTCGGAAAGAATTTTAGATGGCGGTGATTGGCTTACGTCACAAAAGCGCTTCAGTATAATTCGGGTGATACGTCAACCTAACGAAAGTTAATTGGCTGGTGCTTAGCAACGGAAAATTAGGGTTGTCCGTAGATACGGCTTGTCACATTTAGACTTCATAGATATGTATGAAGGAATGTGGGGTCTCGTTCTACAATCCAACAAAATTTTACTTCATGAAGGGAACAATGGGGAGCACGTCAATGTCCTACGACGTCATCGACTGCATGGCCAATCGTGTAACGTCTTTCAGTTGTGACGTAAAAAATAACGCACGCTTTCTAAATATCTTATTTTTTAATAGAAGTAAAAATACTAAGTAGCTTCAGTCAGTTACTGCATGAATTTACAAAGATGAAGGTACTTATTATGTACCTGGGTAAGGGAGTAACGACCTAAAGGCTTTATATATATATATATATATATATATATATATATATATATGAAACGTGCAGAAACGTTCCTTAATACCTATGTCGTTTCTATTCATTTATATACTGCGTGGTCATTGCAGTTAAATGCATATATATATATATATATATATATATATATATATAAGCAAACAACCACAGGGAAAAGGAAAAAGAAACACGAAATCCGAGCGCTTTCGTGATATATTCACATCTTCGGGGAAAAACAAATAATAACTTATTAATAAGATCGTCATTTGTTCGTTCTCCCTCCTCATCTTGTGCGGAACGCTCTTCTACAGAAGCGTCGTTCTTACATTAATTATATTGTGTTGTTTGCAGTTATATATATATATATATATATATATATATATGATGAATAAAACCACGAAGGGAAAAGAAACACAAAGGGGTGCTCAAGCGCTTTCGTCTAATGACATCCTCAGGAACACTGGGGATGTCATTAGACGAAAGCGCTTGAGCACCCCTTTGTGTTTCTTTTCCCTTCGTGGTTTTATTCATCATATATATATAATATATATATATATATATATATAACTGCAAACAACACAATATAATTAATGTAAAGAACGACGCTTCTGTAGAAGAGCGTTCCGCACAAGATGAGGAGGGAGAACGAACAAATGACGATCTTATTAATAAGTTATTATTTGTTTTTCCCCGAAGATGTGAATATATCACGAAAGCGCTCGGATTTCGTGTTTCTTTTTCCTTTTCCCTGTGGTTGTTTGCTTATATATATATATATATATATGTATATATATATATATATGCATTTAACTGCAATGACCACGCAGTATATAAATGAATAGAAACGACATAGGTATTAAGGAACGTTTCTGCACACGAAACGTTCCTTAATACCTATGTCGTTTCTATTCATATATATATATATATATATATATTGTCGTGCGCACCTTTCTTTCCTTAGGTACTGCACGACTTTATTTCTTTTACAGTTTCTGACACCGTTTAAGTAGTGCCCAACCCGTTTATTTATTTATGGTGCTGGATACCCTTTTAATTATGTTAATTTACTTCACTGGCACCTTTTAATTCTATTTCCAATTATTTCTTACGCGCGTGTGCTTTTCGTTCAGGATGACTCGACCTATCCAGACGGATGGCTCTTTAAATTGATAGACGTAAGTTCCTTCGGCTTTCCAGAAGCCTACTTTGAATGTTAATTCACCTCAGCTAACAAGAGAGGCCTATTGCAAGGTATCGAAAACAACATACACCCTCTTATAAAGTTTATTAAATATTACTCGAAACAGTACATGAATTTAGAAATTTGTGCTAAAGTAAATTTATCAATTTCTGTACAATGCAATAAAATTTTAAATTCAAAGACAAAGTTCACAGTTATCTGAATTTAAGTAATTTATATAGAGGGGCTTTATATTTTAGTAACAATAAAACTTATAACGAGAAATGAAGTGGTCGACATCGACCATGAAATTGGAAAAATTATTCTACTTGCCTGCAGATGACAAATTGTTCTCAATTGTGCTGCGTGCGGACCGCAGATTTACGGCCCGCCCGAAAGCCAAACGACAATCTACCAAATAACGGGACTTACTGCCGAACCCAAATTGACGGGTTCCTTAAACTAGGGCCCAGACGTACCCCGTTTAGCATTTAATTGGAGCCAAATTAAATTAATGGAAAGTTCACAAAACTCTTGGTCCGTTGGTTAACATTAATTAAGATCCAATCAAGTTCTCGGTTACGGTCACTAACAATAAAATTCTTATACAAAAGTTCGCGTAAACGAATGAAATGCACGATAAGTTCTTAATTTCAATTTGGAGATAATTTATACTTTCAGTTCTAAATTTTCTTTCACCACAAGTCTGACGAATTATTTGAGCCACTGCTAACTTTCGGAGGAGCGTCTACAACTGATTTGACTCTCAAAGTTCCACCTCAGAATTACCAAAAACTCCTCCCTTTGTTGTCTAAAGGGCCTATCAAAACCAGTTTCATTACATGACATCATTCGTACAAAAATTACTGCTCTTCTATTGGCTCTAATCTCAACTTTGTTAAATTCTACGCTCCGCCTTTCTTAACGGAATTTTTAAATTAAAATTTGAAAATTTAAATTGAAATTTTAAAATTTTAAAACAAAACTTTTAAATTTCGCTCGAGGGTTTACCTCAAGCGGAACCACTATAAACAAAAGCGACAGCTTACAAGGTTCCCAATGGAAACAGCCTCTTAAGCTATAACTGCCCTTTGACTTCTACCATAAATCTACCCAAGACTGTCAAACGATAAGTTCTCTTCTCCGATTACACAGTCAGCCTTCGTTTCTTCTCAGGCGTCGGCATCCTTTACTTTGGTCGGTGTTCATTTTAAAAGAGTTAAATTTTCACGCGAAATTAAATCGATTTTAAATCCCTCCCATGAGAAACTGAATTAAATAAACAAACGCTAAGCAATTTGAAACACACTAATTCATTCGTTCATGAATATTTATAAATCAAAACACCTTGCTTTTAAAGATGTACACAACGAAATCTTAAACTAAAATTTCTGCATCTATTTTACAAAAGATGTCGGCCTGCCAATTTGAGGGTTACAACATCCCTCCCCTCCTTTAATTTTGCACTCCGATGCAAACTTTCTTAAATAGGGTCGGATATCATCACATTTACTCCTAAATTTTCACAAAAATTTTCATTTACGTGTCCCCTTTATTGGGACACTAACACTGACCCATTTTATTTGTCCCCTTTATTGGGACACTAACACTGACACATTTAGTTTTAGTCATCCTCGGGTTCTTCGTAGTGTACTCGAGGTCGGGGCCTAAGAGCATACGGACGCTCGAACGGTGGCCCTGTGAAAGCAGCCTGTCTGCTTTCTCCGGGGGACCCTATTCCCATAAGGTCCCCGCGAGGAGGTAGTTCGGAAGCACCTGGCGGCTCCTGCCCGCCACTCGGTCCTGCCAGGGGGCAGGAAGTGCACTCCGGTTCACCTCCACGGGTCGATGTTCCTCCGTTCCCTGTGCGAAGCTCTCGGGGAGGAAGTAGCTCGGAGGCGCCCGGCGGATCCCATTCCGCCACTCGGTCCTGCCAGCGGGCAAGAAGCGCACTCCGGTTCACTTCCCCTTGTTGATGTTTCTCCGGTGTCGAGGGCGGAGCTCCAGAGAGGAGGGGTCTCGATGGATCACTATCTGATGTCCAGTGATCATGTGACGCAGGAGATAAGTGACTGGAGTCTTCTGTTCGATGATGATGTATGGACCCTCGTACCGGGGCTCCAACTTGCCTCTATCCGGTCGTGGGTAATCAATGTACACCAAGCCATGGGGCGCCTTCTCTTCGAACGGCTTCAATTCCTTGATTCCGTTAGCCTTCTCGTATCTCCGCATGAACTCTTCCACTCTGCGGTAGATTTCGCTCAGACTCCTTTTTCGGTCTTCGGCGTATTCCTCGGGGTTGTACGGGCTCACGCACGCCTCCTGTGGCATGCGAAATAGCTTTGAAGGTACGTTGGGGGTTCGCCCGTACATCAAGAAGAATGGAGAATATCCCGTGGCTCGGTGCACCCTGATGTTCAAGGACAACTCTACGGTGTCGAAGATTTTATCCCAGTCTCGTCCAGTTTCTTCACAAAGTATGCGGAGTTTGATGCATAACTCTTTATTCAGACGTTCGATCTTCCCGTTGCTTTGGGGATGGTATGCGGCGGTCCGTTGGTGTTGTACTTCCCAAACCCTGAAGAGCTCCTGCAAGGTAGAGTTCCAGAACTCCTTGCCTTGGTCGGATACTACTGCTGAAGGGCGCCCAGTTTGCACAGTATTAAACGATGGAACTTGTCCGCCACCTCCCGGGCCGTCTTGTCCTTTATTGCTGCCAGTATGGTGAATTTGCTGAAACTATCCACACACGTGAGGATATAATGGCTGCCTTCCCCGGTCGGAGTAGGGGACCAACTAAGTCCACGTGCAGAAGTTCCCAAGACTGTGGCCTCGCACAACAAGGCATTGTTTTCCACAGTCACTTTTCCGCGTCTGTTTGTTCCGCGCGCACGTGTCGCACGCTTGGACTACCCCTGCCTACCTGTTGAACCATACCTGGCCAAAATAAAGGTCCCGTAGGATTTCTGTAGTCCCGGCAGCTCCGGATGAATGCTCCCGACGTCCGTGTGTGCGTTCCAATGAGCTGCTCCCATCAGCTTTTAGGAACTACGATGACCTCTCTTCCGTTCGCATCGACGTAAACCAGCAAGTTCCTCATTAGTTTGAATCTCGACGGCTGATGGGCTTGGATACGGGCCAGTTGAAAGCCTTTCCTTCTTCGATTGTGAGTTCGAATTGCCGCTAATTCACGTCCTTCTGCTGGTGTTTGCCTATTACCTTGCGATCTATGATCCTTTTTCGATATATCGCGTTCACAACCTCCTTAGTCACTCCAGGTGGGCGGGACAACCAATCGGCCACTCTGTTGAGTTTGCCCTTTACGTACTCGATGAGAACGTCGTAGTCTTGCAATGTCATTACCCAACGCGCTAGTCTTCCATTGGGCTCTCGATGTCCTTCCCTCAGAAGCCACTTCAACGGCTTATGGTCAGAGCGGACGATGACTCTCTGACCAAATATAAGGGGGCGAGCCTTCTTCAATGAAAAGACGATTGCAAGCAGCTCTTTCTCGTAGGTGGAATAATTTAGTTCTGCGCCCGTTAGTGTTCTGGAGAGAAATAAGATCGGTTTCTCGATTCCTTCTTGTTCCTGCGCGAGTACTCCCCCGATGGCTACTTGACTCGCGTCCGTGTTCAAGATGAACTCTTGATCAAAATTTGGGTACGCCAATACGATGTCAGTTGTTAGAGTGTCTTTGAGGGATTGCCATGCGGTCTCTTGCGGAGTGTCCCATCTCCAAGACTCCTTGGTGGACACTTCATTAAGAGGTCGCGCAATCTGGCTGAATCCCTTTATAAACTTTCTGTAGTAGGAGGCGAGGCCTAAAAATTGCTTGAGTTCCGTCTTGTTGTTTGGCCTCTGGGAGTTTTTGATGGCCTCCACTTTGGATTCCTGTGGCTTCACCCCGTTCCTGGTGACCACATGGCCTAGATACTCCACCTGGGATTTAACAACTGACATTTTTCTAACTTGACCTTTAGGTTGGCGGTGCGTAGGCTATCCAAGGCTCGTCGTACCCTCTGGTCATGTTCTTCTAAAGACCTTCCAAGGACAATGAGGTCATCCAAATAAATCAGTACTTCCTTGTCCAGTTGCTCCCGAAAAATAAAATTCATTACTCTTTGGAACACCGGTGGACTATTTGACAACCCAAACGGGACCACTCTGAACTCGAAATGACCGCTTCCCGTGGAGAAGGCAGTTTTCGAGATGCTATCGTCGTGAATGGCCAACTGCCAATATCCCGAGCGTAAATCCATGCTCGAGAAGTAATGAGTCCCGTGCAGCTTGGCCAAGGTTTCATCGATGATTGGTAATGGGTATTTGTCCTTTATGCAAATGGCGTTCAGAGGTCTATATCTACACAAAGCCTCAGGGCCCCACACTTTTTCTTCACAATTACCAATGGAAACGACCAGGGGGAACGGCTATGCTGTATCACTCCTTGATCCAGCATTTCTGCTATTTGTCGCTTTACCTCCTCCTCGTGTGTAATAGGTATCCTGTAGGGTCGCCTAAAGATGGGAGGATGTTCCGGTTTCCAACTTCATTGGCATCAGTTATTATAACCCAATGGCTCGCCATCCATTGAGAAAACATCTGAATAATCCCTTAGCCACTCTTCAACGGTTTTCCTTTCTTTGTCGGAGAAGGATTTCCAACCAAGGACATAGGACTTAAGGTGTGTCACTCGTTCTTCGAAGTCCTTCGATGCTTGACTTCTTTTCACCGTGACATTCATTCCAATTTGGGGTGAGCGTCGACCGGCCATGTCGACTACCTTCCCTATTAGCTCTGCCTCCGTCACTAGGCCCATGACATCTACTTTTTCGCCAAGGTATTCTTTGGCATCCTGATTGATCATCAGTAACCTTATCTTCCCCTGTGGGATCCTGCTCGGTAACATTTTTAAGCTTCCCCAAGCTTCACTGCACATCCCGTGCAGTGGAGAATAGATGTCCAAGGGAACTACGTCCCCGGGTTTCATTCTGACTTCTCGCGTCAGAAACATGGCCGCCACCTTTAGTTTTTCGTGCGGGATTGCCTCTACCAGAGTCACCCTCGCACTATCTTCACTGTCTACTCCCTTTCCTTGGATGGTTACTGTTTCATTCAGAGTGACTGTCCTCTTTCTGTGGTCTACCTGGGCTTCGTAACTTTCTAAGAACGGTACGCCCAAAATCAAATCCTGCGGGGCTTCTGCTACTATATAAGCACACACGAAAAATTCCTCCACCAATCCCGATGGTTAAACGCAATTCTCCTTTACAAGGGTAGGCGGGTCCAGTAAATCCTCGTACCGAGATGTCGGCGGCTTTGAGAGGCGGACTCCCGATCTTGTTGTACATAGCCATGGTCATCAGCGAGACAGAAGCTCCACCGTCGACCAGCGCGGTGAAAGCTTTTTGAGCGACGAATACGGGTAGGGTGATCAATCCTAACCGGCGATTCGCCGCTATTTCTACTGCGGCTACTCGGGAGACCTCTCCTCCGGTCCACTTGAAAATTTCTCCGAGGGCACGAGTTGGCCCAGTGCCCCACTTGTTTGCAGACCCGGCATTGATCCCGGCTGATTTCTTCCTTCGTTCCATTCTTCTTAGGACCCTTCCTGCCCCCGTCTTCGTGTTGTTTCGCTTCCGATTCTTCGGGTTGCTATAACAATCTCGGGTGATGTGATTTTTCCGGTGCAAATAGAACACTTCTTCTCCGGCACCCCTTTCCCGGTGGACTTGTTTGGCGCGTTTGTTTGTCTCCGGCTATTGCCCCCACGTCCTTGCTCTTACTGTCCTCCTTGGTGGCTGTGGCTACCCTTTCTTCCCGGTGTCGTGAGTTGTAGTTCCAAGACGTGGTGGGGTTGTGTAGCCGTTGGAGCCTTCGACTCCTCTCTTGTGGTGTTTCTTCTTTAAACGTCCTCATCCCGTAGCCCTAGTCCTGGATTGTTCGCCGCATACTTTATCGATTCCAGCCAGTATTCTTTAAACGATTTTCCTTTGACAAAATTTCTGGCGTATTCGGGTAGGACCAGCTTGAACGCGTCCTTTAATAGTGAATCTTAGCATATTTCATTATAGGTTCAGCCTGTACCAAGGCATTGCCTAAACTTAATAACCTTGTGGCGAACATGTTGAGCGTTTCGCCTTTTTCCCTCTTGGCGGCGTATATCTTCCTTCGAATGACACTTTCGTCCATGGCGCTGCCACACATCTGTATGATTTCCTCTTAATCTCTTCGTAGGAAAATTTTCGATTGGCATCCCTCCACGTGTCCAACAACACTCGGGCTGGACCTGTACTCTTCTTGTACAAATGTGGAGTCTCTTCTTTTCATCCAGGGTGACTTCCTCTAAGGCAGAGAAAAAAGCTGCAGGGCTCGTGACCGGGTACCCACGGTCGTCCTCTAAGTGGCCCCACAACCTCGGGACGTAGGAGTCGTCCATTGCCTGTTCACGTTGTAACGGTAAATGAGTACTCTGCAGTACCTGTACGACGGCTTGTATATACTCTGTAGGTCTTCGTCGGTGTGATGTTTCTCGGCGCTTGTGGTGGTTGCACTTCGGCCAGGGTTCTTTGGTATGGCCCTGTGTTCTCTGGTGCCCGTTCGCTCGTAATCGTCGGCGAACTTCTTTCCCCTGTGTGTCCAACAGCTGTTGGCTCCGGACTCCTTGCTACCTTTGGGAAATTCAAATAAGAGGTGAATGCAGTCCCTGCGTCGAAGTTCCCCTTCTTCTGCAGTGAAGGAACTAGATCGCTTTTCTTGGGACGGACCCCCAATGCGAGGTTGTCCCCATACTCCAGTTGCGGAGTGTCCGTCGTATTATCCTCCGGCCTTAACTCCCTCCGGTTTAATTCGTCTTCTACTTCTGAGCATGCCTTCAATAACCGATTCGTTTTGGAAAACCTTTTCTTCTTTAAATTCCGTAAACTTTCTGTACTCATTTCCTTTAAGTTCGTTGGTTCGGAATCACTCATGTCACTTACTTTCCTTCATTCGTTATTTCCACGCTCTTTACCGACATTGCGAAGTTTATTTTTATTTTTTATTTCAAAACCTTTAAAACTGTATCACTGTTAGCGACACTTTTTACTGTTCACAATTATTTTAACGATAGTGCTTTATTGTTACGCAAATTTATTTTAACAAAAAGTTACACTCTTGCTATAAATACGGCAATACCTTGCAATAGGATCCCACTTCTACGACACCATTTATGTCGTGCGCACCTTTCTTTTCCTTAGGTACTGCACGACTTTATTTCTTTTACAGTTTCTGACACCGTTTAAGTAGTGCCCAACCCGTTTATTTATTTATGGTGCTGGACACCCTTTTAATTATGTTAATTTACTCCACTGGCACCTTTTAATTCTATTTCCAATTATTTCTTACTCGCGTGTGCTTTTCGTTCAGGATGACTCGACCTATCCAGACGGATGGCTCTTTAAATTGATAGGCGTAAGTTCCTTCGGCTTTCCAGAAGCCTACTTTGAATGTTAATTCACCTCAGCTAACAAGAGAGGCCTATTGCAAGGTATCGAAAACAACATACGCCCTCTTATAAAGTTTATTAAATATTACTCGAAACAGTACATGAATTTAGAAATTTGTGCTAAAGTAAATTTATCAATTTCTGTACAATGCAATAAAATTTTAAATTCAAAGACAAAGTTCACAGTTATCTGAATTTAAGTAATTTATATAGAGGGGCTTTATATTTTAGTAACAATAAAACTTATAACGAGAAATGAAGTGGTCGACATCGACCATGAAATTGGAAGAATTATTCTACTTGCCTGCAGATGACAAATTGTTCTCAATTGTGCTGCGTGCGGACCGCAGATTTACGGCCCGCCCGAAAGCCAAACGACAATCTACCAAATAACGGGACATACTGCCGAACCCAAATTGACGGGTTCCTTAAACTAGGGCCCAGACGTACCCCGTTTAGCATTTTATTGGAGCCAAATTAAGTTAATGGAAAGTTCACAAAACTCTTGGTCCGTTGGTTAACATTAATTAAGATCCAATCAAGTTCTCGGTTACGGTCACTAACAATAAAATTCTTATACAAAAGTTCGCGTAAACGAATGAAATGCAAGATAAGTTCTTAATTTCAATTTGGAGATAATTTATACTTTCAGTTCTAAATTTTCTTTCACCACAAGTCTGACGAATTATTTGAGCCACTGCTAACTTTCGGAGGAGCGTCTACAACTGATTTGACTCTCAAAGTTCCACCTCAGAATTACTAAAAACTCCTCCCTTTGTTGTCTAAAGGGCCTATCAAAACCAGTTTCATTACATGACATCATTCGTACAAAAATTACTGCTCTTCTATTGGCTCTAATCTCAACTTTGTTAAATTCTACGCTCCGCCTTTCTTAACGAATTTTTAAATTAAAATTTGAAAATTTAAATTGAAATTTTAAAATTTTAAAACAAAACTTTTAAATTTCGCTCGAGGGTTTACCTCAAGCGGAACCACTATAAACAAAAGCGACAGCTTACAAGGTTCCCAATGGAAACAGACTCTTAAGCTATAACTGCCCTTTGACTTCTACCATAAATCTACCCAAGACTGTCAAACGATAAGTTCTCTTCTCCGATTACACAGTCAGCCTTCGTTTCTTCTCAGGCGTCGGCATCCTTTACTTTGGTCGGTGTTCATTTTAAAAGAGTTAAATTTTCACGCGAAATTAAATCGATTTTAAAATCCCTCCCATGAGAAACTGAATTAAAATAGAACAAACGCTAAGCAATTTGAAACACACTAATTCATTCGTTCATGAATATTTATAAATCAAAACACCTTGCTTTTAAAGATGTACACAACGAAATCTTAAACTAAAATTTCTGCATCTATTTTACAAAAGATGTCGGCCTGCCAATTTGAGGGTTACAACATCATATATATATATATATATATATATATATATATATATATATATATATATATACAAAACCCTGGTTAGCTTCCTCCCGAATTGTTCATTCTGACGAAGGTCAAGCTTGTCACTCCACCTTAGGCCTACAGTTTAATGTGAAATCCGAACCACGTCCCACCAGCAGCCCCAGCATCTTAATCACTAAGCTACCCAGGATGCTCATTTATCTACCAACCACTTTCTTTATTGTGTGGAAGGATGAACTGCTGGGTTTTGCTGCGGCCCGAATGCCGTCACCGGGTCTCGATCCCGGGCCAATAGATTCGTAGTCAGTGATGCTAATCACTACACCACCGAGATGCGTATATATATATATATATATATATATATATATATATATATATATATATATATATATGCCCCCTGACAACCAAGCTATTTTCCTTCAGAGTTGAAAAGGCCCGACAAGGGACCTCCTCAACTCTGAAGGAAAATAGCTTGGTTGTCAGGGGGCCAAGGCTTTTCAACCAGCTTCCAAAGGACCTCAGAAACGTAACGGGGGTCAAAGTTGAAGTCTTCAAGAGAAGACTGGATGCCTGGCTCAGGACGGTACCAGATGAGCCGGGCGTGCCTGGGTATGTACGGTGGAGAGCGCAAGAAAGCAATTCGCTCCTCCACCAAGCCAGACCTAGAGGCGGGGCCACCAACTTGACCTCCGTGTGAAGAGAGACCAACGCACGAAACAACATAAGGTTCATAAGGTAAGGTGTGTGTGTGTGTGTGTATATATATATATATAATATATATATATATACTGGGTGATCCAGATAAATGGGACCCATAAAAAAAAGCCAAATATTCTTAATATTTAATTCCTTTCATAAAAACTATATATCATTCGAAAGAGTAGAGTTACAAGTTTATTATGAAATATTTATTTTTTAAAAATGACTCCTTTCAAATGTGCTCCATTAGTTGCCAAGCATTCCAGTGTTCTCGCTTGTAAGTTCTGCATCACTTTTGAAAGAGTGTGCGGTGGTATGGCCTGTATCTCATTTGTGATGGCGGCCTTCAATTCTTGCAAGGTCGTTGGGTTATTTCTGTAGACCCTACTCTTTAAATATTCCCAGAGATAATAATCTAAGGGAGAAAAATCCGGAGACCTTGCGGGCCATTCAACGTCTCCAAATCTTGAGATTAACTCGCCTGGAAACGTTTGACGCAAAACTGCCATGCAGTTCCTCGTGGTATGGCAGGTAGCTCCGTCTTGTTGGAACCAGTGGTTTTCTAGACAAAGATCTCTTAATTTAGGAATAAGGAAATCGGTCAACATTTTTTCGTAGCGATCACCATTTACAGTGACCGTGTTTCCGGTGGAATCCTCGAAAAAGTACGGCCCTATGATCTGAGATGCAGTAAGACCACACCAAACAGTTACACGCTGACTATGCAACGGGACTTCGGTAATATTCAATGGATTTTCTGTTGCCCAGAAACGACAATTTTGTTTGTTTACAGTTCCATTCAAGTGAAAATGGGCTTCGTCTGACATAATCAAAGTTGCTAGAAAATTGGTGGTGTCATTTACCTTCTGTTGGATCCATTGCAGAATTGTCGTCTTCGTGCGAAATCTCCATCGTTTAGTTGTTGCACTGTTTGAATTTTATATGGAAAGAGCATTAAATTTTGCTTGAATATGTTGTTGTTCCATATCCAACTCCTAACAGCTGAGAAGCACGTCTGATGCTTATGTTAGGATTATCCTGTACAATGTCATGAGTTCTGTTAATGATCTCGTCTATCCTTGCTGTGCGCACTCTTCCAGTTGGTTTTCTTTTTCCAATGCTGCCAGTTAGGGAAAAATTTCTGACACACCGACGGATTACTTTCTTAGAAGGTGATTTTGACATCTGAAAATTTGTCTTGAAAGATCTTTGAGCTGAAACTACACTTCTTCCATGCTCATAATATTGCTCAGTTATGAAATGCAGCTGTTCCACAGTCCATGCAGTCATCTTGAAGGGTTAGTTTTAACTAACACTTTTATTTTGTTTTGTATCTTATCTTGTCTTGTATTGTCAAAACCTATACAATCCTGTACAAACTTGTAACTATCCTCTTTCGAATGATGCGTATGATTTTATAAAAGGACTTATACTTTAAGAGTTACAGGGGTTTCTTTTGGGTCCCATTTCTCTGGATCACCCTTTATATATATATATATATCAGGGGGACAAAAATTTTCAACCAGCTTCCAAAGGACCTCAGAAATGTTACAGGGGTCAAAGTTGAAGGCTTCAAGAGAAGACTGGATGCCTGACTCAGGACGGTACCAGATGAGCCGGGCGTGCCTAGCTATGTCCGGTGGAGAGCGCAAGAAAGCAACTCGCTCCTCCACCAAGCTTGACCTTCGTGTGAAGAAAGACCGACGCACGGAACCCTAACGAGGTTAACAAGGTATGCAAAATATTCAATAAACGCCTGAAGTATGTGCATTTATATTTCCTTGGTGAATTTCAGTATATATAGAGTGGAGAACAGTTTTAGAGAATAAAACATCTGAAGAAATACTAACAACCTTGGAAGAAAAGTGTTATATTTTTTTTTATTTTATTGGGTTCAGAATCCCAGCTGAGCCGTGAACGGCCAAGTTCTGAAGGGCCAGTTTAACTTATAGCCCAAGTTAAGTTAGACTAAAAACTTACGGACTTGGAGGTCCTATTAGGTCCTATCTCAGGGTTGCTGATTCGATGTGGGCCTACCTTAGGCCTCAGTTGCATAAAATTAAGATAAAAAACAAAAGGGGCACTATTTATGGTCTTCTTTCTAAACCTTGTAACAACACAATCTTGTATCTAAACAACCAAACTGAATTGCAAGAGAGCTCTCTATAAGACCACATCCTGTAAGTGCCGCATTCCACAAACGAGTAGGCAGGACGCGCCGTGCCCCCCAAAAAAATGATGCCACAAGAGCCCAAAAATGCTAGCTCTAAATTAAGTGAATTTTTCACTAACCTTACAATTATGAAATGGATATATATACACCTTAACTTAATATATACAAGCAATGCTGCATCAATCAGTTTAGTCATCATATCGCCTTGGGACATCAATGGTTCTTCCTCTTCTAGATTTTCTAACAAAAAGACGCTGAGAATTTTAGAAAAATATGTTGGAAAACTATATGGAAAAATATGTGGAAGAATAGGAAAATGGATCCATGCCTTTCTCTCTGACAGAAAACAAATAACAATTGTAAATGGAGCAAGATCTACAGAAAAAAGAGTAATTAGTGGAGTGCCGCATTTTTTTCAAGAGCCGTCATTTTTTTCAAGAGCCGTCATTTTTTCTTCTAACTCTTTAGATGCTAACATGCGTTTGACTTGAGGTCCATCAAATATGCCTTCCTTGATTTTAGCTTCAGAAAGTTTGGGAAACGTTGAACGTATATGATAAAGAGCATCACTTTTAGCATCCAAAGCTTTGATGAATTGTTTAATAAGACCAAGCTTGATATGCAGCGGGGGTAGCAAAATTTTGTCTCTTGGAACAAGAGTTTCGTGAAGAACATTGTGTTTCCCTGGATTAAGCTCATTTCTCACGGGCCATTCCTTTCTGATAAAGTGCTCACCATCTGCTCTGCTGTCCCAAAGGCAGAGGAAACACGAATATTTAGTGTAACCGCCCTGTAGTTCAAGCAGGAATCCTAGCATTTTGAAGTCTCCACATACATCCCATGTATGTTCACTGTAGTTTATTTTGTCTAGCAACTGCTTTACATTTTCATATTCTTCCTTCAATTCAACCGAATGAGCCACAGCAATAGATGGAAACATGTTTCTATTATGTAGTAGGACGTCTTTTAAACTTCTAGTTGAACTGTCAATAAACAAACGCCAATCAGCAGGGCTGCATTCAATTCCTATCTCAGCAAAAAGGCCATTCACATCACAGCAGTAGCAAAGAGAGCTCAATGCAAAACAGGAGTAGAAAGAAGCGTATCGCAAATGCCTATTCCTGTAGAAAGTGCTCTTGACACTTGGTCCAAAAGATTCCACTCTTTAAGGTGGGATATCATAATTTCCGCATTGGTTTTCGTAAGGTTCATTGTTAGAAAATCTAGAAGAGGAAGAGCCATTGTTGTCCCAAGGCGATATGATGACTAAGCTGATTGTTGCAGTATTGCTTGTATATATTAAGTTAAGGTGTATAATTTAGGGTGTCCCAAACTCATAGGGGGCCAAATTCTTTTTCGGGATACAAATCCGCTCGTGTTGCGCTCTTTTGATGTTTCCCATTAGAAGTCTTCCTGTAAAATTTCAGAGAGATCGAAGGAAATTTAAAGGTCCCGAACTTTGAACACTTTATTTCTCCTCTTAACTGAAAGGCAAATTAACTGAAATATTTCTCTCAAAAGTTCCATCACAAAGATGATTATACAAAATAAACATGTATTTTAATCTTAACACAAACAACAATTTCAAAGCATCACATTTATGCATTTTAACTAAACACGTGTTTCATGAGATCCGTTTTGTTCCCTTCCGGCTCACATTCCGTCGGTGTGAGTGGACAGTTCGAAGGAGGAACTGGAGGTCTTCTTCATCACGGCACAGAGGTTTGCTTGTGTATTTCTCAATGAGGGCGATGCCTCGCTCTGCTGCATCATTGACCACCATCAGTTCTGCAGCTCGGCTCTTTGCCAGACTGTAGTTTTCGTCAGTAGGCCATGTTTCAGGGTCTTTGGTGAGGAACGTGGGCTCAACTTGGAGAAACTGGAAGAGTGTGGTGGATCGACTCGTCACCCACGGACTTAAACGGCCATCCACTTGCAGTCCCTTGCCTTGGACCCGTTTGAGTCCTTTCCCAGGGCGCTTTTTCAGGTTAGCCGTCATGTTACGCTTTTCATTGTCGTCAACTCTGTCATCAAACAGTGCAAGACAGATAAAGTCCTCCGAGATATACCACAGATGACGGAGCACAGCCCGGTAAGCTGTGTTTCCAACGTCCTTGTCAAGGTAACCTACAAGAAGATTGCACAGCCTAACGTCATTTTTGGGAGATTTGATGGCGATGGGAGCCTCGTGCCAGTGACGCACGTATACAAGGCTCACGAAGAGAGTCATACGGCGAACCCCTTGCAGTTCTTGGAGACGAAGTTCGGAGAACTGGGACTGCAGTAATGCTATTTTCAGGCAGTAAATCCTTTGGCCATCCATCTGGCCTGATGGTAAGCCCCTGGAGGCCGAAGCTTGTAACGTCTTACGTTGTCTCCGAGGTACAAGAGGCTCAGTCGAAGAAGTTCTTCATAATCCTTTCGAGGATGATTACCACTTCTTAGGGCATCGCGGAGATAGTCTATTACCTCAAGTCGCATTTGTGAAAGGCAAGCATTGTCATTTATGAAGGCTTTAGCCACCTCGTCCTTGTCAAATGCATCCAACTGACAGTGGTTCATTGATGGCCAGGCCTCCTTGAATCTCCTGAAAAGTGGGATTTGAGGACTTGGTGGTGTTCCTAGGCACACGACGAAGACATCCTTGAGAATCACTTCGTGAACGTGATGACGGCAAGCAAACCATAAAAGAGATCTTCCCAATGCCGCTTCCAAACGCGCACACGCACCTTGCACTATCCCTGTGTTTGATGCCGTCGTGTCAAACACCATGCCTATGATCTTGTCCTCAATTCCGACTAGGGTGAGCGCTTGATGGACTGCGCTTGCCATTTGCTGTCCTGTGCCGTCTATTATTTTCGGTGCTCCTAATAGCTCTTCCACACCATCCCCAGTCACCACAACAGCAATCCGATCGACTGACTTACCCTCCTGTTCGATGTCAGTGAGTATCTTTGTGTCCCAGTGGATCTGCAGTCGAGGTGGAAGCTGCTCGAGGTGGCCAATAACATTGGTCCCTATCATTGTACGGGCCTTTTGTCGGAAGCGTGAACCGTGCTCTTTGATGGAACACTGTCAGGACCGAGAGCTAGGGATTTTGCAGTCGCAGCAAACGCTGATGTTGCCTGTCGAACAGAAAGGCCCTCGCGATCCCAAGTTGCTGCCAGGTCAAGATCACTCAGACTTTCTTTTAGTCTGTCATGTTTGGGAGCTTTCGAAGGTTTAAGTCCACAAGTGACGGCTTCGTTTCCACTGTCAGCTGACGATGTGCTAGAACTGCTGTCGGTAGCCTCTTCTGTGACTCCTACAGCTAGAGCCTCCTCCGTTTGACGCCAGTGTGCCCGCTCAAGAGCTCTTTCCCTTTCCTGTCTTTTCATTGTGGCTGCATTATATTTTCTATCTTCACCTCCCATGTAACTCGTATGTCGATCTGCCCTTTGGGAAATGAGGAATTCCTTGTCTTCAAGAGGGATATCTCCCCGATCCAGAACGTTTGAGCGGGCGACATCAAAAATATCCTCAATATCAGCCAAGAATACATCCCGCTGCATATTGTAAGTCATTCCAGTCTTGTTCTTGTTTTTATGCAAATTTCGATACCTCTGAACCAAAGCTTTCAGTTTAGTCGAGGCATGAACGGAGGTTGTTGCCAGATTCGAGTTGGCTCTAGCCCAGATTTCTAATACAGCCGATATTACAGCCTTGACACTGTTGGAATCTGTCTTCTTTTGGTCGCGGTGATGGTAGAAGAAAAGGAGCAACACGTCCATATTACTTGGTAATCGAGATTTAGCCAGCTCTGCTATCGGAGACCTCTCAAGAAGCCACAACTTGATGTTTGATCTTGTCAACGCCATAATGATCAATTCTGAAAACCAAAAAAAAGTCATCAAACGTCGGGACCTCTAAATATCATCTGATCGAGTTGAAAATCACACAGCCAATGCTTTAGCCCAAACCACATCCGGGAATGACACGAGTGGTCAGGTCGTCTTAAGAAAACAAATTGGGACACCCTAGTGTATATATATCCATCTCATAATTATAAGGTTAGTGAAAAATTCACTTAATTTAGAGCTAGCATTTTTGGGCTCTTGTGGCATCATTGTTTGGGCACTCTTGTGGCATCATTTTTTGGGGGGGCACGGCGCGTCCTGCCTACTCGTTTGTGGAATGCGGCACTTACAGGGTGTAGTCTTATAGAGAGCTCTCTTGCAATTCAGTTTGGTTGTTAAGATACAAAATTGTTGCATCGTGCAATAGTGCAGGTTGTGTTGTTGTTGTTGCAAGGTTTAGAAAGAAGACCATAAATAGTGCCCCTTTTGTTTTTTATCTCAATTTCATGCAACTGAGGCCTAAGGTAGGCCCACATCGAGTCAGTAACCCTGAGGTAGGTCCTAATAGGAACTCCAAGTCCGTAAGTTTTTAGTCTAGCTTAACTTGGGCTGTAGGTTAAACTGGCCCTTCAGAGCTTGGCCGTTCACGGCTCAGCTGGGATTCTGAACCCAATAAAATAAAAAAAAGTAACATGGTCCTTCGAAATCGGATTCTAGCCCAAGACTGAGTCAGTAACTATTTTCCGGCAAAGTTCTGATTGTGCAAATTGTAGCCCAAGTTAGGCCTAGACGGGTTGAGCATAATTGAGTTAAGGTCCCAGGGTAGAAAGTTTGGTCGCCCAATTGCGAAACTTGGCCACTCGTCTGTTGTTGTTTTGGGCCTGCATTTTTACCGGTTTGGTTAATTTTGGTTTATTATTGAGTTAAGGTCCCAGGGTAGAAGGTTTGGTCGCCCAATTGCGAAACTTGGCCACTCGTCTGTCGTTGTTTTGGGCCTACATTTTTACCGGTTTGGTTAATTTTGGTTTATTATTCGTAGGTGAAGGTTACAGACTTCAGTGCGCCAGTTACTTGGGTGGAAAATTTGATATTCCATACTGGTGGTTGGTCAGTACCAGGGCTGGATTAAGCATTGTTAGGGTCGGGGGCAATGAATATTTTCGGACCGGTGTCACTAGAAAAACACTAGAAAAAAACAATTCTTTACCTGATACATCATACATGAGTGATGTGATCAGCTGACTGGGATCGATCAACAGAAAACGAAACAAAAACAAAGATGTGATTATAGAAAATGTATACTTTGGTCACATAAATGGGATACTAAACTAGGTTTTGTAGAAGCGGAATCTAGAATTTTTTTTTCTTCCTCACGGTCGACCAATTATTTCAACGGTAGATTATAGCGTTTACATAGTTTCTTGGGGTCGGTCAGCATCTTGGGGCCGGTCAGCATCTGGGGCCGGGGGCAAATGCCCCCTTTGCCCCCATTATAATCCGCTACTGGTCAGTACCCCAACCAAGCAATTCAGTTTATTTGAAAAACGCAAAATTTGAGTTTGATCAGTTTGGTTAAATATTTTTGCCAATTCAGCTTATTTGGCATTGAGCCCAATTGTTGCTTGCATTGAAGATGAGTGCAGCTGAATTGAACAAGTTTAAAAAAAGGAGAAGTTCCTACAAGGGTCTAATTACAAAGGTCATTGCCACTATAGATTCTGCTATAGATCAAGAGGATTTAAGCTTAGTGACTGCACAGCTTTCCATATTAGAAACTAAAAAGGTTGCTCTAAGCGAAGTAAATGTTAAAATTGAGGTTCTCAGAGAAGAGGATGAAATAGAAAATAACATAATTTACTTTGAAGAGATAATTGATGATATAATTAAAGTATGCCACAGGGCAAAAGAGTTTAGCAGCTCAGTACGGTTAGAGACCATGTTTAATAATGAGACACAACCCTCAACAAATGGTGTTTGTGAAGTTAAGGTTAACAGATCTGCAGTTCAATTACCGAGGCTTGTACTCAAAACATTTTCTGGGAGTATTCAGGAATGGCAAGGATTCGCAGACAGTTTTCAATCAGCAGTTCATTCTAGTCAAGTGTTAAAGCACGGTGGAGAAGTTTAATTATTTGCAGTCCCTCTTGGAAGGGGAGGCAGCAAAGACAATAGCAGGATTAACACTAACAGAGGCTAATTATAATGTGGCTTGGGATATATTAAGGAAACGGTTTGGTAAGCCAGAGATCTTAATTAAAAGCCACCTCCGTGAACTTTTAGCTATACCTCCTGTTAATAATCCCAATAGTGTCAAGGAGTTACGGCGGTTATATGATGAATTTGAAGTTAGAACTAGGTCCATGGACAACTTGGGTGTAGGAATGGAAAGGTATGGTATAATGTTGGTCACTATACTGGAGTCGAAATTGCCTAGCTCAATTTTGCTTGAATTAAGTAGGGGACACTCTACAGAACATGTGTACATCCCCCTTCAGCAGATGTTAAGTCTTTTAGGCACAGAATTAGCAAGACGAGAGGGAATTGAGTTTGCACAGTGGGATGTTAAACAAAGGGACAAAGGCAGGCACAGCACCAAAGTTTCTACAAAAAGGAATAGCCCAGGTACAGTGTCAGCTCTACATGCATCCTCTGAGAATAAATTAAAGGGAATCAAGGAATACATATTTTGCGAAGGCAACCACAAGTCATATAAATGTGAGGTGGCTGAGGCTTTACCTTTTGAGGAGAGAAAGGACAGGGTAACTAAGTCCACAGCATGTTTTAAATGTTTTTTGAAAGGTCACAGAACAAGGTTTTGTAAGTTTAAAATTTTGTGCAAAAAATGCCATGGCCGGCATCAGCCATTATTGTGTGAAAACACGCCTAGTAGGCAGTGATACATGAAAATCGCTAAAGCGATACCGATACCGATACATCGATACATGAAGAACGTCTTAGGCGATACCGATACGCCGATACTTTCTAGATGTCTTAAGCGATACCGATACCGATACATGCATCGCGGTACATTTTTAAATTATTCATTTAATATGTAGGTATTAGATATTATTGTTTATACTAGTAATTTGTACGCACTAAGTAAAATCAACGACATTTTAATGGGTTTTATAGATGTAAATAAAAACAATTGCTTTATTTAATGAAAGTATGTTTTAATTTTGTAGGATACATGAATGACTGAAAATATTACACTAACAATTAAAAGTAATTACTATTACCCTTCAAAAATACCAGCTGGCTAAACATCTGGTCAGACAGTCTATTCCTTTTTGGAGCGTGAATGTGACCAGCCAAACTAAACAACCGTTGTACAGGAGCAGAGGATGGTAGTGGTGTGTTATACTTCAGGAAGACCCGTAGAATTCCTGGGTACTGCCTCAGAGATTGGAGAGAATGACTTCCGTCACCCAGATACTGTAAAACTTCCATCTCAGTGGAATCGTGGGTTGCAGAGACATCAGTGGAAGCAGACTCATAACAGAATAAATCATCTGCACTTCCGTCAGATGCAGCATCACTTAGTTGTTGCTGGGGGTTCTGCTCGCTGAGGCTCTTAACAGCATTAACCAACATTTCTTGAACCCTCTTTTTGACAATGTTAGTATTAAATTTGCCTTTTATTGTCATCCACTTTAACTTGAACAGAGGATTTGAAGACGATGCCAGTATTGCTGCTTTACACTCATGCGACGCATCAAGGCACAGAAACTTTTCAAACCGCTTAGTGAACCCTACTGTGACTGCATTGAGAAGTGGCTGACAATGACGCAATGCCTCCGAATTCAAACGCTCTAGCTTCTTCTCTACAGCTAACAATGTCGGAAGCAGGCAACCGTAAAACATTCTTTGTCGGACTGCAACCTATCAAGTGCTGTTGCAATGGGTTGTAGTACGGTTAGGTATTCCTGGAGAAAATCAAGCTCATTTTCACGAAATGTTGGCAGTCCTAGTTGTTTCATTGTTTCATTTAGAACACTTTTATGCTTCAACAGAACTGATAAACTGTCGAACAAGGAGTTCCATCTTGTGACGCATGGTAATGTCAACTGACATTTTAGAGTTTCCTGGATTATTTCGGCTGTTTTAGGCTTGCCACAGAAATTCCAAAGGGCTGAACACTTCCCCATGGCAGTATGGTGTATTTTTGCATAAGGTCCTTTCAGCGCAGATTTTGCATCGGTGGTGTACACTAGACTGAATGTGTGTGAGCAGCATCTCAAATGTGTTGAAAGAATGATTTCTTCAGAATCTGTATCGATGTCTACACAGGACTGTATGAATCCCTCTTCGTTTGGATCCTGTTCTCCAATCAAGTCGTCTTCTCCATCTTCTTGAAGTTCATTCTCGAGATATTCTTTTGTCTCCGGAACAGTAATGCCGTATTCTTTGAATGCTTTCACGAAGTTCGACCCGTTATCAGTAACGGTGGCAACAATCTTGCTCTCACACAATGAAAAGTCTCTCCGAATATCATCCAACTTTTCTGCAATCTTGAATGTGTGACTTCCAGCAAATCGTACACATCCCAAAGTTGCACCTCGTCTCTCAAATGTGGCATCATTTATCTGAAAAAAAGAAGTATGTTTATGCAAATTATTCTATCATTCAAAAATAGGAAACGTGGACTTGTGAAATGAAAAAATATTTATACCCAAAATGGTGTTCGTGAAATGGTTAAATTTAACGATGCGTATCATGATTCATAAATATTATGCGGAAATGAAAGTATACTAGTATACGTTTATCTGTAGTTACAAGTTGTAACTACAGATAACTCTGGTCTTAGGATAAACTCACCCAGTGTATTGTAACTCCCAAAAAACTGCGGTGTTTCGTTGACCAGATATCCGCAGTCATGCATATGTACGGTTGAGCAGAGAGTTCTTCCTTTATTTTTTTGCGCACGCACAAAGCTAGTGAAGACACTTGACGGCTCAATGAACGTCGTGAGGGAACTTGTAAAGATGGATAGACTCCTGTAAAAATAATTAAATTAGTGAAAAACCTGGTATGTATGTATTGTCTTATTCTTAATCATATAATTCATATTTTATGGTCTATATGAGCTAGCCAAACGATGTTTTTCGAATCACAGCTTTATCTTTCTTTAAATAATTATACGGTAATAACTAAAGGAATAAGTATTTACGAAAACATGTTCGCAGTTATTTTACCAATCAACTGCAAACTTTATAATTGTATGACTCATGAGAAACTCAAAGTTTTTGCACCATAATATTTCGAACAATTGTTATAATGAATACATAAATACATTAATATTCAATGTTTCTATCTAATTTCTTAGCGTCGTTTCTTAAAACAAATCACGTGTTAAATTTAGGCTCTACTTACCACAGAATAAATCTTTGAATTTCTCATTTTCTACGAGAGAGAGGGGGGTACATTCCATCCACTATGAAAGAGACTATCTTTTCATCAAATTGTTGCTGGTTAATTGTTGGTCCTGCTCCTGTTTTCTTGCCAAATGCTAGAGTCGTTTGTATGGAGTGCTTTCTGCTTTGAACGTTTGACTTCAGGCTGCTTAAGACTGCTTGTAACACTAGCGGCTCTCTTCCGTACGCGATTTTTGCGGTACTCTTCAAATTCCTCCAGCACATCAGGATGACGTCTCTGAAAGTATATAGCAAAGCAAATAGATTTTGCACGTTTTCAAATTCACAAAATATATTCTGTCTCAGAGATGGACGCTTTATACGTATGTATTTAAATACTTAATGCGCCACTAAAATATCAAAAATACTAAATACGCTTCTGAATTGTATTATTTGTATATAATACCAAATACATTTATCTAATTATCAAATACATTGCTATAAACTCAAAAATGCATAGCATTTGAATGCATTTAATATTTATTTAAACTACATTTATTTATATATATTTAAAGTTCTTGAAATTTAACGCATTAAAAATACACTTTTAAATACGTAATTTTAATTAATTACAAATGTATTTCAATACTTTTACGTGCTGCCCATGCAGCCCATTACTATTTAAAGACTTGTTTATATGCACTTACCGAAACATGAGTCTTCAAATTGCAACACGAAGACGGGTCAGCACTAATGAATACACCAGGTTTTGAAGGGCACAAGAGACACAAGCAAGATAATTTAAGTCGCTCATCACAATTTGCAATCTTAAAATATTTACCGCAAGTTATTAGGACTGATTTTGACCAGTTGGTATCTTTAATTTTATGGAAATGATTTCTGTCGCGTCATTTTCACCAGGTTGTTCCTTTTGTGGCTCACTCCCTGACGCGTTATTATTACTATTAATATCTTCACTCATTATCGCACAACTACTCGGCGTGACGTCTACTTAATGAGTGACTGATTGATAAGAAATGCCTCGGGGGACCAAGAGGAATCGCTGCGTTACAAGTATGAACCTGTTTAAACTCAACACCGAGTGGGCGTGGCCAATAGTGTTGCAACACCAATGAGCGTTTCTATATTATATGAGCGTTTCTATATTATAAGCGTTTCTATATTATGGTTAATTAATCTCAATAACACAAGTACAAACGTGTTTAAACGTTGCGCCGTACTGTGTGACGTGACCAGTAGAGTAGTACTGTCATTAAATAAATATTTAATAATATTATTATTTATGTATATTCATAAATATAACTCAGTAGTGTCATATTATAACATCTATTTAAATATTTAAAAATTCTTATTAATGTATCGATGTATCGAAGTATCGTTTTTTTTCGATACATTTAAGAAAATTGACCTTAGCGATACCGATAAATCGATACTTTTGTCAAGTAGCTAAAGCGATACCGATACCGATACAAAAGTATCGATCGATACGTATCGGCGATACATGTATCTAGATACTGCCCATCACTGCTAGTAGGCCTACCCCAGAAGTAGAGACATCAGTGGCACATGCCACTGCTATGAAAGGGAGTAAAAGTAAAGGGGGATTATTGCAAACAGCTGCAGCATTATTAACTGGGAATGATGGAGAACTACTGTAAGAGTGTTGTTTGATAGTGGTAGCCAGTGTTTCCAGAAAATTGAAGTTTAAAGAACTTAAGAGGGAAAATTTAAGAATTTCTGGGTTTGGGGGTTCCATCCAAACCGAACCAAAATTAAGAAGGTAGAAGTTCTGGTTAAGAGGTTGTTACCACAAAGTCCCACTATCAAGGTCCAAGCTGTAGAGATTGAGGAACTTTGTGCAAGTTAAAGGAATTAATTTGGGCAATAATAAGTTTGAAGGAACAGAAGATATTAGTCTTTTGATTGGAGCTGACTATTACTGGGACTTCATCACTGGTAATATTGTCCCCACATCTCAAGGTCCGGTAGCTATTGAAAGTAAGCTAGGCTGGATGTTACATGGTAGCTATTGCAATGAAATGGAGGTTAAAGCTCTTTTTGTTAAGATTGAGGAGAACAGCCATGGTTTGGAAAGGCATTTGAAAGCCTTTTGGGAACTTCAATCCATTGGCATAAATGACAAATAGGAGAAGCAGGCGAGTATAGTGAACAGTGGTGTTTTAGAGCAATTTGAAAAAGGGATTGGGTTTAGAGATGGTTGTTATGAAGTTGGCCTCCCTTGGAAGGATTCTTGCAAACCCAGTTCAAACCTTCAGCTAGCTAATAGGAGGTTGGAGACTTCATTGTACAGGCTAAGAAAAAATGAGGAGTTGTTAATTGAATACAATGAGGCCATCCTAAGCTATGTAAGGGAGGGCTATGCTGAAAGGGTGCAAGGTGAGCTGGTGAGCCAGGAGGCACATTATCTGCCACACCCTGCAGTGGTACGGCGAGACAAAACTACCACCAAACTGAGGGTAGTTTTTGATAGCTCAGGCATTAAGGAGTTGTGGGCAATAAACACAAAGGTGCTAAACATTGTTTGGCGGCAAGGAGAGGATTTGTTTACCTTCAATGGGAAATCTTTAGTAGAGCTGGCTGAGAATGAGACAAGGTGGACAAAACGTACAGCTCTTAGTTTGGCTTCAGAGGTCTTTGATCCTCTTGGATTCCTGGCTCCATTTGTGATAAAGTAAAAAATTTGGTTTCAGAGCCTCTGGGAAATTGGACTTGGTTGGGACTAAGAGTTATTTGATCATATGGTGGTAAGGTGGAAATATTGGTTCAAAGAATTGGCACATCTTGGAGACATTGAAATCCCAAGATGGTACTTTGGAGAGTTGAACAAGAGTCCAGACAATTTGGAGCTGCACATCTTTTGTGATGTAAGTGAAGAAGCCTATGCAACTTGTATTTATATAAGAGGCACATTCAAAGAGGAAGTAAGTTGTAGGTTGGTTGCTGCAAAGAGCAGAGTAGCACCTTTGAAAAAAGCTTTCTATTCCAAGGTTGGAATTGATGGGTGCAGTTATTACTAGTCGGCTTGCAGTTACAGTGCAAAAGTCTTTGGCCCTTTATGAAATTCCAAGCTATTATTGGACAGACTCCACTATAGTTTGGCACTGGTTAAGAAGCCAGGCAAGGAAATGGAAACTATTTGTTGCCAATAGGGTGGAGGAAATTCAAGCAAACACAGATCCCAAGCAATGGAAGCATTGTCCAGGCACCCAAAACCCAGCTGATTTACCAACACGAGAAATTTCAGTGAAAGATCTTACACAGTCAAGTTTGTGGTGGAATGGGCCAGAGTGGCTAAAACTTGGAAGTGAAAACTGGCCCTCTAATCAGCCTATTGTAGGAGAATGCCAGGCTGAAGAAGAATGGGTGAATGAGATGAGAAAATGCACTGTGAACAGTTGTCAAGTTATGCAGCAGGACCCCATATTGAGGCTTGAGGACATTAGCAGTCTGAAAAGGTTGTTAAGAGTGACAACATGGGTATATAGATTTACAAACAACATGAAGGGAGAAACAAGAAGGGAAGGAATTCTGAACAGTCAGGAGATTCAGCAAGCTAGGCAATACTGGGTGGTATATGTACAGAAGGAAAAATTTGGTGAAGAGAGGGAATTACTCACCAGCAGTCCATTACAGGTTCTGCCAACGTAGTCTGCTCTCAAGGGTTTGGATGTGTTTTTGGATCAGGACTTATTGAGAATAGGAGGTAGACTACGGTTTTCTGGGCTTCCAGAGGAGAAAACACATCCAATTTTGCTACCTTCTGGGGGGCACTTTGTGGAACTTTTGATCCTGGATACGCATCATAAGTTGTTACATGCTGCAGTTAGAGAAGTGATAATAGAGATCAGACAACAGTTTTGGATTCCCAAAATTAGACAAGTAGTAAAAAGGGTCTTGCAGAAATGTGTGGTTTGCAAGCGTTGGAGTGCAAAGCCTTATTATAAAAAGGTGGCTCCACTTCCAAGAAAACGGTGTGTCTATACTGCCCCATTTGATGTAGTGGGAGTAGACTTCGCAGGTCCAGTCTATGTGTATGAGCAAGGGGAGTCTAACAAAGGTTATATATGTCTTTTCACATGTGCTACCACCAGAGATGGGCAAGATCACCAACTTTGGTGATCTTGAAGATCAAGATCAGATCACCAGAAAAATGTGATCTTGAAGATCAAGATCAGATCACCAGAAAAATGTGATCTTGAAGATCCAGATCAAGATCGTGATCTTGAAGATCACTTTTCAAGATCACTTTTTAAGATCACTTTTATATGAATTGAAAAAAGTTGTACTCTTGTAGAGTAAACAAAAACAAATTATTTTGTTAATCACTCCTGAAAAGTATCACTCCTAATACTCCCCTGAGGGCTGAGGCAATACAAGCATCGCATCCTACCCATGTCACCTGATCTAAACCACGGGGATTGACGATTCCCCTTTCAGTTTTTCAGGTGGTAAGCTTAAAACTTAGTATTATCATAACTTATCAGCAAAGAAAAAACTATTAAATGACCTACATATAGTTTTTAGTTCTATTTTTCTCAATTCTCATTTCACCAGGTCCATAACCCATATCAATGAATGGTCAGCATATATAAGTAAACATTTTTTACATAGAATTTAATTTTACAGTTTTACTGCAGTACGCAATTACTGACAATATAAGGGTAAAAACCGCAAGTTAAGAGTGTTAATTTAATGTTCAACCGCTGTAAACATTTGCTTTCAGCAAAACCAATTGTTCAAAGTTACCATCCGAGAGACGACTTCGTTTGGGGCTATGAACCATGCCAGCAAACGAAAACAACCGTTCCACTGGTGCAGAGGAAGGTAGCGTGGTGTTATACCTCTTGAAGATCTTCTTTATAGCAGGATACCTATCTAAAGAGTCGAGTGCCTTACTGGTGTCCTGCAAATAATTGAGGACTTCCAAGTCTTCCTTGTTGTTAGGAGCAGAGAATGAGCCGTCCATAGTTCTGAAGAAATCGTCTTCAGATGATGAGTCTGAGTTCACCGAACTATTACCACTGCTGTCAGAATTACAATTTCTTACAGCCATTTGCAGCTTGTCTTTTACTTGAGACTTGATTGCTTCATGATCGCCGAAATTAGGCCCTTGCAACAATGATATCCATCTAAGTTTGAAATACGGATGAGATACTGAGGCCAAAACGGCATCAGTTACCTCGGGGCTCAACGACAAAAAATGACCAAATCTGGCATTGAAGCCAGAGACGAGTGCTGCCAGTAATGGCATGCAGTGTCTCAAGCGCAGGTCGTTTGGTTGGATAGGCTCCAATCTTGCGAGGGCATCTTGAGTCACTAGGACTGTTGGAAGAAGACAACCGTAGTAGCATTCTTTCTCTGCCTGTAATTTGTTGAGGGCTGCTGCAATTGGTTTTAGAACAGACAAATATTCTGAAATAAATTCCAATTCATTGTCTTTGAGGATGGGTAGATTCAGTTCTTCAAGAGCTACATTCACGTCGTTCTTATGTTTATATATTTGGCTTAATGAGTCGTACATTGAGTTCCATCGGGTGACGCATGGGTACCTAAATTGGACGCCAGTTATTTCCTGTATTTTTTCTGCTGACTTGGGTTTACCAGCAGCATTCCACAGCGCCGAACATTTTCCCATTGCAGAATGCTTTATCTTCTTTAGTCCAGGTGAATTCAGTCCTTTATCTGCATCAGTTGTTGCTACCAAGTTCAATGTGTGGGAGGCACATCGAATATGGGATGATAGTTTCACTGACTCCTCTCCATGCTCTCCTGAATGTTCAGGAAAGTTGCTGATGATAACCTCTTCATCTGAATCTTTTTCATCATCATCTTCATCTGCATCATCTTCATCAATGTCGTCAGTACGATTCTGAACATGAACACCGAACTCTTTAAAGCATTTCACCATGTTCGATGCATTGTCGGTGACTGTAGATACAACTTTTCTATAAGATAAACCATGCTCCGAGTTGATCCTGTCCAATATTCCAGCAATTTTATCAAAGCTATGTGT
Source organism: Bathynomus jamesi (assembly GCA_023014485.1). Taxonomy (NCBI): domain Eukaryota; kingdom Metazoa; phylum Arthropoda; class Malacostraca; order Isopoda; family Cirolanidae; genus Bathynomus; species Bathynomus jamesi. Next base: position 883,851 of record JAJOZX010000038.1, read on the forward strand.
TCCACGAAATCTTCGGCATGCCAGTGCAGCTGATCCTCGCGACAAGTCATCATTGATCTGTAATGTAAGAATATAAAATCAATGTTTGTATGAACATTTTTTTAAGCTTAATTTAATAATATTGGTTAGACATGCACCAGCTAAACTGCGCCACCAAACATTGAAGAGAAGAACTATGTGATATAAAGGAGGCAATTCAGCGATGAGTCGCCTACCATACCACCACATCAGTGACCCATCCCATAAGAGCAAAATGTGGAAGAGTCCATATTCACAGCCTGTGAATATGGACTCTTCCACATTTTGCTGTGAATCAGACACAATGACAGATGACAGAATCAGTGAATTAGTGTGAAATTACTGTGAATCACAGCAAAATGAAGACTCACCAAATTAATGAATGAGGAACACATGTCGAATAATTGAAAAGATTATACTATAAGTCTATCAGACTATCAGTCTATCACCAATGGTCAATTTATCAATTATATAAAAATAATACACTAAATCAATAGCATACCCAATGCGCAGTGACTCCCATGAAACTGCGGTGATTAGTTGACCATATGTCGCATGTAACACACACATGGTCAACTGCTGCCAGTTTTGCTTGTATGTCTTCCTTCATTGTACTGGTTGTTGTTGCAAGAGATCTAGCCAGGGTGCGTCTAGATGGCACCTGAACAGCCGGGTTGACGTCTGAAAAAAATATTTAAAAATTAAAACAAATACAATAGATTAGCTATGGAAAAAATATCAAAATATTTAGCTAGGCTAGCGATAGTCTAATGTTCATACAAATAATATGATTAATTATTTTAATCAGATATTAGCTATGGAAAAAATAGCAAAATATTTGAGTTATACTAACATGAAAGAAGATCCTTAAATTCATGTAGTTCAACTAGGCTCAATGGTAGGAGCCCATTAGCCACAAGCGAGAGAATCTTCTTTTCAAGGATATCCTTGCATATTGGTGGTCCTGGTTTTTGCTTGGAAATGTGGAACATGCTTAGTGTTGACTGCTTGGCAATTTTGGCAGGGCCAGCATTGCTGCCGCTGGCATCTTCTTCTTTAGCTGGACGCTTGCGAGATTTCTTCTCCGATTCATATTCACCCAAAAGATCCGAATGTAGTTTCTGCACAAGAAAATAAATTATTATCATGCGGAGAGACTTCTTGAACACCCTGTATAATATTTATCAGAGTATCAAACTTCTAATTGAAATTAATACTTAACAAGATTCTAAAATTTTGTTATCTTTAACTAAAATTATTTTCACCATGATCAGTGCATTTTTATCCTATGTTAAATTGAAAGCCGAATTTCGTCCTTCAGTAACTAAATAGGAGAAATTACAGACATGGATCAGACAGAGAGAAAGACAGATACACCTGGCGTTTTATTATAGTTGGATATCGGCAGTTTTTAATGTAGTTACTAGTCCATAATCTATTAATATCTGAAGTGCACAATATATTCAAATGGACGTCTATGTAAATGTAGCATTAGTCTTGTATGGCACCAGTCACTTAAAATATGACTTGAACCATTATGTTAATGTTGCTACTTACTACTTAGTTACTAAGTAGTACTAACCCTGAGGTGCCTCAGAAGATTGCTTGTTGAGTCGAGGCCAGCAGACAGAATTGTAGTTTTCTTTGTACACTGCCTACAAATAACTTTGATACTGTTTCCAGTTTTTTCGACAATTTGAAAATATTTTCCGTTCAATAGCACAGATTGATCCTTATTACCAACATTGTTATCTAAATATATTGAATACTGTTCTGGTGACAACCTAGAATATTTGGTTCCCTTGGGAGCCTGTTGAAGTTGTAAAATTGCACTCATTATTAAAAAATTCAATCTGTAAATAAAATATGTTTAGAATTAATTTATTATGAATACGGACCTATAGGCTATATTTTATGCCTATATATAATAATATATTAATAGAACACTTTTAACATAATTGCACAGTAAATTACACTTTTTACGAGCCTAAATTCCACAGCAACTACACCTTCCATGAGCCCACGCATGACGCAAGTCACCCAACTAACAGAAAACATAAACAGTCGGTGTTGAACAAAGTTGCCACCAGATGTCGCTTGGACAAAAAACAAATGACATTCGCATAGCGGCATATTTAAGAATCTGAAATTAAAAGTGATCTTGAAGTCTAAAGTGATCTTCAAGATCAAGATCACAAGAAATAAAGTGATCTTAGATCAAGATCAAGATCACCATAATAAAAGTGATCTTCAAGATCAAGATCAGATCACGATCTTGATCTTCAAGATCACGATCTGATCTTGAAGATCAAGATCGTGCCCATCTCTGGCTACCACCAGAGCAATCCATTTGGAGTTGGTAAGCAACTTAAGTAGTAATGTATTTCTTTTGGCCTTTAAAAGGTTTGTGAACAGAAGGGGTTTCCCAAATAAAATCATATCGGATAATGCAAAAACCTTCAAAAAGGCTGCAAAGGAACTCCAAGAAGTTTGGTCCTTGCTGAAAGAGGAAGGATTCCAATCCTACTTTTCACACCAAGGGGTACAGTGGGAGTTTATTGTTGAGAGAGCACCATGGTGGGGAGGATTTTGGGAAAGGCTAGTGAGAAGTGTAAAGTGTCCATTAAAGAAACTTTTAGCTAATGCTCATTTGAGCAAAAAAGAATTTTGCACTGTTTTGTGTGAAGTAGAAGCAATGGTGAACAGTAGGCCTATCACTTTTGTTTATAACAGTATGCAGGATGCAGAGCCATTGACACCAAATCATTTTCTTTGTGGTAAACGATTAACATCAAGCCCCAGTTTGCCAGAAGACTTGCAGCCTATCCAGAGCACTCAAGAAGAGTTAACCAGAAGGTTCAAGTACCTTGAAGAGCTACAAGATCAGTTATGGAAGAGGTGGCAGATGGAATACTTGCCAGAACTCAATTATTATCCATCAGGCAATGTAAAGGGCTCCAATGCAAATTGTATCAAGGTGGGAGAAGTGGTAATGATTGGGGATGAAAGACCAAGGCAATGCTGGAAGCTTCGCATAATTGAAGAGTTGTTTGTTGGCAAAGGCAATTTAGTTAGGTCTGCACTGGTAAAGACTTCAGGAGGAAAATTAAAGAAACCTATACAAAAACTCTATGCTTTAGAAATCAGCAAAAACATGGATAGTCAAGGTGAAACATTTGAGTTACAGCCTCATGGAGAAGGCTTGGCTAAATTTGCAGAAGGTAATGACAACAATGCCTCTTCGGTGGGGAGTGTTAGAAAATCTAGAAGAGGAAGAGCCATTATTGTCCCAAGGCGATATGATGACTAAACTGATTGATGCAGCATTGCTTGTATATATTAAGTTAAGGTGTATATATATCCATCTCATAATTGTAAGGTTAGTGAAAAATTAACTTAATTTAGAGCTAGCATTTTTGGACTCTTGTGGCATCATTGTTTGGGCACTCTTGTGGCATCATTTTTTTGGGGGGCACGGCGCGTCCTGCCTACTCGTTTGTGGAATGCGGCACTTACAGGATGTGGTCTTATAGAGAGCTCTCTTGCAATTCAGTTTGATTGTTTAGATACAAGATTGTTGCATCGTGCAATAGTGCAGGTTGTGTTGTTGTTGCAAGGTTTAGAAAGAAGACCATAAATAGTGCCCCTTTTGTTTTTTATCTTAATTTCATGCAACTGAGGCCTAAGGTAGGCCCACATCGAGTCAGCAACCCTGAAGTAGGACCTAATAGGACCTCCAAGTCTGTAAGTGTTTAGTCTAGCTTAACTTGGGCTGTAGGTTAAACTAGCCCTTCAGAGCTTGGCCGTTTACGGCTCAGCTGGGATTCTGAACCCAATAAAATAAAGAAAAATAACATTCATATCCCTGACTAGGTCGTCTATGTCTTTCTGGTTGGGGAAATGGGGTGACGTATTGGAGCTTACCTCGAAGTCAGCATCTTCATCTTCATCGAAGGATATTAAAGGCGTTTCTTCTATTTCCTCCATGGTGGGCGGGCATGGAACGGGTAAATCTTCATTATGGGGGACTGGGGCAATAGAAGATGGGATATTTGGATAGAAGACATTTTTTTTACCTTTACCTCTCGAGTCTCTTGTAGAGTGAAATGTCTACCATGCAGAAGTAGCAATCATCGTGGTGATTGGTTTTCTCCCTCAAAATGCGAGGAATAGCAAATAGCATGCCTTTTCTAGTACCTCGCAGCCATCCTTCTAATGTGGAACGGCAGCTTCCACAGCAAAAGTGAGGTGCTCATGATTTATCTTGATCGCCCATGGGCAGTGGTGGGCACCGTTAACCAAAAAGTTAACTTCGTTAACCGCTAATCCGTTAACCAAAAAGTTAACTTCGTTAACCGTTAATCCGTTAATTCGTTAAACATGTAACGGAAGTTACCGATAAACCGTTAACGTTAACTTTTATTATAAAAAAAATGAAAAACACAATATATATATAATTTAATTTTCCCTCTTCTTCTCGTTCTCCATTTTGTCCATGAGATACATGTTGCCCTTCATGAAAATTAGCATATCAAAGTTTTCATCAGACAGGGATGATCTCTTGGCCCTCAGGATGTCCTTGCCCATAGAGAACAAACGCTCCACTGCAGCACTGGAGGGGATGGCTGTGTTGAACTTGATGAACAAGTCCACCAACCAATGTTCCCTCTAATTTTTTTTAGTCCGTGTGCTCAAGAAATTTTCGTTGTGCATACATTTAGATTTATGGTGAAAAATTGTGCAAATTTTCTGAGCGCTATTATCTTCAAAATTAATTTTATTTTATATAAATATTAAATACTTAATAAATATTATTTCCATAAGGTGATAGCTTGCTCATTACGGTACTATTAAATGGATATTAACTGTTTACAATATTATATATTCTTAAAAAAGAAACATTTTATCCATTCTAAAAATATGAATAAAATAAAAAATAGTAAAATAAAATTCAACAAAAATAAAGAAATAAAATAAAAATAACATTAATTGAAATTACTATTTTAGTTATCATTTTTCAAAACAATTTTAGCATTTAACAATTTAAAATGACTATCAAGATTAATACATGATTTTATCCATTCACAAAATAGAATAGAATAAAATAAAAATAATAAAATCATAAAATAAAATATAATCATTTAAGTATGATTATGATTTCTCCCTACGATCTTTAGCATTTGCCCATTCCAAATAAACTCTATGAAGATTAATACATCCGTCATCATTCAAGCTGAACGCTTGTTTTCAAAGCTCGAGTGAACACTTACAGTACTCAGGTCTGCTATGGAAGAAAACCGTCTGGAGGCACTACTTCTTTTTCAAGTTTATACCATCTGTTGAAGCTATGACTGATAAATTTGCTATTACTTCAGCTTGCAGGCTAAAATTTGCCATGTAATCTTAACAGCAAAAATGATAAGAAATTGTCTTTTTAGTTTTATAAAATGATTGTATTAATTGTCACCACAGTTTTGTTTATGCATATTTGATGTGATTTGATATTTGATTTCATCATGCTTTAGCTATTAATCTGTTCCAATTTATGATGCGTACAAAATTTTGTCATTACTTGATTGCTTTATGTATTGTATATATGGTTTGTGTCAAAGTTTCTCTTATACGCCTATATATATATATATATATATATATATATATATATATATATATATATATATATATATATCGGGAGAGAGAGAGAGAGAGAGAGAGAGAGAGAGAGAGGAGAGAGAGAGAGAGAGAGAGAGAGAGTAATTGACAAAATGCTCCATGAAAATAAGGTATATTACATTAAACCTTGAATAATTAAAATAACTTTATAAAAAATTATTATATAGCGTAATTTGAAATTGAAACTAATTTTCAGGCCATTCCATTAATAAAATAAGATCAATTAAATAAATTAATATAAAATAAAGTTTATTTAATTCCAAATAAAATTGATTAATTAAAATAAAATACAATTTTTATTTATTCTATTAGTAAAATAGAAATAATGACATTACAATAATCAAGAAAATATAAATAGACATGTAAATTATTTAAACCCATTTAGCTTTGAGTATGATACTTGGCACCCCCAATCAAAAATCCTGGCTACGCCCCTGGCGGGACAGGTACTAAGAACGTTCAAAAGAAGGGACATGACAGTAATGATTCTTCTACTAAAAACACTGATTATACCAAAACTTGAATACTGCTCAGTCTTGACGTCCCCATATAAAAAGGAAGAAACTAAGAGACGAGAAGAAACCCGGACATTTCACAGCAAAGATTGATAGTTGCAAAGAGCTCCACTATTGGGAAAGACTACGTAAACTAAATCTGTACTCCATGGAAAGAAGAAGAGAGAGGTACACCCAGAGGCGTACCGAAGGGGAGGACGACAGGGGCGATCGCCCCCCCTTGAGCTAATAAATTATTATTTTAATTATTTTTACGTATTTAATTTACATATTCAATTAAATATTTTACATATTTAATTTCATGAGCCAATCGAAAAATGTTCGCTAGCTTTCTAGCGATTTTGTGTTTCATGAGTATTGCGTCATTTTTCATGGCACCTGGCAACCGCAGTTTATCGATTTTTGTTTACATTCATTTAAATATTTAGTTTGTGAACTTTCTAAATTTTGATAATTTTAAGTATTGATTAAAACTTTGTGTGTGTGAATGTGTGTGTATGATCATGTGTGAAGGCCGCTTGGTCTCAAACATGTAACTAATAAATGAAATGAAACATTAAGTATGTTATTTTTTAAATTTGGTATTCAGTTTTTTGCACATTTTAAAATTTAGTTTCAAAGTTTTCATTTAATTTACAATTTTTCACATTGTATTGCACACACAAAAATTTGTGTGGATTTTGATTGGATTTTTTATTTCATTATAATGAACTTTAATGTTATGGTTAGTAATAATTCCTATTTCTGTTTGTAACTTTGTAGAGTACTATTTACAGGTGTTACAGGACTAAAGATAATGGACCTTTATAAATTTTTCAAAAGAAAAACTGTCCAAACTCTCAGTGGTTCTACAGAGCATGATGATCAAAGTACTGTTAATCCCAGTAAAATTGTTAGGTTACAACAGGATGAGAATGAAAGTGAAAAAATTTCGGCGCCTTCAGCGCTAGCTCTTGCCTCCCCTACTACTAAAAATCTAAAATGGCTAAGGATCCCGAAAACTCTTAATCCGGCCCTGAGAATAATTTTTTTTATAAAGGTAACAAACAGTCCAAGGAAATGCTTAATCTCGAAATTAGCACTTTTTTATTCTTATGTTAATACAAATCTGAGCATCCTAATTGCGGTTTGCATTGAATATTATGTTACTAATCAGATTTTTATCATAATTTTTATATTTTTTTTATATAATTTTTATATTTTTATTCATAATGTGTCTTAGCAATAGCTAGTTAATCATCTCTAACTGAACGATAAACTCATCAAAATTATTTATCTCTATTTCAATTTTACTTCTACGATTAGTTCCAAGCTCGCCCCCTTTGGCAAATTTCTGGGTACGCCCCTGGGTACACCATAATCTACATATGGAAAATGATCGAAAAACTGGTACCAAACCTAAAACTAAACCCAATTACCATTCAAATAACACTGGAAGATATGAAAGGCAGGATGTGTAGTGTTCCCAAATTAAAAGCCCGACAAGGGACCTTCTCAACACTGAAGGAAAATAGCTTGGTTGTCAGGGGGCCCAAGACTTTTTAACCAGCTTCCAAAGGACCTCAGAAACGTTACATGGGTCAAAGTTGAAGTCTTCAAGAGAAGACTAGATGCCTGGCTCAGGACGGTACCAGATGAACCGGGTGTACATGGCTATGTACGGTGGAGAGCGCAAGAAAGCAACTCGCTCCTCCACCAAGCCAGACCTAGAGGCGGGGACACCAGCTTGATCTTCGTGTGAAGAGAGACCATCACACGGAACAGCAACGAGGTTAACGAGGTATATATATATATATACACACACGAGGGTAATTCAATAAGTATCCGCACTTTTTATTTTCTCAATTTTATTTTCACATCTGATATATTATAAATATATCACTTCTCAACATAGTCTCCCTGTTTCTCACTACACTTAGTCCAGTGATCTACAAGCTTCCTAATGCCATCACAAAAGAATGTTTTTGGCTGTGTGCGTAGCCAGTCATGCACCGCCTCCTTCAGGTTATCCTCGCCTTGGAATCGCTGACTTCTCAAAGCTTCTTTTAGTGGTCCAAACAGGTAAAAATTCAAAGGTGCCAGGTCTGGACTGTAGGCTGGATGGTCGAGAACTTCAAATTTAAGTTCTTGAAGGCATTTTCTAGTCTGTGCAGTGGTATGAGGCTCCTTATATTACGGATGGGGAGATACGTTGTCCCTGACAGTCCTAAAACAAGTAGGGGTCTTGTACGATCTCTCACACAGCTTTTAAAAACATATACAGTTCTACGACGATCATCCATTCCAAATACAACTATGCGAACATTCATTTCCTGTTCTACCCTTCTCAGCTCTTCAGGACCCATATTGCAGTCAAACTCAAGTTTACAGTCTACAGCTAGTTTACGGGCACGCTCCACTACCGTAGGCAACCAAATGTTTTGGATCCGTGTATTTAGTACAGTAAACATAGGAGCTAAGACTATTGCTATAAAGCCGCAACCACGATCGACGTTTATATGCCGTCTATAAATAGCCTGACAATTGAAGTTAAGAGTATAAGGTGTGGCACTATGACCCGCAACACGGAATACACGGTCAATATTTACCGTGAAGTTATTCATATTGAAGGCTATACTACTCTGAGAGGCCTGCATTATACGGCCTAATATATACTCTGTATCTTCAGCTGCCAAACGTCTGAACGGTATTACTACCCAAAAATCATCTACATCGCCGTCATCTGACCCGAATCCAAAAGACAGCATCGTCCTGACTTCACGTTCGTTGCGGTTCTGAAGGGCAAACTCTACAATACGTTCAACTATGCGGCGTAGTCCGTGTTCAACACCATTGCTATACATGGATCTAGGATCAACCCTGACTATATACCGATTTCTAGTCAAGGCCGGGGTGGGGGTAGCGGTGCGGACCAACTTGAATGTTATGCCATCCCCTACAGAACGAGAAGCTGCTGTGGAGGATGTACCTGGAATTGAACAGGAATACCGGGGTATATTTTTATTTGAGGAAGGTACTATTGTGGGGATTGTGTCGTAAGACGTAGAAGGTTGGGGCTCTATTACTGGTGGTCTAACAACCGGCGCAATCCTGGCACGCTTTATACCTGATGTGGTGGGCTCTTCATCGTGCCTCCGCCTTGAACTGGCGCGTGCTACAGGTATCGCTGGTGAGGATTCGTCGGTGGGGAAGGATTCTGTGATCACAACTACACTGTCGTCGGGGCCATCTGTAAAATCGACATTCACGGTTCTGTGGGAGAAGCGAAAAGCAAGACTGGAGAATATAAGGGTCAACACTTAAATATTTATTATATTTTGTAAATGACCCACTTAGGAGTGTGACGTGTTAGAAATGGATTCTGTAGAAAAATTCAGGTTCACGAGCCCATCCACATGTATTATATCTGGTCCTACAGGATGTGGTAAAACTGTGTTTATGCTGAAAATCATTAAAGAAAAGGGAGAGATGTTCTCAAAATTTGTGCATAAAGTTATATGGTGCTATTCGACGTATCAATCAGTGTTCAACAAGTACCAAGATGATATTTTGTTCCACAAAGGTGTATATGATGTTAATTCGTTAAATGGAAATGAACATACAGTCACTGTAATTGACGATCTCATGTTGGAGATTGATAAAACGTTTGCCGAGACATTTACAGTATTCTCTCACCATCTTAACATAAGCGTGTTCTTCATCAATCAGAATCTATTTTTCAAAAATAGATACATGCGCGATGTGTCGTTAAATACACAATATCTAGTCTTATTCGCGCAACGTAGAGATGTATCACAAATTGGGGTACCGTATTAGCCAATCAAATGTTCCCGAATCAGCGTAAGGAGTTTTTGGAAGTTTATAAAGAAGCTACAAGTCAGCGTTACGGATATTTGCTTTGTGACCTTCATCCGCGAAACACGTTTAGGGTGCTTCTAAGAATGAATATGTTTCCAAACGAGCCTGAAACGGTGTATATTCCAGAATGACAAAGAGACTAAAGAAATACCATGAATTAATAAAAATCTATCATCGACTGCCCCGGGCAATGCAGCGGATGTTTGCTGAAAATATCGACTCCGACTTTTTGAAATGCATCTGTGAAATCTGTCTTAACGTTATAAATTGCAATGTATCAATGAAACCACCTCAGAAGGCTCGCCTACGCCGTTATAAGAACATAATACGTGCACTCGCTCGTAAAAGTCAAACTGTAGGGAAGAAAAAATGAATTATTGTACAAAGAGGAGGGTCATTCCTACCCATCTTATTTTCAGTTTTGGGTCCTTTACTGACTAGATAAATATAATGAAGAAAGTGGTAGTGATTCCACACGAGATGTATGCTTCACTGCAAAGTTCAAAGAATTCAGACACGGATCTAGATCCCCGTAAAAGCAGGCTTAAAAGAATGGAAAGCGAATTGCTAGCCCTATTAAACAGTGAAAAAACACCTGATGAGAAAAGAATCTTATACCAAGAAGCTCTGCAGAAATTTCTTCACGAGTACGAAAATTATAAGAACCCGACAGAGATTCCGTGGTTATTAGGCACAGTACGGGAAACGATGGACATGGTGACATAGGATCTGTGTCCGACGTTAGAGCTGACCAACCAAAGATTAATGGGTCGGTCACACAACATATCGAGCATGTATTAAAAAGCACCCGCCAACATACTGTACATTGAGGAATAAAGGTTTAAGTCGTTATAATCTATTAAATGAGGACCCAGCCATAAAATGGACCGATACAGGTGAAATCATTGTGGAAGGAGCAAAGGTACAGGGATCGAATATCGTAGACATTGTCCATGATCTGGTGAGAAAGTGGGATAGACTCTCACCATCAGGACGGAAGCATATTAAAGCAAGACTACAACAAATAAATGTCCCAAAAACATTGATAGGAAATCTGAACAGGTTAAAAGACCTGGAACATGCGTAGTGATGTAAAAAAACCGTTTTTTTTTTTTTTTTTTTTTTTTTTGTCGTTTTTTTTTTTTTTTTTTTTTTTTTTTTTTTTTAAATAATTAATATAGATATTGCCAATTTAATTATAAGGTATACTTTTGCAATGATATATAGAATGTCCTTTTCAGCCTATTTACAGAAAAAACTGTCCTCTTTCTTGCACTGAAAGTCTTGTATCTTGAGATCCATTAAACTTGCGAGAACACTGGCTGGGAGCTGACTGCCCATTGTCCAACCTTCCCAGGACTCTCCCATCCATGCCTCGGATTTTGAATCTCCCACTTAACTATCCTTTAGACCCGCGATGACATATTCCCCCCCCCCCCCCACGAGACCATCCATATATATATACATACACATACACCCATATACATATATACACCAATATATACATAAATACTTATATACACACTTATATCTATTGTATACCCCATACACATGCATACATCCAGAATTCCAGATACATACGCATGCATACTCACATATATACCTACACAAACTCATACACCTCTATTTCGCCCTTTCATTACCTCCGAGATCATTTAGCACATACAGTAATATCCATACAGCCAAAAGAAACCAATTAAGCACAGACAGAGCAGCAAAGCTAGTATTTATATCCCAAAATGCAAAATTCCAAGAAAGTGAAGTAAAACATGGTGCTACATTGGCTTCGTCAACATCCAAATCTGCAATAAATACCAGTACCTGTGATATTGAAACTATTTGCTTTAATCAATCTAGTGATAATGATTCTTCAATGGAAATAGAATCAGATAATGAAAGTTAAACAGCATTAGGTTAACACAAAGGTTAAAGAAAGAGATGAATATTTATATTTTTTTTATTTTCTATTTCGATATATATATATATATATATATATATATATATATATATATATATATATAATATATATATATATATATATATATATTATATATATATACACACACTGGTATTCTTGCCAATCACAATTATATCTATTGTTTTATGCCAGTATTATGGATATTATACCAGTACCTGTGATATTGAAACTAGCATATATGCTCTACCCAATCTAGTGATGATTCTTCCATGGAAATGAAGGTTAACCAACATTAGGTTAACAAAAAGGTTCAAAAAAGGTGAATATTTTTTTTTTCGATCTGGAATATATATACTGGTACTCTTGCCAATCACAATTATGTATATTGTTTGAAATGAGGAAGAATGTTTTATGTTCTAGTTAAAAATATAGTATATACATATAAAAAATGAGGGTTTGTTTTTCCTTTCTATTATATACTTTTTGTGTGATTCAGTTTTTCTAAAAGATGACTATACATATACTAGGTATAACCGTATAAGCATGGTAGTATAGTAAATTATAGGTAATACTAATATACTTATTAGATTAAAGGAAGAAAAATATGGAATAAGTTTAAAACAATAAAAAACAAAAAAACAAAAAAACCAGACTATCTTCGTTTTAAACAAAAAAAACGACAAAAAAAACAAAAAAAACGACACAATAAAAAACGACTCACATCACTAAACATGCGACGCACGTGACACAATTGAAGACGCCATCACTCCCGGCGGTAACACCTTTGAAGAGGAGAAAGAAGAGGTTAAACAACGGTCAACCCTACCCACGTGCCTCTAAAATATGCAAATGGCTAACATATTAAGAAGACATTGTTATGACATTTATAACCCAGCCTCTTACGGAGGCGTAGATAGACTGTACAGAAGTGTTTACGGAGTAGGAAAAAAAGATGTTGAGAGATTTTTGCGGGAGCAGGACGCTTATACACTTCATAAGCCTGTGAGAAAAAGGTTTAAAACAGCCAAGACAATAGCTGCTTCGATTGACTCTATTTGGCAAGCAGATTTAACAGATATGCAAAGATGTTCTGTGTATAACGATGGTTACCGCTACATTCTATTCATAATAGATGTATTTTCTAGATATCTGTGGCTAATTCCTCTGAAAAATAAACCACCTGAAACAGTTGCTAAAGCCACCAAAACGCTGATGTTAAAAGAAAACAGGGTTCCTGCTATTTTTGTACGGATATGGGGAAGGAATTTATAGGCCGTGCTTTTCAGAACATGTTGACAGAGTTTAATATCAGCTATTACACTACTAATTTTATACATAAGGCTTTTTTAGCTGAAAGAGTTCAACGTACCATAAAGGAACGCATGCACCGCTATTTTACACATAAAAACACATACAGATTTCTAGACATTCTGGAATCATTGGCCTCATCCTACAACCGCTCACACCATCGCACGATTGGGATAACACCTAACGAGGTTTTAGAAAGAGGTACGCGCCCAGAGGTGAGAAGAGATGGAACACCACCACACTCTGCGCGTTTCAAAATCAATGATTACACTGGTATGCATCAATTTTGCTGTCAAGGGTTTTGTAAGTGATTCTTATAGAGTTTTTCCTGCTGATTTCGAATCTGCAATCCGTTTTCTCAATCAGCTCAGGTTATCCGGCTATGGCCTCATAAGTTAAAATAGAATTTTTCGTGATTTTGTCAAAGCGGAATTGGAACAGTAACATCTATCATCACTTGTTTCACTTGTATAATATCTTTTTTTACTTTTCAGGCATATAGATAAAATATTTCATGATGAATAGAGCGTGTAAAATGATCCCAATAGATTCTGCTACATATGTGGGACGGTTACCATGCCAAATAACCAGTCCCAAATCACTAAATTTGTGAAGACAATGTAAGAGCTACTTTGGAATTAAGCTAGGGACGAGGACAAAAATTTCGCCCCTCATATGTGCTGCAAGACGTGCATTGAAAATTTGAGAAGATGGAGCAAAGGCAGAGCGAAATCTTTGCCTTTTGGAATTCCATGATTTGGAGAGAAGGAAAGGATCACGTGACAGATTGCTATTTCTGCATGACAAACCTCCAAGGTGGGCTTATAAATTTATTTTCTTAAATATTTTGAAATCCTCGTATGAAACTTGACATAATATTCACCATAATGTAATATTCACCATATATAGCATATATTCACCATAATGGTAATCATACATTTACATATACATATTGTTATAGAAAATACATTTACACATACATATTGTTATACAAGTTACATTTACATATACAATGATTGTATATTTTCTTTCTTTTTCATTCATATTGTCCCCGAAGGGACAATATGAATGAAAAGAAAGAAAATATACAGACTCCATCGACCTATTTCATATCTTACAGACCGCAGCCTTCCCTCACGAGCCGCCACTGTCTGAATGCTTCTTCTATTTCATATGCAAGTTTTATATCCATGTTTCTGTGTTTCTATTTTCAGGAGTTAACAAGAAGAATAAACACATTGTTGTATACCCTGACATTCCTTCTGCTATGAGACCTGTACCCCATGGTCCTGGAATTCCAATACCCGACCCACCTCAAACCCTGGACTTCGATGATTCTGATGATGAATCAATGACCAATGCCAATGACCAGTCCCAGTCGTATATACCTCAAAATACCGCTTCAAATGAGCCGAGGCCTCTCAACCAGGCCAAACTTAATGATCTTACCAGGGATTTAGGACTTTCCAAATTAGCTGCCGAGATCTTGGGCTCACGACTTCGAGAGGACAACTTGCTGGCTCCGGGAACAACATTCTCCCTTACCCAGGAAATCTGTGAAGCCACGAGAAAGGAGAACGTTTTGGATTTAATGTGGACAAATAACAACGAGATAATAATAAAAAAGTAACGCGCACAAAGTTCTCCGACCATAACCTCATCGATATACAATTGAAGTTAGCACCCAGAGGTCCGAAAACGCATCCCAGAGAGGCAGATGGAATATTTGAAGGCTTAAACATAATTCAAAGAAAGTAAATTGGGAAAACGTAAATAAAGATTTAAAGGAGGTAAATTGGAATTGCTACTACACGAGAAGACTCCACAAGAAATACTATGTATAATAGAGACGGAAACCAAACCTATAATACTGAAACATATTCCAGAGAGACAGGAAAGAAAACGTAGCAAGCTCGAGAGGAAAATCAGGACTCTATTCAGGCAACGAAGACAAACCGTAAAACATCTCCACAGATGCAGAACTGATGCAAAGAGACTCAAACTAGAGAGGAACTTGGCGAAATAGAAATGGACCTAAAGCAAACATTCATACATAAGACAAACGAGGAGGAAACAAGGTAGCAGAAACATAAAAAATAACCCAAAATACTTCTACACTTTTGCGAAAAGGAAAATGCAGTGTAAAGAGAGTATTGGACCGTTGATAGACGGGGAGGCCGAATACACAAATGACCCGAAAGAAATAAGTGAACTGCTTAGGGAACAATTTAAATCTGTGTTTAGCACCCCTAAGTCCGAGATGGAAGTGGAAAACTCAGACGAGTTTTTCGACATTGAAACAGATCAACCAAGAACAAATCCCGGCAACAACCTATTAATGGACTTCGAGTTCACGGAAGGAGATGTAATTACGGCCTTATCACAGATGCGAGACAATTCAGCGCCAGGGCCAGACACATGGAGTGCCACATTTTTGAAGAAATGCAGAGAGTAGTATTGCAAACCGCTATACTTACTATGGAGGAAATCACTCGACACAGGACAAATTCCACTCCCCTTAAAGAACGCTAATATTGCCCCCCTATTTAAAGGTGGTAACAGAGCAATGCCCAAAAATTATCGTCCAGTGGCTCTCACCTCACACCTTATAAGTGTTTTTGAACGCATAATTAGAGCCAAAATTTACTATCCTACAAGAAAAAAACTTATACAACCCAAATCAACATGGCTTCAGGGCGGGTAGATCATGCCTGTCACAGCTACTAGACCACCAGGAGAAAATATTAGGAACATTGTGTCGAGGACAAAACATTGATGTAATATATACTGATTTTGCTAAAGCCTTCGATAATGTGACCATGGAATCATAGCACACAAACTTAAGGATACAGGAATAACTGGAAAGCTAGGAAGGTGGATATTTAATTTCTTGACCGCAAAGAACGCAAAGAGTGGTGGTAAACGGAGTTAAATCGGAAGTCTCGGAAGTCGTGAGCTCTGTCCCACAAGGGACAGTATTAGCTCCTTGCTGTTCATAATAATGATTGCAGATATTGATGCAGATATTAAGGACAGTATTGTATCATGCTTCGCAGATGACACGAAGATATGTAAGAAATATTGAACGAAGATGGCATAAGAATACTACAAAACGACATTGAAACATTATTCCAGTGGGCAGAAGACAACAATATGAAGTTCAACGAAGAAAAATTCCAACTTCTAAGATATGGTAATAACAAAGAGCTACAGAAAAAAGGGTACAAACTCCGCAAGCCAAACAGATAACACCAAATCCACAAGTCAGGGATCTTGGAGTAATAATGTCGTCGGATGCGGAATTCAGAGAGCACTATAAAATCAAATCACAACGGCTAGAAAATATGGGAATCATCTGGAGGAGCTTCCGCAGCAGAAAGCAAACATCATGCTCAAATTATGGAAGATCTAGTCCTACCAATATTGAGTATTGCTCAGTACTCACAAGCCCACACAGAAAAGAGACATTGCGAGCATTGAAGCTATACAAAGGACTTTTACGTCTAATTAAGATAGAGGAAACGGAAGGTGAAGACTACTGGTCTCGACTACAATCCCTGGAACTCTACTCTCTTGAAAGAAGGCGAGAGCGGTACACAATAATATACATATGGAACATACTTGAGGGCACTGTCCCCTAACCTCAGAATGAAGTAGAAACAAACTGGAATGAGAGAAGAGGCAGATTTTGTACGGTCCCAGCTGCGGTGGGACAAGGAGCCATGAAAACGAGGATGGAAAATACCCTCAGAATACGGGGCCCAAAGCTTTTCAATGTCCTTCCAAAAGAAGTGAGGAATCTCCAGCACACCAACCTGAATAACTTCAAGAACCAGCTGGACAGATTCTTGTGCAAAGTCCCTGACCAGCCATGCGTGGCTGGCTACGAGGGCAGGAGGCGATCAGAGAGCAATTCTCTTCTTCACCAAGTCCCGTAAATGAGGCGGGATGCTGCAGAGGGGTCGACCGCAGGTCGATCCTGAACCGTCGTTCAAACTCAACAAAAGTAAACAAAAGTAAGTATAGGAAACGAGAGGAAGAATTCCGCAAGTTTTTTGCAGTGCACGAAAATACCTCTTCCTTAGTGTACTGCTGCAATGTTGAGGGGCTAATCGAATCCTTGGGCCTGCCATATAACGCATCAGAATGGAGGCTATTTATAGACTCGTCTAACGAGTTTGAAAGCATACTTCTCAACATTGTGAATAGGTTGCATCAGTCCCTGTAGCACATTCCGTACAACTTACTGAGAGCTACGATAACATGAAAATTTTACTGGATGCTCTCGTATACGACCAACATAACTGGAGGATCTGTGGAGATTTGAAGGTAATACTAATGTAAAAAATGAACAATGAATAATCCATATTCATTTTTACATAAGAACCAAAATCGCTTAACGCGAGTTTGGATAATAATTTTACTTGTAGCTTCCTATTTTTGTTCGTGTCACAACCCTACGATCTACCCTTTCTATGGTTTAGTCGTATCCATTTTCCATTTGTTATAGAAGTTATTATAATTAATTATGAATTGTCTTGCATCTCACCCTCGACCCTAGATTATGCATACACATTGCATATAACAGGATTGGAACCCGTAGTTGTACTTGTTAGTCATTACTACCCACTCTTTGTCTCTAATTCGTTCTTGTAAATCTTCCTAATAATGATTTGTACTATACGTAAAAATTCAATAACTATGACGTCATATTTTCCCGTCATTTATTTCCCTTCATCATATATCTAGTATTCAATGTATGAAAATTCTTTAACATCATACTAAGGACTAAACACTCTATAGAAGTCATTATTTATATGTTATGTAGTATAAATATAACTATTATTCGACCATATCTCCCGCCCCCATACGTCCATATCTTATCTTGACCATTATCGTATGTCAATTTTATTAAATATTCATTTTTTCTCATGAAATGCAAAACTTCATGCCTTCGTTCGAAAACGCAAAAATACGTTCTCGTATTATTTTTTCATTTTTTATTTTTTATTTTTAAGTGCGTTCACCCCTCAAGATATTCATAAATGCTTAGTAAGTTATCAAATTCCGCTCACTACGACAGAATCGAACGCTTCTAAGATAAATACCTCCGTTCGCTCTGATTTCAAATTTATAACATATTATAACATATTATTTCGTAAATAAATTATCTCGTATGTGCTCATGTACTTGTGTTGTACTAATAACCATATATTATAACCATCTAGTATAACCATCTAGTATAACCATATAGTATAACCATCTAGTATAACCATCTAGTGTAACCATATAATATAACCATATAATATAACCATATATTATTATAACCATATATTATAAGCATATATTATAACCATATATAATAACCATATATAAATATATAAAAACACTGTAAGAATGGTAAACGACGTAATGTACGGTACTTCAATGAAACTATAATTAAATGTAATGATTTAATTTATAATGTAAGAATGTACTTTAATAGAACTGTAATGGACAATCATAAGCGAATGTGAAGTAATCCATAATTGTAATCGTAATTGTAATGAACCAAAATTAATACGTACTCAGTCGTGTACTTAATTTGTACTTATGTGTACTATTACGAAATGATATCGCCTTCAGAAATGAAGATTCGGCAAAAATATACGATTAGTTTTTATTTGTATTTTTTTAAATTTTATTTGGAATCTTTCAAACATCTGATCATGTGTTTAAAAGGGGGGAACTTAACCTTCAACTTCCGTCCCCCAACATTTAGGTTTATATTATACATGTATTTGTAAAATTACGGCACTTCATCAAGTCACTTCATTACGGCACTTCATTACGAGCCTCCCTTGTTAGCAGCCTCGCTGCGAGGAGGGGGCAGAGGCCCCTTGTCTCCTTAATATTTTTAGATTCCGGCCTGAGCCATGGTCGAAAGAGGTCGAACCTCTACCCCTGTAAATTCAAAGCAGTACCTGTACATTTTGAGAAGTAAACCACAGTAAAAGAAGTTTTTATCTTTTTCCTTCGAGCCTTGTTCTCTTCAGGAATTTAGTCAGTAAAGTCGATAAGTTATAAAAGAAAAGTCGATAATTTTAGTACCAAGAGAAAGTATCAGAGTATTATAGCAAGAGAAGAATTAATAATCGTCGACCCATAGAGCGAGAGAAAGAGACAACCCAAGCACCATAGAAGATATTGGCATAACAGTCTGGCGAGTCTGTAGCCAAGAGTTTAACAAGAGGCGACCGAAAAGAATTAGAATGTTATAGGAGAAATATCCGTTGCTTGCCTCCTAACTAGAACCCCCGTCGATCCGAACCACCCCAGGGCCATAGACGGAGGGGTTAACAGAGTGGCGACCCTTTACCAGGATCTTAACAGATTTTAAGAAGATTATTTTAAGAAGATTATTTTAAGAAGAAGAATAATTTAAGAAGATTTTAAGAAGATTTTAAGAAGAAGATTTTAACAAGAAGATTTTAACAAGAAGATTTTAACAAGAAGATTTTAACAAGAGGCCACTCTTTGGCCAAGATAGAAATTACCCTGCATCAGGATAAAACCAGTTGACCGGCGTGTCACGACTTCTTGTTCGTGACATCCACCCTTGAACCGGTGTGTCACGACTCCAAGTTCTCCACGCCTAGTTTTCATCCAAGAAGAAGTAGCCAGGAAGACGTCTTCAGGACACGTCTCTGAGGATTTCGCCCGTGGAAAATTTTGTTAAGTACACAGTTTGTTTTTTAAGTAATTTATAAACACTTGAAAAGTCCGTATTATTAACAGTTAATATTTAGTATGGAGCCAGAATTAACACAAAACACAGTGAACACTTCAGACACCAGTGATACACTTTTTTTTAGTGAAACAGTAATTGTCACAGAAGTTAATTGTCAGAGAGTAAATTGTCACAGAGTCAATTGTCACAGAGTCAATTGTCACAGAGTCAATTGTCACAGTTATTTTCACTATTATATTCAGTATAGAATAATTTTATTTTATGTACCTTCCCGTACATTAGAATGAAATATTGTTTACATTTTTTTTTAATTTTTGTTTGCAAATTTTTTTCAAATTATTGAATTGAATTGACTTGCAAATTAAGAAAGAGAGAGAGTTTACAGAGAGTTTACAGAGAGTTTACAGAGAGTTTATAGAGAGTTTATAGAGTTATAGAGATACTTGATTGCATTTCAAGTAAGTCGGTTGCACCAAGAGGGTCAACCAAAACAGAGGTTAATCGTCTCCACTTGATAGAGATCAAGTGCAGTCATTTTCCATTTTCAGTTAATTTCAAGTTACAGTTTCAGACTACTTGATAAGAGTTCAAGTCAGTTTCATTTTCAGTTTCAAGATACTACTTGATAAGAGTTCAAGTCAGTTTCATTTTCAGTTTCAAGATACTACTTGATAAGAGTTCAAGTCAGTTTCATTTTCAGTTTCAAGATACTACTTGATAAGAGTTCAAGTCAGTTTCATTTTCAGTTTCAAGATACTACTTGATAAGAGTTCAAGTCAGTTTCATTTTCAGTTTCAAGATACTACTTGATAAGAGTTCAAGTCAGTTTCATTTTCAGTTTCAAGATACTACTTGATAAGAGTTCAAGTCAGTTTCAGTTACAGTTTCAGAATACTTGATAGAGTTCAAGTTAGAGAGTTTTATTCCAAGTCAGAGAGTTTTATTCCAAGTCAGAGAGTTTTATTCCAAGTCAGAGAGTTTTATCCCAAGTCAGAGTTTAAGTCCCAAGTCATTTCAATGCAGTCAATTGAATTCAACTTTTTCTTTGTAATTTAAGATAATTTAATTTAAGAAAATGTAATCTAAGAATTTAATTCAACCTTTTTTGTGTTGTAAAAGAGAATTTAATTCAACCTGAATTGACCGGATTGCGTCTTTAGTTTAACCTTTTTTCTTGTTTGTGAGAAGGAAATTGACCGATTTGTCTTTTCTTTTCATGCCATTGTTGCGTATATAAATATATAGTTATGTATTTTATTATTTGTAACAAAACCGTTTTTACAAAGGTTGTAACGATTTTGGTAATTATTGTAATGTATATGAGGAACATGCCGTCCCTCCGTTTGTTGAACTCTTTTAATTTTTGTTCTAAGTAGTGTGACAAGCAATCTTTTTTTTAAAAGAGCAAAGTGCTTACGAAAAGATGTAATTGTCAATTTCAGACTTATACCCCCTGCTTAGTCACTCAATTCCCCCGAATGTCGTACTCCAAACTTTGTCTTTTTAATTTATTTTATTTTAACACCCCCAACCCCAGTTGAACCGTGTCAACCAGAGAAATGGTTCAACCATGATTAATTCCTCTTTGGTACGATGGAACATAACCTCAATTTAGGTTAAGTGTTTTTTATATTACAGTATATGTTTAGTTCATTATAGTTTATAATTGATCTCTATTTTTAATTTGTATTTGTAATTTTCTTTTGTTCAATTAATCGTGAGTAATTGTCCTTAAATGTTATTGTACCATTTGTAAGGTATCAAACGAAAATTATAGTAAAATTGACATACTACTAAAGTATATGGCTATGAATTTTAGTAGTCGAAATTAATTGTGTGTCAAAATTCAATTTTAAAACCGTGAGATCTACTTTCATTAACTGTAAGGTCCTCTAAGTTCGTTTTTTTTAATTACCTTATACGTGTAACTGATTAATTATGTAAAATCTATAATCCTAATTGAATTTTATTACTTTTGACACATTCGAATTCATTTACGTTCCGTCCCTCCAGTCACTTTTGCATTAAAACTCGTATGCAAACATCATCATCATAATACATAATAATTATTGCTTACTTTATATAAATTCTCGCTCATGCATTTATACAGTTAATTTAACAATCCTCTCAGCTAATATGTCCCTCGAAATTGTAAGATACACACTTTGCACCTAATACACCCAAATACACACTTGACCACAGGTCTATACATCATCCATTACGTAATTCTATTTTTACCTACAATAGTCAATAAAATTAGTTTATCAATTGTACTATCATGGAAGCCTTGAAAAATCCATGAACTTTAAAATTTATATTTTTCCCTTTTATCTACTATTCATTATGTATGTAATTTTTCCCACAGAAAAATAAAAATTTTGTAAAAATTTTAACAATATCATTGTTTGTCTAACTTAATTGTTTGTCTA
This sequence comes from Bathynomus jamesi, assembly GCA_023014485.1. Classification (NCBI taxonomy): domain Eukaryota; kingdom Metazoa; phylum Arthropoda; class Malacostraca; order Isopoda; family Cirolanidae; genus Bathynomus; species Bathynomus jamesi. Next base: position 906,297 of record JAJOZX010000038.1, read on the forward strand.
AATTAATGTATTAATCCTATTATTCTGTTTGCATAAATTAAAGTATTAATCTTTGATTTTTTTAAATATTTTGTAAGCAAGTGTCATTTTAAAAATTTGATTACTCTGCATTGTACTCAACCACGCGAAATCGTTCTGTATAAAATTTGTATTGTAAAGAAAAATTCGTCATCTAACTTGAATTAGTTAGGATGTTATTCTCTTAATTCTATTGTATTAATTGTACCCTATTAGATTATTGTATAAATATCATTTTTAAAGGGGAGAGTAATGTAAAAAATGAACAATGAATAATCCATATTCATTTTTACATAAGAACCAAAATCGCTTAACGCGAGTTTGGATAATAATTTTACTTGTAGCTTCCTATTTTTGTTCGTGTCACAACCCTACGATCTACCCTTTCTATGGTTTAGTCGTATCCATTTTCCATTTGTTATAGAAGTTATTATAATTAATTATGAATTGTCTTGCATCTCACCCTCGACCCTAGATTATGCATACACATTGCATATAACAGGATTGGAACCTGTAGTTGTACTTCTTAGTCATTACTACCCACTCTTTGTCTCTAATTCGTTCTTGTAAATCTTCCTAATAATGATTTGTACTATACGTAAAAATTCAATAACTATGACGTCACATTTTCCCGTCATTTATTTCCCTTCATCATATATCTAGTATTCAATGTATGAAAATTCTTTAACATCATACTAAGGACTAAACACTCTATAGAAGTCATTATTTATATGTTATGTAGTATAAATATAACTATTATTCGACCATATCTCCCGCCCCCATACGTCCATATCTTATCTTGACCATTATCGTATGTCAATTTTATTAAATATTCATTTTTTCTCATGAAATGCAAAACTTCATGCCTTCGTTCGAAAACGCAAAAATACGTTCTCGTATTATTTTTTTCATTTTTATTTTTTATTTTTAAGTGCGTTCACCCCTCAAGATATTCATAAATGCTTAGTAAGTTATCAAATTCCGCTCACTACGACAGAATCGAACGCTTCTAAGATAAATACCTCCGTTCGCTCTGATTTCAAATTTATAACATATTATAACATATTATTTCGTAAATAAATTATCTCGTATGTGCTCATGTACTTGTGTTGTACTAATAACCATCTAGTATAACCATCTAGTATAACCATATAGTATAACCATATAGTATAACCATCTAGTATAACCATATAATATAACCATATATTATAACCATATATTATAACCATATATAATAACCATATATAAATATATGAAAACACTGTAAGAATGGTAAACGACGTAATGTACTTCAATGAAACTATAATTAAATGTAATGTTTTAATTTATAATGTAAGAATGTACTTTAATAGAACTGTAATGGACAATCATAAGCGAATGTGAAGTAATCCATAATTGTAATCGTAATTGTAATGAACCAAAATTAATACGTACTCAGTCGTGTACTTAATTTGTACTTATGTGTACTATTACGAAATGATATCGCCTTCAGAAATGAAGATTCGGCAAAAATATACGATTAGTTTTTATTTGTATTTTTTTAATTTTATTTGGAATCTTTCAAACATCTGATCATGTGTTTAAAAGGGGGGAACTTAACCTTCAACTTCCGTCCCCCAACATTTAGGTTTATATTATACATGTATTTGTAAAATTACGGAACTTCATCAAGTCACTTCATTACGGCACTTCATTACGAGCCTCCCTTGTTAGCAGCCTCGCTGCGAGGAGGGGGCAGAGGCCCCTTGTCTCCTTAATATTTTTAGATTCCGGCCTGAGCCATGGTCGAAAGAGGTCGAACCTCTACCCCTGTAAATTCAAAGCAGTACCTGTACATTTTGAGAAGTAAACCACAGTAAAAGAAGTTTTTATCTTTTTCCTTCGAGCCTTGTTCTCTTCAGGAATTTAGTCAGTAAAGTCGATAAGTTATAAAAGAAAAGTCGATAATTTTAGTACCAAGAGAAAGTATCAGAGTATTATAGTAAGAGAAGAATTAATAATCGTCGACCCATAGAGCGAGAGAAAGAGACAACCCAAGCACCATAGAAGATATTGGCATAACAGTCTGGCGAGTCTGTAGCCAAGAGTTTAACAAGAGGCGACCGAAAAGAATTAGAATGTTATAGAAGAAATATCCGTTGCTTGCCTCCTAACTAGAACCCCCGTCGATCCGAACCACCCCAGGGCCATAGACGGAGGGGTTAACACTAATATCATAAGTAAACTATTGCTATTGACTATGTTGTTTTTCCAAAGGTTATTTGAGAGCGTATAAGAACACTTAACTTCCCCACAGAAGTGATACAGTCCAATGCATAGATTTTTTTATCTGATAGAACAAATTCTCTAAATTCTTTAAATATTTTCATTTTTTTTCAGATTGTGGCATTTGTATTGGGAATGCAAGGGGGATACACGAAATACCCATGTTTCCTCTGCAAATGGGATAGCCGAGCGGATGAGAAGCACTATGCACAGCGTGAATGGGCATCCAGAGAGAATTTTGAACCTGGGTCGCATAATGTCGTTTCAGTGCCCCTTGTACCACCAACAAAAATTTTGCTCCCACCACTTCATATTAAGCTGGGCTTGATGAAAAATTTCATCAAATCAATGAATAAGGAGGGTTCAGCATTCCGATATCTCGAGAGTAAATTTCCTCATATATCTGATGCTGAACTAAATGCTGGGGTTTTTGATGGTCCTCAAATTCGAACTTGATCAAGGATACTCAGTTCGAAAACGCAATGACTCCAACTGAGAAGAATGCCTGGCAGGCATTCAAATCAGTTGTCACTGATTTTCTTAGCAAGCGTAGAAGTCCAGACATAAGCTTAGGACATTGATCTCATGAATCATAGTTTGTTTACTACTTGTCGAGAGAGGAGGCACTATTTCTAACTCATGGCACGCTTCATCCATCCGTGTAGTTCACAATGCTGTAAATCGGAGCTGTCCCTCTTTGACATGCCCCGAACTCAAGTTTCTATTGAACACAGTGACTTTATTACAATTAACCCTTTAAACACAATTAGTTCCCCGAGTGCTCCTATAGAATTCGTGATACCCAACTGAGGCCATTACTTTTTTGATCCAAGCTCTGTGCACATGTACGCTAAACTACGTATAGCCCATTCTGATGGAACGGACTGCGATGAAAAATATGCTGTATACCCTGAAACAAACTTTCTGCACTCCATATTCAACAAGTTTGACATATATTTAAATCATGTCATCATATCGGCAGGCACGGGGTACTATCACCTACGAGCCTATCTGGAAAATGTCGTCAACTTTTCCAAAGAAGCGAAGGCTACCTTTTTAAGTGCCGAGGGATATTATCAAACTAAAGATGGAAGTAGTATAAAGGACAAATTTAAAAATTCTAAAAAGATATACGAGTGTTTTGGACGATTGCATACAGATTTCACATTCCAGGAGAAGTTGCTTGTGAATGGGGTGGATTTGAAAATAAAGCTCACCCGCACGAATCCTGAGATCTGCTTAAATTTGGATGCTGGTCAAGAAGAGGGAGCAAAACCCGTTGTGGTTCACATTATGGAGACATACCTCCGCGTACGGCGAGTGAAATTAAGTTAACCAAAACAACTAGAAATTGAGAAAAATTTACTAAACGCCACAGTAAAATACCCTATTAACAGAGTACAAATCAAACTATACACGGTGCCAGCAGGGTTGGCATCGAAACAGATCGAAAACATCGCCCTGGGAAATCTTCCTAAAAGGATATTAATTGGAATGCAGAACCATGCTTCGGTGAATGGAAAATATAAAAAGAGTGCCTTTAAATTCGAGAATTTCTGACTTAAAAATATAACTATACGTTAATGGCATTGCGTTGGGAGGAACATTGGATACAGGCTATTCATCAGATACTGTGTTACGTCTTTGCGCGAGAGCCTATAGTAATCTGGCCTATATTGCAGGTGATTGTGATGAGCTCGGGAATGGGGTAACGCAGAAAGAATTCATTGATCAATTTAACCTTTATCCGTTTGACATCACACCTGACTTATCTGCTAGCGTAAATACACATTTAAGTCCACAACAGAGTGGAAACATCTCAGTCAGGTTGGAATTCACCAAGCCTATAGACGCGCCTATTAGTGTACTAGTATACCTCGAGTCACGAGCCCTAATGGAAATAGACAAATTTAGGGGCGTTATCACTGACTTTTAAAATGGATGCGAATACACTTCAGAGAGTAATGAATAGTGAACAAATCACACGTTCCAAATTTATCGGTGTGTTTGCGAAGAATGAAACATTGAATTTTCCAACTACGCGAAATTGTGGTAGTCTCATTGTGAACACAGATGTCATTGGTTTGCAATCTATTTTAAAAATAGGGACCGCCTGTACTCTTTTGATTCACTCGGGACTCAACCCTGGAGTGACCCTGTTATTGTAAAATTTCTCGACCAGTTGCATATCCCCGAAGTTGTATGGAACCCCTTCCGGTTACAAGGATATTTTAGTAATACGTGCGGGATGTACTGCATTTCATTTCTCATGCATATGTCACGCGGTAAAGACTATAAATTTTAAAAAATTATTCGACCCGTGTCACACTCAACGAAACGATGAAATGATATGCAGGCAGATAAAAAGCCGTTTTCCGATTGTGCGTACTCGTTGTATAGTATGATGTTTGTTCGTATATATATATATATATATATATATATATATATATATATATATATATATATATATATATATATATGTAACCAATAATGTTAGTTTGTATATTCTGTAGTTTAAGATGGTTATTGTACTAAAAACATGATTTCTTTCATTTAATAAATTGATGAAAATACATTGTTCTTCCCCCCAAAAAAGATCGAAACAAAAAAAAACTTACATTATTTCGTTAATGATGTGACATTCGTTGGGCTGATTGCTCAGTAAATCTTCTACCTCCGTATTCAGGTCCATGACATGGGATTCTTCAAAACGAAAAGATTGTATAACACGTGTCAAATCCTCATCGGACCTTAAAGGAGAAAGAATAATTCATTAGTTCATACTGAATCTTTTTTAATAAAAACATACACAGAGTATGCATATAGTAAAAGTATTACAATGTGAAGATATCTTTGAACCGCTCAGAGAAGTTCCTTTAAGAGATAATTACGAATAACATTTGAATTTATATAAAAAACATGCAAAAGATTGCTATAAAAAATCAATGATTCAAAACAGGATTTTAGCATAATTGCAAACTAATCTACAATTGCGGTTACCTAAATGAAGTATTTTTAATGTGATGAGGTGAATTACTACAACCCTCCATATATGTGATGAAATAATCCAGAACAGTGCTCTTTCTGGCACGCACAAGTTTGTGAATAATTGACTCCAAAAATAAAATTATAGGCACTTACATTTCTACGGCTGTCCCTTGCGTCGGATCGTAAGGAGCGTCACTGCAAATATCATCAACGGTTTGCGCTGGAAATAATCCATCCCGGTCAGCCGCGTTAAAAGATTAATTGTAGACAATGCTACAATGTCACCATCTTTATATAAATCCGGTAAACTATAAAGTTCTTGATTCATGGCGGAGGGAATGTTTATTCACTGATGAAAATAATTAGTGACTCCCAGCTGAAAATATTTCCTTTTATATGCACGATCCCCAAGCACCGCGCCAAAAGACTAAGAGTGGTTCGTAAGTTTAATGATTGGTTGTCAGTGTAACTGGGCGGGGCCATGATAAGTTTGTGTACCAATCGTAACACCTATATTGTGGGTCCATGCTTTGGACGACTAATGGTGTCTTTATATCCTCTCCGTAGATTTAATGCTCACATTGTGTATTACCCCTTGCAGTCTCTACCACGACAATATTTGCATTTGTGCCCATACTTTTCTCGGTTTTCCCCAACCCACCCCTTTACGCAATATCCCTCGCAACAGTGATCAACCATCTCTATCACAACAATATTTTATTATTTTTGCGGCCAAACTATTTGATCCTCAATTTTTCGGATGCAAGTCGTTATAGGAATATCTTCATCAGAGTCGCTCAGCTCAGTACCACAGGAAACAAAATTGGCGCCGCTACTCTTTATGATCCTGACTTTACCAGAAACAGCACAGTAACACAAATATCATTAGAAAATAAGAAATTTAGATCTCTACAAACAGAATGTGCATTATGTTTTGCGGTCATACTATTCTCAGCTTTCCCAAGATTCCTGCCTTTTGGATTTGTTTATATATATATATATATATATATATATATATGTGTGTGTGTGTGTGTGTGTGTGTGTGTGTGTGTGTGTGTGTGTGTGTGTTAATTGCATTTTTCAGTCTCTGCCACGTTAGTTCCAAATATTTGCAAAATATATGTTTGCGGTCATACTATTCGATCCTCAACTTCGATTAATGTATTCGGCTTGACGTTTTACTTCTCGCGTAGGAGTGTGATTAATCTGTATTTAGTTCATGAATGTCTGCTTGGGTTGGTAGATAAATAGGTACCCTAGGTATCCTAGTGGTTAAGACGCTGGGGTGCTGGTTGAGAGCTCGGGCGATGACAATGTAATTCCTGCCCACCCGTGCTGCAGCTTAGTTCGGTTTCCACGTTAAACTGTAGGTTAGGTCTAAGATGGAGTGAAAAGTTGATCTTTGTCAAAATGAACAATTCGGGGAGAAGGAAAACCGATTTAGCTATTATTATTACTAATGTAATTTACACAACGATTAGGTACCAGTTACAAAGAGAATCTATGACCTGAATTTATTGCATATAATCCTCGTATGTGTATTTTTTTCTTCTATAAAAGGTCTTTTGAAAGTCTGCGTATTAAATATATTCTCCACAAGAAATTATAAATATTTTTGTTTTTCTTTTCATTCCTTTATTTATATTTTAAAATTTTTTTTGCTGTGAATATTATATCCATATAGAATAAACAAACTTTCTTTCTGTGTGTGTGTGTGTGTGTGTGTGTGTGTGTGTGTAGGGTCTTCATTTTCTCTGACAAAAATCTCTCTCTCTCTCTCTTACCTTTAATAAATAATATAATTTAAAATTGAGTTTTTAACTTCAGTAGTAATGGTAATGGCTGGAATAATATTTGAAGTGAAGAGTGGTTTTCTCAAGCTGTATGGATGAAATTAGGCCAAATGGTCCTTTGCGGTCAGGCTTTGCGGTTAGCTCGAGGCAATTTGTACATTGTTTCTTCCAGAGACATTTTCAAAGGAATGAAAGTAAATAGACAGAATAACGTTTAAATAATTATTTCTTTTGATATTTATTGTTTTTTCTTATATATATATATAAGGTGTGTATTTTAATTTTTTCTGATGCAAATTGTTTTTGATTGAATTCGGACAAGAAAGGATTGTCAAAAGTAAGTAGACAGAACGACGTTTAAATAAATTACTTCTTTTACTGAACAATTTTAAGGAGAAAGTCGGTCAAATACAATTGTGTGTGTGTGTGTGTGTGTGTGTGTGTGTGTGTGTGTGTGTATTCGCCTGAACTATTGTTTTGATGATTATACGTTTCGTATTTCTTATATTATTTTTTATTTTATTTTTGATTATATACATAATCCATCGTATGTATAGGAATGTATATTTATCTTCAATATATTTCCAATAAATCGTCTGAATAAACAGAATGATGTAATGGTGTTTTATTTATTTCGGACAAGAAAGGATTGTCAAAAGTAAATGGACAGTATACATTCTAAGGTTTTAGAATAAATGAAAGCGAATGGTAAATTGAATATTATTCTTAGAGAATATGTTATTGGAACGATTTCTTTTGCTAAGCCAATTGCCTAGTGTATTTATTTTATTATTAATATTGGGTTTCGTTTAAATAATTAATTCTCTTTCTGAATAACTTTAGAGAGAAAGTCGTTCTTGCTTTTAATAAATAAAAACATTATTTGGCAACTCGTGTGAATTAAGATAAATGGTGGTATCTAGCAACTCACCCTAATAAGTTATACCTGAACAATTGAAATAAATGGTGGTATCTGGTAACCCCCTCCATATATAAAAAGTGATATCTGGCAACTCACCATCCTCTATATAAGACTTGCTTGGCTTCAGGACGCTCATAATGATGCGGACTCCGGTGGAATAAAGAACTCTCTCTCTCCTTCCTTCTTAGGTTAGGTTTCCCTTTGGGGGGGTGAGGACATCCCACCTTCTCCCCCAAAGCCCTCTTCCGTCTCTCCTTTCTCTTCCTCTCTTAGGTTAAGGCAACCCCTTTGGGGGGAGGTCATCCTTCCTTAAATACAAAGAACACGGTTGGCTACTTTGTGGAGACTTAAAAGTGATTTGTATGTTGTTAGGTCAACAACCAGGTTATACGAAGTTTCCATGTTTTTTGTGTGAATGGGATAGCCGAGCAAGAACTCAGCACTGGATAAAAAAGGAATGGCCACGCAGAGTCAACCTGACGTCTGGTTCTAAAAACATTCAACGTGAAAGTTTGGTTGACACAAAGAAAGTCCTTTTACCTCCTCTTCACATAAAATTCGGCTGATGAAGCAATTTGTTAAGGCCTTGGACGAAGATGGAGATTGTTTTAAATATCTGTGTGGTAAATTATCAACTCTTTCAGTCCAAGCAAAATTGAAAGAAGGAATTTTCGTTGGTCCCCAGATTAGAAAACTGACTTTGGCCACTTTGAAAAAACAATGAACAATCTTGAAAAAGAAGCGTGGATTGCTTTTAGGGATGTTATCAGCAAATTTTTGGGGAACAACAAGGACCCAAATTACCAAAACATTGTGAACAACATGTTAAATAAGTTCAAAGAGTTGGGTCGTAATAGGAGTTTAAAATTACATTTCTTACATTAACACTTGGATTATCGGTACTTCCCTGAGAATCTCGGGACACTCAGTGAAGAACAAGGAGAACGGTTTCACCAAGACATCAAAGAAATGGAAAAGAGATATCAGGGAAGGTGGGACATCAGCATGAAAGGAACAGCGCGTACATTCGAGACTAAAAGGTATAGATCTCACAAGAAAACTCAGGACAAATAAAGATGAATATGTAATTGACGTTAATAGTCTTCTTTCTTTTTAAAGTTGCTTGCATTTGTAAATAGTATAACAAAGCGAAATAGGTACCTAATGTAAATTGAAATAAATAATATTTACTTATGTTGTTTTTCCATTCCAGTTTGCGGAAAATTCGGATCACCTGAAGATCCATCACCCCAGCCTTTTTTTAGTTAGCTTTATAAGGCTAACTAACAAAACTATCACGACTTAACCTAACCAATCGTTAGGTCAACTGTACGCCCTTCACGATTGGTTGGGTTAGGTCGTCGTGATATTTTCGTTAGTTATCCTTATAAAGCTAACTAAAAAAGGCTAGGGTGACGGATCTCCAGGTTATCTGAAAATCCTTACGTGATAGAAAAAATGGACACCTTATTCGAAATCAGCGTAGTTGAATTATATAAAATCAGTTATTAATAAGAAAACAACTCTTACAAAGTTTTCATTCGCAGGCCTGTGTAATGTTCGAGTAATAAAATTAATAGTATGTACAGTTAATAAAAAAGCTATCCTAAAATAATTAAATTGAATGAAGCAACATTAGCCAATGGTGTCTCAGAAGTACTGTACATTAGGATGTGTCAATTTTGTCAACTTTTTTCAAATCAATTTTGGTAGTGAAAATATAGTGTCTTTTCATGTCAAAACTTGAAATTGGCCAACCAAAATGAAATAAAATAACCCTTACCTACATCAATTTTACCTTAAAGTTTCTGAAATTGACTCTTTTTACTGAATAATAGGACATAAATTGATTAACTATTCATCTGTCATAGATTTATCCCACTGATCGCGTATGGAGTGTTTTGAAGGTCATATAGTTGTTGTACAATGTACAAGTCACAACATGAATAGAACTGTCCCTCACTCTCAGTCCTCAGTTGCCTCTTAGATGTCATAGACGGTGGTTTGCTGTTATTGCACTTGTACCTACTTCATAGTTATTCTACTAGACGAATACTACAGTTTAACTGTAAGTATGGATTATTGATTACACTGGTATGCATCAATTTTGCTGTCAAGGGTTTTGTACGTGATTCTTATAGAGTGTTTCCTGCTGATTTCGAATCTGCAATCCGTTTTTCTCAATCAGCTCGGGTTATCCGGCTATGGCCTCATAAGTAAAATAGAATTTTTCGTGATTTTGTCAAAGCGGAATTGGAACAGTAACATCTATCATCACTTGTTTCACTTGTATAATATCTTTTTTTACTTTTCAGGCATATAGATAAAATATTTCATAATGAATAGAGCGTGTAAAAATGATCCCAATAGATTCTGCTACATATGTGGGACGGTTACCATGCCAAATAACCAGTCCCAAATCACTAAATTTGTGAAGACAATGTATAGAGCATACTTTGGAATTAAGCTAGGGGACCAGGACAAAAATTTCGCCCCTCATATGTGCTGCAAACGTGCATTGAAAATTTGAGAAGATGGAGCAAAGGCAGAGCGAAATCTTTGCCTTTTGGAATTCCCATGATTTGGAGAGAAGGAAAGGATCACGTGACAGATTGCTATTTCTGCATGACAAACCTCCAAGGTGGGCTTAAAATTTATTTTTCTTAAATATTTTGAAATCCTCGTATGAAACTTGACATAATATTCACCATAATGTAATATTCACATATATAGCATAATATTCACCATAATGTAATATTCACCATATATAGCATAATATTCACCATAATGGTAATCATACATTTACATATACATATTGTTATAGAAAATACATTTACACAACATATTGTTATACAAGTTACATTTACATATACAATGATTGTATATTTTCTTTCTTTTTCATTCATATTGTCCCCGAAGGGACAATATGAATGAAAAAGAAAGAAAATATACAGACTCCATCGACCTATTTCATATCTTACAGACCGCAGCCTTCCCTCACGAGCCGCCACTGTCTGAATGCTTCTTCTATTTCATATGCAAGTTTTATATCCATGTTTCTGTGTTTCTATTTTCAGGAGTTAACAAGAAGAATAAACACATTGTTGTATACCCTGACATTCCTTCTGCTATGAGACCTGTACCCCATGGTCCTGGAATTCCAATACCCGACCCACCTCAAACCCTGGACTTCGATGATTCTGATGATGAATCAATGACCAATGCCAATGACCAGTCCCAGTCGTATATACCTCAAAATACCGCTTCAAATGAGCCGAGGCCTCTCAACCAGGCCAAACTTAATGATCTTACCAGGGATTTAGGACTTTCCAAATTAGCTGCCGAGATCTTGGGCTCACGACTTCGAGAGGACAACTTGCTGGCTCCGGGAACAACATTCTCCTGGTATAGGAAACGAGAGGAAGAATTCCGCAAGTTTTTTGCAGTGCACGAAAATACCTCTTCCTTAGTGTACTGCTGCAATGTTGAGGGGCTAATCGAATCCTTGGGCCTGCCATATAACGCATCAGAATGGAGGCTATTTATAGACTCGTCTAAACGAAGTTTGAAAGCAGTACTTCTCAACATTGGGAATAGGGTTGCATCAGTCCCTGTAGCACATTCCGTACAACTTACTGAGAGCTACGATAACATGAAAATTTTACTGGAGGATCTGTGGAGATTTGAAGGTAATACTAATATCATAAGTAAACTATTGCTATTGACTATGTTGTTTTTCCAAAGGTTATTTGAGAGCGTATAAGAACACTTAACTTCCCCACAGAAGTGATACAGTCCAATGCATAGATTTTTTTATCTGATAGAACAAATTCTCTAAATTCTTTAAATATTTTCATTTTTTTTCAGATTGTGGCATTTGTATTGGGAATGCAAGGGGATACACGAAATACCCATGTTTCCTCTGCAAATGGGATAGCCGAGCGGATGAGAAGCACTATGCACAGCGTGAATGGGCATCCAGAGAGAATTTTGAACCTGGGTCGCATAATGTCGTTTCAGTGCCCCTTGTACCACCAACAAAAATTTTGCTCCCACCACTTCATATTAAGCTGGGCTTGATGAAAAATTTCATCAAATCAATGAATAAGGAGGGTTCAGCATTCCGATATCTCGAGAGTAAATTTCCTCATATATCTGATGCTAAACTAAATGCTGGGGTTTTTGATGGTCCTCAAATTCGAACTTTGATCAAGGATACTCAGTTCGAAAACGCAATGACTCCAACTGAGAAGAATGCCTGGCAGGCATTCAAATCAGTTGTCACTGATTTTCTTGGCAAGCGTAGAAGTCCAGAATACGAGTCCGTTGTCGAAAACTTGATGGAAGCTTTCAAAGCTCATGGGTCGCGCATGTCCATAAAAATGCACTTTTTGTGGTCCCACTTGGACTATTTTCCTGAAAATTGGGGATTATAGTGAGGAACAGGGTGAACGATTTCACCAAGATATCAAAATAATGGAAGAGAGGTACCAGGGAAACTGGGATATCAATATGCTGGCGGACTATTGCTGGTGTTTGAAGCGAGACGTGCCCGAAGAAAAACACAGACGGAAAGCCAAAAAAACTTCATTCCTTCCTCAATAAACTTTTTTCCATATTCATTGTATGAATAAAAGTATTTATTCACACAATGTTTTCATTTTTCACGAGTGTTCTTATAATATTACTCGTATCTACAGTGTTTAAGCTAAAAAAATCAATAAATTTGGGGATAAAATTGGACTTATAATAAATGGCCAATAGAGAAAAAACCTGACCTGATTGAGGAAAACCAATGTCATTTCGAATTCAGCATGGTCGAATTATATAATATGAGTTGAAAAAACCCTCACAGCAGACAAAAAAATTTCATATGCATACCAGTGTTATTACAATTATTTATTATCATATTCTTCTGTCTAATTATGTTGTAATCCCATAAATATTTTTTTATTGAATTTTAGAACATCGAATGACTAAACTTTGAAACATCGTAATTGATATAAAATACTTAAATGTTTTTCTTTCTTTTCAGATATTCCTAAGATGCCAAAATTGAAGACAAGAGGTCAGTCGTCATGCCACTTGAGCCTGTTAGTCGGTACAGGCAAGGAGCTTCCCGTATCAGAACTACCAACAGTGCGAGACATGCTGAGACTAGGGTTACTCCTTCGTGAACAAAATACAAAGGATGAAGGAACTACACAGAGAAAGAGCTCATAAGGGACATGATTCCCCCTCTTCTGCATCAGTGGAAAAAAGCTAATGTGTTATTCAAACCACCTGTACTCAATCAGTATAGAACTATTGAGCTAAAATTAACAAAGCTGTGGCACAAAGCAGTTGAGACATCACTTGGTAAAGGAAAACTAGCAAAGAAAAATAAATTTCTGCACACACTTGATACTCTTCTTGACATTTTTAACTGCCAGTGTCCATAGAGTTGTGTTCTGAAGCCAATTGTTCTCCCTCATGCAGAAGAGAACCTCACCCTCACATTGATTGTCGCTGTCCTCGTGAGAAGAAGATCCCTGTTTTGGAGCTGGCTTTCATAAAGGCGCAGAGAACAAAGGCAGGAGGCCAAGGAAGTATGCAGATTGGTTCGGCAGATTATTCAGAAACCAAAAAACAGATTGTTATTGCTAAGAAAAAAGAGAAAATCCGAGAGAGGGAAGAAAGGAAGAAAAAGAAGAGTGAAGAAGCCACCCAAAGAGATGAAGAGCTCTATCAAGAGGTTTCTCACTTCTTTGAAAGCTCTTCAGATGAACAGAAAGAAGCAACATCAGATGATAGCTCCAAAATGCCATCTGAACCTTCGCTGAAGAGAATGAAATATAACACTAAAGACATCTCAAACATTGCCCTTGCCAGTATTCGCCACCATACGGGACTACGAGAGACTGCAGAGATTGCCAGTGCCGCTTGGATAGATGCAGGCCTCATCAGCCGAGAGGATACATCCTTAGTGATAGATCATAATAAGATAAGAAGAGCACAGTAAAAAATAATGAAGGAAATATCTGATCAGCATGAAAAAGATTTGAAGGAGGAAGGTCTCTCTTGCCTTTTGTTTGATGGAAGAAGAGATGAATGACACAAAAGTGCTCCTAGAGGTAGAGGGAATGGACAGAAAGTTTCCCGGTCTCATCAAAGAAGAACACTACTCTGTGTGTTCCGAACCTGGTGGCCGCTATTTGTTTCACTTTGTTCCTGAAGCAGAAGTAGAAGGCAAAAAACATGCAGAGGCAATTGATGATCAAATAATATGTTGGCTTCAAGAAAGAAGACTTGACAGTTCACTACAGGCGGTTGGTGGAGACTCAACTGCGGTGAACACTGGATGGCAGGGCGGTGTTATGACGCATTTAGAGAAAAAACTTGGAAGAAGGCTTGTTTGGATTGTATGTGATTTGCACACAGGGGAACTACTTCTTCGTCGTCTCATCCAGGAACTTGATGGTCCTACAAAGAGCAACAACAAGTGGTCAGGCCCCCTTGGCAACATGCTAGATGAAGCAACGGAATTAGAAATAAATACAAAATTTCAGAAGGTCGAAGTAGGCCCTCCCCTTCCAGTGTTGTCTGAAGAAGTTATCAAAGACCTCAGCACGGATCAATCTTACGCTTATCGTATTGTTCAAGCAATCAGATCAGGAGAGTTGCCTCAAAATCTGGCTCTCTTGGAGATTGGACCTGTAAGTCACAGTCGTTGGTTAACTACAGCGATTCGTTTCTGCAGGATTTGGGTTTCCAAACATGCACTGAAGGGCAAAATGCTACAGAATTTGATGTTGATTGTTGAATTTATTATTGGGTTTTATCTTCCTCACTGGTTCAATGCAAAACTTAATTCAATGTGGATGGAGGGGCCCAACCAAATCTTGTTTCAATTACATCTACTGAGAACCCGAAGGAAAGTAGTGGTGGACATCGTGTTACCTGTGGTGAGAAGGTCCGCTTGGTATGCTAGGCCAGAGGCAGTTTTGCAAGCAACACTCTGCAGCCAATGTACCAAAGAGCGAACTGAGGCTGTGGAAATCATTCTAAAGCTTAGAGGAACATCACTAGATGATGACCAGCTGGGAGACTGTTCTGTTCAGACAAGGAAGGTACCTCCGATAAACGTCAATGCCACGAAATTGTCAGAATTAGTTAACTTGAGTTCGGAAGTTTTGGAGCCACCACTGACAACATGTATAACAAACAAAGATTTAACACAACTTAAAGAGGCCCCAATGCAAGTGCTAAAGTGGCATTCTCACACTCAGAGTGTGGAGAGATGAGTGAAAATGGTCACAGAAGCAGCTAGTCAAGTTTACAGTCACGAGAGGCGAGAAGGCTACATCAAAGCGCAAGTAGCAAGCCGAATGCTGATGTCAAGGAACCGCAGCAAAAAGGACATGAATGTATTGGTTACTTTCAAATAAAGACTCTGAATGATATCTTATTGCCACTTTAAATGTTGATAGGATGTTTGCGCACATTTGTTATTTTGTTACGAATTTACGGAAAAATGGAATTTTTGAATTAAAATTGATGTAGGTAGGAGTTACTTTTTATTGTTTTTGAAGCAAGGATATTATTTTGTATGCCAAATGATTACATTAAATTGCTACCAAATCACATGATTTTCAATTTAGTCATTTCACCCCCAAAATTGACACACCCTACAGTGTACATACTATTAATTTTATTATTCGAACATTATCGAACATATATTGTAATTACTAATTAAATATCACTTATAAACCATTTCGACTCGTAAAGCTCGTAAATCTGAATAAAGCCTATGGTACGCGACTTCCGAGACACCCTATAGATATGAGGGGTCGCGCGTCTTAGGGTACCTAAGCGCCACCACAGGCGAAAACGTGTTTTTGATGAATATCACTATTTTCACCCTTCCTCTATCGCGTGGTTTGGGTTATAATGACCTTACGACACTAGAAGTATGGTTGAAAACCTTATGAAGCGAACTACTTTCTTCACCACATTCTGTACCAGAAATCGCACCCAAAGTTCGGCATAATAAGAAAATCAAAAAATTTAAAAAAATATATATATAAAATATAAAATATGAAAATCTATTCCAAAAACTCTCATCAACATCTTCATTAGCATACTTAGAACTCTAATTTAGCCAAAAATGAACGTTCTAGCTCAATTAATAACAGATACTTTTGCCAGAATATTGCTGAACTTGGAGGCGATTTCTCGCGAATTTTAATTTTGACGCTTAGGTACCTTAAGACGCGGGACCCCTCATATATATATATATATATATATATATATCCAGGGGTTAGACAAAATAATATGAGCACCCGCCGATTTCACCGGTTATCTTTACGGACTGCTCAGACACAAAGTAAACGGTCAAATGACTGGCAAACCTATTTAAATGCTTAACAGAGAGTGTATACGTCATGTTATAACCCTCACGTTGTTTTTACAGATCTGAGTGAATTATGAATTAGCAGTTATGAAAGACCTGTCAGACTTCCAAAGAGGGCAAATTGTCGGAGCGCGGATGGCTGGTGCATCGGTGACGAAAACCGCTCAGATGTTCAATGTATCCAGAGGAACTGTCTCTATGGTCATGTCTGCATACCAAAACCATGGAAAGACAAGCACCGACAAATGCAATAGTGGACGCAAGAAGAAGCTGTGTGATCGAGACCGCCTGGTGCTAAAGCGCATTGTGACAAAGAACCATAAGACCACAGCTCCAAAAGTGACTGCAGAGCTTAACCAGCATCTTGCAAGCCCGGTATCGACCAGAACTGTACGTTGCGAGCTCCATGGAGCTGGATACCATGGGAGGGCTGCAATTGCCAAACCCTTCCTTTCGCACATCAACATTGAGCGGCGCAGAAAATGGTGTAATGACCATAAGAATTGGTCAATGGACCGGTGGAAGAATGTAGTCTACTCCGACGAATCCTCCTTTACGCTATTTCCATGTTCCGGTCGAGTTTACGTCTGGAAACAGCCTAAAGATGCTTATGACCCCGACTGCCTGACCCCAACCGTTAAGCATGGAGGCGGATCTGTGATGGTTTGGGCAGCAATATCGTGGAATACTCTTGGCCCAGCTGTAGTACTGCATGGTAGGGTTAACGCCCAGGTCTATCTGTCAATATTGGCTGACCAGGTCCATCCCATGGTCCAAACGCTGTTTCCCAATGGCGGCGCCGTCTTCCAGGATGATAATGCACCAATCCACACCGCTGGGGTCGTTAAAAACTGGTTTGAAGAGCATGTTAGTGAAGTAGAACGCTTGGATTGGCCTCCACAATCCCCGGATCTTAACATTATCGAGCATCTGTGGTGTCAGTTGGAGCAGCAGGTCAGAAGCCGATTCCCACCGCCGGCGTCTTTGGAGGAACTGGAGCAGGGTTTGCTCGAAGAATGGCTCGGATTCCTCTAGCCACTGTCCAAAAGCTGTATGAATCAATTCCCCGACGCATTGCAGCTGTTGTTGCCGCTAAAGGAGGACCAACTCCATATTAAGAATAAAAACCTCATTTATCAAGGTGTTCATATTATTTTGTTCAACCCCTGTATATATATATATATATATATATATATATATATATATATATATATATATATATATATATATGAAAAGAAGGACCAACACAACTACAGCAAACATTTTCGTTTATTTTCATACTTCAGACGTTTCGACAAATCTTTTGTCATCATCATTGAATTATAAACCTTAAAACCTTAAAACAAAATAAGAATAAATAATTAAAATTACATTAATGCAAAGGAATTAAAAACATAAAAATTAAATTAAATTAAAATTACCTCAACTGGTATGAATGTCAGTTACAGTGGAAGGTATAATACTATATATCTATGAAAGTAGGTTGGTTGGTTAGTTAGAAGAGCTGTAATTTGTAAGATGAACTATTGTTGTTAATGGATGGTTTGTTTCTATAGATGTACAAAGATTCTAAAATTTGGAGTTCTGTAAGGTTATTGGTTCTTGTTAAAATTTCGAATTGAGTTTTGTAAAGGGGATGGTTGTTATCATTTCTATGGTTTCTAATTGCGGATTGTGGTGGGTTACTGAAGGGGACGGTTGGTACGGAATAATAAGCCCATATGTCGAGAAAGGCGTACCTCCAGTTGGAGTTGAGTACTGCCGATATACGCAGCCTTACAGCTGTCGCACGTGTATTTATAAACAACATTGGAGCATACAGTTTTGGGGAATTTGTCTTTGAACTTTAAAAAATTGGATAATTTAAGTGGGTTGATAAAGGCGAATCTAAAATTTATTTGGGGATAATTAGACTTAAGAAGTTTGGATACTTCATTTCGAATACGTAATGATAAATAACCATAAAAAGGTAATTTAATGTATCTGGTTTCTTTTTGTACTGTGGTTATGGGGAGTTTAGTATTAAAAGTGTCATTTAAAAATTTCTTTAATTGGTTGTCAAAAAGATTAGAAGGGTAGTAATTAGTGATGTAGGTCACATCCGCATCCGCATCCGCGGAACATCCGCACATTTTCTCGCATCCGCATCCGCACTTTGGACTGCGGATGTCGTGCGGATGTGGACCGTTGAGATAAAATGTCATTAATAAGCGGAAATTATCAAATTCTACTATATTAATAGAACTAGTTCATTGTGCGCAAAAGTGATGCAAGCGACAAGACGAGAGGCTGTTCTTGTATGAAGTTACTCTCTTGCAACCTACTTAGATCCACGTTACAAAGCTAAGTAATTAGCTTTGTTATACTAATTACAAATGTAAACAATTTTAAAAAGAAAGAAGACTATTAACGTCAATTACATATTCATCTTTATTTGTCCTGAGTTTTCTCGTGAGATCTATGCCTTTTAGTATCGAATGTACGCGCTGTTCCTTTTCTGTTAAGAATAATTCTGGAGTATTCCGTTTCAACATCCAGCAGTAATCAGCCATCATGCTGATGATGTCCCACCTTCCCTGATATCTCTTCTCCATTTCTTTGATGTCTTGGTGAAACCAAGCATTTATGAAGTTACTCTCTTGCAACCTACTTAGATCCACGTTACAAAGCTAAGTTATTTTCACCTAGTACATTAGAACGAGTTAAATCATCACTTGGCAAAGCAGGTGAAGAGCTTCAATCTCTTGAATCTGTCGCTTCGCCACCCACCAAAAGAATAAAAGTTTCAGTGACAGAACCAACACCTTCAACAAGCAAATCTATCACAGAATCTGTCTCTCAGTTTTTTGAGTCAAGCAGCAATGACGAGACCTACGCGATGTCAAAAGATGTAGTAAAAATGATCGAGAGCTATCACCAAGAAAAACGCCTGGCTGCATGTGACAATCCTATTAGTTGGTGGAAAAATACGCAGAATATCTATCCATACTTGAGTAAACTTGCAAGGAAACATTTAGCCTGTCCTCCAACAAACGTACCAAGCGAGAGATTATTTAGCAGTGCTGGATTAATATATGATGAAAAGAGAAACAGACTGGCAGCAGAAAAGGCAGAAAAATTAATGTTCCTTAAGCATAACCTTCCTATAATTAAGTTTGAACATTAAACGATGAACATCTTAGTTTACTTTATTTTAATTACTCATTTATAAATATTTATATGTTCAGAGAAAAGTACAGCAATTATTGTACAATTAATCAATTATACTACATTATAGCTACAGCTCTCTCTATATAATAACTTATTATATACGTTAAACACAACAAATCTCGAATATATCCTAAAAATAACGAAAAATGTAGACATCCGCATCCGCATCCGCGGATGTTGAAATCAAACATCCTCATCCGCATCCGCATCCGCGGATGTGAAAAAAATGACATCCGCTACATCACTAGTAGTAATTATTAATAAAGTACCGTCTTAAAAATTGAAATTCTTTGTTTAATGAAAAGTAATCTGAACAAATGTGGTAACTTCTTGTTAATAATGTTAGTATAGCGCTAATCTTATATTTATAAAACATACAACTTAAATAACATAGGCCTGCGAATGAGAACTTTGTAAGAATTGTTTTCTTACTAATAACTGATTTTATATATGATAATTCAACTACGCTGATTTCGAATAAGGTGTCCATTTTTTTCTATCACATAATGATTTTCTGAAAATTGGAAGGGAAAAAACAATATAAATTAATATTATTTATTTCAATTTACATTAGGTACCTATTTCGCTTTGTTATACTAATTACAAATGTAAACCATTTTAAAAAGAAAGAAGACTATTAACGTCAATTACATATTCATCTTTATTTGTCCTGAGTTTTCTCGTGAGATCTATGCCTTTTAGTCTCGAATGTACGCGCTGTTCCTTTTCTGTTAAGAATAATTCTGGAGTATTCCGTTTCAACATCCAGCAGTAATCAGCCATCATGCTGATGATGTCCCACCTTCCCTGATATCTCTTCTCCATTTCTTTGATGTCTTGGTGAAACCAAGCATTTATAAGCATTTATAGGCGGTAATTTTTAATCAAAATTTAATGAAAATTACTTACATATGTAATATGAAATATGACATTTTGTGAAAAATCTGTACGTGATAACGAAAAATAAGTATTATTTTCGGAATCAGGGTGCAAAAATTATTATATAAGTGATAAAATATTTCGGACAACAAAACCATCGCAGGCCCGTGTAATTGGTTCTCAAGTCAGTAAAAGTTTTTTTTCTAAATAATGAGGTCTGGAACTTGTTATTAGCCCAATTAACTAGAACATCCAGGAAAAGTGAACTATTATTTGTTTCGTTTTCACATGTGTACTTAATATTAATATAGTGTTTATTTAGATAATGAAGAAAAAGTGGTACTTACGTATTATCGGGACTACCAAACGTCATTTTCGTTTAAACTAACGAAAATATCACAGCTTAACCTAACCAATCATCAAGGGCATACAGTTGACCTAACCGGGCATTCAGAAGATATTTAGGTGAAATAACCAATATTAACCTGTTAGGTTAATTGAATGCCCGGTTTGGTCAACTGAATGCCCAGTTAGGTCAACTGAATGCCCAGTTAGGTGAACTGAATGCCAGGTTAGGTCAACTGAATGCCCGGTTAGGTCAACTGTACGCCGTTGATGATTGGTTAGGTTAAGTTGTGATATTTCCGTTAGTTTAAACGAAAATGACGTTTGGTAGTCCCAATAATACGTAAGTGCCGAAAAAGTTTTACGTGTGAGACTGTTTAAATATTAAGAAAGTGTCATCGACGAATGTAGGACAAAAGCCCCCTATAGACAAAAGCCCCCTAGGACAAACGCCCCATAGGACAAAAAAACCCTAGGACAAAAGCCCCCTAGGAATAATACTAATAAATTGTTTTTTAATAATTATTTTTATTCTTTATTATTTACAGTTTATGAACACGGTACTTGTAGGTTATCCCCCCCCCCCCCCCCCCCCCAATTTTGACAGAATATTTTCGTTAAAACTAACGAAAATATCACGACTAAACCTAACCAATTATCAAGGGCGTACAGTTGATCTATTATTAATTATAACATTGTTTGTTTCTGGAATAGTATTTACTATTTACTAACAGAACAACTGTACGCCCTTGATAATTGGCTAGGTTAAGTCGTGATATTTTCGTTAGTTTTAACGAAAATATTCTGTCAAAATTGGTGGGGAGGAGATAACCTACAAGTACCATGAACACTTCTCTGACATGTAAAATATTCCATTTATCATAATTTTTATCATAAGACTGCAATAAGGCATTATAAGGCATTATAAGTATTATACAGTAGCACACATTAACGCTAATATTTACACAACCATAAAAAATTACATTATAAAAGGATCATCATGCCTTATGTAGGCAAAGTCAGCTTTATAAGTATTATACAGTAGTACACACTAACACTTGCATTATAAATTTATAGCTCACTATTTTACAGGAGCACAAAATTATTTACACAACCATAAAAATGAACATTATAAAAGGAACATCATACCATATCTAGGGAAAATCAAACAAATAAAGCACAATATTAAAAGGTTCATTAAGTGTTAAGGTTCATTTAAAGTTCATTTTACTTCTACCTAATGCTCTGACCTACACCATTCAGAAATTCCTCCAAGGTCTTCCTCTCATTCACATAGTCCAGACATAGGTTCTTCAAACGCTGTTGATGCTCCTTTGTGGAACGTTCCTAACCTAACCTAACCTAACCATTCAGGTAGACAAAACAGTGATCAGCTAGAGTGAATCAACATAGACAAAGATTATAATATTTGTTTAGGATTACTTCATAGCACACGAACAATAATATAAAAAATGGAGGCTTTTGTCCTACTTTGCACTTTAACTGAGGGGCTTTTGTTCTACGTTGCACTTTAACTGAGGGGCTTTTGTCCAGGGGGCTTTTGTCCTAGGGGTCTTTTGTCGGGACTCCGTCATCCACATATCTTCTATAATATATGGGTTTAAAACTATTGGGACAACTTTTCAACCAAATTTTTAAATAAGAAAAGATGATCAAAACACGCTATTTCGAGGAGATTTTTAAATTGAGTCTGAGTGAGGCCATTAATAAGAGTATTACTAGTAGTGGATCTTTTCGGTTTGACGGCCTGTAATATTTTTTAACATTACTTGTTTTTTATTGTCCAGTTTTAATCGAGGATTTCAAAACTAACATTCATGTTTTAGAGAAACAAATAGTGAGGCAGTTATACATTTTAGTTTAGAGAATATCATAAACGCTTTAAAATTCCAAAATCCCTGAAAGTTTTAGGTCAACTGTACGCTCATGACGATTGGTTAGGTTAACCCTTTAAGCCCTGAATTTTTTGTAGGGTTAAGTTATGAATGCGTGTATTTGAAACGTTAGCAATTGGCATCTTCAGTCCTTAAAGGGTTAAGTCATGATATTTTCGTTTGTTTTGACAGTAAACTAACGAAAATATCATGACTTAACCTAACCAATCGTCATGATTGTACAGTTGACCTAACTGGGCATTCTGTTAACCTAACTGGGCATTCAGTTAACCTAACCAGTTGGTAGAGTCTAGAATTTGACGGTCCCGTAGCCATGACTCGTTTTTTTCCGTCGGCCGTCAAACCAAAAAGATCCCAATACGGTTTAAAAATGTTTTAAATTTGTTAAATTGCATATAACTGCCTCACTATTTGTTTCTCTAAAACATGAATGTTATTTTTGAAATCCTCGATTAAAACTGGACAATAAAAAATGAGTAATATTAAAAAATATTACAGGCCGCCAAACCGAAAAGATCCCTAGTAGTGAATAACTTATTTATTATATCTAATGTTTTTTTTAACGGAACATTAATAATGATGAGACATCAAAACTGGCCATAGCAAGGGAATCCGCATGATTGATCTCTTTTACATCCTTAGCAAAATCAAACGAGTTGTTAATGGAATAATCATTATAGGTAAGTTATGAAAGCAAGGGAACGAAGAATTTGGCTAAGTTATAATTGAATGTGCCACAGGCTGAAAGAATAGGTCTTAGTGGGAAATTTGGCTTATGAACCTTGGGTAAACCGTATAGAATTCATGGATTAGAACCAGAAGCAAACAAAAAATTGTATGTATTGTCATCGATAATATTACTATTTTTTAATTTACGCAAAAACCTATTAAGTTTATCTTCGAGTTTTAGTAATTTAAACAAAACATTCTCTTTTACCCTTTTAAATTTAGACGTATCCGACAAAATTGTCTCTATTCTCTTGGTGTAAACTGTTGAATCAAGTAACACTACTCCTTTACCCTTATCCGGTCTTGTAATGATGACAGTTATCCTTTTACAAATTATTAAGAACTTTAAAATCTTGCTTATTAAAAAGGAGAGCAAAACACTTTATGGGGTTTAAAATTATAAAAATTCTTAAAAGAGATACTCTCCATTTATTTTAGTAAGTTATGAAACGAGAAATTTGGTCGGATCTCACAATTCTTAATATTAATGAGAAGATTTTCAAAACTACTGTAGAGAAAAATGTATAAAAATTTAGTTTATAATGAGGTAGATCAAAATTTAAGCCTAACGACAATATTTCTTTTTCTCTAACACTTAAAACTCTATTACAAAAGTTAAAAATAAAATTGTCTGCATTATTAAAAAACGACTGAGTAATTCCCAATTTTTCTAATTTGGCAGCATGTACCCTTTTATGTCTATTGATAATTTTATCACAGCAAGTTTGAAATTTAGTAACTAAACTGATAATTAATTAATCAATATAAGATACCCTAGATTTTAGACCAAATAGGAGAATTATTATATTTTAGCTTGAGGAAACTCACTGTTTTAGTTTTCGATTGAAGTTCCAAATTTAATAATTTATGTTGCCATGATTTATATAGTTTGGAATTATGGAGGCGAGTAGTATGGGCACAAAAGGAGAGAGAGTACAATGCAATTGCAAATATTGACCACTGTTGCAAGTGAAATATTCCAAGAGGTTATGCAACAAGGGGGAAGGGGAGTGTTGCAAGCGGTTATGCAACACGGGGGAGAGGTTATCCCCCAAGTTGCAATGAACTCCCCCAGCAAGCTGTGGGAGCAGATGGGACGGCCCCCTCCCTGAAAGGGGTATACCTAACTTAAGAGAGGGAGAGAAAGGAGGAGAGAAGAGTGTTCGCCTGGCAGGAGCCAAGCCATATTGAGAGTTCATCCCAGCGCCCACTGTCTTATAAGATCCTAATCAGCCAGTTGGCTTAACTGGTTGAGTTGCCAGATTGCGCTATTTATTTAATTAAAGCATATATTCTGGCTTTCCACCAGTTGGCATAATCCGTCAGCTGGCTTAAACCGCCATTTGGCATAACCCGCCAGTTGACTTAGAAGGACTAACCAGCCATTTGGTATAATTAAATAATAATAATAATAACGTTTATATATACACCCAAAAGAATTAAATAAAGCACCACCACATCACTGTTTATTTAGACGAATTACACTGGTCTACAGCCAAAATGCTTCGGAAATAAAAGTAGTCAATCTTTACTAATTTTGGGTCACTGAATACGAAAATGATGCCTAAAATTGCCATTTGGCTCTATTTATAAAGATATCAGGCAACCCTGCACCCTACTAACTGGACTGCATCTGTCGCGTAATATGTAGACGCCTGTGACACATCGACGCATTGACTCTACTGCGCATGCGCGTAGTTATATTTTTTATTTTAATAAATTAATGTAAATATATACATATATATA
Source organism: Bathynomus jamesi (assembly GCA_023014485.1). Classification (NCBI taxonomy): domain Eukaryota; kingdom Metazoa; phylum Arthropoda; class Malacostraca; order Isopoda; family Cirolanidae; genus Bathynomus; species Bathynomus jamesi. Next base: position 931,500 of record JAJOZX010000038.1, read on the forward strand.
TACCATAAAATATAATTTTAAATTTATCTATTACATTATGTATTTGTAAATTATTTATTAAAAAATAGATTGGATCATTTTAACATATTGCTTCCCATAATGTTTTTGATATTAATATAAATGGAATACTAATCTAACTTAACCTTACCTAATTTAAAATTATTAAAATGCAATGTAATTACATTAATTTATTAAAATAAAAAAAAATATAACTACGCGCATGCGCAGTAGAGTCAAGGCGTCGATGTGTCACAGGCGTCTACATATTACGCCACAGCATCAGTTCATTCGCGGAAGTCATACAGAGCACCCTTGTCAAATTCTTTTTAGTGTTTGCTTTTGAAACTGAATTTTTTTCAGCCTAATTTGAACAAAGATACCTCGTAATTGTGTAACAGTGTAGATAACTTCTGTTATGTTTGTGGAGAATTGACTTTTGCATCACAAAAGCGTGCTATAACCGCCGTGATTAGGAAAGCCTATCACCTTTATTTTGGCTGTAAGATTGGAGATCAGGACAAGAGCTGGGCCCCACACATATGCTGCAATACTTGTGCAACAAACCTTCGCCAGTGGTTGAATCGGAAAAGGAAATCTATGCCTTTTGCAGTGCCAATGGTGTGGAGGGAACCAACAGATCATGTCAGCAATTGTTACTTCTGCATGGTGCCTCCAGTCAAGAAAGATATTTGCAAGAAGAAAAAGTGGATTTTACAATATCCGAATATACCCTCTGCTATACGCCCGATACCTCACGGCGAAGAACTACCCGTTCCTGAGCTCCCACACTCATTCTCCCTGGAGTCAGAGGACGAGGAGAATGAAGAAACCTGCGAAACTTATGAGCCTTCAACTTCACAAGACCCTGAATTTGTTTATAACTTGACATCTTCTAAACCGCACATGATAACTCAGAATGAATTAAACGACCTTATCAGAGATTTAGAACTGCTAAAGAGTAAGGCAGAGCTGTTGAACTCCAGATTGCAGCAGTGGAATCTCCTCGCTGAAAATGTTAGAGTGTGTAAGTTTCGTGACCGTCAAAAAGATTTTGTCCCATTCTTCATCATGGAAGGTGACCTTGTAGCTTGCAACGACATCGATGGTCTGATGGCAGCTCTCAACATTATTCACAATCCTGATGAGTGGAGACTGTTCATTGATTCATCGAAGTTGAGTTTAAAAGCTGTTTTGTTCCATGTTGGCAACGTATTGCCATCAATTCCAGTTGGTCATGCAGTCCACATGAAGGAAACATATGACAACATGAAGCAAATTTTGAACTGCATAAACTATGACAAACATCAGTGGCAGGTTTGTGGTGACTTGAAAGTTGTTGCTATCGTGCTTGGACTGCAGCCGGGCTACACTAAGTATTGCTGTTTTCTGTGTGAATGGGATAGTCGGGCTAGGACTTCCAATTACATCAAGAAGGATTGGCCACTCTGACACTCATTGGAACCTGGAACAAAAAATGTTCAGTATCCTCCACTTGTAGAATCGAGCAAGATTTTGTTACCACCCTTACACATCAAACTGGGCGTCATGAAAAATTTTGTTAAGGCTATGGATAAAACGGGGGCAGCTTTTAAGTACCTCGGTGGTAAATTCCCAAAGCTCAGTGAAGCAAAAATCAAGGAGGGTGTATCTGTTGATCCACAGATCCGCGAGCTTCTTAGAGATGAGGAGTTCGACCATATCCTAGGTGGTGAGGAGAAGACAGCGTGGAATGCTTTCCGGTTAGTAGCAACCAATTTTCTCGGAAATACCAAAGCTGACAATTACAGGGAGCTGGTGGAAAACCTGCTGTTGTCCTATCAATAAATGGGCTGAAGTATGTCTTTAAAGATACATTTCGTCCATTCGCACCTGGAATTTTTTCCGGCGAACTGAGTCAGCGATGAACATGGTGAACGTTTCCATCAGGATATCTCAGCGATGGAGAAACGCTACCAGGGGAAATGGAGTCCATCATTGTTAGCAGACTACTGCTGGACAATAACAAGAGATGCTCCAGAAGTTGAATACAAGAGACAAGCAAAGAAGCGACGGGTTGAATCAATATAAGTGACTGTATACAGGTATGTTACTAATATATGGTATACATATACGCAAAATGTGTAACTTAAATTTTCTTGGAAACTGTAGCCAATTGTCTGTTTTTATGGTCATATTCGTTTTCAGCACCCCAAAATCCATAATAGGAAACACATTTTATCTCCGAAGCACAAACTTTTTCAAAATTTGTAGACCAGTGTTATTTGATTGGCATAATCCTAGTCGGTGGTGTACGTGCATTTGTGTGCATTTGTCCCCGTCAGCTGGCTTAAACCGTAGTTGGCCTAACCCGCCAGTTGACTTAGAAGCCTAACCAGCCATTTGGAATAATTAAATAATAATAATAACGTTTATATACACACACATCCAAAAGAATTAAATAAAACACCATCACATCACCCTGTTTATTTAGACGAATTATTGGATCCAATTTCACGAAATATATTGAAAATAAATATACAATCCTATACAAGGGATCTTCTTTTCTATTCTATGGAATTTTAGATCCTCCCCTTTTCCGTACCGTAACAGTTGAATTTTATCATTGTTAAACTTCATATAAAAACCATGCAACATCTCCTACATCATTACCCCTAACCCATCCTTCATGCATTAAAAAAGTTCTACTTTATCGGCAACATTTGTTTAGCATCCCCCCGAATTGTTCATTCAGTTTAACGTTGAATCCGAACCACGCAACAGCACGGGCGGGGCAGAAATTACAATGTCTTCGTCCTGACTCGACCTCTCAACCTACGATCAACACCCAGCATCTTAACCACTAGGATATCTAGGGTATCCATTTATCTACCACCCCAACCAGACATTCATTTTCACGAACTAACACATTTTTATTCACACTCCGTCTAATTCTGCGTAGTCAAAAACATTTAAAAACGTAGAAGATTGGGATCCATCCAACAATAAAGAATTATGAAATGCTTCGATATATATATATATATATATATATATATATATATATATATATATATATTATATATATATATATATATATATATATATATATATATATATATAATATTATATATATATATATATATATATATATATATATATATATATATATAATATTATATATATATATATATATAAATAAAAGATCTACTAAATCCTTTTTCATCGCGTAGTTAAACGAATACATTCATTTTCACCTGTTCAGTCTCATTTGTTTAAGGTTCAAAATTGAGTGTCAAACGCGGTGCAAGAGAGCAATTCCCTCTTCCACCAAACGGTCATGTGTGGCGGATTGAAATTAAGAGTATAAGGTGTGGCACTATGACCCGCAACCCGGAATACTCTGTCAATATCTACCATGAAGTTGTCCATATTGAAGGCTGTACTACTTTGACAGGCCTGCATTATACGGCCCAAGATATATTCTATGTCTGCAGCCGCCAATCGTCTGAACGGTATTACTACCCAAAAATAATCTATGTCCCCGTCATCTGAACCGAACCTGAAGGACAACCTCGTTCGGACTTCACGTTCGCCGCGGTTCTGAAGGGCAAACTCCACAATACGTTCAATTACGCGTCGCAGTCCAACACCGTTGCTATACATGGATCCAGGGTCAACCCTGACCACGTACCGATTTCTAGTCAGGGCAGGGGTGGGGGTAGCGGTGCGCACCAACTCGAATGTTATACCTTCCTCTACAGTATGAGAAGCTGCTGCTGTGGAGGAAGTACCCGGAACTGAACGGGAATAAGGGGCCATATTTGAGGAAGGTACTATTGTGGGGGTTGTGTCGTAGGACGTAGAGGGTTGGGGCTCTAATACTGGGGGTCTAACAACCGGCGCAATCCTGGCACGCTTTATACCTGACGTGGAGGGTTCATCATCATGCTTCCGCTTTGAATTGTCGCATGCTGCAGGTATCGCTGGTGAGGGTTCGTCAGCGGGGAAGGATTCTGTAGCTACAAGGTCATTGGTTTCATCTGTGATATCGATGATGGGGGGAGCTGTACATCGTCGTCATTCACGGTTCTGTGGAAGAAGAAAAACAAGAATATAAGGAGGAGCACTCAAATTTTGTAATATTTTGTAAATGATTCACTTAGGGGTGTGACGTGTTAGAGATGGAATCTGTAGAAAAATTCAGGTTCACAAGCCCCTCCATATGCATTATATCTGGCCCTACATGATGTGGTAAAACTGTGTTTATGCTTAAAATCATTAAATAAAAGGGAGAGATGTTCTCAAAATTTGTGCATAAAGTAATATGGTGCTATTCGACGTATCAGTCAGTGTTCAGCGAGTACCAAGATGAAATTTTGTTCCACAAAGGTGTATATGACGTTAATTCGTTAAAGGGAAATGAACATAGTCATTGTAATTGACGATCTCATGTTGGAAATGGATAAAACGTTTGCCGAGACGTTTACAGTGTTCTCCCACCATCTTAACATAAACGTATTCTTCATCAATCAGAATCTATTTTTCAAAAATAGATACATACGCGATGTGTCGTTAAATACACAATATCTAGTCTTATTCGCACAACGTAGAGATGTGTCACAAATTGGGGTATTAGCCAATCAAATGTTCCCGAATCAGCGTAAGGAGTTTTTGGAGGTTTATAAAGAAGCCACAAGTCGGCGTTACGGATATTTGCTTTGTGACCTTCACCCACGAAACACGTTCAGGGTGCTTCTAAGAAAGAACGAATATATTCCCAAACGATCCTGAAACGGTGTATATTCCAGAATGACAAATAGGCTGAAAAAATATCGTGAATTAATAAAAATCTTTCAACGATTGTCCCGGGCACTGCAACAGATGTTTGTTAAAAATATCGACTCCGACTTTTTAAAATGCATCTGTGAAATCTCTCTTAATATTATAAAATGTAATGTGCCAATGAAACCTCCTCAGAAGGCTCGCTTACGTCGTTAGAAGAACATAATACGTGCGCTTGCTCGTAAAAGTCAAACTGTGGGGAAGAAAAAACGAATTATTGTCCTTTACTGACTAGATTAATATAATGAAGAAAGTGGTAGTGATTCCGTACGAGGTGTATGCTTCATTGCAAAGTTCAAAGATTCCAGACACGGCTCTAGAACCCCGTAAAAGCAGGGTTAAAAGAATGAAAGGCGAGTTGCTAGCCCTATTACAGTAAACAGTGAAAAGTCTCCTGATGAGAAAAGGATCTTGTACCAAGAGGCTCTGCAGAAATTTCTCCATGAGTACGAAGATTATAAGAATCCTACAGAGCTCCCCGTGGTTATTAGGCTCAGCGCGAGTAATGCTGAGCATAGCGCCATAGGACCCGGGTCCGACGTTAGCGATGACCAACCAAAGAATAACGGAACGCAGCACATCGAACATGTATTACAAAGTAGTCTCCCACATACATTGAGGAATAAAGGCTTAAGTCTTTATAATCTGTTGAATGAGGACCCCATCATACAGTGGGACGATACAGGTGAGGTCATTGTTGAAGGAACAAGGGTACAGGGATCCAATATCGTTGACATTGTCCATGATCTGGTGAGAAAGTGGGACAGGCCCTCACCAACAGGATGGAAGCATATTAAAGCAAGACTGCAACAAATAAATGTCCCCAAAACATTGATAGATAATCTGAATAGGTTAAAAGACTTGGATCAAGTCTCGCATGTGTCACAACTGAATAAACCATCGCCCCCAGCAGTAGCGTCTCTGAAGAGGAGAAAGAAGAGGACAAACGGCCAACCTTATCAACGTGTCTCTAAAATACGCAAATGGCTACCATATTAAGTAAACGCTATTATGACATTTCTAACCCAGCCTCCTATGGAGGCGTTAAAAGACTGTACAGAGGTGTTTACGAAGTAGAGAAAAAAGATTTTGAGAGGTTTTTGCGGGAGAAAGATGCTTATACACTTCCTATTCGGTGGGGTACAGTACTATAGTACAAATGTAACACTAAGAATCGGTTATTATGACACAACCACGGACATTGTGACGGGGTTAAACAAGTCTTGAAAAGTCGTACCTGACAAACGATTTACGTTTTGAAGTCGTAAACAGAGACACGCCTGCACGCACAGTGAAGTTAAAATCAACGGTTAGTAGAAATATTAAAGATAAAGAGCTGTTCACAATTGTGGCTGAGGACCGATATAGTGCAGCTCTCCAAAGAGATACCTTTCACGAGGCACAACATGACTTGTCCAGCTTAATGTATCAGTTGAAGATGGAGAAATTGGGTGAAAACTGCCCATCCCCAGACATGTGCCATATTTACAGCAATATCGTAGAATATCAATTTGTTGGGGACACCCAGGCGCGCCTGCTGCGCATTGCACACATCCCCAACCATAGAAGGAAAAGTTTGAGCATTACAATTGGCAAGCCCCATTAGGTGAATGTTGCGACTAATCTATTAACCAATATCTCGGTATATATAAGAACGATTGAGGGAAAAAATTTCCCATTCGGTGATGGGAGCTTAACAGTGAAGCTACACTTTCGTCGCCTTTCACAGTCTATCGAAGGGTAAGATATCAGCGTGGGAGTGGGCTCGGATCCATTTTTTCAACCATTCTACGCACCGCTGTCCCACTGTTAAGGAGGCGGGGCTAGATACCTCGGGAGGAAGGCGTTGCAATCAGGTTTTAACGCGGTAGAAGACATAATGGGTGGAACTAAACCTAAAGAAGCTCTAAAAAAACATTTAAAACGTACACAGGACGAAATCATCAAAGATGCAAAGAGAAAAATGCGTGGTGGCGGAAAGAAGAGGGTTGTCAGGAAGAAGGGGTTACCAACACGTGGCGCTAAACGTAAAAGGGCATCAAAAAAGAAGTGTTCTAAGCGTATGAAATCTATAGCTGATCATTTTTTTAACTGATATAAGCTGAGGACACTACTCTCACGAATCATAGGCTGATTACTAGTTATCGAGAGAGGTGGTACTATTTCTGACTCGTCATGGCGCGTTTCATCCATCCGTATAGTTCACAATGCTGTAAATCGGAACTGTCCCTCTTTGATATGCCCCCTACTCAGGTCTCTATTGAGCATAGCGATTTTATTACAATTAACCCATTAAACACAATTAGTTCTCCGAGTGCCCCTATAGAATTCGTGATACCCAGCTCAGGCCCTTACTTTTTTGACCCGAGCTGCATTCACATGTACGCTAAACTGAGTATAGCCCATTCAGATGGAACGGATTGCGATGATAGTTGCTCTGCATACCCTGAAACCAACTTTCTACACTCCATATTCAGCCAGTATGATGTGTATTTAAATCAGGTCAACATCTCGGCAGGAACGGGGTATTATCACCTACGAGCCTATCTGGAAAATGTCCTCAACTTTTCAAAAGAAGCGAAGGACACCTTTTTAACCTCCGAGGGCTGTTGTCAGACTAAAGATGAAAATAGTATAAAGGATAAATTAAAAAAATCTAAAAAAAAGATATACGAGTGTTTTGGTCGTCTTCATACAGACTTCACATTCCAGGAGAAACTGCTTATGAACGGCGTCCATCTGAAACTAAAGCTCAACTGCACGAGTCCTGAGATCTGCATAAATCTGGGGCCTGATCAAGAAGAGGGCGCAAAATCCGTTGTGATTCACATCATGGAAACATTTACGTGCACGGCGAGTGAAATTCAGTTCCCCGAAATATGTAGAAATTGAAAAAAATTAATACACGCAACAGAAAAATACCCAATTAACAGAGTACAGATCAAACTATACACGGTGCCCGCCGGGTTGGCCTCGAAGCAGCTAGTAAACGTGGCCCTTGGAGTTCTACCTAAAAGGATATTAATTGGAATGCAGGATCACGCTTCGACGAGTGGAAAATATAAAAAGAGCACCTTTAAATTCGAGAATTTCGGCCTTAAAAATATAACACTTACGTAAATGGCGTCGCATTGGGTGGGCCTATGATTGCTGATTACTCATCAGACGCCCTGTTCCCGCTCTGCGCGAGAGCTTATAATAGTCTGGCGCATAATGCCGGTGCATATGACGAGCTTGGGTTTGGCGTAAGGCAGAAAGAATTTGTGGAAGACTTTAACCTTTATTCATACGCCTGACTTGTCTGCTAGTATAAATACGCACTTAAGTCCACAACAAAATGGGAACATCTCAGTCAGGTTGGAATTTGCCAACCCTATAGACGCGCCTATTAGCGTACTCGTGTACCTCGAATCACAGGCTCTAATAAAAGTTGATCGTTTCAGGAACGTGGTCACAGACTTTTAAAATGAACGCGAATACACTCCAGAGAGTAATGAAAAGTGATCGAATCACACGCTCCAAATTTATCGGCGTGTTTGCGAAGAATGAAATATTGAAATTGCCAACTACGAGAGATTGGTATGGGATTATCGTGAACACCGACATTGTGGGGGTGAGGGAGTTTATTGGTTTGCAATCTATTAAAAAAATAGAGAAAGAATGTACTGTTTTGATTCACTCGGTACTCAACCCTGGAATGACCCTGTTTGTAAAATTTATCGAACAGATACACATCCCTGAAATTGTATGGAATCCTTACCGCCTCCAAGGATATTTTAGTAATACTTGTGGCATGTATTGCCTTTCATTTCTCCTGCACGTGTCACGTGGGAAGGGATTTATAATTTTTTTAAAATTATTCGATTTGTGCGACACTGAAATGAATGATGAAACGGTATGCAGACAAATAAAAAAAAGTTCCCATATGTTCGCACCCATTGTGTTGTGTAAAGGTGTATATATAATTGTAACTATATTGTGTAAAGGTGTATATATAATTGTATCTATATTGTGTAAAGGTGTATATACACATTTGTAAAATGTCTCCATTAAGGCTTATTTATGGACGCTAGTTCTGTAAGCCGCTTTGTACATGTTTTCTACCATTTAATAAATTAAATTAAAATACAATGTGTTTTGTTCTTAACCACCAAAAACTTACATTAGTTCCTCGATGACCTGGCATTCGTTGGGTCGGATGTGAGCCAATACCTCGACCCTGGTAATCAGGCCTATGGACGGGCTGCGCGGTAAAGCCTCCAAATCATTTATTTCCCTTTCATCAAAGCTGTCACCAAAAGTTGCTATAACATGTTCGAGCTCCGTATCGGTCCTTTAAGGAGAAATTAACATGATTAGTTCATACTGATTCTTTTTAATTAAAATCCATTTTTTTCATAAATCGAATTGTGTTCAGAAATCATGGCTCAGTACTAATGGAAACGAGGCTATAATTGAGGATACCCGCTAATGAAACATTTACTATAAAATGCGAGTAGACAAAAACTTACATTAGTTCCTCGATAACCTGGCGCTCGTTGGACCGGATGTGAGCCAATACCTCGACCTCGGTATTCAGGTCACTGGGTTGGCTGTGCGGTAAAGCCTCCTGATCATTTATTCCTCTTTCATCAAAACGAAAAGTAGCTATAACACGATCAAGTTTCGCATCTGACCTTTAAGGAGAAATTAACATGATTAGTTCATATTGAATCATTTAAAGTTAAGTTAAATTAAAGTTTAATTAAAGAGTTACTGTAAGAGAAAATGCCAGTTAGGACGCCTGGTAAATTATAATCACAAAGCAGATATCCTGACAGTTTTCAAAAGTAAGCACAGGGTAATTTTAAAGTTTTTAATATTTCTAAAATCCTACTGTAGAACTTTCTATAAATTATTAAGTTATCAAGAAATGTATTATTAAAACCACACCATATATATATATATATATTTTAGTGGTGGACAGGATGTCAGTTTGCAACATCTGCGGATGCGAATATTTAGTTAATCTATCACTATAATATAGAATTATGAATATATGACATAATTTTTCAAATTTCGTGATATTACTATTATGGCAGGCAATGCATAAGAATTAAAATTAATATTAATGTTTTTATTATGATAAAAATAACTTTCACAAGAAAATTCAAAATTCAAAATTCACAAGAAAACTCAATGAAACAAGTTTCATTAAATTTTCTTTTACCAGATATTTATATTTTGAGGTTTATATATTTGTTTGTTCATTAATAATTAATACTTTACATGAAATGTACATGACTGGGCCTTATAAGCTACTTTATAAGCTAATTTAATTGTAAATTGCATAATTTATTAGAGGTAATATCCGCATAACATCCGCAGTCAGAAGTGCGGATGCTGATGCGGATATCCGGTCCACCACTAATATATATATATATGTGCCGGATATCCGCATCATTTTTAACATCCGCATCAGCATCCGCACTTCTGACTGCGGATGTTATGCGGATATTACCTCTAATAAATTATGCAATTTTAAAGTAGTTTATAAGGCCCAGTCATGCACATTTCATGTGAAGTATTAATTATAATTAATGAAAAAACAAATATATAAACCTCAAAATATAAATACCTGGTAACAGAAAATTGAATGAAACTTGTTTCATTGAATTTTGTGTGGTTGAAACTCTTGAGAAAGTTATTGTTTTTATCAGAATGAAAACAGTAATATTAATTTTAATTCTTATGCATTGCCTGCCATAATAGTAATATCACGAAATTTGAAAAATTGTCATATTCATAATTCTATATTATATTGATATATTAAGTAAATATCCGCATCCGCGGATATTGAAATTAAAAATCCGCATCCGCAGATGTTGAAAAACTGACATCCGGTCCACCACTAATATATATATATATATATACCGAAACCATCACGAAGGCGATTCAGAATGGACATTAATTAAGAATCTATTGTTTTTCATCAAAATACACACAGAGAAATATATATATATATATATATATATATATATATATATAGAGTGGTGTAGTGGTTAGCGTCGCTGATTACAAATCCATCGGCCCCGGGTTCGAGACCCGACGGCGGCCGGCGCGCAGCAAAACCCAGCTGTTTATCCTTCCACACAATAAAGAAAGTGGTTGGTAGATAAATGGTTACCCTAGGTGGCCTAGTGGTTAAGACGCTGGGCTGCTGCTGGGGCGTAGTTCGGATTCCACGTGAAACTGTAGGTCTAAGGCGGAGTGAAAAGCTTGACCTTCGTCAGAATAAAGAATTCGGGAGGAAGCTAACCACAGGTTAACCAAAGGTTATATTATATATATATATATATATATATATATATATATGAATAGAGACCGGGCCTCGACCTCTGGGCTGATATCCTTTCACATCGTTTTATTACGAATTTTAAAAATTATAATACTTGCAATGAATGAAACATTTTATATAATCACAAATTATTATGTAATTGCTTACATCTCTCTGAAGTCGTTAGCGGGAAAATCGTTCTCGCCGTCAGAAATTTCTGCAACAGTTTGCGTTGATAGGAGTTCATTTTGGTCTACAGCGTTGAAAATTACACGCGTTGCCTCGGCGTAGAAATCTTTATCTTCAAACAAATCCGGAGAGGTAGAGCTGCGATTGGCTCATGACGAAATATTTCAAAAGCACTGTTCGATAAAAACAGCTGAATTGGAGCCCTGTAGCGAAAATGCCCCCTTTTATAGAAGGGTCGTAATTGTGAACATTCCACAATACCGGATTCGCGAGTTTCCTATTGGCTATCGGTGAAATTTGGGCGGAACATAATGCGTATGTGATGCCATTCACCAACCAGGGGTCCTGGGGCTCCGCCCACAGGGTTGTGATTGGCTGTCCCGTGAAATCTGGGGCGTGTCAAATATATCTTACCCGTTCCAGAGCCGTGGAGAGAGAAACGCATTGTTTTTGGAAATAAATCTTGCTTTCTGGCGCCGATGAGTTTGTGGGAGAAGGGAAAATGGAACAACCAATTATATATGGGAGGCTTAACGATACTGGAAAATAAATTTGTAAATGGGTTTAAGGTACACCCTTCTAAAATAGGTTCGGAAAATTTATTATTTCCTCTGAAAAATAAATCGCCAGAAACTGGAAATAACTGTTAAAGTCACCTATCCGTGAAGGACTGTAGATGTAAAGTTTATGACATGCGTATAAATTAAAAATCATCTGTGCATGAAGACTCGCCTACCGTACTATATACTCGGGTATTAGGACCTCACCTGTATATCTTCGATTGTCAGAAAAGGAAGGGTTTTAGTGACAATCGAAGATATATTCGGAATTCGGGTACAAATCGCATATGTTTGAGAGAAACGCTAAACTGAAAATCATTTGCCCGTGAAGCTTGGTCGCATCATAAACGTGAGAATGTAATCTTTATGATGTCTATGTCCCCGAAACAATAAAACTCCTGCGAAAAGAAGTTTATTTATTGGAAATTTAAAATCGATATTATCTATCGCTTCCGCCCCACTAAACTCCCCAATTTTCAGATCGATATTTAATATATATATATATATATATTATATATATATATATATATATATTTGTCCTTCTATTGTTCAGCTATTTACATCGTTTAATTAGGAATTGTTTAGGAAGGCTTTTGTTTATATCGCTTTTGCCTTCCTTCTTCTCTTCATTTCCCTCCTTTATCATATATCTTTTCTATTTATTCATTTGTGCTGCACATTTTCACCTTCAATTTAATGCTATGTGTACCATTTGTTCTGTTTTATTTTTAATTTGCAGAAGTTACAGGTGAAAAAGACCTTAATATCCAATTGAAGTTAGCAGGAAAGAGAGTTAATTAATGCAATTTGACGTGATTGCTAATTATAAATTTCGTGTACGCTTCTTATACCAATTTTTCAGAATTTTTTAGGTGAACTTTTTTCCGGAATTGTACATATATAGGCTCTTCTTTGCTTTTGATGGCCTCGGCCCGAATTGTTCATTCTTACGAAGGCCAAGCTTTACACTCCATCTTAGACCTACAGCTTAACCAGCAACCACTAGAATACACGGGGTTCCCATTTATCTACCAGCCGTGGCAGGGTGTTTACAATGCACTTTAGACCTACTGTTTAACGGGGAAATATATATGAGAGAGATGTTCTAGATATCTGTGGCCAATTCCTCTGAAAAAAAAAAAATATATATACTGTATATGAGAGAGAGAGAGAGAGAGAGAGAGAGAAGGAGGGGGGGAAATAAACAAACAGATAAACAACATGACCAAGTGTTGCAATACAGTTTAACGGGAGCCCCACTAGGATACCCTGGTTTCCCATTTATCTACCAACCGTGGAAGGATGCACCGTCACCGGGTCTCGAACCCGACGCATATAATCGCGCATATAGTTCTGTGTGTGTGTGATATTTTATGGGCGTATAGGCGTGAGTGTACGTACATTTGTCCAAACGTTGTATACACTGTTCCAACTGGCTGATTAATCCAACTGGCGGATTAAGCCAACTGGCTAATTAGGGGCTTATAAGCCAGCAAGCGCTGGGATAAAGTCTTAATATGCGCTTGGCTCCTGCTAAGCGAACACCTCTCTCCTTCTCCTTTCTCTCCCTCTCTTAGGTTAGGTATACCCCTTTGGGGGGTGAGGCTGTCCCATCTTCTCGCCCAAAGAGGTCTCCCCCAGCTTGTTGGGGGAGTTCATTGCAACTTGGGGGATAATTCCTCCCCCATAGTTGCATAACCTCTTGCAACATTACTCACTCCCCCTTTGCTGCACAACATCTTGCAACATCCCCCTTGTTGCATAACCTCATACAACATTTCCTTTGCAACACTGATCACCATTTGCAATTGCATTGCACTCTCCTTTTGCGCCCATCCTACTGAGGCGTTTATTATAGTTTAAATCTAAGGAACTTAGGTACAGTATTATAACTTGTGCATTCAGACAAGAAATCCTCATCGCAATTAGACTTATTAAGTTTCAAATAGATTTTGTTCAGATTAATTTTCATTAAACGAAGAATTTCAATTTTTAAGACGGTACTTTATTAATAATTACTACCCTTCTAATCTTTTTGACAACCAATTAAAGAAATTTTTAAATGACACTTTTAATACTAAACTTTTAATACTAAACTCCTTGTCAACCCACTTAAATTATCGAATTTTTTAAAGTTCAAAGACAAACTCCCCAAACTATGCCCCAATGTTGTTTATAAATACACGTGCGACAGCTGTAAGGCTGCGTATATCGGCGGTACTCAAATCCAACTGGAGGTACGCCTTTCTCAACATTTGGGCTTATTAGTCCGTACCAATCGCCCCCTCAGTAACCCACCACAATCTGAAATTAGAAACCATAGTAAAGATAACAACCATCCCCTTTACAAAACTCAATTCGAAATTTTAACAAGAACCAATAACCTTACAGAACTCCGAATTTTAGAATCTTTGTACATCTATAGAAACAAACCATCCATTAACAACAATAGTTCATCTTACAAATTACAGCTCTTCTAACTAACCAACCAACCTACTTTCATAGATATATTATACCTTCCACTGTAACTGACATTCATAACATTTTCTCTCAGTATCTGCCGAATATGGAGGTTGACGTAATTATTGTGTATTTACCAGTTGAGTTGAGGTAATTTTAATTTAATTTAATTTTATTGACTTAATTCCTTTGTATTAATATAATTTTAATTGCTTATTCTTATTTTGTTTTAAGGTTTATAATTCACTGATGGTGACAAAAGATTTGTCGAAGTGCAAAAGTACAAGTACAAAAATAAACGAAAATGTTTGCTGTTGTGTTGGTCCTTCTTTTCATCTGTAAGCTCCGTTTCCCTAAGGAGAAGTCACTAGATTTTATATATATATATATATATATATATATATATATATATATATATATATATGTGTGTGTGTGTGTGTGTAGCTGGTAGTAGTTCCGTGCCTTGATCTCTCTTAACACGAAGGTAAAGCTGGTGTATTCATCTCTAGGCCTAGCCTGGTGGAGGAGCGAGTTGCTCTCGCGATCTCCATTGCATATAGTCAGGCACACCCGACTCATCCGGTATTGTCCTAAACCAGACATTGTCGTCTTTTGAAGACTTCAACTTTGACACCAGTGTTGTTCCTGATGCCCTTCGGAAGCTGGTTAAAAAATCTTGGTCCCCTGACAACCAAGCTATTTTCCTTCAGAGATGAGGGTATCCCTCGTCTGGCCTTTCGTTTAGGAACACTACATTTTCTACCCTTCCTACTATCCAGTGTTGTTTGGGTAGTTATGTGCTTTAGTTTGAAGTTGGGTACCAGTTTTTCGATTATTTTGTATGTGCAAATTATGGTGTATCTCTCTCGTTCTCCTTCTTTCCAGCGAATACATATTTAATTTATGAATTTTTTACCAGTAGTTGAGTTTTTTGCAGCCATTAATCTTAACTGTGAAAGTTCTTTGAATTTTTTTAGTTTATTAAGTTCGTTTTTATATGGATCGTCAAGACTGAGCCGTATTCAAGATTTGGTACATTCAGTGTTTTCAGCATGGGAATCATTATTTAAAAACGTTTTGTTTACCACTGTCTAATTTTGTTTGAAATTTTGCATCGTCGGATCGTTAGTCAATATAACCCCAAACTCAATTGCTTTCTTGCTCCTCTAAATATCCTTTTTATCTGGGGCACAGTATGCTGTCTTTAATTTCTTCATTTCTTTCATATCTCAGTCATAATTTTTCTCTTTGACTGTTCTTTCAAGTGTTTTGGTGAGATGGGATGTCAGTGACACTGGTCTATAGTTCTTCGCTTGAGACCAGTAGCATATATCTATATACACATTTATATTAAATAATAATAAAGTTTTAACAAATATATAGAAAATAAATATACTGCAATACAATATACATCAAAATACATACACTTTATGTTCTACTGCACTTAACTAAAATACTAAACTCGCATATGGGGCACAATAAGCTTTTTCATATTAAAGTTATGCTTGCGTATATATATATATATATATATATATATATATATATATATATATATAGCCTTCCCCCGTTTAACGACCGGGTTCCGTTCCGACGACCAGGTCGGTAAACGAAATGGTCGGTAAACGAAAGCCTTGTTTTACGGCTTTGGTGCTTCTTCTTTTTCTTCTTTTCTTTCTTCTTCCTCCAAATGCTGTTGTTCTTCCAACTCTATCAGCTCTTCGTTTGTCAGCTCTCCCTCTTGGTATTCCACTAAGTTTTCCACATCTTCCACTTCTACTTCTAAATTGAGGGTATTGGCGAGTAACACTATTTTTCTATTAATTTCATCGACATTTTCAAACTTATCGAAGCCTTCGAAATTACCCACAGATCGTTTTAGGCACTTCTTCCAAATGCCTTTCATACACTTCGCAGTAACATCCTCCCAAGTAGTTGCAATGTTTTTTATACAATGCAAAACATTGTATGATTTCCAAAAATCGGTACGATCGGTCGCGGTCGTATCCGCGGGTGGTCGATAAACGAGTAGGTCGTTAACCGGGGGATGGCTGTATATATATATATATATATATATATATATATATATATATATATGAGGTATAACTATTTTAAATTTGAGGAAAACGGTAATTTACGCATAAAATTAATTTCTGTAAAATATTTAGGAGAAATGAAAGAATACGGTGTAGGAAGAGGAGGGTGAATAATAATGAATGGGGTTGTTTAGCATTCTTCGCAATATCTAAGGTCATATGACGGAGGGGACCTACAGCTTTAAGTAGGATCCGAACCACGGGTCGTTACATAATCTGGACACGGAGGACGGTCTCCCATCCAGCTACTACCCAGACCAATTGTCGCTTAACTTAGCCGATCAACGGGAAGCGGTGTTACGACATTGGTTACGACGTATCCCAAGAGAAGGGTGAAGGGTAAGAGAAGGGTGAAGGGGGAGAGAAGTGGAGATAAGCTAACACCCATACATGTTTTTTCTTTTTAAATGAACACAAAAATAGAGATGCTGAGCATTTTGGAGGTATCTGAAAGAGCTAAAACTACTAAAACACAATGATGTAATCGAAGTGGCACATTTTATTTTTTATTTACGAGTGTAAGAACAAAATCATTAACTTAAAATGAGTAAATAGGTATTTTGTAACTAATCAACAAATCCACTCGTATCAGATCAGAAATAGATCAAAGCGTGTCTTCATCTCAAAAACTACCCATTTTCATTGGATTGAAATTATGGAATGATTTAAATGTTGATATAAAAAATATTGTGAATGTAATTTCGTTTAAGACCATGTTGAATTCCCGTTTAATAACGGCATACTAATAAAAATCAAGGATTAATGTACACTACTACTATTACAAAACAGAAATGGGTTAAAGATGGATGGTTTAAGAAAGAAAACACCCGCAAATATAATCCCTTAATTTGATTTGAAGGCTAAAAAGAGATTGTGTTGTAACTACGGGTTTGTTTATTAATAAAATGCAGGCGACCAAAACACTCGTATATCTTCTTTTCAGAATTTTTAAATTTGTCCTCTATATTGCTTTCGTCTTTAGCCTGATAATAACCTTCGGCATTTAAAAAGGTGTCCTTCGCTTCTTTTGAAAAGTTGAGCACATTTTCCGTGAATAATACTCCTCCCCATTGGACCATAGTCTATCGGCACTCATGTCAGATGAATGCGGCCCATTGCGCTAATTTCCGAATTATTATCATTATTATTACTACCAGCACTATCTTGAGTTGAGGCCTTCCCGGTGGCTTATCGGTTTCTGTGTCTGACTGTGGGCGGTGAGGCTATGGTTCGCTCCCGGTTGCTGGCGCATGGGTTGGGTTGGGTCTGCCGCTCACTCTGTTACTGCTCGAGCTCAGGTGACCCTCGAGGCACACTCATCCCCACGAAATGGGTAAACGAGTTCCACGTGTTGCATATTTTCACTATCCTGAGTCGAGCCCCCAACTTCAGTGTCTTTATTTCGCTTATAGGGAACCGGCGTTACCCGCTGAGCCGTCACGAACACTAGCGAGCAACACTTTCATCCCTAATAATATATATTTTTCCTATTACGATGAACATTTAATAAGATATATAATGAATATCAACTCGTATCTAATCCTCTATTACCCTTAATGACATACCAAGGGATATATTATCATAGTACTGTGTCCTGAGGCACGGAAGCTAATATTTTTCCGGTAAATGCGAAAAATTAATAGAGATAACTGACGTGAGTACATTAAGACTTTATATCTCCTGTGCTTATAATGAGATGATTTGGTATCTTGTCGCGTATATATATATATATATATATATATATATATAAAGGACCTCCTTCATACTGAAGGAAAATAGCTTGGTTGTCAAGGGGCCAAGACTTTTTAACCAGCTTCCTCAGGACCTCAGAAACGTTACAGGGGTCAAAGTTGAAGTCTTCAAGAGAAGACTAGATGCCTGGCTCAGGACGGTACCAGATGAGCCAGGTGTACCTGGCTATTTGCGGTGGAGAGCGCAAGAGAGCAACTCGCTCCTTCACCAAGCCAGACCTAGAGGCGGGGCCACCATCTTGACCTTCGTGTGAAGAGAGACCGACGCACGAAACCGCAACGAGGTGTATATATATACATACTGTATATATATTCTTTTTTTGGGGGGTAGGGGGAATTGAGAGATATTTTAAGGATTTATGATTGGCTGGTGACGCCTTTGTAATTTCATCAAAATATGTTTATGCATTTAGAATTTAATAAATGCTCCTTCTATATGCTTAATATGTATATAATTTTCGCGTGTAATATCAAAGGACAATGCATCATCGGATCTTCACAGATAGATTTGAGGTGTTCAGCAACGTCTGTCCTGTTAAATTCCTGAATGGGGACCCCAATCTTCTACGTTTAGATGTGTTTGTGACAATACGGTAAATTAGGATTCAATTCCTCAAAGCCGTGTTTTGTTTAAATCAATAATGTTCCTAATAGTAGAGCAGCTAAACAAGTTGAAGTGGACAATCCGGACAAAAGCACCAAACTTTCCCTACTTGTATATTTTGGACCAACAATTAAAAATATCCCCGGAACCACCTTCAGAGACCATTACTTGGCCGCCATATTGGATTTCAAGATGGCCGCCATAGACAAAATGGAATTTCTGATATAAGTTTCAATAGAGAATTCCCTTGGCATGTTTGGCATCAAACTATATGTTTTTTGGCATGATCAGATCAATAAAACAACTTTTAAGCTGATCAGAAGTATGTTTACTGCAGAAATCACACTTCGTACAACATATACAGTGAAAATCGTGAATATTTTAACACAAAAACCATGTGCAAGAAAACCATGTTTAAGAAAAATCAACGAAACTATAACAATTGAAGATTTCACCCACCAAAAAGTAGACCTTTAGCTCTATAACTGAATGTGGGAGAGGAAAATTGGCAAAATATGTGCATTTTAAAAAGTGAAATTCTACAAAGGTCAAAATGCTACCCTTTCGTATTTGTACAATTTTCATGCATTATTCGTGGTTCTATAGAAAACTTGTATTAACAACATTTGTAGAGTAAGGGCAGGGCTATTAAATGGGCACCATAAAATGGAAATATCTTGGCATTTAGCATTGCAATGCCTACTGTCCCAACTCACCCCCTGTCCCGAACTGTCCCAACTCACCCCGCTCGACGCTATATGTTAAACTGCACAGTTGCAGCTACACAGTTCTGTACACTTCCACCTGGCCTTCTTGCAAGCACACCTGGTGCCACATCCACTCTTGCTCTTGCAGCCGCATTTGACCAATTCGCTGCAAGCTTTAGATGCTACTGGTCTTGTGGTCCAAACTGGTGTCCATGACTGGGACTCTTCGCTAAAGGTCCATCCCCATCCTTCAGGAGTTGGAAGATTCTGTTCACTTCTCTCACAGGTCGACCATATTCCTCCCTGGTATGTGACCCTCCTGGTGTGTTGGAGAAGAGCATCCTGAGTTGGTGGGATAGTCTCCATAGCTTTTCCCTTCTGACAGAACATGACCTTTCTTGCCTCATCTACACGTTCAATGTCACTGGTGTTGTCATAGAGGACAACTGTGTACCGTTCAAGAAGCTTGAAGTGGGGAGTTTCGGCGTCAACATCTGCAAATGGATTTCGTGCCATGAATGTGAATGCTTGTGTTACCTCAGGGTAATGGTGCCATGCTGCCCATGCCGTATTCTTGCCCCTTCCGTAAAAGGATGATGTTGTATCACATCCCGTGAAGCAGTGAAACAGTGGTAGGGATGTGCATCTCTCTTCACCCAAAGAGGCACAGATTGTGTTAATATGATGGTAAGTGAAGTTTTTCCCAGTGCCAAAACCAACCCAAATATTTACTTCAGATCTTATGGACGTCAAGTGATGGAATTTTCCTATTAGAATGACATAACATCCGTGTCTACAGTTCTGATCATGCAGTTAATGTGCCCTTCCTTTATTGCATCTTGAAGATGAATGAACACTCTAGTGTCTGCCTCCTCATGGTCGCATCTTGGCATTGTGCGGTCGGCCCCATTGATGATGACTTCAGGTCCTGATGTAATAACAACTTCTTTGTTGTTAGGAACTTCCATTGCAGCAACCTTGTCTGATAGGAAAGCGAACAGTTCTTGCTTGTTTCTAGAGTCTCGAAGGAAGTCATGCCAATTTAGGGGTAATTTGGTTTTTCCATCAACCTTTCTTCTGATTCCTTTTCCCCGTTTTTCTCTGGTAGTCTCTTTTAAGGTGCTTGCAGTGTAGGTATCCCAGACGATGTCAATTCGCTGGCAAGTTTCTAACTGTTTGATGAGATAAGGGACGAATACACGATCTGCATACTCTTCAAAGTTGGTAACACCTGCAGTAGACAGCAAATGGACGATGGCAGCTCCATCAAGAAGTTTCACATCAAAAGGATCTGGAGGGTTGTCCTTGTTTTCAAATGTAATGATTTTCAGTAGGTCAGACTTTTTCCCAAACCGCAATTTCCCACCATCAGATAGGGAAGAAGGAAAGGGGTGATTCTCGTGTTGGAAGAATGCATCCATGTCACTATGCCGATGTTGCATAACAATATACAGATGAGAGAATAGAGCAACATCGTTCTTCAGTAGTTGGATTCCCCAACATTCCGTACCTGAGATTTCGGCCGAGGACATCTGAAGAGGGCAAGCGAGTTCTTCTTGATCGGTGTATGAATTGACCTTGTACAATCTGTGACCATTTGTGATCATAGATATAAGGGTTTTCAAGGTTGTAGGTACCGATTCCTTTTGACAACCAGATGGAAAGGCACCAGCAAACTTGAATCCAGTAAAGTTGACGATTTCCTTGCGTATGATTCTAGCAGCTTTTGCAAGAATCATAGTATCTCCTTCAAAATTCTGTCTATTTGTCTCTCTGAGCATTTCCTGAATTCCCTGCTGAAAAACTAAGATTTTGTTCTTGCCATCACTCACTTCCTGGGCATATGGGAAATACTCCAGAATCTTCTCTCTGAATCGTCCTCTGTTCATTTCCTTATTAATACCTAAGTCCCGAAGTCTTTTTTGATACAGATCAAATAGCACAGAAAACTTCATTTGAAAGATTCCTTCTTCCACGCAATTTTCTACATGATTAACGACCTCAACTATTGCCTTTGCTTTCATCAAGTTTTCTTCATAGCCTTCTTCCTTGCTCTGTTTTTGTCTCAAAAGTGAGCGGTAACGGTTCCGATAAAATGTCAAGCATTGCAGATGATACTTGGCTTCAATGGCCATGAGATCACCACCTCCTATTCTAGACATTAGTTCTGTGTCACTGAGTTCTGTAGCCATCATTCGTAAATTGACGTCAGCGCCAAATGTACTGAATTCGTGAAGATGCCCATGTGTTTGTTGACAAAACACACAAGTTGCTTTGTCCATAGGATGCCGCTGAACCCGCTTCCCCGTAGATGAACTGGTTTCACCTTCATCCGCCCTTTCTCTCTTTTTTGTAGCCCTTTCAAGCTTTTCTTTACTAAATTTAACATGGCATGACTTGTGCCACACAGCTTTATTCTGAACCAGATCTTCAACAGTCACCTCTTCATTGAAAAGAAGAGGAACTGGTAGTCTTCCAAGATTCTTGAATGCGTTGACATTCTCCATAAATGTTGCATATGCTTCAGTTTTTTTACCACTCACAGCATTCAGTGGACATTTAAGAGTCTCACCTTTGCTCTCTTGACAAACCATGCATTTGCTCCAATCCATGTTCACAAATCACCTGCAAAACAGAAAAGCACATATTATATAGTTATATTATTAAATATTTTACATTAAATAAACATTTAAGGGTAATTCTGATTATTTTATAGCAATCCTGGCATCGAAATATGTAGGTTTAGGGACTATTTATTTACAATTACTCCTCACAATAGTTTGTTGATTTCTAGCTGGCAGCCATCTTGGATTTCCAAAATGGCAGCCAAGATAGGGTTGTGCGTCTTGGTTCCGGGGAAAAATTGGTAGCTAAGGTGCTGAACAACATTTGAGCCAAGTTTGGTGCTTTTGTCCAGAATGTCCACTTACTTCAAAAATCAGGGTCTAAGCTACTGCACTATTACGTTTACTGCACAACACTAAGAAATATTGTATGCACTGCAAAGACAGTTTACAAGAGGAGCACAGAACAAATCATTGTAAGTTTTAGTGTATATTCTTTATATATATATATATATATATATATATATATATATATATATATATATATATATATAGTGCAATTTTTTGTATATAATAACCTTTGGTTAGCTTCCGCCCGAATTGTTCAATCTGACGAAGGTGAAGCTTTTCACTCCAGTCCAGCTGTTTCCTTTTTTGGGAAAGCTGAGCTCAGTGGAAATCAACTTCCCCTATATGAAGACATTTTAAAAGAATATTTACAAACAAGATATCTCTTTCTTAGAGCTAGTGAGGGGAAAAAAGAGCCAAATGCTAATGATGTGGCAAGAATAGTTGCATCAAAGGTAAAAGAGATCTGGAAAAGTGCATCAATTTCAACAATATCAGAACAGCAAATATAATCCAGAGTAAAGGATTGTTATGAAAAATCTAAAAATATGATGAAGACTTGTACAAAAAGGAAAGATTTTGAATCTAAACTGACCGCGTTCAAATCCAAAAATCAAAGGCTTTTTCATATTGCTGCCTGCAAATGCTATGATCTCTTCTCTTGCACTTGTGAAAAAGAACTAAAAGTTCCTGCCATGGAACGTTCTTTCCTAATTGACCAAAGAGGTGCACGAAAAATGGCAATAGGCATTATTGATTTACAGACAATGAAGAAACTGCAAATAAGATCTGAGCGTAAAGAACAAGAAAGAGCACGATTTTCTAAAAACATTGAAGATGGAGATATCAATAACCCATCCACTTCCAGGGAAGAACCAATGGACTGGGATAACTTTCATACAATTCCTAATTCTGACACATCAACAGATACAGATAGAGAGCGTGATGATGATGATCACATTGAGGAAGGTATAAAGAAATCAGGTGAAGCACATAAGCTCACTCGCAAATTGCCTTCATTAGCAAAAACTTGTGACCGATTCGGAATATCAGACAGAGATGATACAGCCATTGCCTCTGCTGTTCTGGAAGATTTTGGTCTCATTACCTCTGAAGATTATCACAATGTTGTGGATAAGAATAAGGTGAGACGGCAGAGAAAGAAGATCAGAGAGGAGTTGAGTAAATCAAGTGAAGAAAGTATAGAAACATTGTATTTTGATGGAAGAAAGGACTTAACTAAAGCAAATATCTGTAAGGATGGGAGGTACTACAGTACAACAATTACTGAGGAACACATCACGCTTATAGCTGAACCAGAATCAAAATATCTTGGGCACTTCACTCCTGTGACTGGAAATTCAACTAACATTTCTAAGGGAGTGATAAAGTTTCTTAACAGTAACAATATTAAGGGAGACAATCTGAAGGTCATTGGATGTGATGGAACCAATGTAAACACTGGCATACATAATGGAGTTATCAGGCAACTAGAGGTACACTACAATACTCCTTTTCATTGGTTGTGTGTTTGCTGCATACCAATGAGCTACCTCATGTTGGCAAAAGTCTTACTGCGTGCGAAAAGATGCCAGTTGTCAAGTTTGAAGCAATCAAATCAAGTAATATGCCTTCTATTCCGGGGATCTCGATCTAAGCCAAGATCAAAAGTATCTCATGGAAATTTGTAATGCAGTCATAGAAGGCCAATGTTCCCAAAACCTTGTAAACTGCAACCCAGGTTCTTTGAACCATGCCAAATGGCTTACGATAGCCAACAGGATAGTTAGACTTTATGTTGCGACCAAAAAGCCGTCAGAAAACTTGAAAACTCTGGCCGAATTCATTGTTCGCGTTTATGTCCCAACGTGGTTTAATATACTGTAAAGCGAAAACCTTACTATTACCAAGGACCAAGGCACCTCTGGTTTATGATATCTAGTTCAAGATACCTATCTGATGAGCTTAAGGCAGTCATTGATCCTGTTATTGAAAGAGGGGCATATTTTGCTCACCCAGAAACTTTATTGGTCTCTATGTTATTTGATGAAAGGCAAGTGATGAGAGAGTTCGCTTTCCGGCGCATTCTCTTAGCCAGGGAAAGTGTGTCCTCGGGCATTAAAGAATTTAGACGGCCTAAAATTAATTTCTTGGCAAGAGACTACACAGATTTAATTCGATTTGGAGACTACCCAAGACATGAACCACCTCTGACAAAACGTTTGACAAACACCCAGTTAGAGCTTATCGTAAGGGGTGAAAAACTAACCCTCTATTGAAAAAGTACCCATGTCATTCACAAGCTGTGGAATGACATGTCAAACTTGTAACAGAAGCATCAGCATCAGCTTCTGTCTGTGGCCAGGAAAATAGAGATGGTTTTATAAAGGCAAGAATTGCTTCAAGATAGATCAAACATGCCTACATTTGAGTCAAAATGCGAATACAAATGTCAATAAACTACATGTAAAAACTAATGGAAGGGAGGTTCGGCTGGGCTGGTGTGGAATTCGACCTACAGCCACCTCCTCGTGGTGAATTCTGGGTGATTTGCCTTGTAAACTATCATGCCAAGTCAGCAAAGAGCTGTAGTTTACTATACGGAGTATCGGAAAAAATCACCAAAACTTTAAGTGACTTGTGGAACCTCAAAATATTTATATAAAAAGCTTG
Source organism: Bathynomus jamesi (assembly GCA_023014485.1). Taxonomy (NCBI): domain Eukaryota; kingdom Metazoa; phylum Arthropoda; class Malacostraca; order Isopoda; family Cirolanidae; genus Bathynomus; species Bathynomus jamesi. Next base: position 956,583 of record JAJOZX010000038.1, read on the forward strand.
AAAACTTTGTCATGATACTTTCTATGTAGGTACGCAAACTTTCCTAATACAGGGTAAATTAAACTTCCCAAAAACATTTTTTCAAGCAAAAACGACCCGGCCTAATGTACAGCCTCATTCAGTTCCGGCCCCAAGTCATCGATGGTCCAACAGCGGGGAAATGTAAGTAAACTCTACTTTAGCAATATATATATATATATATATATATATATTATATATATATATATATATATATAACCTTTGGTTAGCTTCCGCCCGAATTGTTCATTCTGACGAAGGTCAAGCTTTTCACTCCATCTTAGTCCTACAGTTTAACGTGGAATCCGAATCACGCCCCACCAGCAGCCCAGCGTCTTAACCACTAGGCCACCCAGGGTACCCATTTACCTACCAACCACTTTCTATATTGTGTGGAAGGATGAACAGCTGGGTTTTGCTGCGCGGCTGCCGTCGGGTCTCGAACCCGGGGCCGATGGATTCGTAGTCAGCGACGCTAACCACTACACCACCGAGGCGCATATATATATTATATATATCGTCGGGTGCTGTGATTAACAATCACTTGAGATCGAACAACGCATGTAGGATTCTACACCTTTTAACCTTTCAAATGCTCCGCGCAATTATTCCTCATTTCACGAAGGTCAAGCTTGCCGCCCCTCCACTCCAACTCACATTTTTATACACATCACTCAATACCGATGTCCGTAAATATTTGTGTATGTTTGAAGGAGAGCAGCTTTCGCTCTATGCAAACTTCTTATTCGTGGCTAGTTACTCAAAGAGCTGGTGGTGGCTCGACCCTAGACATTTAAATTCTTGTACATATTCTAGTGTTTCAGTTCTCATTTTTGGGCTGATACTGGAAGAATGACTAGAGTTCCCCGTACAGAGATGCAAATCTTTAGCTTTGCAACTTTGAAAGAACACTACGGTTCTGCAAGCGTAACTCGTCAGCTTTCAGGAGACGCATTAAGTCTTTAACAGAAGGAACTGATAGCTCTGTATTAGAGCCCTAGACCAAAACACCCATCTTCACATCGTGTATACTACATTCAACTCATGAATCAGTCACAAATCGTGAGTCAGCAGTATGTACATCAAACTTCGATGAAGGGAATGAGCGTCAAACCTCACTCCGCAGGAGACTCCAAAACCCTCGTGCAACACATCAACGTTGCTTAGCTATTAAACGTTGACTGATATATATATATATTTACCAGCTCTTTATACATGCCCCATTGTTTACAAAAGTCAGTATTCTTTCTGTTCTCTCAAACAGTTCTCCATCAGCTTTATTTCTACCCATCCTTTTTGTCATTCAGGTAAATTCATTTACCGTCTTTTCTCCTGATAAAGCTCAAAACTCATGCTCAAACCTGGTCACTATCACAATCCTGTGGGTCACTGTGTTACTACTACAATATTTCTCAGAGAAATTGTACTGTTGCTCCCTCTTTCCTTTAATTTATCAAAGACCTTTTAAATTGAGCAATCTGCCTATACATCTCTATACCGGAGAATTCACCTTCCACATTCCTATTCCTCTTCATGTCTTAAGACAAGCCGCATTTGGTTCAGATGTATAGGGTTTGACACAGAAATATTTTCGTCTCTGTTAGACAGAAGATGGGGGAGTGTTGGAACACCCGTTTCTCCTGTCACTGTCCTCCTTAACTGATTTTTTTCCGTGGCTCATCTACCTGTGAGCAGTCCAGCATGATCCCAAACACACACATACACACGTCTCTTCCTATTCCTCACTATATATACTGTACATGCATCTTACACACTACATAATCTTTTCAAATTTAAAAAAGGCGCCAACTTCAAGAGCCTCGGAGTCCCCTGAGGAGGGGACCTTAATTGTCCCCACTTCTGGCCCTCAGCTGCCGATACAGGGAACACAGGCGCGGTAGCGCGGGTGGATCTGCTACCACCCGTTCGCGATGTTCTTGTTCCTCAGCCACAATCTTGTAGCTGTTTTCTCTTACATCGCTCAAACCAGTCTTGAGATCCTTCCAAGAGGGTGTGCCTTTGGCACTTTAGCGTCACTGATTGGGAGGCCTTTAGGCAGTACTTCTGTGACTTCCCATGGGGCGATCACTGCTTACGTTGCCGGCGCCGTTCCGATGGTGTTGAAAGCATCACGGAGGTGATTCTCTCGGGCATGGTGGCGTACATCCCATATTCTGTTCCTACTACAGGGGCGTACCGAAGGGAGGGCGACAGAGGCGGTCGCCCCCACCCCTTGGGCCTTGTACTGGTGTCTACTAATGTGTTTATTTCTATAACTATGTACTAAAGTTTGTACATACAGTTAGAGAGATAAGTAGGTTTTGTTTCAGTTTGTATATTTTATAGTAAAAATACATTTTAAATTATTACGAATTTATTCTATATGCATTAATATAAAATATTAATACTAAACCTGTCATCCTAGGCCAGTGTTGTCAGGTAAAAAATTGAAAACCCGCCAAATCATGCTTAAAAACCACCCCAAAAACAGCCAAACCAAGCTTTCATACTATATATATATATATATATATATATATATATATATATATATATATATACATACACACACACACATATATATATATATATATATATATATATATATATATATATATATATATATATATATATATATACCTTTGGTACCTTTGGTTAGCTTCCGCCAGAATTGTTCATTCTAACGAAGGTCAAGCTTTTCACTCCACCTTGGGCCTACAGTTTAACGTGGAATCCGAACCATGCCCCACCAGCAGCCCAGCGTCTTAACCACTAGGCGACGCTAACCACTACACCACCGAGGCCATATATATATATATATATGATAGCATTAAACCTGCTTGGTATACATATATACCTTTGTTTTAGTTACTCACACGCTAAAATACTTGCATGTATCGGTCACCGATACATGCAAATTTTTTAGTTTACAGTATTTATATTTGTTGAATATTCAAACTTTCCGCTATTAATGAAAAAGACGTTATTTGAATTGAAAAACAGTAAAAAACTCGCCAACCCGCAACTATAGAATTTTATCCACCAAGTAGTCTTAAAAATCTCAGTTGTAGTGTCTTGTGCACAATGAAAGTTCAAAAATGTTTCGGTATTCTGTCTGTACACACATAATAATGTAACTATCATTTTTTACCCAGTATTTTTCGCATGAAAAATGTGTGACAAATCTATTCATTTATCTAATTTAGTTTACACTTACTGTAAATAAGGTTTTGTTAATACATGAATATTGTCAGTAGTATAGGCGCAAAAAGGGAGAGTGCAGGAATGTTGTAATGCAAATATTGATCAATGTTGTAAGATGTTGCAATGGGGTTATACGACAAAGGGTGGGGGTTATGCAATGAATGGGGGTTATGCAATGAAATGAAGGGGGAGGGGGGAATGTTGCAAGAGCAACAAGGGGTTATGAAACTTGGAGGCGGAGTTATCCCCCAAGAGAAAGAGAGGAGAAGGAGAGAGAGGAAAAGAGGTGTTCGCCTGGCAGGAGCCAAGCGCATATTAAGACTTCATCTGAGCGCCCGCTGTCTTATTAGGTGTAAATCCGCCAGTTGGCTTAGAAGGCGTAAATGGCTTGTACAGGTTGAGTTGCCAGATTGCGCTATTTATTTAACTAAAGCATATATTATTGATAGTTGGCTTAGAAATCCGTCAGTCGGTTTAGAAGGCGTAACCAGCCATTTGGTATAATTAAATATCGTTTACAACCAAAAGAATTAAATGAAACACCATTACATCATTCTGTTTATTTAGACGAAATATTGGAATCAGAAATATATAGAAAATAAATATACATTAGAATGATAAAAAAATAAAAAATAATAATAGTATAAGAAATATGAACGAGTAATATGTATATAATCAAAAAATAAAAATATAACCATCAATATAATAATACAGGAGAAATATATATATATATATATATATATATATATATATATATATATATATATATATATATATATATATATAAGCACACCGGACAAAAAATTAGTCACCCCTCTCAGAATGTACCTAATAACGTGTGACGGCGCCTCTGGCCTTGATAACCGCACGAATCCGGCGAGGCAGAGATTCTACGAGGTTGTGCATGTACTGAACATCGATTTGCTGCCACTCGTTCATCAGCCGGTCCCGAAGTTCCTCCAGAGTCCGTGGGTGTCTCTTCCTGCGCTTCACTTTCTGTTTCCAGCCTGAACAACACCTTCGACGCATTCAGGATTAAAGGCTTCATTGGACCTGCGATGTACTCGTCGCCTCCCATCATTGGAGAACAAACAAAAACGGGACTCATCGGACCAAATTACACGTTTCCAATCTGCGGCAGTCCAGTTTTTGTGCCTCTGAGCCCATTTATAACGTGCCAATTTGTGACTTGCTGTTAACAGCGGCCTCTTCCGTGGTACCCTGCTCCAGATGTCCATCGCATGCAGTTCTCGTCGCAATGTCCGTTCGGAAATTGGTCGCTGGAGAACCTCATTGGTTTCTTGGAGCAATTGTTCTCTGGTTTGAAAACGATTTGCAGTTACTAGACGAGAAACATGGCGGCGGCCCCTATTGTCGAGAATTGTTTTCCGGCCACAGTTACGCCGTCGATTGTCAGTTGATTGCGAACTACACCACTCTTTGTAAACTCATTGGACAGTACGCGTTGACACACCAACAAATTGGGCTACTTCAGACATTTTGTGTCCGTGGGCTCTGCCAAACACGATGGCTCCTTTTTGCCACTGAGTAACGTCTGCCTCACGACCCATTTTGCTATATCCAACACACACTTTGTTCTTCACCACCTCACGAAACAGATCTGATCCTGTGTGCTACGTCACCGCTACTTGTCACTTACCAATGCTACATCAGCGCCCTCTGTGTGACCTTGAACTTCCTACTATCGGTGCTATTAGGGGTGACTAATTTTTTGTCCGGTGTGCTTATATATATATATATATATATATATATATATATATATACATACACAATTATGTTAAATAATTAAATATATTGATAATTCATCAAAATACATTCAATTTGTTCTACTGCGCAAAACACTAAACTCACACGTAATCGAGTCTACAATCTACAATCACATCATTATTGCTTTCAACTACGCAGTATACGCGGTTTAATATTATTTCATTTCACCGCTCAAGTTATAGGGAAACCTGTACTCAATATAAATGGCCTTTATATCGTTCAATACTATTTTTGTGCCCACTTTACATCCGGTTGGCAAGTTATCTTTAAATACGTCTAGAATACAATCAAAAGCACGCACAACGAGGTCATCCTTAGCCACAACGTCATTATTAAATACAAGTTTAGAAACACTTCTTTCCAATCGGGGGTTTATTTTTACCAACCCTAGCTTTTCAATCGTGATCTCTTCTTCACACTGCATAGCGGCAGTTGAAATAATCTAAGTCGTTACGACAGCTGCTCATTATATAAAGAAATAGTTCTTCAGGGTGAACGGTGTAGGTGAGCTCAGCCCTGTACCGCTCAAGTGCTTTGTACCAAAGTTCATGATATTTCAAAGAGTCTAAACTTTTTAAATAAGCATCCAGCTCACCATTCTCACCTTGTTCAGTCCTACACTCGGTAAACCCATCGACCAGAGCGGTGTATGCGTATTCAAGAACCGTATCAAAATAAAGCATATCCGTAACACGTGCGTCTAATATAGGCTTCAGCTTGCGGAATCCTACGATTTCAAACATTCTGTCGAGGATGAAACGGTTACGCGTAGAGACAAGAGGGTTATTATTTGAAGCATTCTTCCACATCAGCCGTATATCAGTGCATGGCCGATCGTTATTTATACACAACGTACAAACAACGGCATATGAGGGGGTGTCACTAATCTGCTCTCTTCTTGTACCTACACCTGCAGGAATTTTATAACGATCCTCACTCCACTTCTCAACTATCACGAAAATTCTATTCATCTCCTCAACACTTAAATAAACAGCATTCCATTTGTTTATTTGTCTACAAGTCGTTTCCAGTACATAGTTAACGGCACCGGATTTACGCCTGAACACGCGCAACGACTTCGTCACGGACACATCGTACACGGCGTTGAGAATGCTGCTCAAAGGAAGTTCCATCGTATTCGAGGAGCGCACGTCCAGTCGGTTCAAGCTCTGAGATGACTATGAGCCACATGCAACGGATCGGATCGACGGGAGGAGTCACACCATAAGCTAATGAAACGTGTACGCGCTGTTCGAATAGTTGTATCCCATTATATTGGGTAGGTGTTTTGAGAAATTTTCCGATACATGAAGTAATACCGGTTTTAATGTTTTATCACTCCCACTCCCCAGAATACACACCAGACATTTTTGCGTAGGTGGGATTTTCACGAACTAAACACATTTTATTCACACTCCAGCGCCCTATTTGAGAGAAACATATGACCATATTTTTCCTTTTTGCTTAGCATGCGATACGCATCTCTAAATTCTTTAAATACACACGCATAATTTTAGCTACAACATGAATACTTGTGTCCCATTATATTGGGTAGATGTTTTGAGAAATTTTCCGCTATATGAAGCAATATCGGTTTTAATATTTTATCACTCACCAGATGTTCATTTCCACATATTAAACATCTTCACAATCCGGTGCACTATTTGAGAGAAACATATGCCCATATTTTTCCTTTTTGTTTAACAATCGATACTCGTCTCTAAAGTCTGTTAAAAACTCACACATGCCATTAGCCACAACCTCACTACAAACCTCGTCATGATATATATTAATAGAGTGATAAAAATACTTAAGATTCTTCATGATGACAAGATTTACATTCTCAGTCGCAGGGTACGAGTAATCGGTATGCTGCAACATGACATAATATCGCCTGTCATACCACTCATCAACAAGACTCACTATCCATATCCGTTGCTTCTCTTCTGCACGTGTTGTTTCTTCTACTTCACGGTATATGTAAGCTTTTATAAAGTTTAGCCCTACAACGTAGTTCAGTACATCACTTGTACTACGAAATCCTACATTACTCTCGCCAGAATAGCCATAGAGTATCTGTACCGCTTGCTCCTTCGTACGATTCAATGTAGCCTTAAAAGCATCAAAGAAGGGTGGAATAGGGAGTTTTTCAGTATCCACCACATCTTGGCACTTTGCCGAATACCATTTCATAAACGTCGAACACGCAATATTAAAGGTAGCCATTACTATTTTCTGTCTACGCGGGAGAATACACGTCTGAGATCCAGGGATTACTGCGAACAACTGAGCACGCAGGAAAGAGATATGCCCAGGTAGTAGTAGGAGTCACGTGATCAATCATACAGGTGGGCGGAGCTTAGAACTTTCTCCTGTACACACGCTGGGCGGAGCTGAGAATTTTCTCCTGTGTACACACACACACACAAAGAGAAGAAAGTGAAACGCTAATTGAAACAATTTATTTAATAAACGAAATATTCAAGGTATATATATATTTATAAATACGTGTAATAAATAAGTTGACAATAGACACATCAAAGATTATGGTATCCAAAGGGTACGGTATCATAGGTACCAGGTACCTGGTAACGTTTCCTATAGGTGTTACGGCACACCTTTGTACCCCTAAGTTCCTTCACGCCCCCCAGCTTCTGCGCCCAAAAATTGTGGGTACCTACAGTTAGTTGGGGCGGCCGGTCGCCCTCATCATCGTCCAGGCACACTAGATTCTTCAACGAATCAAAGTTAACGACCCACCGATTCGCCTGGTTGAGCGTGATACCCTTAGCCTTCACGATATATTTCATATCCTTCCCCACCCTCACCCGTACCCCATAAGTTTTTGGCCCTGTTGAGACAAAAGAGTCGGCGTATGCGGTGTTTCCATACTTATCCTTGATCTCATCAGTCAACTCATAGGAAGCATGTATTCACCCTCCCTCTCTGTGAATATTATACTATCTGTATAGGCGTACAATACCCTCCCCCCAAGAGAATGCAATAGGCCCCAAAGTTTGATGCGTGAGTAGGCCGTTCTGAAGCTGGCTACAGGTATGTTTGTAACTCGTGAGGTATCTGTGGCCAATTCGGTAATTTTGTACTTTATTATGTAAGTATTACCTACATTCACGATCTCCATGACCTCTTTATCGGGAGCGTTGGTATAATCCCAGACTTCACTATAACTTTGTGCCAAATGAACGTTCCCTTTGCCAGTTTCTGTGCAAATTTTCCCCAAAGACTGTTTAGACACAACTTTCCACTAAAGCGCATGCCAGGGTTCTTTACAATTAGGGTACGGTCAAGCTGTATACCTTCACGGTCACGGTAACGTTGAATATAAGCCGACTTTTCATCTTCGGTATCAACTCCTCGCGGATACCGTGATGCCTCGACATTATCCTTCAAAAAAGCCTTTATATATGGCGTGAAAAGGTTGGGCAGCTTCTGAAACCTCCACACCTCATGTATCTTCAATATTCTGTAGCCATGGCGAATAGCTAGATCCAGCTCTGGACTTGTATATACACCTGTAATCTTATGCTGGTTAGCTGTATGAATACATTCCCCATTGTTCTCCTCTGCGCACTTTACGCACAATGGAAACATGAGCTTGTGATCGATAACGACGGGTAAGATCGGATCGGCATCCATAAATCGCGTGGGGGGAGCACATCTACGAAAGAAAGGCCGAAATAGTACCCGAAAAAATTTGTTGAGAACACCTCGATGGTGGGCAGGTCAGGTCTCACCAGTTTCTCAGGTGCACCCAAGGGGTACGGATTGTTCTTCATCACGTAGGGATATAAAGAACAGAAGTCGTAGTAATGGAGATTCACACCCTCCGTAGGCGGAAAGTATAGCTTGAAGGGATTTGTACGTCCTCCGAACAAACTATCACAGCATTTAAGAGGATCCAGCACCATTGAACGTTTGATCGTGTTTATTTCTTCACGGTACTGTCCATCTGTCTCCATCCGTGCAACATACTCATGCTCCCACAATACTTTGTGAGTGAACTGGGAGCCTATAAGTTGACCGCGGGTGAGGGTCCACGCAAGACAGTCGGCAGAAGATCTACGGTGGATATCTCATACGATTCCACACTCAGGACGGGGGCATCCGTGCCACCAGCAACCGTTAAAAGAGTACACAGTCTTCTCACCAGTGGCACGGTTTTCACTTAGACCATCAACCCTAAAAACACGACCATTAACCTTAATAGGTACTTCGTCATTTTTTTTAACTTGTCCGCTAACTTGACAATATAGGACACAAAGAGTTTCACAGGGCGATCGTAGGCATTCGTTTTAAAGACGTTTGTCCGTTTACCACATTTGTGACACTCATCACACTCGATCTCCATACACTCATCACAGATAGTCTGACTTACAAGAAAATGTGGAATAACCTCTTTGGTTTCAGCGTTCGTGTATGTTTCTATATCGTAGTACACAGTTATACAAGGGCTATTTTTAGGCTTAGCATTTTTCATATAACATACATGCTTTACTCCAACCGCCTTATATTTCTCATGGCATGTAGAACAGTGAATTTCATCACATTTATGCTTGAAATTCCCCCAATTATCCATCATATGAACATACCACATTCACAGATTCTCATTTTCCTGCACATGCCAATTGATTTATGGAGCTCAAAACAGTTATTGAAAAATGTGCGTCTACACACATCACAATCCCTCTTCTCAGCTTCAACTATACGGCTTTCACATTTGGAGCTTTTACACTGCTCACATACCATGTGACAATCTTTACAATGTTTCACTATTACATCCGCAAACTAGATAACCCCTTACACAAATCATGATGTTGTCCATATTTTCGACTTTTATCATAACTCGCGTAAAGGCTCCTTATATTACGGATAGGGAGATACGTTGTCTCTGACAGTCCTAAAATAAGTAGGGGTCTTGTACGATCTCTCACACAGCTTTTAAAAACATATACAGTTCTACGACGATCATCCTTTCCAAATACAGCTATACGAACATTCATTTCCTGTTCTACTCTTCTCAGCTCCTCAGGACCCATATTACAGTCAAATTCAAGTTTACAGTCTACAGCTAGTTTACGGGCACGCTCCACTACCGTAGGCAACCATATTTTTTGGATCCGTGTATTTAGTACAGTAAACATACGAGCTAAGACTACTGCTATAAAGCCGCAACCACAATCGACGTTTATATGCCGTCTATAAATAGCCTGACAATTGAAGTTAAGAGTATAAGGTGTGGCACTATGACCCGCAACATGGAATACACGGTCAATATTTACCGTGAAGTTAGCCATATTGAAGGCTATACTACTTTGAGAGGCCTGCATCATACGGCCTAATATATACTCTATATTTTCAGCTGCCAAACGTCTGAACGGTATTACTACCCAAAAATCATCTACATCTCCGTCATCTGATCCGAATCCGAAAAACAGCCTCGTCCTGATTTCACGTTCGTCGCGGTTCTGAAGGGCAAACTCTACAATACGTCCAACTATGCGGCGTAGTCCGTGTTCAACACCATTGCTATACATGGATCTAGGATCAACCCTGACTATATACCGATTTCTAGTCAAGGCTGGGATGGTGGTAGCGGTGCGCACCAAATCGAATGTTATGCCATCCTCAACAGAATGAGAAGCTGCTGTGGCTGTGGTGGATGTACCTGGAATTGAATAAGGTGGTATATTTGAAGAAGGTACCATTGTTGGGGTTGTCTCGTAAGTCGTAGAAGGTTGGAGTTCTATTTCTGGTGGTCTAACAACCGGCGCAAACCTGGCGTGCTTTCTACCTGATGTGGTGGGGTCTTCATCGTGCCTCCGCTTTGAACTGGCGCGTGCTACAGGTATTGCTGCTGAGGATTCGTCAGAGGGGGTGGATTCTGTGATCACAACTACGCTGTCGTCGGGGTCATCTGTAATATCGATGATGGGTTGTTGTATCTCATCGTCATTCACGTTTCTGTGGGAGAAGCGAAAAGGAAGACTAGAATATAAGGGTCGTCACTTAAATATTTATTATATGATATTTTGTAAATGACCCACTTAGGAGTGTGACGTGTTAGAAATGGCTTTTGTAGAAAATTCAGGTTCACGAGCCCATCCACATGTATTATATCTGGTCCTACAGAATGTGGTAAAACTGTGTTTATGCTTAAAATCATTAAAGAAAAGGGAGAGATGTTCTCAAAATTTGTGCATAAAGTTATATGGTGCTATTCGACGTATCTATCAGTGTTCACCGAGAACCAAGATGATATTTTGTTCCACAAAAGTGTATATGACGTTAATTCGTTAAAGGGAAATGAACATACAGTCATTGTAATTGATTGACGATCTCATGTTGGAGATGGATAAAACGTTTGCCGAGACTTTTACAGTATTCTCCCACCATCTTAACATAAGCGTGTTCTTCTTCAATCAGAATCAATCAGAACCTGAATTTTTCTACAGAATCCATTTCTAACACGTCACACTCCTAAGTGTGTCATTTACAAAATATAATAAATATTTAAGTGATGACCCTTATATTCTACAGTCTTGCTTTTCTCTTCTCAGTTGATCGCGTAGACAGAAAATAGTAATGGCTACCTTTAATATTGCGTGTTCGAAGTTTATGAAGTGGTATTCGGCAAAGTGCCAACATGTGGTGGATACTGAAAAACTCCCTATTCCACCCTCCTTTGATACTTTTAAGGCTACACTGAATCGTGGAAGGAGCAAGAGGTACAAATACTCAACGGCTATTCTGGCGAGAGCTTTGCAGGATTTCGTGGTACAAGTGATGTATTGAACTATGTTGTAGGACTAAACATTATAAAATCTTACATATACCGTGAAGTAGAAGAAACAACACGTGCAGAATAGAAGCAACGGATATGGATAGTGAGTCTTGTTGATGAGTGGTGTGACAAGCGATATTATGTCATGTTGCATCATACCGATTACTCGTACCCTGCGACTGAGAATGTAAATCTTGTCATCATGAAGAATCTTAAGTATTTTTATCAATATATTAATATATATCACGACGAGGTTTGTAGTGAGGTTGTGGCTAATGGCATGTGTGAGTTTTTAGCAGACTTTAGAGACGAGTATCGATTGTTAAACAAACAGGAAAAATATGGGCATATGTTTCTCTCAAATAGTGCGGCGGATTGTGAAGATTTTTAGTTTGTGGAAACGAACGTCTGGTGAGTGACAAAACAATAAAACCGACATTGCTTCATGTCCCGGAAAATTTCTCAAAACATCTACCCAATATAATGGGATACAAGTATTCATGTTGTGGCTAAAGGTCTGCGTGAGTATTTAACAGAATTTAGAGATGAGCATCGCATGCTAAGCAAAAAGGAAAAATATGGTCATATGTTTCTCTCAAATAGTGCGCCGGAGTGTGAATAAAATGTGTTTAGTTCGTGAAAATCCCCCTATGCAAAAATGTCTGGTGTGTATTCTGGGGAGTGGGAGTGATAAAACATTAAAACCGGTATTACTTCATGTATCGGAAAATTTCTCAAAACACCTACCCAATATAATGGGATACAATTATTCGAACAGCGCCGTACACGTTTCATTAGCTTATGGAGTGACTCACTCCTCCCGTCGAGCCGATCCGTTGCATGTGGCTCATAGTCATCTCAGAGCTTGAACCGACTGGACGTGCGCTCCTCGAATACGATGGAACTTCCTTTGAGCAGCATTCTCAACGCCGTGTACGATTTGTCCGTGGCGAAGTCGTTGCGCGTGTTCAGGCGTAAATTCGGTGCCATTAACTATGTACTGGAAACGACTTGTAGACAAATAAACGGAATGTTGTTTATTTAAGTGTTGAGGAGATGAATAGAATCTTCGTGATAGTTGAGAAGTGGAGTGAGGATCGTTATAAAATTCCTGCAGGTGTAGATTAGGGCGGCTCGTTTTTACACTTTTTTCGATATTTGATTGGGGGTAGTGCTGAAAAGTTGCGATTTGGAGAGAAAATAAAGTGTGTAAAATTTTTTTGATCTACGTCAATACCTTCCGGTGGCAGCGAGTCCTTAAAAATCGAAAAATAGGTCTAAAAACACATAAAAATACGATATTTGAAAAAAATATATTCATAATTATATTTGTGAGTATTTTTGAACGGGTTAGATTGGAAAATGGTTTTAAAGACTTACAAAATAAACAATAAAAATTTCAGCACAATCTGTTAATAACTTCCGGTGGCGTCTTAGTCGTTAAAATATCCAAAATATTGATTTAAAGCAAGTTTTAACAAGATGTTATACAAATGTTAATTCCGGTATATTTCTGTGCAAACAACCTGAGAACACTATTATAGGCTTGAATAAATTAATAGCAGTCATTGAACAATGAACATTATATAAAATGCACACTGCACACTGCTACATCCCCCGTTCCCTACCCTATATAAGCTGGGAAAGGAAGCGACGTTGTCAGTTGTTGTGTGTCACGTGTGGCGAGAGGTTATGTTATAACTTGTTCATCAACCGTGGTATATCACCATTTACCCGCAGTTAGTTGGTAAATATCGTAAATAGATTTATAATGTCTGAAAAGAAACCTTCAAAAGTAACCAGAACGTTAGCAAAATGCCATAGCATTGGTCAACCAGCAGATTTTGTTAATAATGTTCTACCTACTTATGGAGATGTGCTAAGAGCTTATCTCTGGCACCGGAACAACAGAAAAACGACAGGCCAAGATCCTCCATTCCAGATTATTGCCAATGACATCATTTCCAAACTTCAAGAGATATGGCTCACAGCTTCAATCCCAACTTTATCAAGGAAAAGAATACATGATATGCTCAAAAACTATCATAATAAGTACAAGACCTTACTTAAAACAGGTAAACTAAAAAGGAATTCTGAAAGTTACAAAAGTAAATTGAAGTCATTTCAGGAACATTCGGAACAACTATTTGATATTGCTTCTTGTAAATGTGGTAATTGGAATTCTTGTTTTTGCTGTAAAGAAAAAAAAGTGCCCCCCAAATGAAAGAACATTTTTAGAAGATCAGCGTACATTGTACGCTGATCTTCTAAAAATGTTCTTTCATTTGGGGGCGGACAAACATTTTTAAAGTGTTTGCAGGAGATTCCCCCGTGAAACTCTTTGTGAACTATATTGTCAAGTTAGCAGATCAGTTAAAAAAAATGACTGTGTATATTCTTGCCCATAACGCGACAAAATTTGATACTCAGTTCCTTTATAAGGAGCTGCTTGAGCACGAATCATTAGCGATATTCACAGGTAATCCCCTGAAAAGAGGGAACAAACTTACACAGATGCAGATAAGGGGAAATGTACAGTTTGAAGACACCCTGCTCTTCACCCCTTGTAAATTAGCCAAGCTACCGAAGGTGACGGGCGTAGACGTCGAATTCTCAAAAGGGTACTTCTCTTACACATTCCTCACTCAAGACACTTTAAATTATGTCGGTCTCCCCCCCCCCCCCCAAGCATTACTTTAACTATGAATGTATGAGTACAAGCGAACGTGAAGATTTTGAGCTCTACTACAACAGATTTAATGAAGATAACTCTTACAATATAGCGTATGAATGTGAACGTTATTGTGTGAACGACGTACGTGTACTTAGAGTATGCTTTGAAGCCTTTAGAAGGATGTACATAACCCGTTTCAACTGTGATCCGCTACAAGTCGCAACCACGATCCCGTCATTATGCTTTACCGTATTCAAGAACAATTTCATGCCTAAAGACACGCTAGCCGTTATTTCCCGAAAGGTACCGCGCAGTTATGGGTATAAGGCTATTTACTGGCTCACACATATACAGCAACAGACAGGTGTATATATAAAGCATGCACGCAACACGGGGGAAGTGGCAATCAAGATCAATGGTCGTGTTTTTTGGGCCGATGGTCTAAGCGATGACCCCGCCACTGGTGAGAAGACGGTGTACTCCTTTAACGGCTGCTGCTGGCATGGATGCCCACGTCCTGAGTGCTGCGTCACAGGGGACCTCCATGGGAGATCCCCCGCCGACAGCCTCGCATGGACCCGTACCCGCGACCAGCTTATAAGTTCCCAGTCCACTCACAAGGTTTTGTGGAAACATGACTATGATGGCTGGATGAAAAACGATGAGCAGTATCGAGAAGAAATAAGGGCCATCAAACTTAAAATGGTTGTTGACCCCCTCAAATGTGGAGACAGCTTGTTTGGAGGACGTACAATCCTCTTCAAACTTTAATTTCCGCCTACGGACGCGATGAAGCTTCACTACTACGACTTCTGCTCATTATACCCTTACGTGATGAAGAACAATCCGTACCCCGTAGGTGCGCCCGAAAAATTCGTGGGCCCCGCCATGCCTATCATCGAAGAGTTCTCAGCTAACTTGAGTGAGAGCTACTTTGGACTTTCTTTCGCAGATGTGCTCCTCCTCGCAGTTTATGGATGCCAATCTTGCCTGTTGTTATAGACCGCAACTCATGGTCCCTCTGTGTGTGAAATGCACAGAGGAGAATAATGGGGCCTGTAATCACACGATCAACCGGAGGAAAATCAGAGGCGTATATAAAAGTCTGAGCTAGCCTTAGCTCTTTGCCACGGGTACAGAATACTGAAGATATATGAAGTGTGGAGGTTTCAGAAACTCCCCAACCTTTTCACACCATATATAAATACTTTTTTGAAGGATAAAGTAGAAGCATCAGGATACCCGCGATGAGTTGAGACCAAAAATGAAAAATCGGACCCTGAGGGACCCTGACAAGCGCTTTAATGCAAAGTTGTGCCTAAATAGCCTTTGGGGAAGTTTTCCCAGAATACAGACAAAGGGAACGTACATCTAGCACAAAGTTATAATGAAGTCTGGAATTGCGCAAACGCTAATACGTATGTGGGTAATACGTACATAATAAGATACAACCGAACCGGATTGGCTACAAATACATCACGTGTCACAAACATACCTGTAGCCAGTTTCACAACAGCCTACGCACGTATCAAGCTATGGCATCTGTTACATTCTCTTGGGCGGCGGGTTCTGTACGCTGATACAGATAGTGTAACATTCACGGAGAGGGAAGGTGAATATATACCTCCTATTGGGGAATTCCTTGGAGAGTTGACTGACGAGATCAAGGATGAATATGGAGGCAACGTATACGCCGATTCTTTTGTCTCAAGAGGCCAAAAACTTACGGTGTACGCGTGAGGGTGGGGGATGAGTACAAGCACATCATGAAGGCTAAAGGCATCACGCTTAACCATGCCAATTGCCAGATCGTCAACTTTGAATCGCTCAAGATCTAGTAAGCTTAGAAGACGATGGTAATGAGGGTGAACAGCCACCCCACTTGGTTGTGGGAACTCAACTTCCGAGCACAGAAATTAGGGGGCGTGAAGGTACTTAGGTTTGCCGTAACACCTACAGGAAACAATACCAGATGCCGTACCCTTTGGATACTGTATCGACTAGATACATCCCTTGTAATGCTTAGCCGTATTTAATTATGTATGTATCTGTCACATCTTTCTTTTATTATAGGTTCTTTGTACCACTGTTTACCATGCACTTTTAACCATTTTCTGTGTATTGTATTTGTACTGATAATAAATTTCTTGTTTTGTATTAGATTGCTTTTCATTCTAACGGCCTTCATTATATTAGTTATGGAGAAATAAAAGCTATATATGTACACAGTCATTAATAATGCAGGGTTTTTCCACAGTTCATTAATGACGTAGACTTAGTCTCAGTATTAACCCTTTCTGTGCCAGCGATTCCATATGGCATCATCAACAAAAAGTACGTGTAATTTCCTCAGATTAGCTTCAATGATGGCTTATAGCATTTAAATATAACAATTAACTGTATAGCAATATCTGGTAGTTTTTTGGACATTGGCCTGAGCATTTAGAACCCCAAAAGAGATGTAGAAACTGTATGAAGGGCTACTCTCGTCTATAATGCAGAAAGTGTGATGTACCATTATGTTTAACAAACGACAAAAACTGCTTTAATGCATTCCATTCGATGCAGTATTCTACCGTTGTGTTTAGCAAAGAACAAATGTTGTTATTATTTGTTTCATTTAAAGTACCAAAGTTATGTTAGTGTCTCTTATTACTTGATAGCGTCAATGGAGTCATAAAATTTCTAGTGTAATTAATTAAATAAATTTCTAAACAAAGTTTTGTTTATGTTTCTATACCTATTTCTAACATTTTTAAGTGTTAAATTTTTTTTTAGCTCAAAACAATAATTTGGGACAGAAAGGGTTAATATTGCAGACATCATCATCGCTCTGTGCAATACATGTCAATCAAATAAGTACTTACAGAGCCGAATAAACGCCTGATGTTTTCCACATTCAGTAGTAATGACGATAAGACAGCTAATATTATTTGAAGTCATTTTATAATCAAGGTTTTAATCTTCCTGCAAGCGTTTGAAGAGTTTGTTAAGTATACATTCGCTTAGTATGAAAACTTAAAATATGTCTACATGAATAAGATGGCTACTTATCTTCTCATAGTCAAATTTCAGTTGAAGCCTATACATGTATGTGTCGTGTGTTGAAATCTTCTAGCTCATTACAATGTCGTTATTTTACTGAGGTTGCTGCTCAAACGAAAACTCGTTTAAATGATAAGAATATGTAATATAACAGTGGATACAAAAGGCTACAAACAACAGCAGTCACGATGGCTCATAAGCAGGGCCGCCGAGAGGGCGGGGAAGCCGGGTTAAATCCCCGGGGCCCGGACTTCTAGGAGGCCCAGAAAGAGGGGGGGATAAAATCTAAAAATATTAATAAAGCAATTGATTAAATAACAGAGAGGAAATATAATTAATGAACATACATTTTATAGAGATTAATTATCATAATCAAACTGAAACATAAAATATTACCTGCGGTCCACCAATGCCCAAGACCGACTGACAGATCTGGGAACCATTGTAATTGAAAGCCAGTTAGCCCGTACTTTAAATTTCATCAGAATCATTTACCACTTTGCTGAGAGAAGGCAAAGAAAGTACACTTCTAATTATGAAAATCTTGCATTACACAATTGTCTTGCCTGCATGGACTGATACTACATTTGTAAATTATATGGTGATAGAATTAATATAATTGATTAAAAAAATAAAATGGTCATTTTATTCTGAGTTGTTTATTCATACTGTATGTTTTGAATAGTGACTTGGACATATAATCAGTTTGCTTGTTATGTACACAAAAAACATTCATAATAAAATACTGAGTAAACAGGGGGACCCATATATCAGTCCTTCCCCGGGGCCCGGGGCAGCTCTCGACGGCCCTGCTCATATGAGAATGTTGTTTTAGGAAGCTCTGATAAAAGATGTAAGAAAATTAAAAAGGTAAATGAAAGTTTTAAAGCATAGCATAGGAGAGAGATTGGAAGGAAAGAGAAAATTTCACAATACTTTTATGCGGTATAAATGTTTCTAATGGGGATTTAAGACAAAGTAAGCAGCTGGTCTCTTTTAAAGGAGCCGATTGAATTACTTTGAAATACGTTAGTGACATTCCACCCAACAAATTAACTATACGTCTGAATGACAAACGTTTAGTTTCATTAAAATTAAGATGCTTACCCGCTAATTTGAGAGCAATACCCTGAGTGCCCCTACATTTCTGCAGTCAAAATGTTTTTAGCCATCGAGATTATCAAAATCTTTATTCATTATATATATATATATATATATAATATATATATTATATATATATATGGGAGTGAACTCGGAATGGTTCCCTGAGGTTTTTTATGATACACACAGACCGTGCATGGGAAAATTAAATCCACTATAGTCCGAATAATTAACGGTAAATGACAAACACTATAGTTTTTTTCTTTTTTATGATGTTAGCCCAACGTGGGCAACGAGTCACTCGCAAACATCATGAAACGGACTATGTGCCTTGAAAAGTGGACGCTCAATTCTGCCAGTTGAGGTTTAAGTTTTGGTTTTTGGCTAAAAATATAATAGTTACCCCTTTTTCTTTGATGTATTCAATCCGACGTGAATGCAACAAGTCATTTGCTAAATTGAGGTTCTAAATGTAGCGGGGCTAGGCTGCTTTAAACCCTAGATCCTGTCCCGAAGCTGGATCCTATCTGCCTATGATAGGCCTACCGGGGAACTTCCACTTACAAAAAGGTAACGCGCCGTATGCTTTACCTCAAGGGTGGTGTGAAAACAACATATATTTCTTATTTTGTGTCTGATTTTCAACTTATGGTAGGGACCCCTAAAAATTAATTTTTTCAATTCAAAATTTGCATGCATTACTTTTTTACCAAAGTGGCCGAAAAAATGTTGTTTTAGGAAAACAAATTTTAGGAAAACAAATTTTCCTAAATTTTAGGAAAATTTTAGGAAAACAAATTTTGAATCACCCTAATATATATATATATTATATATATATATATATGCACACACACACACACACATTAACTTTGCAAACATTAAATGGTTTATAGGTGAATTAATGATGTAAACTGTTTTTAAAATATGAACTACAGATGAAGTGAAAACCTAATGATGATACAGTCCTAGATTAGTTTAAGCGATGTATTTATAGCCTTGAGGTGTGCTTCGGTCAGGACAACTAATCTTTCACGAGTGTTGTCGTTCATCGTTCGTTCTCTATGTTTTCCCCTTTATTGCCTATTTCTCTGCGATACACGATCTGCATATTTGTCGTGGATAAAACATGGTGGAAGGACACCTCAGTAAATATATACATAAACCGTTACTCGTTTGTGTGTGTGTGTGTGTACAGACACACACACACACACACACACACACACACACATCATCAGAAGTCTGATGTGTGAGAATGTTGGTTCCCCTGCAGCTAGAAAGCTAAACTAAAGGGGCCGCGAACACGACGGAACGAGCCGGAACGCTGCGTAAAAAGTGCCATGAAATTTTTCCTACTCAACATCCTGTCAGGGAATGTTTGTTTGTTTGTTTCGAAACCTCATAAAGGAAAGCGAGGGTGAATTTTTTTTAATATCTCTCATGAAGGACGGCGAAGAGGAAATTTTTCAAATTGATCCAATTTCCTCGGACTAAATGTGAGCATAATACTCCATTATTTACACTTGGAAAATAATGAGAAACTAGCTCTAAATCTTACTCTGAACCATATAAACCCCCAAACAACAGTGGAAAGTAGAAAAGGAAGCCTGTTGTGTTCCCAAACTAAAGGCTAGACAGGGAATATCCTTAACCCTGAAAGAAAATAGTTTTGTTGTAAGAAGACCAAGACTGTTTAATCAGCTGCCCAAAGAACTAAGGAACACGAGTGGTGTTGCGGTGAACATCTTCAAAAGAAGATTAGACGCCTGGCTCAGAACAATCCCCGATGAGCCCGGCGTACCTGGCCAACTCGAGAGGAGGGGCGACAAGCTTGACTTTCGTGAAATGCGGAATCATCGCACGGAACATTTGAAAGGTTGAAAGGTATTTACACAGGGTGTCCCAGAAGTCTGGACTCATAGGGAAAATATACATTATATTTTTAAAGTGAAACACACATTTCTCATGTCAGTTTTACATATTTCAGGAAAGAACATATCCTGATGGCTTAGTATTGATACATGTTTCCAAAAAAAACAGATGGAGGCGTGTCAGTTATTTCACAAACATGCCTCCGTTTGGCTTTTTTCGGAAACATGTAGCAATACAAGTTTCACCTTCTCTTGATTGGTATACTGAGCCATCAGGGTATTATTTTTCCTGAAATATGTAAAATTGACATTAGAAATGTGTTTGTTTCACTTTAAAAATATAATGTCTATTTTCCCTATGAGTCCAGTCTTCTGGGACGCCCCTATATACTGTATATATATATATATATATATATATATATATATATATATATATATATATATATATATATATATATGCAGTAAAATCACAAAATAACACGTGATCTTATTAATAAGCAAACAACCACAGGGAAAAAGGAAAAAAGAAACACGAATTCCGCGCGCTTTCGTGATATATTCACATTTCAAGGACAAGAAAGAAATAGGAAATGTATATATAGAAATGTGTGTATATATATATATATATATATATATATATATATATATGAAAATTATTTCACGAAAGTAACACGTGAAAAATATTTATGATGAATAAAACCACGAAGGAAAGGAAACAGAAGGTGCTCAAGCGCTTTCGTCTAATGACATCCTCAGGAACACTGAAGTACATAAAGAGTTACAGCCTATATATAGGTTACAAAAAAAATATATATATGTATATACAATAAACGGAGAAAAAAAATAAAGGATTGTGGGAGGAGCATACAAATTTGTAAGGAAAAACTACCGATTTTAGCACTTTGCCCGAATCCAACACAAGATCAAATGAATTGTTTCCATCCAATGTTATAGTTAATTAAAAAAAATAATAAATTGAAAAATAAAAATAAAACTTGTAAGAGGAGCATACAAATTTATACTGGAAATCTGTCCAGGTTTCAGCACTCTGCCCTTCTTGTCTGAGTCCGATATATATAAAAATAAGTTGAAAAATAAAAATTATTAGAGAAGTATACAAGTTTACCAAAGGTTTAGCACTCTACCCTTCTTC
Organism: Bathynomus jamesi; assembly: GCA_023014485.1. Taxonomy (NCBI): domain Eukaryota; kingdom Metazoa; phylum Arthropoda; class Malacostraca; order Isopoda; family Cirolanidae; genus Bathynomus; species Bathynomus jamesi. The sequence continues at coordinate 978,233 of JAJOZX010000038.1, forward strand.
TCTAAATCCGTTCTGAACGAATTCAAAACAACGGGATCGAGTTGAAAAAGACCTTTGCTTATGTTGAAGTTATTTGTAAGTTGGATAATGGCAGACTGAAGAATATTTCTATTAACAATGTTGCTAGAATGAAACAAAACTGAAGCATTATTCCAATCAATACAGTGGGATAACTCTGACAAATGGACAAAAAGGGCACTGGACGACTGTACCGTTCTAACGAAATATTGATGCTGTTTTACACGTGTGTGAAAATCCTTTTCCGTCTGACCTATGTAAAAGGAATCACATTGTTTACAACCAATTTTATAGATAATGCCTGAATTATTGGTAGGGCTATTTTTTACTATGATATTTTTCACAATATTGTTATATGAAAATACTACATTAATATCCAAAAGTTTAAGTACATTAGGAATGTCTAAAAAGTTCGGGAAAAATGGAAGCCCAGGTTTTAAGTTTAGTATCTATCGGAAAAAACAAACAATTTGTCCTACGTACACTTTCACTCGGGACATGACACCCCGAGTAAGAAGGCCATTTTTTCTTCAATGTTTCTCCCCGCCCTTAGGATCGCCAGTCCGGAATACATCGATGCCGAATTGGAAAAAATCAACGGTATTCGAAGTGATCTGTGTTATCCACCTGCGTTTATGGAATCTTGTCTCAACAAGGCAAAACGAACCTTCTATCGTGTGAATAATAACACTCGTACTTTGTCAAAGAATATTTTAGTACTTCCATTTTTCCTGGGCTTTTTAGGCATTGCTAATGTATTTAAACTTTTGGATATTAATGTAGTATTTTCATATAACAATATTGTGAAAAATATCATAGTAAAAAATAGCCCTACCAATAATTCAAGCATTATCTGTAAAATTCGTTGTAAAAAATGTGATTCCTTTTACATAGGTTAGACGGGAAAGGATTTTCAGACACGTGTAAAACAGCATCAATATTCCGTTAGAACGGGACAGTCGTCCAGTGCCCTTTTTCTCCATTTGTCAGAGTTATCCCACTGTATTGATTGGAATAATGCTTTAGTTTTGTTTCACTCTAGCAACATTGTTAATAGAAATATTCTTGAGTCTGCCATTATCCAACTTACAAATAACTTCAACATAAGCAAAGGTCTTTTTCAACTCGATCCCGTTGTTTTGAATTCGTTCAGAACGGATTTAGACAAGAAGGGTAGAGTGCTAAACCTTTGGTAAACTTGTATACTTCTCTAATAATTTTTATTTTTCAACTTATTTTTATATATATCGGACTTAGACAAGAAGGGCAGAGTGCTGAAACCTGGACAGATTTCCAGTATAAATTTGTATGCTCCTCTTACAAGTTTTATTTTTATTTTTCAATTTATTATTTTTTTTTAATTAACTATAACATTGGATGGAAATAATTCATTTGATCTTGTGTTGGATTCGGGCAAAGTGCTAAAATCGGTAGTTTTTCCTTACAAATTTGTATGCTCCTCCCACAATCCTTTATTTTTTTTCTCCGTTTATTGTATATACACACACACACACACACACACACATATATATTTTTTTTGTAACCTATATATAGGCTGTAACTCTTTATGTACTTCAGTGTTCCTGAGGATGTCATTAGACGAAAGCGCTTGAGCACCATTCTGTGTTTCCTTTCCTTCGTGGTTTTATTCATATATATATATATATATATATATATATATTATACACCCACACACACACACACACACACACACACACACACACACACACACATACACACTCTTGTCTTGATGTCTTCGAATGACTGTTCAGGATTTCCCGTTTTTGGTATTTTTTGTCACTTGTAAAACGAATGATAAAAGAAATAATACTGTGTAATAATTTAGATGACAAAACAATAGCTTAAATTTAATGGAAAAACCCAATTCAGTGAAATCACGAATGAGTGTGATAAGATAGTTTCATTTCACTGTTCGTTGCTTTTCCAAAATGAGACGGAAAATATTGTAGTTTCATTCTTTTTTGCCGCGATGACAATAAGGAATCATAGTCATGGAATGATGATGATAGTGTATAAGGGTATCGAATAGGAGTGCCAGTCGATCATGAAGCATTTTTTTAGCTGATTGCAAAGCAGAAATAAGCATTTCCCCCAAATTGTAATAACTACAGGATACATCAAAAGGGATGTCATCGTGCGTGTTACGGAACTTCGTTCCTACATGTATATACATAAGTAACCTTCATTACTTTACATCTTATCTTAGTATAGTGAAAGTAATGACGTGGGACACGATTGCCATTGTAAGGTAAGGAAGTAGAAAGAGGTATTCTGGGCAGCCTTGTGATTAAGATGCTGGGCTGCTGATCGGAAGGGCGTGAGATCGAGTCCTGGCGAAGACTGTAATTTCTGACTTTCCTGGTGGGTCGTGACTCGGATTCCACGTCAATCTGTAGATTTAAGGTGGGGCAACGAGCTTGACCTTCGTCAGAATGAACAATTCGGGCAGAAATAAAACCAAGGTTTTACCCCTGTTAAAGAACATTTTCTAAGCCATGCTTTCGCTAAACAGCTATTCGTCTTCAACTTTGACTCTAACATTAAATAAAGCAAAGTATTAGATAACTTCTGAACCAATGGTACACGTACCAATGGTAAAAGAGCTTCTCTTAGGGGTATACGCATGGTAAGGAAAAGGATTCTTTTGAAGCACAAACACCAACAGTTAATGCATTCACTTTTTGTTGCGTACAGGTTTTCCTCAATATTGAAAAAAGTCTGTAAAGCAAAGGTTATGCAACAAAGGGCTGAATATATATTCATAGATGCAACAAATCTATATGTGTATATCCAACAAAAATGTGAAAACCTATCCAATTCTATTATAATTCTTCTTGCTCTTTCTGGCATCTAGCTAAGAACCTCTCCAACAACTTTAACAACTTTACTTCCTCTTCTTTCCCTCCTCTGTTCCATTCCGACGGCTTAATTGCCGTCTCTTCTCCTGATGAAGCTGAACTCTTCGCTTAGACTTTCGCCTCCAGCTCAACCCTCGACGATTCCGGTGCTCTTTCTACATCTCTCTCCGACTTAATTATGTCTGAACTTAGAATCTCTCCCAAAGATGTTCTTTCTAGTCTATCTGCGCTCAACTCGACGAAGGCGTACGGTCCTGATGGAGTTTCTCCTGTTGTTCTAAAGAACTGTGTTTCTGTGCTGACACCCTGCCTCAGCAAACTCTTTCGTCTTTGTCTTTTATCTATACTTTTCTTTCCTGCTGGAAATTCGCTTTCGTTCAGCTTGTCCCAAAGAAGGGTGACCGCTCTCAACCCTCCAACTATCGTCCAATTGCTTTGACTTCTTGCCTTTCTAAAATTTTTTAATCTATCCTTAATAGGAAGATTCTTAAGCACTTCTCTTCTCACAATCTTCTTTCAGATTGTCATTATGGGTTCCGCAAGGGACGCTCTACTGGCGATCTTCTTGTATATCTCTGACTCTTGGTCATCCTCCTTTTGGGATTTCGGTTAAACTTTTGCAATTTCGCTAAACATATCAAAAAGGTTTTGATTGAGTCTGGCACAAATCTTTAATTTCGAAATTGCCCTCCTTCGGCTTCTATCCTTCTATCTATGCCTTCCTCTCTAATTTCCTTTCTATCTGATCTATAGCTACGGTTGTAGATGTCAACTGTTCTTCTACTAAAACTATTAATAGTGGTGTTCCTCAGGGTTCTGTCCTGTCACCCAGTCTTTTCCTTTTATTTATCAATGATCTATTAGGTCGCACTTCCTGTCCTATTCACTCATTTGCCGATAATTGTACTTTTCATTTCTCCACCCGTTTCAGAAAGCGTCTCTCTCAACAGTCACTCCATGATTCGCGAAGGGCGGCTATGGTACACCTGACCTCTGATCTTTCTACTATTTGTGACAAAGAAAACCTTGTTGCTTTCAATGTCTCAGAAAATGTTTCTCCATCTGTCTACTTATCACAATCTTCCACACGACTATTCCCTTACCTTCAGTAATACACAACTCAATCCTTTCTTTTCTCTTAACATTCTTGGTGTTTCCTTTTCTCGTAATCTTTCCTGAAAAGATCACATATACTCTCTTTCCAAAACAGCTTCGAAGAGGTTAGTTGTGTTGTACCGCCTCCGCAGTTTCTTCACCCCTACTCGGTTGCTCTCTCTGTACACTGTGTACAGGGGTCTTGTCCGCCCTTGTTTGGAATACGCTTCTCATGTGTGGTGTGACTCAACCCACACAGCTCTACTTAGCCTGGTGGAATCAAAGGCTTTTCGTCTCATCAATTCCCTGCCTCTTACCGACTGTCTTTAATCCTTCTCTCTTTCCCGCAATGTTGCCTCACTCTCTCTTTACTATCGCTATTATAACGGACATTGCTCTTCTGAACTCTCTAACTGCATGCGTTAGAGAGTTCCTTTTCTGTCCAATTCTGTCACGCAAGGGTTAATCGATATTTTCACTCTTTCATCTACTCAATCGGTGAACTCTGGAACAATTTTCCTCAGTCCATCTTTCTCTCTGTCCATGACCTCCAATCTTTCAAACGTAGTGTTCAGGCATCTCGAAAACCCTGGACCTTGATTTTGGCTCTTTTGTTTTTTTTTCTTCTATGGGAGCGGTGTTTTTGCGGGCAATTACCCTTGTCCCCTCCTTCCCGAATAAAAAAATATGTATATGCCGACTAATGTCATTCTCCCGCCGTGACATTTAATCTATTTAGATTAAATGTCACGGCTTAGATTAAGTTAGATTAGGTAAAGTTATTTTTAGGAGGGTAGACAGAATATCTCGTCGACCAAATGGGTTTATGTCTTGTACACGTGCCCATTTGGGTGATATGGGGTTTGTCACTCACATCAGTCACATAATGTAAGTGCTAAGCTTCATGTTTACTTCCACATAATGTTTAAATGCAATTGAGATACGTCATTATACTTACTACTGGGAAAGACTTCGTAAACTAAATATGTACTCCTTGGAAAAAAAGAAGAGAGGGGTACATTATAATCTACATATGGAAAATGATCGAAAAACTGGTACCAAACCTCAAACTAAACCCAATTACCATCCAAATAACGCTGGAAAACGGGAAAGGCAGAATGTATAGTGTTCCCAAATTAAAGACCCGACAAGGGACCTCCTCAACACTGAAGGAAAATAGTTTGGTTGTCAGGGGTTCAAGACTTTTTAACCAGCTTCCAAACGACCTTAGAAACTTTGTTATAATCGACAAAGTTGAAGTCTTCAAAAGAAGACTAGATGCCTGGCTCAGGACGGTACCAGATGAGTCGGGTGTACCTGGCGCAAGAGAGCAACTCGCTTCTCCACCAAGCCAGGCCTAGAGGCGGGGCCACCAGCCCGACTTTCCTGTGAAGAGAGACCAACGCACGGAACTGCAACGAGGTTACGAGTTTACAAGGTACAATTTTGAATTGAAAAGTGGATATGTATGGAATTAAAGTAATTTAATATTGGGCGCCGTATGCATTTCAAAAGCAGAAAATCCAAGTTGTGCGCGGCCTACGTGCGAGTGGAAATTATCTGACACTCTTCAAGGCGGATCTATGCATTTCAGCAAAGGGGGGTCCAAAGAAAAAAGGGCAGCCCCCTAAATTAAAACGTCACAGTACTAAAAATTGTTTTATTAGATCAGTCTCATTGAAATATGTTACAAAATAAAAATCTAATTTGGGTACAACAGTTAGAAAATTTTTCAAACAATTACAAATGTCTTACCAATTAAAAGAACTATCCAGTCATGTAGCCAGAACTTCCCAAGGGGGGCCGTCGAAATTATAGAAAGGCGGACCTTTTGGTGCAACAACCTAGTCACTGCGTTGAGGGTTTAGAGTAGTTTAGAGAAGTTTGTGAAGTTTCAAAAAAAAAATGCAAAAAAAAAATGCAAGTGTTTATTTACTAAATGATGTTGTATATTATAATATCACATCATAAGTTATAACTATAGTTGCAAAAGTGGACCTTTCATGTCAAGGGGGGATCGAACGGGGGGGGGGGAGCGTTCTATCCCCCCCTGACTACGGGCCTGCTATCAGAATAAGATGAAGATAAAAATAGTGATATGGTTGCACCATTACTAAGGGCACCTATGAAAACCATTACAACTACAAATTTGGAAGTACATGTATACGGATAAAGACTCAAAATAGAATTTGAATAAATAAAATAACCATGATCTACTTACAAAAACAAAATTTGTTTTCAGAAGCATACACATTACACATCATTCAAATAGGGCACTTGCAAGAAATTGAGGGGGGTCCGGACGTCGCCCCCCCCTCCCCGCTAGATCCGCCCTTGCTCTTTTAAGAAAATGTTACGATACTGTGTAACAGAACTCAGATAAAATTTTCGTTTATCTCGTGCCCATCCGAAATCTGTGGAAATTGTCGTCATTGTTATTTCTTCTTACGTCACCATTCGTGTAAATGTTTTTATGGATGTCAGATGTTGAAAATAAAATTGGTTTGACGAAAATTAGCCTTGTTAAAAATTTAATATCTGCATAAAATGAAACTTTAAAATAAAATAATAAATACAGTATATACTGTAATTGGAAATTTTATGATTGCTATGCTTTTACCATAATCCTTATAAAATAAATTCACAAACACACTACAATATATATATATATATATATATATATATATATATATATATATATGCAATAAATTTAGAGCTCTTGGTATATGTTTTATAAAAATTTAATGCATGCCTAAATGGCGACAACAGTCACACAATAACAATATTATTTGCCCTAGTGTTTTACTATGACTACCGTCATAGTCATTTACTATGACTACGGTACTGAAGAAAGTTAGACTACTTTCGTCTGAAATGGTATGCCTAATTATTTTAAACTAAAGTCCTGAAGGAAGACTTAGCTATAGAGCCTATCCTGAAATAAAATATTTCAAATTCAAATTAATTCATTGTTTTATAATATAAAACAATGAATTAAATTGAATTTGAAATATTACAAAATTTTATAACACCTTTTTTTTCCAGATCTATTAAAATAAAATAATAACATAGATTATAACCTATGCCAGGGGTAGCCAACCCGAGGCACGCGTGCCACTAGTGGCACGCGGACGACGAAGAATTAGCTGCGAGTGATTGTAATGAACAGAAATTTTTTTTAAAATAATTTATTTTATAATTTATGGACGCTAAAATATTCAAGTTAGCACATTCCACAGAAAAAGGTTGGCCACTACTGTGTCCTATGCTATTATTTTAATAGATCTGGAAAGGATAAAACGGTGTTATAAAATTTGTTAATACATGAAAGTTAATGCAAATTCATGAAATAATATATGTTAGAGGATTATGTGTGTCAAAGGTTTAAGGGAAACTTAAGAAGTTAAAGCTTACCTAACTTGGCCTAATTAGGACTTAAAGTTTGAAAGTATTTGTGTTTGTAGCTTATATTAGCTGTATTATTTCTCATTTGCAGAAAGCTATATTTACTTGTAAGAGAATAACTAATAAATCTGAATTACTGGGTATGTATAATTATTGACATATGCAACCCAAAAATGAGCAACCAATAAATAATACTATTAAGTAAACAGTCCAGGGACCATTAAGAAATTCGCACCTAGGTTAGATCCCATTCTCCCGACACTGGAAGGACATTTTTATTAAAGGGACCCGCTTAAAGTACATTCGCACAAATTTAAAACTATCTTCTTGTTCTATACATACAGATTCTGTTATTTTTTTGCATAATTATTACATTTATTATTAAATTTATTACATTTAATATTGCATTATTATTTATTACAGAAATCATAAATTTATTATTACATTGATTATTACACTGTTGTTTATTATACAGAAATTGTAAACCGAAAAACGAATGAAAAAGGCGAGAAGGAAACAATCCAGAGAACATTAAGGAATTCGCACCTAGGCACATTTATTATTATTACCTTTGCACTAATTAGTACATTTATTTTATTACTTTTATTGTTACATTTATTGCATTTATATTTATTTCCACATTTATTTCTTCCATTATTACATTTACATTTACGTTTATTATTCCATTTACATTTTACCGAAAGAAAAAAAAAACGAATGAACCAAAAGCGAGTAAGAAAACAATCCAGAGACCTTTAAGAAATTCACACTTAGGTTACAACCCGTTCACCCGACGCCGTAAGGGATTTTTTGACCAAGAATCTCATTAAAATTATCTTCTTGTTCTATATATACAGATTCTATTATTTTTCTTTTGACATAATTATTACATTTTATAAAGTACTTTACTCGATTCCCAATCCATAGCATGATTATTTTGGCTGGCGTGATAAAAAATGGCATTATTAGTATTACAACTTCTGAAGGCATATTTGTGTTCTTTAATACGGGTTTCAATATTTCTTCCAGTTTCTCCTACGTATACTAAATCACAACTTTTACAGGGAATGCTATAGACAGAGGCTTGTTCCTGTTTTGCAACGTTATTCCTAGCCAATTTACTTTTCACGGTAGACGAATATTTGAACGCCAAAGCAAACTTAAAATCTTTCGTCAACGGTTTTACTCTTTCTAAGCCGGCAATGTAAGGCAAACTCACATATTGTTTTTGGTTAACTGAAGGTTCCGGAGGCGCATAAAAAGATTTTCTGGCTTTAAAATACGCCTTTCTGATAAACCACTCAGGATATTTTAAATCCTTAAAAATGTTCCAAATCTTTGAATATTCCGGGTCCAGCAAATGTGGGTTACACATCCTGAGTGCTCTTAGAAACATGGAAGAAATAATTGAACTTTTAACTCCTTCATCATGATATGAAAAATAATGAATGTACGAATTACAATGAGTAGGTTTTCTATAGACCGTGAAATTGGACTTTCCGCTTTCGTTAATTAATGACCAAAACATCTAGAAAAGGTAATTGTTTGTCGTTCTCCCATTCATATTTAAATTTAATAGAGGGAAGAAAATTATTTAATGACTGAAAGAAAGTGTCAAAGTTGTTCCAGTGGTCAGGCCAAAATGAGAAAATATCATCTACATAACGAAACCAAATTAGATTCCTGGAACATACTGTATTATTTGCAACAATTCCGACTCATAATATTCCATGTATAATGTACCCAGTACTGGGGATAGAGGGGACCCCATTCCCATACCAAAACGTTGCACATAAAATTCTTCACCGAAGGAGAAGGCATTGTTGGTGACACAGAGTTTTATCAGTTCTAAAAATACAGGTGTGGGCATGTCTAGTTCTACGTTACATATTGACAATTTTCTATCTAAAAAAGTAAGTACATCATCAATGGGAACTTTCGTAAACAAGGACTCAACGTCAAAACTGATCATTCTGCCCCGCTTTAAATCTAAGGACGTAACTTTATTAATAAAATCATAGGAATTAGTGATGTGCGAGCCTGAAAATTTACCAACTAATGGGGACAATTTATCTGCAAGAAATTTAGATAACCTCTAACTAAAGGAACCCCTGTGTGAAATAATGGGACGGAGTGGTATATTAATCTTATGGGTTTTGGGTAAGCCATAAATGTGGGGGAGTTTGGGACTAATCTGTAGAAATCTTTTAGGGTCAATCTCCTGGACATCTTTTAATAAGTTCCTGATAGTTTTGTTGAATTCAGCAGAAAGATGCTTTAGGGGGCACGATCTCACTTTGGTGTAGGTGAATTCATCACTAAGTAACGCTTCCATTTTTTGTTTATAATCACACTTGTCCAAAACCACAGTGTTACTTTTGTCCGCTTCAGTGACAAATATTGCTTCGTTCTTCCTGAGCTTGCCTAAAGCTAACCGGAATCTTTTGGGAAACGAGTCCATTGAGTTGAAATGTTCCAGAAACTTGCTCAGAATCAAATCATTTAAACACGGAATATCCACCCTGGAATTAACTACGGAAGACACAAAATCTAAAACAATGTTTTTATCGGGTTTAAGGGCAAAGGACAGCCCTAAATTAAGAACTTCCTTTTCGGATTTGGATAAGACATATGTCGATAAATTTAAAACGGAACCTTCCACCGCACACTTTGATCAAGCACTTTCATCACATAAATTGGATAGCTTTCTGTTAAGTCGTTGTTCAGTGCGTCTAGTCTCCACATCGCATTTATAATCTGCAGTTTCAAACAGCGCCACAAGTAGTTCACACGACACATGCGATTTAAGGACGCGTAGACAATTTCTTAGTTTGAAATACGTATGGTCAATCTCTCTTTTAACACACGGAATACGTTCCTTCAAAATTTCCCTGGTAAAATTCTGAAACGGTGTATGGTCCTTCCTAAAGGTAAATGGTATTAAAGACTTGTTCCCTCTATTAAATTTAAATATGAATGGGAGAACGACAAACAATTACCTTTTCTAGATGTTTTGGTCATTAACGAAAGCGGAAAGCCCAATTTCACGGTCTATAGAAAACCTACTCATTGTAATTCGTACATTCATTATTTTTCACATCATGATGGAGTTAAAAGTTCAATTATTTCTTCCATGTTTCTAAGAGCACTCAGGATTTGTAACCCACATTTGCTGGATCCGGAATATTCAAAGATTTGGAACATTTTTAAGGATTTAAAATATCCTGAGTGGTTTATCAGAAAGGCGTATTTTAAATCAAGAAAATCTTTTTTATGCCCCTCCGGAACCTTCAGTTAACAAAAACAATATGTGAGTTTGCCTTATATTGCCGGCTTAGAAAGAGTAAAACCGTTGACGAAAGATTTTAAGTTTGCTTCGGCGTTCAAATATTCGTCTACCGTGAAAAGTAAATTGGTTAGGAATAACGTTGCAAAACAGGAACAAGCCTGTGTCTGCAGCATTCCCTGTAAAAGTTGTGATTTAGTATACGTAGGAGAAACTGGAAGAAATATTGAAACCCGTATTAAAGAACACAAATATGCCTTCAGAAATTGTAATACTAATAATGCCATTTTTTATCACGCCAGCCAAAATAATCATGCTATGGATTGGGAATCAAGTAAGGTACTTTATAAATGTAATAATTATGTCAAAAGAAAAATAATAGAATCTGTATGTATAGAACAAGAAGATAATTTTAATTTGTGCGAAGGTACTTATAAGTTGGATCCTTTAATGAGATTCTTGGTAAAAAAATCCCTTACGGCGTCGGGTGAACGGGTTGCAACCTAAGTGTGAATTTGTTAAAGGTCTCTGGATTGTTTTCTTACTCGCTTTTGGTTCATTCGTTTTTTTGGTTTTTTTCTTTCGGTAAAATGTAAATGGAATAATAAACGTAAATATAAATGTAATAATGGAAGTAATAAATGTGGAAATAAATATAAATGCAATAAATGTAATAATAAAAGTAATAAAATAAATGTAATAATTAGTGCAAAGGTAATAATAATAAATGTTAAAAAACGTAAATGCAGTAATTATGTAAAAATAATAGAATCTGTATGTATAGAACAAGAAGATAGTTTTAATTTGTGCGAATGTATTTATAAGCGGGACCCTTTAATAAAAAAAAATCCCTTCTGGGGTCGTGGGAACGGGATCTAGCCGAGGTGCGAATTCTTTAATGTTCTCTGGATTGTTTCCTTCTCGCCTTTTTCATTCGTTTTTCGGTTTACAATTTCTGTATAATAAACAACAGTGTAATAATCAATGTAATAATAAATTTATAATTTCTGTAATAAATAATAATGCAATATTAAATGTAATAAATTTAATAATAAATGTAATAATTATGTAAAAAAAATAATAGAATCTGTATGTATAGAACAAGAAGATAGTTTTAAATTTGTGCGAATGTACTTATAAGCGGGTGCCTTTAATAAAAATGCCCTTCCAGTGTCGGGAGAACGGGATCTATCCTAGGTGCGAACTTTTTAATGGTCCCTGGACTGTTTTCCTTCTTGTTTTTGGTTCATTCGTTTTTCTGTATCCACCCGAAGAGGAGGCCAGTGGGCATCAAAACTGTTGTGGAAATAAACTCTGTCTATTAGGGTGGGTTTTAATTATCATATTTTGACCTTCACGTAGAAAAAAGTTAAGTTTTTTGCATTTATTGTGAAACACAAGTTTATTTATGCAGAAACTTGAAATATATTTACAGTATTACGTCGATACAATATATGAGAAAGAGAAAACTTCATCAACTTGAGTAGTCTAAACATCATCATCCTGTTTGCATATGTGTTCTGTGTTTCGTATTTATCAATTATTACGAAAGAAATCTTTTATAACTTGAAGAGCCTAATCATTTTCATTAATCAATAAAGTAACATAAATATCATAAACTGTTGCCGCAAAATAGAAGTCAACATCTTCCTTCCTTGAATAATCAATTTTACAATTAGAAAGAGCTGTTTTGAGCAGAAAACTGAGATTTGTTTAAAAAAAACCTCTGAACAGTTAGCTAGAACAACATAAAAAAAGTGTTAGCAGCTGACGAGGAGGCTTCTAATAGTGGCTGTATCCTCCGGCGCGGGACACGTCAACTTGAAGAAGAGACGACGTCAAACGGAAACATCAACGCGCTGGTGGCCAAACTTCCTCAAATCTCCGTGCAGCGGGCTGTCTACGGTTGACCAGACTGGCAGTCGACGGCCTGTTGCGTGGCATGGTCAGAGTGCCGATCGGCTACCGGGGCCGGACCTATTCTCAGCGTGCTATTTTTTCATTTACTGGGAGCAATTGCGTGTTCCCCGGACTACGTTTACTCTCCGGCGACATTAAGACTAATCCAGGCCCCACTACAACTTACACATGTCACCATACACAAAGACATAGCCACAACAGCACCATGAGACACATACAGAAGTATAATGTTAACATATTACAGTACAACGTAGATGGCCTCACAAACAAAATCATGCAGCTTAGGGAATTCGTACACAAACAAAACATTCACATAGCACTTATACAAGAAACAAAACTAAAACACACACAAAACACCCACCATCCCTGACTTCACGGCGATCCGTCAAGATCGTACTGGGGGTCACGGGGATGGACTCATCACTTACATACTTAAAAGCATTAGCTACACTGATGCCACCCAAAACATTACAAACACAATCCAAGCAGAAAACACGATAGAAATACAGGTAGTTAACATTTAAACACGCGCAAAACACAACACCACACTAATCAACATTTACATCCCACCAGATAGTTCACCTCGGTGCCAGCCAATTACAATCCACAGTTACACAATCTGGCCTCTCTCACTAGTGTCATCTTAGGAGGAGACTTCAACTCTAAAGTCACTAGTTGGTACTTGCACAACCAAAGCAACATCAAAGGCGCCAACATAGCCACACAACTGAACAGCCTCTTCATTCTTAACAATAAAGAAGAACATACACACATACCACATCAAGCAGGATACTCAAACTCCTCCTCAGACATAACGTTCTGTTCCCCCTCACTAGCAACACATACACACTGGAGAACAGAAAAACAACTGTCATCAGACCACCTGCCCAGCATCATTACAACACGTTCTACACTCTGCCCCAGCAGCCTTTGGCACACTTACAGAAATTACAAGAAAGCTGATTGGGAACAGTTCAAAATACAGACTGAGGAACAATTCACCACATTAAACAGCACACCCATCATAAACATCAATACGACACTCAAGACATTTAATCAGATCATCAATAATGCAAACAAATACATACCCAAGGGCAACATTAGGAAATACAGCCCAAATTACACTAGAGAAATAGCCCACCTCATAAGGCAACGTAACAACCTCAAACATAACACACAAACACCACACACAGAAGCCATAAAACAGCAGATACAACAGCTCAACACAGAAATAAACAACAAACTCAAAGAAAAACAAACAGAAACATTTAAGGAATTCATAACAACACTAAACCACTCCACAGATACATCCAAGCTATACAAGACTATAAACAGCATTACCCACTCTAACAGCGGCATTCACACCTCACACGCGGCTATCTGTCGCAGCCAAAACAATATACCAACATATACACAACAAGCTAACATTCTAGTTAATCACTACGCAGAGATAAGTCACTTAAAGAGAGACAACAACCAGAAACACGTAGATAGACAAACAGCCAGACATAAGAAAACCTACAGACTCGACACGACCATTACACCCTTCAATACAGACCAGACCACCAAGATCATCAAAAACATTAAGAATTCGAAGGCTACTGGACCAGACAACATATCTAACATATACCTTAAACACTTGGGTCCACAGGGAATACTAGCTCTCACAAATATCAGCACATATTTATACCAACACTCTATTATTCCTGACATATGGAAACAAGGTAAAATTATTACACTACTCAAACCAAGCAAAAATCCAACAGAACCAGCTTCCTATAGACCCATGACTTTACTATGCACACTTTCCAACGTAACATAAAGACTAATCTTACAAATCATCAACCCACACATACCACTATCGCCTACTCAACATGAATTCAGACCTCACCACTCAATCACGACATTACTCACTAACCTCACACAGCACACCATGGATGGCTTCAACTCCAGACGATCAGCTCAACGTACACTATTAGCAACAATAGACATTAGTAAAGCATTTGATGCTATCCCACGTTTCCCTCTCATAAACAAAATACCCAACATAAACATGCACAATAACACCAAAAGGTGGCTGAGCAACTATCTTTCAGGAAGATACTCACATGTCACATTTAATGGCAAGTCATCCAAAAACAAGCTTTTTCCGAACGGGGTCCCTCAAGGCTCTGTTCTCTCACCAACACTCTTCAACTTATACATACATGACATTCCAACACCCATAGATAACAAACTTACCTTATCATCATATGCAGATGACATCACTCTAACATCCACCCACAACAACATCGACACCGTTACAAATAACCTACAAATATACATAAACAGTATACAAGACTGGCTCACACAAAATACTCAAAGTAGCGCCCACAAAATCAACCACCACCTTGCTAACAAGCAACACAAAATAACACCAGATAACTCCACAGCTTACACTAAACAACACCTACATTCCACACACTCACAGGACCAAAATACTTGGGGTCACATACAACACATCATTATCTTTTGCAAACCACATTCAGGACATTAAAAACAAATGTACGTCAAGACTTAACACGCTTAGAGTACTAACAGGCAGAAACTTTGGACACTAGCAGGAAACATCACTCATATACAAACAATATATTCGCTCAGTTATGGATTATGCTAGCCCATGCTGGGCACCCATTATCCCAAACACACACATAAACACCTTACAGACAATACAAAACAACGCACTTCGTATTATTACAGGATGTACTCAAACAACACCAATAGAACACCTGTGTGGGGCCGCGCAGTTAATTTTCCGCATTTATATTATTTTTATATTAGTTACCGACAAACCAATTTTGCGCGTTACCAAATTGTATATATTTTATCATTGTGTAATTTTAAGAATCATATATAATCTTTATAAATAAGTATTGTACATAAATTTATATATATATTTTAATTAATTCAGCTGTATATAAATAACAAAATCTTCTGTAAAATAACCCAGCCAACCAAGAACTCAATAAACTCTGAAAACGACCGGCTTTTCCTTCAAGACGCCAACCCCAAACGACAGGGAGAGAAGAGGACACGAGAGGCCCCTAAAAGAGATACCCAACAAAGCGATAGCTGCCTCTCGTATCCTTCATTCTTCCCGGCAACTACAAGTAGTACCAAGAAGGAACCAGCTACAATTGGTGACCCCGGAGTGACCCGAAGCAGCCAGCGGAAGCAGCATCCTTCAGTCGCCGGGCGGAACAAACCGAAGCCACGCCTCTTCGCCGCCCACCCGTAGTAGCCGGTCGGAACCAAAGCAGCAGACCCGAATTACATTCCCGCAAGATGGAATCTGTTGAATCAGGAGTGCACCATGTCACCATCAAGCCACCCACGTTCTCTGAAGCGTCGGCCGCAGGATGGTTCTCCATCATGGAGGCACAATTCCACATTTCCAGAATAACATCCGAAGAGACCAAATTTTTCCATGTTCTAGCCTCGTTACCCCCCGAAGTCGTCTCACGAATTTCAGCAGCAACTCTCTCCAACAAGTCGTACACCGATTTAAAAGAAGAAATCGTGAGTCATTACGAAAAGACGAAGCCAGAACTCTTCGAACGACTCATCTCCAACACTCCTCTCACTGGAAAGCCCTCCCAATTCCTTCAAGATATCCACCAAACGGCACTGAAGGTGGGCGTCAGCGATGATTTGGTGAAGCATAAATTCATCCAGGCGCTCCCATCCTCAATAGCGCCCGTCGTAGCAGCACAAAAGGAGCTGACGCTAACTCAACTCGGCAAACTAGCCGATGAGTTAATACCGTTCGCTCAACAAAGCTGCTACGCGGCGCCAACGTCAACTCGAGCCAATACAAGCCCAAGAACGAATATCCCCATCGGCCTAAAACCCTTCAGCGAGAATCAGCGGCCGGTGGTGTGCCGCGCGCACCTTTATTATGGCCCCCAAGCAAGGACCTGCAGGCCATGGTGCAAGTGGCCAAATAAAGATGACGCCAAGCTGCTCCCCTCGTCACGCCCAAATTCAAGATCTTCCTCACCATCAAGAGAAACGTCGGAAAACTAGATAAGCAGGCTGTGATTAACGCGACGTCCGGCCTGCCGCTGATCTCAGTCGCAGCTCGCATCGCCAGTCTGAAGGTCAATTTTATCATTGACACAGGAGCGAGCATCTCAATTTTACCACCAACTTGTGTCAATGATTGTCAACTCCACCCAACCGCAGTAAAGATTTCCACCGCAAACGGTCAGCCGCTCGAAATATTCGGAGAAGTAACACTGGACATATCAATTCCTAAATTACGAAGAATATTCAGGTGGCCATTCGTCGTCGCCCAAGTCTCCAGTCCACTTCTCGGCGCCGATTTTCTATCCCATTATGACATCCTTGTGGACTGCAAGCATGGCATTTTGAAGGATAGAGCAACAACTCTTCAAGCCACTACTAAACCTGTGCAATCCAAAGACCTTCACCTCATCAATATTAACCCTACCGACAAATTACCTCAAGAAATCAGGAACCTGCTTGACAAGTACTCCTCACTACTGAAACCAGCTCAACCGCAGAAAGTTTCCACCAACACTGTCAAGCATACCATCGACACTGGCAGCGCACCACCAGTGTTTGCAAGCCCTCGACGTCTTCCACCCGATAAATTATCCTCAGCTAAGGCTACTTTCAACAACTTACTTCAAGATGGAATTATAGAACCCTCAAAATCACCATGGGCCTCACCGTTACACCTCGTTCCGAAGAAGATACCAGGCGAATGGCGGGCGTGTGGTGATTATAGAAGCCTAAACGCTGTCACGAAACCGGACAGATATCCACTTCCTCATATAAGAAGTCTGTCAACATCTCTGCACGGAAAATCATGCTTTAGCAAAATCGATCTAGTCAGAGCATATCACCAAATTCCAGTCCACCCAGAAGATATCGAGAAAACGGCTATAACAACTCCATTTGGTTTATTTCAGTATTTATACATGCCATTTGGTTTAAGAAACGCCCCTGCAACATTTCAACGCTTCATGGATACAATTTTCAGAGGAGTTGACTGCGTATTTGTGTATCTCGACGATATTTTAGTCCATTCAAATAACGCAGTTGACCATTTGAAAGACTTAGAACGCGTATTCAAGATCCTTCAAGAACACAATTTAAGAATTTCCTTAGAAAAATGCATATTTCAGCAATCCAAAATTGAATTTCTGGGTCATGAAGTTTCCCCAGCAGGCATTCGTCCTCCTGTAAACAAAGTCTCCGAAATTCAAGATATTCCCCAACCGCAAGATTACCAAAGCCTCAGAAGATTCCTAGGAATGACGGGATTCTATCGCCATATGATACCCCGTTACGCCGATTTAGTCTCACCTTTAAGTGAAATCGTCAGAACTCAAGTCAAAAGCAAAAGTCTACAGTGGAACGACGAAGCAATTCAAGCCTTTCAAGATGTCAAGGATGCACTACGGAACGCCGTTACGCTTTGTCATCCTCTTCCATCAAGCTCAATCCTTCATTTAGTTACGGACTGCTCACAAATAGCAGCTGGAGCAGTTCTTCATCAAATAATCGACAGCAACCAGTTCCCATCGCCTTCTTTTCCAAGAAATTAACTACAACTCAGCAAGCGTACGCCGCATACGATAGAGAATTACTCGCAGCATACCTAGCCGTCCTGCATTTCCGTCAATTTTTAGAAGGTCGTCAAGTAATACTCTTCACGGATCACAAACCGATGGTTTCTGCCTACAAGAGTCCCTTACGAGCCAAGACAGACCGACAACAACGTCATTGGTCTGCCATCACGGAATACGTATGCGATGTAATACATATCTGTGGATCCGAAAACGTCGTAGCGGACTGCCTTTCACGCAACGTAAACGCAGTACATATCGACGCTTTCGATTTATCAGCAATCGCGGAATCTCAACAAAAAGATCAAGAAACGCAAGAATTTCTCCCACGTCTCAAGCCGTTCCCGTTTCCAGAAAATACAACTTTATATTGCGATACATCCACGCCATATCCCCGTCCTTTTGTTCCCAAGCAGCATCGATCTTCCATCTTCAATCAATTTCATAATATTTCTCATCCAGGCATCAAGCAATCACTTCGTATCATTAAATCAAGATACTTTTGGCCCTCAATGAATAAGGATATTCGAACTTGGTCCCGAAATTGTGAATCATGTCAATCCTCAAAAATTTCTCGCCATACAAAATCAGAAATAACCCCCTTCGATTTACCAAGTTCAAGATTTGAAACGGTACATATCGACATCGTCGGTCCCTTACCGCCAACCACTTTGCCCGGTCAAACATATCCTTCCCCATATAGATATCTCCTAACCTGCATCGATCGTGCCACAAGATGGATAGAAGCATATCCTCTGATTGATACTACAGCCACATCAATAGCACACGCATTTCTCGATGTATGGATTTCAAGATTTGGTGTACCACTGCAAGTCATAACGGACCGCGGATCCCAATTCGAATCCGAACTCTTTAGGGAACTCTCAGCTCTCATCGGATTTCACCGACTAAGAACTTTGTCGTATCGCCCTCAGACCAACGGAATAATTGAAAGATCTCATCGCACCATCAAGACAGCAATCATCGCTCGAAAACAAGATTGGCTCCCCGCTTTACCCATAGTTCTCCTTGGTTTACGCAGTCTCCCCAACGAATCGGGTTATTCACCGTTCACCACCGTCACCGGAACCACCCTATTATGCCCGAGGCCAATGATCGCCAATTCGTCGTCAAAATCCAATTCAAAATTCATCTCCGAATTAGCCAAGAAAATGACGCAAATCGATTTCGCCCAACTCTCTCAAGGAAACATTCACTCAGCCCCCAAATCATTCATTCCATCGGAACTCCACAAATCAAGCCACGTATGGGTACGCATCGACCGCGTTCGAAAACCATTCGAGGCACCATATCAAGGACCTTTCCGTGTTCTCGAACGCCACGATAAGTACTTCGTAATAGAAAAAACCAACGGATCATCAGAAGCCATTTCAATTAATCGTTTAAAACCGGCGTATATAGTTTCAGGTCCCACACAGGTACCGGGCGCACAATCGGACGACATCGGATCGGAGAAAAAGCACGCAAGGAAAAAGGACGATGGAGGACGCACCTCGGAGGTAGCAAATACAGACCTCAGGACGGGCGCGCAGGACAACGCAACAACCGGAAACGAGGCCGACCGAGGATCAACGCGAGCTGGACGAAGGATCCGATTCAAATCAAGACCCGAATATTTCTACTTTTGATATACGTGCTCCGCTTCTCGGGGTGGGCAGTAGTGTGGGGCCGCGCAGTTAATTTTCCGCATTTATATTATTTTTATATTAGTTACCGACAAACCAATTTTGCGCGTACCAAATTGTATATATTTTATCATTGTGTAATTTTAAGAATCATATATAATCTTTATAAATAAGTATTGTACATAAATTTATATATATATTTTTAATTAATTCAGCTGTATATACAATAACAAAATCTTCTGTAAAATCACCCCAGCTCAATAAACTCTGAAAGCGACCGGCTTTTTCTTCAAGACGCCAACCTCCCAAACGACAGGGAGAGAAGAGGACACGAGAGGCCCCTAGAAGAGATACCCAACAAAGAGATAGCCTGCCTCTCGTATCCTTCATTCTTCCCGGCAAATACAAGTAGTAGCAAGAAGAAACCAGCTACACCTGCACACAGACACAAAAATACTGAAAGTTAGGGAACATTTAGACATGAGGGGAACACAATTCATGGCAGCAGCGACAACTAACCCACAACACCATTGCCACTACATGTACAATCATACACCGACACCTCGCACCATTAAGGTAACACCAGAGACATTATAACCAAATACTCCATTTCATACCACGCCCCACAGACATCATACAGTACAGAAAACCCATACACACACACCTAACCCACAAAGCACTGACACGACTCGGTCCGAATGCGGTACTAGGTGCGAAGCCGCCACTCACTGACAGTTCAGAGACCAGCCTGAGCAGATCGGATCGAGTTAATTTAGTACGATTCCGATATGGACATCACCCCAACTTACAGACATAAACACAGACTAGACAACTCCACAGACGACACCTGCCACCTGTGCCAGGACACACCACAAACAATTGAACACATTATGACAGACTGTACCGCTCTAGCACAACAACGAACACAACACAACATCACTAGTGTGCTAAACCTCTGGTCCACTCCGGAGAGGGCGATCGGTTACCTGCGTGCCACCGGCTTGCTCGATCAGGGTGGGCTGATCGGCTAAACAACAACAACAACATCAACGGATTAATGACAGATCACTGTGACGTTAGGTATATAAATATTATATGTCGCGGTATATAAATATTATTCAGTCAGTCAGCAGTAGACCAATTGCCTTAATGTAGCAAAACTAGTGTGGGAAAGCAATCTATCAGTTGGTCATCTGTTGAACTGAGTTCATATAATGTGTTTGCGTTATTTATATGTATAAAGTATTGTACTGTATCTATTTCTATAACAAAAATAGGCCAAACTAGAGAAGAATACCACCTGGTATACGGGTAACTAGCTACTAGCGTCGATAATTATTATTTTCCCCTGTCAAAAATTGTAACGTATAAACTTCTAAATAATATGATTTGAAATGAATATATAATATTGGATGCAAACAATAATTTTGCTAATATCGGCATTATAAGTGAGATGTAAATTGTTATATTGTTTGCAAATAATTTTTTCGGTCTTTTTCACTTACTTTAATAATATAAAGTATTATACATACAACTTTAAAATGTCTGATAATGGATAATATCAGGTGCAAATATATTCTTAATATTATCGTTATTATATTATTATCGTTTATATAATTATATACTAATGGCATGATATAAATTTCATACCTATAGGCCTACCGTACATCAAAAACATCTTTCACATAGAGTACAAGCTATAATTACATTAACAATCTTTGGTAGACTTTAAGACCACAAATTCTTATTGTCCAGATACATAAAAATGCAAAACTTAAAAATACTTGAAATATTGCGGGTATATTAAAATAAGAAATAAGAACTGCATGAAATGAGAAATAAAAAGTTATTGGGCTAATGTATGGTGCCCAGGAAATCTTGTTCTGGCAACTGTGTCTGACTGTGTGACCCGGCAAGTGTAAACACACAGCGTGTCGGTGTTGTGGTTTGGCCGCGTGTGATAGATGAACGTGCTTAATGCTTAACAGTTCCCTTTTATTAGGTAAGTGAAGTGAGCTATGTCTTTGTTTATTAATTTTGAGTAGAAACTTGCTTTTCCTTTTGGAGCTTATTCGTAAAAGATTTCGAAGTATCTGCACCTAGAGGTGCAAATACCGCATTCGTTATTTGCATCCGAATATCACACCTCTGGGTGCAAATACCTTCAGCCTAACAATCTTAAGGCCTCGTGAGGCCTCCCCTAAAAAGGCCTCGGCCTCGAAGCCTTTGAAAAATGTATGTCCTCGGCCTCGGCCAGGCCTCGTCCCCATGCCTGCCACATACCTTAACCATTGGGTACATTTTCTTTTGGTCTAACATCATAAAAAATTGTGTGTAAATTATTTCAAAAGGAAACTTAAATAAAATGGGTTATGTTTTGTACTTACAGTGATAATAATAATGATAAATTAAATATTTAGCTACTAAGCCGACTAGTCGGCCAATAATAGCCGACTACGAATAGTCGGCTGAATAGGCCGACTGTGCCGACTACCGACTATTTACCGACTAGTCGGTACATCTCTAATATATAGAGGCCTATATATTAAAGCCACCAACTTGACCTACGTGTGAAGAGAGATCAATGTCCGAAACTACTACCAGGTGTATAGTGTATATATACACACATTTGTGTGAAAAAGTAAACCTATCCATTGCAATCTGTTTGTATGGCTGCAGCTGGAGAATATGTTTTGTACCTACGTATGACAAACATTTTTCATATCTGTTGACGCTATCCTACCATTTGAAAGTAGTTTATGCATGTATGATCGCACACAGAAACCTTAGTACGCTCAGTTATGAAAAGTGAACCATTTATGTACAGTCATAAAGTTGTTGATAAAGTTGTCATAAAGTTGCTTTGCTTACATATTTCATTCCGTAGAAGGTTGCAATCCTAATATGAACGTAGTGATATTATTTAAATGTGATTGATTACATTTGTAATTAGTTTCCCTTGCATTTCAGACATAATTTTGGGGCAGATAACGTAAAGAGCATCGGGTATCACGCCTAGATTGAAGCAGCTCTCAAAGGAGGGGAGAGGTACATTGTTAGCGAAATATAGATTCCATGTGGCCAGAGGCGAATTAAGACACCTCGGGGCCCCGGGGCAATGAAAAATATGGGGCCCTTTTCTATAGCTTTTTATTAACAATACATATACATGTACAGTACATAGTACATTTACACGAATTATATGTACGGTGCTCAGGCTAATTGAGAAACAAATTTAAAAGAACCTTAACACAGTGTATTTTGCCGTTTGCCAAAACCAAACAGTATTAAACAAACTTTACTTTAGGGCCGATAAAACATAAAATAAAACAGGGAATTTGTCAGTTTGTGTACTCTGTCATATTTAATCAAAGAAGTTTGTGAAATCTCGAATTATATCATCGAAACTCAGTTGATTGAGGGGACCCCTCAAGCATGGGAGCCTGAAGCTTCAGCCTCAATACTCAGTGATAATCCGCCACTGCATCTGTCAACTGTTCGTCAAATTATTTACAAATGGAAGGATATAAAGACGACGACAACCTTGCCCAGGAGTAGCTGACCACCGAAGATCTCACTCAGGATGATTACGAGACTCGTTCGTGAGGTTAGCCTAATCCAAGAGTAACCTTGCAAGTGCCAAAACACACGTTCATCGTTCCACAATGAGAAAAACGATGAACTGATCAGGACTTCATGGGCGGGTCGCACGACGAAAGCCACTGTTGTAGAAGAAACACAAAGTCGACAGACGAAACTTCGTTAGGGCCCATCTGAACGAGACCCCTACCACCTAATAAAGTATTTTGTCTCATCCATCCAAAGTACCTTTTCCCAGGCGGTATGGGATTCTAAACGGTATTAATAACTTTATGAAACATTGTGATTAAAATTGTTATTTGTATTTCCAGCTGAAGAACAGTAAATATATCTATGATGAAAAAACTGCAAGTAATATTAAAGAATAGTTGATAATAAACAGAATACCCTTAAATCAAATTGAATTGTCAAGAAATGAGAATGTTGCTAGAAATTAAATTTATAGGGTTATTGATAATGAGAGGGAAGGTAAAGATGGCTTTATTGTAGAAGCAATGAAAACAGTTGATTAATGTCTCGTTAACTCTTAATCATAACTATAAAGTTTTATAAAAACGTGTAACTACAAGTGAATTGAATTAGACCTATATACAAGGTTGTGACATGACTAGTTACTCAATTACCGTTACTGTTTTGAGTAACTCTAATATAGTGGGGTGGAGTAATGCAAAATCGTTCAGATCTGGCAGAAAGTGTGAGATTTGGCATGAAGTTACCTTTAGCCATATAAAAACATTTCCATGTTGGGGACACGCTGAGATCTTACTCTGGCGGCCATTTTAAGCAAATTCAAAATGGCTGCCTCGATTCCACAGCCAAAACCATAAAATGCCATATCTCACGAATTACTGGGCCGGTTATGATGATCTTGGATTCGTTTCTTATACTTTTGAGGGTGCCTGATCAATCTAACTGTTTCGGAATGTTTCGAGGTCAAGGTCAAGGTCATTTTTTACCCTAAAACACCTATATCGCTCTATCTCTGAAACGGCTGGGCCAAATTTGATGATCTTGGGCTCGTTTCTGTCAGATTTCATAGCTCCGCGGTTGCAGTTGCGGCTGTCAGGAAGTCACAACCGAGCGGTTGCAATTGCGGTTGTTTGGTTTAAAGTTGAATTATCACTGTAACCTATGTGAACTTATGGAGAATAAGAGCGATACCGGCAAATCAATGATTAACGCATTTTAACCACACTGGCTGACTGCAAATTCAATCATTATTCGATAGTCGTGTGTGTTTTCAGGGTGCGGAACGAGGACCCAACGCGTTATGCACCCCACCAACCACTTTCCCCAACCTCCACCCATCTGAAAGTGTTATATTTACAGTACACAAAACAAACCAAGAACATTGGGCAAGATCATCGTTATTATAAGTCAAGTTATGACACAAGGAGGGTGTCAAAACTGATCATACAATGAGAACACTGGGTTGCCATGCTCTTTTAGGACTCGCATCAGAGACTTCACGTCACTGTGAAAACGAATCTGGAGGCTCTGTGCCTCTTCGTGATGAGAGGAGAAGCTCGACGTGTGGTGCCATGACATGAAGTCCTCATAAGTGGAGATGATGCCTGCGCGCTGAGGAGAAACTAGTATCCATATGAGGAGGGCAATCGGCTCGTCGTAAAGGCCAGATGTACCTCCATCTCCTTTGATGTGATCGTTTGAGTGTTCATGTGATTGGTCTTTCGCCATCATGGAATACCGGTTGTCTGACCTCTGTACAACGAAGTTGACCTTCATAAACTCGTGGTACACTTTTGGATGTTTGTCGTTCAACTGCATGAGGTCTCTCACGTGTATTGGCAGCCACCGTGCGTAGTTTGGATGGTCGAGAGCGAAACACCATGGGATTATCTCACCAAGCAAAATCTCCCTCTCTCTGAGACCTGATGAACCTGCAGTACATTAGTTGGAGATCCTTTGTGTGTGTCCAGTATTGGACTGTTGGATATACTGCTTGTCCTTGTGACACTGAGTACACCTCTTCCCTCAATATGTGAAGAGCAGCAAGGGACACTTGGTGTGCATATCGAGTTCTTTTCACGTTAGAGGCACTCAACGCTGAATGAGCACGACCAGGTGACAGAACGCCTGCTTCAGCCAACGCGTGATCCCACCCTGAACCATCAAGCCACTTGCCCAAGATCTCCTTCAGCACCATCTCACTGTGAAGCCCTCCCATCATCACAACGTACTTGTCTTCACCAAGTTGCTCTGGGTACTTCCATTGGATTCGTTTTGCCAGACTATACAATGGTTAGTCCATGTCAATGACGGGGGTTTGCCCTGGATTTAAAAAGTCGATTCCACTTTTACAGTTTCCATTGAGTGCTTGATCATGGATGGAGATTGCGCTTTCTCTACAAAGAGTGGTAAAATCCTGATCTCTGCGCGAGGGCGCGCATTGTCTTTCTGAAGGCTAGCGTTATAACCTGACCAGGTTATGACGTCTCCCACCTCAATTCTCCCATTGTCCAGTATGCGAGACACATGGGCTAACCAGGCTTCCTCCTTCACGATGGACCCTGGGATTCTGGACGCTCCTGGAACAACCCGGTCATTCCAGGGGGTCATGAAAATATCTGTGTTGAGTAGTTCAGTTGGGGGTACTACAGCATAGGAAGCTGGTAGAATAAGATTTCTCCGATCATTGGGAGTATCAGCATTTAGGGCCGCATTTAGGGGGTGGCGCACCGGGCAAATGTCCAAGGCCCCGCGCCAAATGGGCCCCGCAAATTTCAATTGAAAAAAACTAAACGTTACGTATTTGCCATCTGCGACGAGTTTTACTTTTTCCGGCAGGCGGCATGGCATCAGGCATTCTAATATCCGCTTTGATGGTGTTTAATTTGTTGTTCTTGTTAGTGTTACTCATTTCTAATGTTACTAACTTACTTCTTGTTGTTTCTGCTGCAGATTCATGATTTATGTTCTTGTTGTTGGCATTGTAATACGTACAACATGGAAACGAGCCGTGACCGGGATCGAAGGAGGAAATATAAACCCGGTAGTGAAAAGCGTAAGGATAAGAAGCGCAGAGAAGGGTTTCTTGCGACGGTGCCGAAACTGACTAATTGGATTAAATCATCAGCAACTAAGTCAGCCCCTTCAGCAGGCCCAGCAGCTGCCTCCGCTATTTCAGCAGCTGCGTTTTCAGAAGACGCGTTTACGTCAGTGCGTTCAGCAAGCCCAGCAGCTGCCTCCACTACTTCAGCAGCTGCATTTTCAGGAGACTCGTCTACGTCAACCCCTTCAGCAGGCCCACCAGTTGCCTCCGCTACATCATCAGCTGCGTCTTCAGAAGACCCGTCTACGTCAGTGCGTTCAGCAGGCCCACCAGCTTCAGGACATGCAATTAATGACATTGGTTTGTGGCCACAAGTGCTGACCGATAACTTTAGAGCGTTCTGGATAGAGCGGGGAACATCAGATTGCCGAAATTATGACAGCGACTTCAGTAACTCTTCAACTACTGAAAGTGGTACAACACGCCGATGTACGAAGACATTATTTGTTAGGAAACATAGCCTGACGAATGAGAGGATTGAGGTGTCATGGCTGTGCTCTGAGTCCACAAGCTGTGTTTACTGTTTTGCCTGTAAATTAATGTCGAGGGCGGACAGCAAGTTCACAATCGGGTTCAACGACTGGAAGCATGGTAGACAATCGGTTGAAGCAGCACAAGGAAAATGTGAGCAACATATGGAGTCGATGAGATATTTGTTGGTTAGAAAGTCTGTCTCGGGCCGGCGCTAGGACAGTTTGCCTACGGACAGTTTGCCTACGGACAGTTTGCCTACTGGACATTATGCCTATGGACACCATGCCTATGTGGTATATTTATCCTTACCTTATTTAACTTATTTAACTTATTTAACTTCAGATTCATGCAAAAGAATTAATTCAAAATTAAAATGTGTTGTTGCCCTTAATAGCATAAATGTCTGAAAATATATCAAGTAAGAAAGGGAAACAGAAGTTTTCACATAATGGATATTTGTATGTGTTTGATAAATGTAGCAAGCGCGACCCTTCGTTACTTTTTTGGCGGTGCGAGCAAAAGAGTCAGTGTATTATAAGGTGTGTATATATAATATGGGTACTTTTCCGTTATCTGCCCCCTTGACGATTGGTTAGGTTAAGTCGTGATATTTTCGTTAAAACTAACGAAAATATCACGACTTAACCTAACCAATCGTCAAGGGCGTACAGTTGACCTAACCGGGCAGTGACGATTGGTTAGGTTAAGTTGTGATATTTTTGATAGTTTTAATGAAAATATCATGACTGAACCTAACCAATCGTCAATGGGGCAGATAACGGAAAAGTACCCATATTATATATACACCTTATAATACACTGACTCTTTTGCTCGCACCGCCAAAAAAGTAACGAAGGGTCGCGCTTGCTACATTTATCAAACACATACAAATATCCATTATGTGAAAACTTCTGTTTCCCTTTCTTACTTGATATATTTTCAGACATTTATGCTATTAAGGGCAACAACACATTTTAATTTTGAATTAATTCTTTTGCATGAATCTGAAGTTAAATAAGTTAAATAAGTTAAATAAGGTAAGGATAAATATACCACATAGGCAAACTGTCCAGTAGGCAAACTGTCCAGTAGGCAAACTGTCCAGTAGGCAAACTGTCCAGTAGGCAAACTGTCCGGCCACGCTCGGGCCGTGTTGATTCGAAACTGGTGAACCAGTTTGAAAAGGAGTGCAACTATTGGCAGGAAGTTTTGCGGCGCTGTGTCGACGTTATCAAGTATATCACGTCACGAGGACTAGCAATTCATGGACACGACTCCCGTTTCTGTTCACCAAACAACGGCAACTATTACGGAATTTTGGAACTTTTAAGTAAGAATGACAGTTTTCTAGCTGCGCATATAAGCGAGCATGCCAACAAAGGTAGCGGACACACCTCGTATCTCTCTCATTTCATTTGCGAGGAACTCATACTGTTGATGGCCGATAAAGTACTTCAGACGATTATCCGAGAAATCCAGCAGTCAAAATACTACTCTCTATCCGTCGACTCTACGCCTGATGTTTCCCACACCGATCAACTGTGCTTCACCATCCGATATGTGGTTGAGTCTGGGACCGTCGAGCGATTTCTACTGTTCATACCTATGAACACACATACAGGGAAAGGAATCGCCGACGTGGTCCTCAACTTTCTGGAGACGCATGGCATTCGAATTGGAGACTGCAGAGGACAGTCTTATGATAACGCAAGCAATATGGCAGGGAAATACAACGGCGTAAGCCACATCAAGTCAAAATCTCCGTATGCTGAGTTTGTGCCATGCATGTGCCACTCACTAAATCTTGCGGGTAGATCAGCAGTGGACAGTTGCACAGCAGCCGTTGGATTGTTTATGCTCATTCAGAATGTCTACACGTTTCTCGTCTCCTCGACATACTGATGGCGTCGACATGTAGAGGTTGTCGATAGTAGTTCCCGTAGTGAGAAACTAAAGGTCGACAAAGGTCTCTCCGATACCCGCTGGTCAGCCAGATCAGATGCCGTCCAATCTTTAGCCGAAGGCTACGCCGATAATATCGTGGTACTGGATGAGCTAGCAGCATATACCAGCCAAACTGCGGAAGCCAGGATCGAAGCCAGGGGATTGTCTAAACAGCTTCAACAACTCGAAACAGCCATTTTATTGGTTTTATGGAACACTATTCTCGAACGATTTCATAAAACAAATGCATCTCTGCAAAAACAAGGAATGTCGTTAGACTCAGCCACCCTCTTGCTGAAATCACTACTGCAATTTGTTGAAGATCTCAGATCAAGATTTGACGAATTCGAGGACCAGGGCATCGGAAAGTGTGGTCATCGAGTGTACAAGGAATCGACTCAACGCACAAGAAGAGAAAGCGCCATCATGACGAAATCGGAACTGCCGAAGATATGAACCTGACACCAAGAGATTCATTTCGGACCACTGCATTTCTACTGATAATTGATAAACTGTGTACCACTCTGAACACTTGTCTAGAAGCGTACGCTGTCCTGCAGAAAAGATTTGGATTTTTGTATTTCCTTCTAGTCCTGGACATCGACAGTCTTCGACGGTCAGCTGAACATCTAGTAGAATGCTATCCAGCTGATCTGGAGAAAGAGCTGGTAACAGAAGTTGTGCAGTTCGCTGCCCTAATGAAACTCATCGAAAGTGAAACAGAATCCCAGACGGAACGTGAAGACATGTGCAACAGATTTTATCGGCATATGAACACAAACGAACTGAAAGGAACATTCCCAAACATGGAAATAGCAATGAGAATATACCTGTGTATGTTTGTCACGAACTGTTCTGGTGAACATTCATTCTCGAAACTCAAACTGATCAAAAATTACCTTCGCTCCACAATGGGCCAGGCGCGCCTTTCGTTCCTGGCGCTGTTGAGTATAGAGCATGAGGTGCTGCAGTCGGTGAGTTTCGAGGAAACAATCACGCAGTTTTCTAAAGAAAAAGCCAGGAAGCGTCCTATGTAATATTCATTGCAAATCTACACTCTATCTACGATACAGTAAGCTGTACAGTTTGGCTGTTTATTAAATGCATTACAACTGTGTAGCTGTTTATTAAGTGCATTACAATAACTGTGTAGATGTTTATTAAGTGCATTACAACTGTGTAGCCTACTAGTGTAGCTGTATACACTGTATGTGTACATAGTTAAGTTATAGTCTTTAATATCACATTAATAAGCCGAATGGCTACCGCATGTGTTTTGTGTGTGTTAAAAAAATATATCTTTATGTGCATTACAAAATATTGTCATTCATTAACACACTAAAATAATACATCCCGAGAAATAGTTTGCCCAAGGACCCGCACACTGTAAATGCGCCCCTGTCAGCATTAACGGAACAGACGTCACGCTTGACTCCCTCGTTAGAAGTGCGCAGATGATTTGTTAGGGATATATCATCGTACCATGGAACTCCGAACGGGACAGATTTGATCGTTTCTTTTGATCGATATTATGCACATCACCAGTAGTGAAGACATTTTTACGCATATTCGTGGGAACACCCACACCATCTTGGCGGAATTGGTTGGATACACTAATTGCCAAATCCAACGAGACCTTCGATACTCTATCATAAGAGATTGACAACCCAAGAGATGAGAAGTGATTTATGAGGTGCTTTGGCCGACCCTGGTTTTGCAATTTCAACCCAACATAGAGGGGTGTGGGTGTTTCACGTTCTTTGGAATGACGTTTCTCATTAATGGTAGGCTTAACAACACGCTTTATAGTATTTTGGATGATAGGGTGAGACATTGTACACGCAACCTTAGCCCTAGCACCCTCAGTGGAGTTCTGTGACTTAATACTAGGGCCTAGCAATGTCATTTTCATGAATGCAAACAGTGGAGGAGGGATAGATTTGAGGAGGCAGTCGTCCGCCAACGAACCTGAGAAAGCCTCTATTGGATTCTCAAAGATGTGCCTCCTCATATATTTACTGCTTTAACGAGGATCATCGCCTCGTCATCGCACAAGGTGGTTTCGCTGGAATGAGCCAGCACAGATCCAATGGTATCGTAAGGGTAATCAACACGTCTCTTCCTGCAGGTTGAGCAACTAATCCTGGCAATTTTTCTATAGAGCGCACTTCAGTCTTGTAGAAATGTGTGTGGATGTGCTGGTACACCCCAGTTATGTCAACCTTTCCTCATAGAACTTGTAAAGTTCCCTCATTTGCGAACTTGTCCTTTACACTCACTAACATAAGCAGCTAACTCAGCAAAAGCTATTGCCTTAAAAGAGGTTGGTGGATTGCTACTATTACCACAAGTTTCAGATTTGACTGATGCTGCTCGTCGATCTGAACGGGCAAGGGTGTATAGTTTTGTGTGGCAGGTCTTATGATAATATGCATCTATGGCATGCATATCAGATGCAGTAGCTAGTCTTGCTAACAGTTGGGAGTTGTTGGTTTTTGGCTAAGTTTCTGAATGTGATATCAATATTATCAGTTGATGCTTTGATAAGTTTTGCCTTCAATTCAGTATCACACAATATGCACTGGGGCTGCTCACGATTGAAAGATGAAACAAAACTACTGCGTGTCTTTTCTGGACTAGGACTTCCTCATTAGAACACTCTGACTTTACTAATGCCCGGTTCTTTGCTCGATCAAGCTTTTGTGCATTACATTTTCTCCTGCAATTTCCATGAATGACAGCCTTATTCTTCAACAACGTACTTTCTATACCTGAACCATCATCAAAACGCTTGATATTCATAGGAAATGACAATTCTTGGATCACATTTTCAGCTGGTCATGTCAATTTATCATTCCGATTTTCTTGGCATAGACAGCAAAGTTTCCAATTAGTGATCCGAGATGGAATTGTGCTGTCAACTGAATCACTCATAGGTTGACTTTCACTTGGCGCAGCCATGGTCAACATGTTGTTCGACATCAGACGTCCTGAAAAGAAAAAAGTCTGAATGTAAAATTTGAAAGATATTTTGAGTCTACATTATCATTTAATTACACCACTCATTAATTTTTAATAATAATTTTTAATAAACATTTTAATAATATTAATAATAATTATATATAATATATATATATATATATATATATATATTATATATGATGAATAAAACCACGAAGGAAAGGAAACACAGAATGGTGCTCAAGCGCTTTCGTCTAATGACATCCTCAGGAACACTGAAGTACATAAAGGGTTACAGCCTATATATAGGTTACAGAAAAAAAAAAACTATATATATATATATATATATATATATATATATATATATATATATACAATAACGGAGAGATAAATTTTTTTTTTTTAAATTATTAAACATTAAAGGATTGTGGGAGGAGCATACAAATTTGTAAGGGAAAAACTACCGATTTTTAGCACAAGATTAGCACAAGATCAAATTAATTGTTTCCAATCAATGTTATAGAAAAAAAATAATACAAATTTATACTGGAAATCTGCCCGGGTTTTAGCACTTTACCCTTCTTGTTTAGGTTCGATGTATATAAAAATAAATTTTAAAAAATACAAGTTATTTGAGTAGCATACAAGTTTACCAAAGATTTAGCGTTCTACCCTTCTTATCTAAATTTGTTCTGAAGGAATTCAAAACAACAGGATCGAGTTGAAAAAGACCTTTGCTTATGTTGAAGTTATTTGTGAGTTGGATAATGGCAGACTCAAGAATATTTCTATTAACAATGTTGCTAGAGTGAAATAAAACTGAAGCATTATTCCAATCAATACAGTGGGATAACTCTGACAAATGGATAAAAAGGGCACTGGACGACTGTCCTGTTCTAACGGAATATTGATGCTGTTTTATACGTTTGTGCAAATCCTTTCCCGTCTGACCTATGTAAAAGGAATCACATTGTTTACAACCAATTTTATAGATAATGCCTGAATTATTGGTAGGGCTATTTTTTACGATGATATTGTTCACAATATTGTTATATGAAAATACTACATTAATATCCAAAAGTTTAAGTACATTAGCAATGCCTAAAAAGCCCGGGAAAAATGGAAGTACTAAAATATTTTTTGACAAAGTATGAGTGTTATTATTCACACGATAGAAAGTTCGTTTTGCCTTGTTGAGACAAGATTCCATAAACGCAGATGGATAACACAGATCACTTCCAATACCGTTGATTTTTTCCAATTCGGCATCGATGTATTCCGGACTGGCGATCCTAAGGGCGCGGAGAAACATTGAAGAAAAAATGGCCTTCTTAGTGGGGGTGTCATGTCCCGAGTAAAAATGCCCTTTTTATCCATTTGTCAGAGTTATCCCACTGTATTGATTGGAATAATGCTTCAGTTTTATTTCACTCTAGCAACATTGTTAATAGAAATATTCTTGAGTCTGCCATTATCCAACTCACAAATAACTTCAACATAAGCAAAGGTCTTTTTCAACTCGATCCTGTTGTTTTGAATTCCTTCAGAACAGATTTAGATAAGAAGGGTAGAACGCTAAATCTTTGGTAAACTTGTATGCTACTCAAATAACTTGTATTTTTTTAAATTTAATTTTATATACATCGAACCTAAACAAGAAGGGCAAAGTGTTAAAACCCGGGCAGATTTCCAGTATAAATTTGTATTTTTTTTTTTCTATAACATTGGTTGGAAACAATTAATTTGATCTTGTGCTAATCTTGTGCTAAAAATCGGTAGTTTTCCCTTAAAAATTTGTATGCTCCTCCCACAATCCTTTAATGTTTAATAATTTTTAATTTTTTTTTTTTATCTCTCCGTTTATTGTGTGCATATATATAATATATATATATATATATATATATATATATATCAAAGCTATTGACTTCTCCTTAGGGAAACGGAGCTTACAGATGAACAGAAGGACCAACACAACGGCAAACATTTTCATTTATTTTTTTGTACTTCAGACGTTTCGACAAATCTTTTGTCATCATCAGTGAATTAAGTCTTAAAACCTTAAAACAAAAGTAAAAAGTGAAAATTACATCAATACAATATTAAAACCATTAAAATTAAAACCTTAAGACAAAATGAAAATTGCATCAATGCAAAATTAAAATCATTTAAATTTCATCACAATTAAAATTAAATTAAATTACCTCAATAGGTAAATACACAATGTTTACATCCACCTCCATACTTGGCAAAGCCTAAGAGAAAACTGGATGGTCAGAGGATTAGAACGTATATGTCTATGAGAATCGGTTGGTTAGTTAAAAGAGCTGTAATTTGTAGGAAGAACTATTATTGTTAATGGAGGGTTTGTTTCTATAGATGGAGGTGGATGTAAACATTGTGTATTTACCTATTGAGGTAATTTAATTTAATTTTAATTGTGATGAAATTTAAATGATTTTAATTTTGTATTGATGCAATTTTCATTTTGTCTTAAGGTTTTAATTTTAATGGTTTTAATATTGTATTGATGTAATTTTCACTTTTTACTTTTGTTTTAAGGTTTTAAGACTTAATTCACTGATGATGACAAAAGATTTGTCGAAACGTCTGAAGTACAAAAAAAATAAATGAAAATGTTTGCCGTTGTGTTGGTCCTTCTGTTCATTTATATATATATATATATATATATATATATATATATATATATATATATATATATATATAGTATAGTTTTTTTTTTCTGTAACCTATATATAGGCTGTAACCCTTTATGTACTTCAGTGTTCCTGAGGATGTCATTAGACGAAAGCTCTTGCGCACCATTCTGTGTTTCCTTTCCTTCGTGTTTTTATTCACCATAAATATTTTTCACGTGTTACTTTCGTGAAATAATTTTCATATACACACACACACACACACACACACACACACACATATATATATATATATATATATATATATATATATATATATATATGATACACACAGACCGTGCATGGAACAAGGAACTCTTCTGGAAAAATTAAATCCACTATAGTCCGAATAAGTAATGGTAAATGACAAACACTATAGCTTTTTTCTTTTTCATGATGTTAGCCCGACCTGGGCAACGGGTCACTCGCAAAGTGGTCCCAAAAATATAGCTTCCCTCACCAGCTATCTGCAAAGCAGATAGGATCCAGCTTCGGGACAGGATCTAGGGTTTAAAGCAGCCTAGCCCCGCTACATTTACATAGAACCTCAATATAAGCAAAAGACTTGTTGCATTCACGTCGGATTGAATACATCAAAGAAAAAGGGTAACTATTATATTTTTAGCCAAAAACCAAACCTTAAACCTCAACTGGCAGAATTGAGCGTCCACCTTTCAAGGCACATAAGTCCGTTTCATGATGTTTGCGAGTGACTCGTTGCCCACGTCGAGCTAACATCATGAAAAAGAAAAAAACTATAGTGTTTGTCATTTACCGTTACTTATTCGGACTATAGTGGATTTAATTTTTCCAGAAGAGTTCCTTGGTCCATGCACGGTCTGTGTGTATCATAAAAAACCTCAGGGAACCATTCTGAGTTCACTCCCATATATATATATATATATATATATATATATATATATATATATAACTGTTTTAAATATGTGTCTTAGCGTAATTTAATATTGCAGCAGAAGTACAAGTGACACTGTGATTTTCACCTTGACATTCACCGTAGCCGCACGGTTACATAACATTGGGTTTGAACGATAATTGCCCTAAATTTTAGCACTGAATACTATATTACGCATTATAATGCGCACTGCACTTTATTATTTTGTGTTTTGGCAATAAAATCACTTATCTGTACTCTAAAACCGTTCAAAATTGATAAAACAGTGCAACAAAAATTTCACCATTCACTGACTGAAGCGTAATGGCGATTAACTTACTAAGCCTGAATAATGCTTGTGGAAAGGCCCGCACAACGCCATCTATTGTAATTTTTTTAACTAAAATAATGAAACCGGATGACAATTTGCTTAAAATAGCCGCCCAAAATCATCAAAATCGGCCCAGTAGTTCCTGAGATATGGCATTTAATGGTTTTGGCTGTGGAATCGAGGCAGCCATTTTGAATTTGTTTAAAATGGTCGCCAGAGTGAGGTCCCAGTGTGTTCCCACCCTAGAAATGTTTCTATATGTCTAAAGGTAAATTCATGCCAACTTTCACACTTTCTGCCACATCTGAATGATTTGGGTGTATTTTTGTATTAATCGACCCCACTAATGGTAACTCGTTAAATTTTTCGGCCGAGTAATTGTAACTGTAACTGACTCTCAATTAGTTTATATTTCTGCCCGGAATCGTGCAAAATCTGTTCTTCGACTCTCCAAAACTTACTTCGTCAGGCAAAAATGTGAAAACCTATCCAATTCTAAATCTTTTCGTTCTTTCTGGCACCTAGCCAAGAACCTCTTCAACAAATTCACTTCTTTTTCTTTTCCTCCTCTTTTCCATTCCGACGGTTAAATTGCCGTCTCTTCTCCCGATAAAGCTGAACTCTTCGCTCAAACATTCGCCTCCAACTCAACTCACGACGATTCCGGTGTTGTTCCTCCATCTCCTCTTCGCTCTGACTTAATTATGTCTGAAATTAGAATCTCCTCCAAAGATGTTGTTCCTGCCCAATCTGGGATGAACTTTAGGAAGGCGTACCAGTCTGAAGGTGCTCCGCATGATGTTCATAAGAACTGTGCTTCTGTGCTGACACCCTGCCTAGGCAAACTCTTTCGTCTTTGTCTCTCATCTGGTACTTTTCCTTCCTGCTGGAAGTTCGCTTTCATTCAGCTTGCCTCAAAGAAAGGTGAGAACTCTCAACCCTCCAACTATCGTCCAACTGCTTTGATTTCTAGCCTTTCCAAAGTTTTTGAATCTATCCTTAATAGGAAGATTCTTAAACACCTCTCTTCTCACAATCTTCTTTCAGATTGTCAGTATAGGTTCCTCAAGGGACCCTCTACTGGCAATCTTTTTCCATATCTCTCTGACTATTGGTTATCTTCCTTTCTGGATTTCGGTGAAACTTTTGCTATTGCGCTGGACATATCAAAAGCTTTTGATAGAGTCTGGCACAAATCTTTAATTTCGAAACTGCCTTCCTTCGGTTTCTATCCTTCCATCCATGGGCGTCGATTGCTGGGGGGGATGCAGGGGACATGTCCACCCCCCCCACTTTTTATAAAGGGGGGACAACCTGCCAGTTGTTCCCACCACTTTCGTGGATGAATTGCTATAAATGCTAACTATTAATGACACCTAATAAGACGTTATATGTCGTATTATATGCATATGCAAATGTAATAACAATATTATAAGTTATTGTCATGAACACCAGTGTATATTTATTATGGAATTTAGCAGTCAATTTGCATTTTAATAATTGCACGTCGCATTTGTGTGTTCTTGGTCATTAAGTATGCGAAATGGAAATATGTTAGATAAATGGTTTTGTTACGAATCATTTTCAATATCACAGTATGATGAAAGTGCAGTTTATTTGTTTTATATTTCACGAACATATTTTATTATCAGTTTATGTACAATACTTGTACATTGACCTCTGTTGTCTACAGGTAATAAAAGATTTATTTCGGTTAAACATATGTGTGATATTATGTTACATGAAAGGTTAAATATTATAAATAGTTTGTATTGAGTTTCTTATTTCTGCAAAAAAAAATGTTTAAATAAAGAAAGATATAAAATGATTAAATACCAGGGCCGTTTCCTGGCATAAGCAGACTAAGCGGCTGCTTAGGGCCCCGCTGCTACTAGGGGGCCCCTAGACAGGCTCCCAGGTCACAGCTCAGTGAGCAAGGATAAGAATATAGCTGAAGTTATTATTAATATTATTGTTATTATTATTATTATTATTGTCGTATTAATTAAAGTTTTTGTATGAGACAAATGTGATAAAACGGAGACAAACGAAACGTTTTGGTCGTTATGTGTAAATAACTATTGTGAGATCTTATTTCTATAGTATTCAACTTTATTCTTACTATATGCTTATACTTTCCTAAATGCTTAATTTTTCTAGTATTGTAAAAACATTATTTCACTAATTTACTAATTATTAAGAGATTTTGTAACACTTTAAAACCTAGGATTATTTTCGTTATGTTTTCAAGTTTATTAATTCTTTTCTCATCTTTTTCAGATAATGTGAATTTTGTTGGTTAAAACCTAAATAGTTTGATTATTTGAATGTATTTGATTAACGTTACAATTATAACAATTATTATTATTATTATTATTATTATTATTATTATTATCATGATTATTATTATTTAGCAGATTAGTTGTGGTTAACTAGATGTGACTTCGTGCATCTTGGAAAATGAAACGACATTATCCATCAAGAGCTGAAAAACGGAAAAAGAAGAAAATAGAGGAGGAGAAGCTTTCCAGTAGCACAGGTGAGATGTGCCACTTGTATATTCTTATGATTACAATTCAGGCAACTAGGTTAGGTAGACCATCAAGCTAGGCAAGTGCTCAGGAATCGTGTAGAGTAAGCTAGTCTCTGTAATATTTATAATATTTCGAAATGTGAAATTTAATGGATCACATCACCTCAAATTCTGTTCACACAGATCAATTATCAAACAAGATAAGAAAGAGTATTTTAGCAAAAATTAACAGAATATATAATGTTATGTTTTTCTCAGGAGCACGACTGAAATATTTGGAAAAGCCATCTT
This sequence comes from Bathynomus jamesi, assembly GCA_023014485.1. Classification (NCBI taxonomy): domain Eukaryota; kingdom Metazoa; phylum Arthropoda; class Malacostraca; order Isopoda; family Cirolanidae; genus Bathynomus; species Bathynomus jamesi. The sequence continues at coordinate 1,016,910 of JAJOZX010000038.1, forward strand.
CAGCAAAGCCTGATGAGCATCATGAGCCAACAGCAGGACCATCCTCTATGCAACCTCAAACACCAGTAGAAGTAGAGCCTGCTGAACCAACAAGTGGCCCAGCTTCTGTTCAGCTTCAAACACCACACACAGGCATTTCTACTGAGCAACAAGAACCAAGCTCTGCTCCACCGCTTCATCCGTATGACTGGCCAGTTGTCCTGTCAGATGCCTTGAAGACAGGTCTGGTGTCTCGAGGACCATTTCAAATCAGTCCAGATTTCACATTCCCTAAAAGAGAGGACGGTAGAAGCGTCCATCACCATTACATGTACAGAACATTAATTAATGGGGAAAAAATAAAGCGAAGCTGGCTGATGTACTCTAGAAGGAATGATGCTCTTTATTGCTTCTGCTGCATGTTGTTTTCAAGGAAGTCGTACAAACTAATTACGGATGGACTTTCAGACTGGATAAATGTTGGTTCGCTTCTGAAAGGCCATGAAAATAGTTCAGAACATGCAGATAACATGGCAACATGGAAGGATCTGGAACTGCGGCTAAAAACTGGGAGGACCATTGACCAAACTGAAATGTCATTAATGGAGGTAGAGCGAAGACGCTGGCGAGATGTTCTCACACGTCTTGTAAGTATAATCCAATCACTGGCAGAGAGAAACCTTGCTTTCAGGGGGTCTTCCTCTACATTGTACAATCGAGACAATGGCAACTTCTTGAAGGAGGTTGAGCTGCTTGCCAAATTTGATCCAGTGATGAAACAACACATCAGCAGAGTCGAAAGTGGCCAATATAGTCATTCAAGTTACCTAGGAAACATCATTCAAATTCAGCTCATTGGGTCCATTAGTGGGAAGATCTTGGATGCCATTGTTGCAGAAATAAAGCAAGCTAAATATTACTCACTCATTTTAGACTACACTCCAGACATAAACCACCAAGAACAGATGTCGATTATTATCAGAACTATTAAAATGGGTGAAGTACCGGAAATAAAAGAATACTTCTTGGGCTTTCTTGAGGCTTCAGAAAGTACAGGCCTGGGTTTATCAGTTCTGATTCTGAAGAGACTAGATGAACTGAATATTCACTTTGATGACTGCAGAAGACAGTCATATGACAACGGAGCGAACATGAAGGGCAAGAACAAAGGTGTTCAGGCAAGGTTATTAGAGAAGAACTGTCGTGCACTCTATGTTTCATGTGGGACTCACACTCTGAATCTTGTAGTGGCTGATGCAGCTAAAGCTTCCACAGATGCCATCAGCTTCTTTGGCAACGTACAAAAATTGTACAACCTTTTCGCAGCAGCTACACAGAGATGGACAATCCTAAAGAAGCATGTGAACATAACACTCAAGTCTTGGAGTGAAACCAGGTGGGAGAGCCGGCTCAAGAGCATTGAGGCTGTGCGATACCAGAGCCACAACATCAGAGAGGCCCTGTTGGAAGTCAGAAACAATGCCACAGATGCCATAGCCAGGACTGAAGCACAAGCACGTGCAGAGGAGGTAGAGCCTTATCGCTTTCAGATTTGCACAGTAGTATGGTATGACATTCTTATGCAGTTAACCATGTGAGCAAACTTCTGCAGTCTCCTACAATGCAGTTTGATGTGGCAGTCAACCTCCTCACAAAAACAAAAGACTCACTCACCAGCTACAGAAACACAGGTTTTGTTGCAGCACAAGTCGTAGCTAGGGACATATGTGAGGAAATGAATGTGGAGGCTGGGCTGAAGGAGAAGAGGCTCAGATCCACAAAAAAGCACTTTGCTTACGAAGCTTCTGACGAACCATTTACAGAAGCCTTAAAGAGGCTGGAAGTCAAATTTTTCAATGTGGTGGTGGATTGTGTCATCAGGTCAATAAATGAGAGATTCAAAACATTAGCTGATGTGAGGGACATATTTGGGGTTCTCCTAAACTTCACCACAATGAACAAGGAAGACTTGTCCTGCAAGTGTGAAAAACTCTCTAAGATACTGAGCTCTGGAGCTGACTGACATTGATGGAAGAAAACTGGCCCTCGAAATTAAGAACTTGCCGACTTTACCTTCATACAACATGACTGCATTGGAGCTTCTCTCCTTCATTCATCAGAAGCAACTGGAGGAACTATACCCCAATCTCTGGGTTGCACTAAGAATTGCCTGCAGTCTACCTGTGACAGTAGCGTCAGCCGAGAGGAGTTTCTCTAAGATGAAGCTAATCAAGAACTACCTCAGATCATCAATGGGGCAGGATCGCCTCAGTGTCCTTGGCATCATAAGCATCAATCATGACGTTGGCAGGGAGATTTCATATGATGATGTTATTGATGATTTCGCCCAGAAAAAATCTAGGAGGCAAAAATTTTGAAGATACAAACTGTTCTGTATAACTGTTAGCTTTTATACGATTGTATCGTAGAGTTAGTAATTGTTTGGTAGTTGATAAATAATTGCATTATTTTTAATACATAGTTCTGTCATTTATTCTAAATAATGTATAAGCTAATTTTCAGGAATTTCATGAGGAGTATTTTTTCTGTTTGTCTTCTGAAAGTACATATTTGTTGTTTTGGACATAAATGTTTCATTCAAATTATTTCATAATTGTTTTTTATTAACACAGCCATTTTTTGTATGTGCGTGCTGAGGTGATGTAGTAAGGCGTGAGTTGGTGGATGGAGGGGTGGGGCCTCAAATGGGTATACTGCTTAGGGCCCCCTAATGGCTAGAAACGGCCCTGTTAAATACAAATGAGTTTTTTCAACATGCTGAGAAAAATACAAAAAAAGGGGTAAATGGTAAATTACGACATTGATATATTACACGCAACAGCTACTCAGAGTATTAAATACAAAAAAGCTTCACTTTTTTCTACGTGAAGGTCAAAATATGAAAATAAAAACCCACTCTAATAGACAGAGTTTATTTCCACAACAGTTTCGACGCCCACTGGCATCCTCCTCGGGTGGATACAGAAAAACGAATGAACCAAAACAAGAGGGAAAAACAGTCCAGGGACCGACCGTTAAGAAATTCGTTTTTCTGTATCCACCCGAGGAGGATGCCAGTGGGCGTCGAAACTGTTGTGGAAATAAACTCTGTCTATTAGAGTGGGTTTTTATTTTCATACTCAGAGTATTGTTTGATTCGCTGTTTGAAGGCGAAGTGTCCCCCCCTCACACTATTTTAGAGCAATCGACGCCCCTGCTTCTATCTATGCCTTCCTCTTTAAATTCCTTTCTGTCCGATCTATAGCTACGGTTGTAGCTGTCAATTGTTCTTCTACTAAAACTATTAATAGTGGTGTTCCTCAGGGTTTTGGACTGTTACCCATTCTTTTCCTTTTATTTATTAATGATCTTTTAATTCGCACTTCCTGTCCTATTCACTCATATGTCGATGATTCCACTACTTCTCCACCCACTTCCCAAAGCGTCACTCACAGCAGTCACTTCATGATTCGCGTAGGACGGCTATGGGATACCTAACCTCTGAAAACCTTGTGGCTTTCTATACCTCAAAAACTCAGTTTCTCTATCTGTCCACTCGTCACGATCTTCCATAACTATCCCCTTACCTTCAACAACACAACACAACCCTTCCTCTTCTCTTAACATTCTTGGCGTTTTCGTTTCTCGTGATCTTTCCTGAAAATATCACATATACTCTTTCTAAAACACCTTTTAAGAGGTTAGGTGTGCTGTACCGCATCCGCGGTTTTTTTACCCCCACTCAGTTGCTGTCTCTGTACAGGGGTGTTGTTCGCCCATGTATGTATGGAGTATGCTTCTCATGTGTGGGGTGGCTCAACCCACACAACCGTACTTGACTGGGTGGAATCAAAGGCTTTTCATCTCATTAATTCCCCGCCTCTTACTAATTGTCTTCAATCTCTCTCTCTTCACCGCAATGTTGCCTCACTCTCTCTTTACTATCGCTATTATAACGGACATTGCTCTTCCGAACTCTCTAACTGCATGCCTCCTCCCTTAAGGAGAGCATGCAACACCAGACGTTTTACACTTTCTCACTCCTTTTCCAACTATCTAACGCAAGAATTAATCGGTATTTTCAATCTTTCATCTACTCAACCGGTGAACTCCGGAACAATCTTCCTCAATCCATCTTTCCTCCTGTCTATGACCTCCTCTCTTTCAAACGCAGAATCTCTAGGCATCTCGAAAACCCTGGACCTTCATTTTGGCTCTCTTATTCTTCTGTGGAGGGGGGGGGCGCTTTTGCGGGCATTTGCACTTGGCCCCTCCTTCCTGCATAAAAAAAGATTAGTTATGAACATCTAATCAGTTTGGTTTTAAAAGATTCCAGTCAACTGATTTGTGTATCTATATATGGAATTAAATTTTATTTAAATACAATGACAGTAATTTAATTATTTAATTATTTACAGTTGTTTCTTGGTTATAAGTAAGGCATATGTAAGAGTGAATTACAAAATTCTATTTAAAAAATTAGAAGACAGGAAGGTTCCGTTGCGTGTATTTTATATACTGAATGTATTAACATCTGTTAATTATATTCACAGAACCATGATATTAATTTTACTAAAACTAAGGTTAGGCATTTCCATCTCCAAAGCTCTAATCAGTCTAATAATATTAGTTTCAAAATGGGAGGTAAATCAATAAAGCAAGTACAAGAATTTAAGTATTTGGGGTCAAATTATCACAAGCTCCTTGAGAGATGAATCAAACAAAGGAAACAATATCGAAGCTTCTGTGGTAGAGCAAACATGATTATAATGAACCTCAGATTCAGTATAGTAGTATGGGGGAGTTGAAGTAGAGCGGTTGCCATGCAAACAAGGGGAAAAGGGGGAGAGGGGAGAGGGAGAAAAGGGTTATAGAGAGAAAAAGTGAAAAGAACGAGATTTTAAGCACAACTGTGTAAACAATGGTTGATAAGAGTAAACAGAGGTTTGATAAGGGGAGTAGGGTATAAGGAAAAAATAAAATTAATATAAAATTTATATACAGTATGTATATACTATATATTAGGGGTGGTCGAAACATATCAAAAATCGAGTTTATCCAATTCCACAGTATGCACGTAGTTGGAAATGATGATCTCAACATCTTGTAAAAAAAATGAGTATATGCGACCCCCCTTACCCCTTCCATAGCATCCCCCCATTTTACTCTCTCCACAGATATAAACCCCAAATGTGACAATCATGCATTATATTAAGTCTTACTAAGTAGATTAGATTAATTTGGATAGATTATTTAGATAGAGTTTTAGATAGATTGAATAGATTACATAGATTAATTTAGATAGATTAGATGAATTACAGTATATAAATTATTGTCACGTTTTTTTGTTTAGTTTCAGATTGTTATTTTCAGATTGTTTATGATTGAATGAGTTATGATTTAATTCCGAATGAGTTATATTAAATTCAGATTGAATGATTCAATTGCTAGAATTTAACAATTAGTTTCTTGTTATTAATGCTACTAGGCCTAAATAAGTGAAATCATGGCGACAAGAAGCAAAACACACAATTCAACATTTAGTCACCCTGCAGAATTTCCACCTTCAATGACTCCTTCAAAGGGTGACGTATTTAGGCATTATTTATTGGTAAGAAAACGAGAAGAACTGATCTCGAAAGGTTCTAGAACAGCAAAAGAATGTTACAGAATTGTCACTAAAGATGTGGAAGCCATTTGGGAGAAGTTTTCCTTTCCACATATATGATTTAAAGGAATAGCTATAAAAGTTGAACGATTGATAGAATCTGCAGCAAAGCTAAATAAAGTACCATTAAAACAAAGAAACAACAGTTTTCAGCAGAAGGTGGAGACATTCGATGAAATGCTTGATATTTGCACTTGTACTTGTTACGATAAAAAAATCAGTCGAACGGATTGCAGATGTGATATTAGAGTTCCAATGATTGAGTGAGAGTCTTTTGTGGGGCAGAAACAAAGAAAAAACCAACTAGGACCAATCGACAGAGTAACGACTTCCGCAAGAAAAAGGACTCACGATAGAGTTAAAGGATTAGAAAGAAGAGCCAAGATAAGCCTAGATATGAATGTCGCCTCAACCAGCAAACTGGACCATTTACATATTATGGAAGATGAGAGCATGGAAATTGATGATGACAGCGACGATATTGACTTTATTCCGGATTTTAAGCTGAGAGAAAACCATCAGAACATAATTATTTATGATAACTTAACAATAACAGCAGATAGATACCGTGTAAGTTACAGAGCTACTGCAGCTATAGTAAATGCAGCTTTGAAGGATATGGGAATATTAGACGAAACCAATATGTTGGATAGGAAAAAAGTGGAAAGAGAGAGAATACGTGTGGGTAAAAAGAAAATAATCAAAGTGAAATCAGAGAACACACAGATTGAAGGCATCGGATTTGATGGTAGAAAAGATCAAACTAAGACAAAGAAGGGAATGGAGTACGAAGAACATTATGTAATAGACAAAGAACCTGGTGATGTTTACATGGATCATATAGCTCCAGATAACGGAACTGCTTGTTGTATTGCAGATGAAATAATAACTTTTATAGTTGATTCTAATAGCAAAGAATCCCTCAAAGCTTTGTTATACGATGGCACTCCACTGAACACTGGCAGGATTGGCGGAGTGCTAAAATTGATTGAATTATATCTGGACAGGACGGTACATTGGCAGATTTGCCTTTTACATGCAAACGAACTGCCCTTCAGGCACGTATTTGAAGCAATTGATGGAAAAACTTCGGGACCAAACACCTTCAAAGGTTCTCTTGGAAATAAACTCCGAGAGGATTTGACCAAACTGGATATAGTTGATTATACCCCTGTAGAGGGCAACATTAAAGAAGTTTCGGCCGATATTGTTAAAAGTTTCAGCAGTGACCAAAAATATATGTATGAAATGTGCATTAGCATACAATCTGGACGCATCTCACAAGCGTTAGCCACCAGATCCCCAGGTGCCCTCCATCATGCAAGATGGCTAACACGAGCAAACAGGATCCTGCGCTTATATGTCTCTACACGGAATCCAGACAAAAACATCCAAGACCTAGTAAAAATTATAATGCTGGTTTACGCTCCAGGCTGGTTTTGGATAAAGTCTCATCCAAAGGCAAATGAGGGAGCATCTAATTTTTGGTATATCATGCACTTGCTTAAGGGCTTAGATAAAAGGCATCGGATGATTATGGAGCGTGTCCTCAGAAATAACGCCTATTTTGCCCACCCAGAGAATATCTTACTCTCAATGATAACAGACACAAGAAGAGAGGTCAGAGAGCTAGCTCTTCAGCACATCATTCGAGCAAGAACTAGGAGCACCAATGCGAGAAATTTTGAGCTGCCAAAAACACTGAACTTTGAAGCAGACGATTATCCTAACATGATCGACTGGGACAACGAAACCATCGCCCCTCTGCCTATTTTACAGAATTTGACAAATGATGATCTTCTTAAAGTTCGAAATGAACCACTTCAGCTTATTCCTTTTCCCTGTCATAGCCAGGGAGTAGAACATGCTGTAAATGTGGTAACAGAAGCATCACGAGATAGAATTGGTTACGAAAACAGACATAAATTTATTTTGAATGTACTGGAGTCGAGAAAAAAGCTACCTGTGTTCCAATGGAAAGGCCAGTGGTGTCAGTAATTTACGATTTTAAATTTCTTAAGGTGAATATTTTGGTTTTAATATGCTTCAATTAAATTTCTTAAGGTGAATATTTTGATTTTAGTATGCTTCAATTGATTCTTTAAGTAATATACGGAGAAAGATTTCTTATCATATTATATTATTTATATATATTATTATATATATATATATATATATATATATATATATATATATATATATATATATATATATATATATATATATATATATATATATATATAACACTTACTTTAACTTTACTTATATCATTATTTACTTTTATCTTTGTCATTTATCAGGTTTTTTATTCAAAGAATTGGTTTCAATTTCATTTAAATTTAAAAAAAGGGGAGCATATGCAATGGGTAAAGTGGGGGGGGCGCATAGCGGTGTAATTACAGTATGTTGTTTAGGGGCCCAAAGGAAACTCCGAGCAGTGTATAGAATAAGAATACAAAATTTCGACCCCCCCCCCCCTACTATATATACAGTATATATACGAGGTTTGTTCAAAAAGTATCCGGAGAGGCTGCTTATTTTTAGAACAGGGTCACGCTTTGAGTTGTGACTGTGCTAAACATATCTCTGCATGTCGAAACAAGTTGACTGATAGGATTGCACTTCATTGTGTAGCGTCAGTCCACTGTGGTGAACCGATAAAGTTAAACGTGTTTTCTTTCTCGGCGATATTTTGTATTTTTTTACTGTGAAGGTGTTGTACACCATGAATATATTCCACAAGGACAAACAATCAACAATCAACAAACAATCAACAATTTTACACTGAAGTTTTGAGACATCTACGTGAAGCAGTTCGGAGGAAACGGCCTCAAAAGTGGGAGTCCGGAGACTGGATGCTTCATCACGATAACGCGTCATCTCACTCGCTGCAACTTGTCCAGCAATTTTTGGCCAAAAACGCTAACCCCCAAATAGAGCAGCCTCCATATTCACCGGATTTGGCTCCATGCGACTTTTTTTTGTTTCCGAAGCTCAAACAAACCCTGGAAGGACACCGATTCTATGATGTTGAGACTATTAAAAGAAATTCGACGGAGCAGCTTTTGGCCATTCCGAAAAGTGCTTTCGAAAAATGTTTTCAATAGTGTCAGGATCGTTCGGCAGTGTGTGGCTTCAGAAGGAGCGTACTTTGAGGGAGATTAATAGTCCAGTCAATCTGTGATTGGACTTGGAAGTAATTGTAACAGAAATGGTTTTAACTGTTTTCGCACCCTTACCTCAACATAAATGATATATTAAAAACTTACCACAAACGGGCCAGGCCAATTTCCGTAAATCCAAGATGGCCGCCGCTACCATCGGTAACAATAAAGTAGCACCAAATTTTTACTATTCAATCAATTTCTTATTGTAATATATCATTCTGTAGGTTTTAATGGTCAACGAAACCATTAAAATGGATTAGAATAGTGTCTGATGCTTAGTTTGTCAATTATGGCGGCCATCATGAATTTTCAAGATGGCCGACGTGTGAAAAACCTGCATTTACTTATATCTTCGTTTCTAATATATGTAGGTTCACAATTTTTGTCTAAACATACATTTTCAGGATCAGGGAATATAATTATAGCGCTTAGGATATTGTCAGGTGGGCGGTAGGCCCACCATGGCGGCCATCTTGGATTTTCAGGATGGCCGCTATGCGAAATCATATATGATTTGAGTTTCTTAATACGCCTGAATCCTAAACTTGGCGCTAAAAAATGCAGTTACTTCCAGGTCCAGTCAGTTTCTAAAACAAAATTAACACTGTAATTTTGCAATAAAATTAATTAATTCTATTATTTTGTTTCAGGTCAAAATGGATTCTGAACGTTTCGAAACCTGTGCAATGTGTAAAGAAGTCATAGATGACCGTGATTCTTATGTGACACTAACAGAAAAAGGTGCCTTGGGTGTTTGCAATGCTGGCAGAGAAAGAGACGATGACATCTTTGTCACAGCTGGAGACAAACTACACAGATCACGTAGAGATCCATATATTAATAAGAAGAACATTGCATCTTACAATAAAAAGAAAGCATCCACATCTTCTGATGCCACTGCATTTAAACTTAGTTTAAGATCTGATCATGACTTTAATTACAAATTGGATTGTTTGTTCTGCAAAAATCGCATCACCGAAAGAGATAAACGGGACAATGAAGCTTTTCAAGTGATGTGCAAGAATCGTGAGTTTGATATCAGTATTCTAAAAGTTTGCGAACAGCGCAAGGATGGCTGGGCAATTGATGTAAAAGGGCGTATAGCTTTTGTAAATGATTTGCATTCAGAAGATGCGGTGTATCATCAAGCATGTAGCACTAATGTATTGGAAAAGGTATTCCAAAACTATACGATAGTAACACACAAACGAGTCAAAGTTTAAAAAGGGGTCGGCCTTATGATGACTCTCAAGAGTCTGCCTTTGCTTTTGTGGCGAATTATTTGCGAGAAAATGATGATGAAGAAACCACAATCAATGATCTTTTGTCAATAATGCAGGATTATCTGAAAGATTCATCAAGTCATGCATATACTTCCAAATGGCTGAAAAGTCGTTTGATGGAGCATTTTAAATATGAAATTGTTGTCACGGAGATTAATGGGAAACATAATGTTGTCACATTCAGATCAAAAACCAAGAATATTCTCTATGATTTCTATAAAAGCAAGAAATCAGATGACGTAGAAACTGAAAAAAATCGCATTATTGAAACTACGGCAAAGCTGCTAAAAAGTGAAATTAAAGAATGCAATAGTTCTTCAACAATGTATCCATCCACCCAAAACATAGAATTTCGTGCCCGTTGCAAAGAATTTCTTCCCATATCTTTACGATTACTGCTTGAAAAGATGTTTATTGCCAAAAGTGACCTACGAATTGCCTCTATTGGGCAGCCAATAATGCAAGCAGTCAGACCAAAAGCAATAACTGCCCCACTTCAGATTGGCTTGGGAGTGCAAATGCATAGACAATTTGGATCAAGGTTTTTGATTGACTCTTTACACAGTCACGGATTTTTCTCTTCCTACTCAGACGTTCAGAAGTTTGAAAGAAGTGTGGCGTATCATCAGGGACAGAAATTGAAGAAATTGACAATGAATCTTTCATACAACATGGTCTAAATACATTCCACGGTATGGGTATAATTGTTACAGTTACTCGCAAGGTAGCTTCCATGAAATTAGTGCCAAGAATAGATGTCACATCAAAGGAGATCGTGGATATTTGCAGCATCGAAACTCTCATATTTCGCTCGCGCAGAAAATCCTCTTGCGCCTTAACATACAAAGATTTGCATCAATTTCAATTTCATGCCGATGATCCAACAAATTGCTTCAACATTTTATGAAATTGTGCCTGGATGCTGAAACCTCAACGACCACTGTGGAATGGCTTTATGCAAATGGTGCATAAAGGAGAGCACCCTGGACAGGCTTCCGTTATATTCATGCCGATGATCGATATGCAATCAGCGACGAATCGTGCATTTTGTCAGTCATGCATTTTGTGTCTGAGCAAGCAAAGCGCTACAACATGTCACCGGTACTAACATTTGATCAGCCACTGTACTGGAAGGGAACTGAAATCCAAGAAAGTGTGGATGATGCAAGCCCTTTGAAAGAAATAGTGTTGCGACTTGGTGGGCTCTACATTGCCATGAGTTTCCTTGGATCTATTGGGCATCTCATGACTTCTTCCGGACTGCAGACAATGTTAGAAACTGTCTATGCTGAAAACACGGTGCCCCGCTGCTAAGTGGGAGAGCAATATCTCGAGCCGTTCGTGGTCATCTACTAGTTGTAGGTGCCCTTCATGCAATAATGATGTCAGAAATATACGAGTGCCCTATTAAGTTAGACAATGATGAAGAATACACTCAGTCAGAAGATGTTTTCAATTTTGCTGATAACTTCGATTTAATACAGATCTCAGATTTACTTGATAAATCAATCTCAGGAGAAATAAGTTCGGAAGCTGTAGAAAAGAAGGTCTTCAAAAAGATGATTGAGAAACTGGAGAACTACAAACATAGCTTAGATTCCTCGAGAATTGCAAAACTGTGGTTCCAATACATAGGAATGGTCGAAATACTATGCACATTCATAAAAGCCGAAAGAACAGGAAACTTCCTTCTTCATTTACTGGCAGAGTATAGCATGCTACCATTTTTCGCAGCGTCTGGACATTTTGCGTATGCTAAGTCAACACGCATCTATCTTCAAAAAATGTTAAATCTAAAAGAGACACATCCAAATGTTTACGCAAAGTTTAGAGAAGGCTATCATGTTGTTCGCAGAAGTAATAGATTTTGGGCTGGACTCTCAACAGATCTGGTTATAGAACAAGTTCTTATGAGGAGTTTCAAAACAACAGGTGGACTAACTCACGGATAAGGAATGACTGATGTACAAAGATCAGTTTGGCTACTGTCGACACCAGCCTATGCAGAAATAAACCGTGCGATGCAGGAAGTTACAGATGTAACGTATGAAGGTAGTGAGCAGCATAAAGAAACAAGACAGGCACGACTTGAAAGAGATTTCAAAGATTCATTGAAAATCTTGGCGTACGCTGTGGCAAGAAACCCCTTCGACAACCGAAAGGAACTCATGAGCATTGACACAGGAGAAATTGCTATTTCAGCTGTCAATGTAGACAATTCCAAGGTTATTGGAAGCAACATTCTTGCTTCAATGTCCCGAAAACCAGTTGCAGATTATACGTTCAAGAAGAAAGACGTGGCCATAACAATGAAAGCAAGATCAACTATTAAGATAGATGAAGAAGTTATTCCCGTTGATCCTCTCTTGTTATTCCAACGTCTAATAACCACTGTCAGAGGTATGAGATCAGCTGTAGACTTGGAGACAGCATTCTCGTATGAGCTGTGCACATTTCCTCCTGCACTTATAGAGACAGACGGTTTGTCAAGGGAAGCAAATAAACCACAGCTAGCAAATTCTATCTGATCTTCAACTGCGCCTCATATGTCCTCGATGGAGGATCCTTACTCCACAGAGTACAATGGACAAAAGGAAGAACATACAACGAGATTTGCAAAACTTATGTAGAATACGTCCTCAAGCATTACGGAGAGGGAACAGTCGTTGTATTTGATGGGTATGACGGGAAGCCTTGTACCAAAGATACAATCCACATTCGCAGAACCAAAGGCAAGCAGGGCATACCTGTACGTTTAACAGGAGAAATGAAGCTAAATATGAAGAAAGACGAGTTTCTTACTAACCTCGACAACAAGCAGAGATTTCTAGTAATGTTGGCGACTAAAATGAACGAAGAAAACATGAAAGCGATCCAATCATCTGGTGATGCAGATCTTTTGATTGTACAGACAGCAATTGAATCTGCCAGAAGTAAACCAACAGTTGTTATTGCAGAAGATACCGATCTACTCATTCTCCTGCTCCATCATGCTGATGTAGATGGTCACAGAATATTTTTCACATCAGAGCAAAAAACTCGATCGAAAGCGAAAACTAAACTGTGGGACATCAAGTACGCTAAATCGAAATTAGGATTGAAGATTTGCGAAGTAATCTCGCTTATTCACGCCTTACTTGGTGTGATACAACGTCCAGATTGTTCTCCATTGGTAAAGATGTGACCCTGCAAAAGTTTAAGAAAGACGAAAGCTTTCAACGCTTAACCCTTTAAGGACTGAAGATGCCAATTGCTAACGTTTCAAATACACGCATTCATAACTTAACCCTACAAAAAATTCAGGGCTGAAAGGGTTAAGCCAAGTTTTCAACAACTCAACATCAACAAGAGAAGAAGTTATTACTGCTGGAGAAAAGTTGTTGCTTATTGTTTATGGCGGAAAAAAAGAAAGCTCGCTTGATAAGCTTCGTGTCACAAGATTCTACCGGAAAGTTGCTGCAATTATGAAAGTTGTGTCTCCCGAGAGCTTGCCTCCAACATCCGCAGCTGCATCATTCCATTCATTGCGTGTTTACCTCCAAGTGCAAGTTTGGAGGGGACTGGAAGATCTTGATCCAGAAGAATGGGGTTGGACTGTGAAAAGAGGAAAACTGCTACCAGTTTATGCCTCGAAAGCTCCAGCACCAGAAAGCTTACTAAAACTTTTCAGATGTAACTGCAAGATAGAGTGTCAGAACGCGAGATGTACGTGTTTCAAGAATGGACTGAAATGCTCAGCCTTGTGTGGCGAATGCCAAGGCGTTTCTTGTCTGAACTGTCAGCACCCTTTGGACATAGAGAATGCAGAGAGCAGTGACGAAAATAATACAGACCCAGATTTTTACTAACTCACCATCACGCATAGGCTATATCAAAATGTCTATCCCTGTGAAATCGTTATGCATTGATTTGAGTTGACATAGCATGCTATTTTTTCTATAAACTAAATTTCAGATCAATATCTCAGTTTATCCAAGAGTTATGTCCAAAAAACGAAATCAAAACAAGTGAAGGTTAGTGAAAAAGTATTCGAAGCTATGAGAACTAAGAAAACGCCAGCCGACAGTCGGCACACAGGAGGCCTGCGAATAACTCCGCATACAACCTCAACAGTCGACTTTCCCAGTCTCGGCTCAACTGGGCGGTAATACCTTATTCCTGTATTCTGTATCTAGTGAAATTGTTTGAGAACTACTGTTAAATGGCTTTCATCGATAAAGACTTTCATAGTATATGTGCCGATATTAATAATTTCAATTCATTACCAAACAATTCTGTATCCAGTTTAGAGAATCTAGATCAGGAATCTGGTATAGGCAATTGCATGGTCTCATCGATAGACGAGTTTAATGCCTTTGTATTACAAAAAGATATTTATAAAAATCTTTCAGTACTAAATCTAAACATTCGAAGCTTACCTAGGAACTATAACTACTTATTGGCCCTTTTGAAAACTTCTACGGTCAAATTTAGTGTTATAATTCTCACGGAAACTTGGTTAAATAGTAGTATTAAAAACCTATATAATATAGATAATTACGTTGCTTATCATACTGTAAGAGATGGTCAGATTGGGGGGGGTATCTCTGTGTATGTGCATCAAACTTACGACTCTAACGAAGTATTTTCTCTATGTAATAGTGACAATGAAAACCTGATTGTGAATATAAAAGACAAAAGTAATGTATATTCTGTCCATGCAATATATAGACCACCTAATACTAATATCAATAGCTTTTTAATTCACTTAGATAACATGTTATGCAACTTTCATAAATCGAATGCCATAGTTGCGGGAGACTTCAACATCAATTTGCAATCTGAAACAATCTCTCATAAATTTTTAAACTTAATGAATTCTTTCTATCTTAGTCATTCTATTACCAAACCCACTCGAGTCTGCAGTTATGGCAATCGAATAACAGAATCTACGATTGATAATATATTTGTAAATAGCAATGCCCTTGTAAACTCTGGAATTATAACCACTAACATCAGTGATCATTTTCCTACTTACGCTATTTTCAATAACATTGTTCAGGTTGCGGACAAAACAACTATTGATTACAGAATATTCTCAGAGGTTAACAAAAGAAAATTTATTGGGGCAGTAGAAAATACTCGACTTGACTGTGACGAACCTTCAAATGACCCAGATCATATGTTTCAGTTCTTCTATGACACCTTATTCCATATTTTTAATATTTGCTTTCCTTTAAGGAGAAAAACAGTTTCGCCCAAAAGGGTCGCAAATCCATGGATCACTCCAGGAATTATCACTTCAATAAAGAATAGAGATAAATTATTCAAATTGCAATTGCAGAGCAAAATTCCTAAAATACAATATACTCAATACAGAAACAAATTAACTAAAATAATCAAAATTGCAAAATATAACTATTATAACAATCAATTTTCCAAACATAAAGGAGACATGAAAAACACTTGGACAACCATAAACAATCTTCTCGGAAAACAAATTAAGAAAAATCCAATAGAGAAATTAAATGTTGATAATAAAGAAATCACTGATGATACTGCTATTGCAGACTCTTTAAATGCACATTTTACTTCAATAGCGGATAAGCTTCGCTCACAATTAATAAATAATGATCACTCACCTCTAGAATATATGCCACCCAGCCCACTAAATTCATTTTCTTTTGTTCCTGCTACCTCTACTGAGGTCCAGAATATTATTGGTAAATTAAAAAATACAAAAAATAACATTCATAACATTCCTGTACCTATATTGAAACTTGTTAAAGATAAGATATCTGTAACTTTGGCTAAAATTATCAATCACAGTATTTCCAAAGGAATATTCCCATCAGTGCTAAAAACTGGTTGCATAACACCCCTTTTTAAAGGGGGTGATCCTACACTAGCAACAAATTACAGGCCGGTGTGTTCATTATCTGTGTTCAGCAAAGTTTTCATTGTAAAAAGTAGAATGCAGCGATATTTAGAATCTTACAATTTATTATCTTCAAATCAATATGGCTTCCGTAATAATAGAACAACGGAAATGGCTATTTTAAATCTTATGGAAAATGTAAATATAGCTAAGGAGAACAAAGAAATAATGATGTCAATATTTATGGATTTGAGTAAGGCGTTTGATGTAATAGACCATAATATTCTACTTAATAAATTGTATTGTTACGGCTTTAGAGGGGCAATCAGTGATTGGTTTAAAAGTTATTTGTCCGATAGATATAATTTTGTATCAGTAAATAAGGTTTGCTCCACTAAAGCGCTTGTCAAACATGGTGTGCCACAGGGCTCAGTGCTGGGTCCACTGTTATTTTTATTATTATATAAATGACCTTCCACGTTCATCTGATATACTGAACTTCATAATGTTTGCAGATGATACAACTCTCTCCTTTTCTTGCAAAGATGTTAATACAGCTAAGAATATATTTCATTCAGAATTCATCAGTGTAATGAAATGGTTGACCACGAATAAACTCTTCCTAAATACCAGTAAAACAAATTTCATGATTTTTACTAATAAAAGAAATGTATATCTTGATGAACTCAATGTTAATGAAATCACCATAAAGGAGTGTACTGTAACAAAATTTCTTGGTGTAATGCTAGATAAGAATTTGCAATGGAGTGATCATGTAAATTATATCGCGAAAAAAAGATTTCAAGGAGCGTTGCTATAATGTTTAAACTTAGAAATGTAGTCCCTAAACAAGTTTTATTGACTCTTTATCATACTCTTGTTCTTCCTTATATAACATACTGCACCCTTGTTTGGGGAAACTCCGCTAACAACGCATTAAATGGTATCTTTGTCATCCAAAACGAGCAATAAGGTTATTATCTGATGCTGATTTCCTTGATCACTCTAGTGCATTATTTAAAGAGCTAAACCTACTAAAGCTCAATGATATAACCAAAGTGGCACATTTTATTTTTATTTACAAGTGTAAGAGCAAAATCATTAATTTGCAATGGGTAAATAGATATTTTGTAACTCATCAAGAAATCCACCCGTATCAGACCAGAAATAGATCAAAGATTGTTATACCTCAATTTAGATTGTCTTCATCTCAAAAACTACCCATTTTCATTGGATTGAAACTATGGAATGACTTGCATGCCGATATAAAAATATTGCGAATGTAAATTTGTTTAAAACCAAGTTAAAATCCCGATTAATAATGGGATACTAACAAAAATCTTGGATTAATGTCCACTAATAATGTTTTATATTGTCCATTAATATTGTTTAATATTGAAATAGGCTTTAACTATTAATAATACTTATTTACTTATTTATTTATTTTATTATTATTAATTTATAACGGCTAGCTGCTTATTTTTAATGAGAGCCCAGTAAAGCCTAAAGCTTAAGGGCCAAATTAAAATAAAAAATAAATAGTCGAGCTTCACAATTATTTATGTCATTGTAAAAATTGTAAGTTGTAAAAAGACTACTGTATTTATTTTATTATTAATAAAGGTTATTCTATTCTATTCTATTCTATTAATATGAAAATATATATTATCTTCGAAACTATGAAGGATAGACTAGTGGTGTTGGGGTTCATTTGAAAGACCTAATCAAAGCCTCTACGATTATGATGTCCAATGGTCAATTTTACTTGAGTACTTGAGCAATGGTCAATAACGCCTACAATCGCGGTCGATACGCAGCGCGATGCTCCGTTTTTCGTCTTTTAGCATGAGATGGGAGCGCCCCCTATGGACTGAGTAATTTTTTATCAACTAAAAATATTTGCTAACCATCTAGGAAGGATTACTGAAAATTTGAAGAAAGAATATTAATGTTAAAGGTTAGCTGTGGACGAAAAATACAAGATAGTGTCATTTTGACCTACCAACCTGGGGGTGTGAGGGGTTAATGCAAATTCCATTTTTCAGAAAAATTGCCTCACCCAATGGTGGTAAGTTTTTAATATGTTATTTTTTAATATTTGGGGATGTCAAAAACGATGAAACCATTTCTGTTACAATTACTTCCAGGTTGACCAAAAATATAGCCTAGATTGACTGGACTATAAGCCCCAAACCCTGTAATTACCATATTCTATCTATAATTATAATCGCATCAGTCCGCATACTTTTTGAACAAACCTCGTGTGTGTGTGTGAGTGTGTGTGTGTGTGTGTGTGTGTGTGTGTGTGTGTGTATATATATATATATATATATATTATATATATATAGTGGTGGGGGATAATGGTAGTGAGGGTTAGGGGAATGGCGATGGGGGTGATAAGGGAAGAAATAAAAATAAAAAGAAAATTAGAAATATTTTTGTGTGTGTATATATACACACACACACACACACACACACACACAGTATATATATACACATATATATACATATATATTACACACACACACACACACACACACACATAATATATATATATATATATATATAGTATGCCCGCAAAAGGGGAGAGTGCAGAAATGTTACGTAATGTTGCAAGAGTGCCACCCACCCCCTTTGTTGCAAGAGTGCCACCCCCCTAAACATGTTTTATTGGCTCATCAAGGGTGTATAGTTGACCTAACCAGGCATTCAATTAACCTAACCAGGCATTCAATTAACCTAACCAGGCATTCAATTAACCTAACAGGCTGATATTGGTAATTTAACCTAAATATCTTCTGATCTTTTCGTGTTAGGCACTCACTGTCACATTTCGGGCAAGTTAAGGATGAGAGAATAACGCCGTAATTGATAAAAACATCCAATCCTTTGTCTTCATCTAGGACACATGACGACTCAGGTCAAAATCACACGAGTGGCACGTCATAATTCTATCACAAACACCACTAAACCGAATCAAATTTGAAAAAATAGCCAGAACAAAACCCAACCAGCTAATTAAATCGCAGAGTAGTAAAAAATACCCCAACCAGGAAAAATATTTTATGAAAACAGTACATTATAGCCGAAACAGGAAATATATTTTATTAAAAAAAATACATTTCAACAAATTTGCACCACATAAGATATATATTTTCTTAGTCAGTTTAGAATGACAATTCAATATATTGTACTGATTTAGCCGCGCGTGAGCGGGTTAAAAGACGAATATTAACCAAATTTAATGTTGTATCAAGATCATATCTTGTAGGTTCTTTCTGTTTGTGATCATTATACAGTTTGGTGATGGCACCTTTACGCGCTGATTTTTTTCTCATCAATTTTTTGTAGTTTTGAGATGGTGCCATAGTCCCCAAGGTCTGTGTTTTTGTTTTTTAGTCTGGGTTTTTGCCCTTTTGTCTAAGTCTTCCATAATTGTTGTTAGTGTTAAAGTTCTGAGTTTTATTTTATGATGTTGAGCGAGTTAAATTACTGTAATAAATTTTTAAATCAAACTGTGACGCAGGTTGAATTAAAAATTTACAATGTTTTTAGTTAGGATAGGCCTTGAGTGTAAACAGTAAGGAACCAACAAGGAAATGAAGATCTCTATTTCATCATTTATCAATAAAAACCCATTACAAGCCTGTTTTAAAACTGCAAATGTAACTTTAACTCTTGATTGAACATTTGAAACCCTTAACGTTGTTGTTGTGGGCAAAGTAGAACAAGAAAATACAAATAGCTGGATTAAAACAAACTTTGCTACTTCAAAACAAATACATGATAGCTGATAAAACCCTTACACTATATACCTACCTTAAAATTGTATTTGTGACATCTAAAGTAATTAATTTTAGGTCTTGAATTTATGATAAATTGTTGTAGGACTTTTATAGGTGCCTGTTAGTAGCACCCCCCCAAATTAAGAAATAAATTAGATGATAAAGCTTCTAAACTTGTATTTATGTATAAATGTTTTAACAAATAACTAATGTGAAATCAATTTAGAGGCTATATCTATAAACTTAAAGGCCAAAGAACAATATATTTTTCTTTGGTAATTATTCGTTTTTTGACCCAGTCTCTTTTTATAATGAGAGCAAACTTTTCTGGTCAATTTTGAGGTGTTCTGCACGAATCTGCCATCCGTTTCCTGTGCAAATGCGTAGTTTTCGAGATATCGTCATCTTGAAAACTACACATTTGCACAGGAAACGGATGGCAGTTTCGTACAAAACACCTCAAAATTAACCAGAAAAGTTTGCACTCGTCATTTTCGTTTAAACTAACGAATTTAAACGAAAATATCATGACAACCTAACCAATCATCTAGGGCGTACAGTTGACCTAACCGGTGTCACGTACTGAACTGTCCGCAAAACATTAGGACCGATCAATTTGTGATGCGTGATCTTTACGGGGGCTCCGCCCCCGTACCCCCGAGACCTAAATTATACAAATGATAATGTAATAACACGTGCCAACCTTGCATGGGTAGTCCGCTAAATTTCACCTGCCCTTAAACTGAAACGACACACGTCATACTTCGTCACAAAAAACCCAAACTGAACAGACGAACAATCGCTAAAAATGATTTATTTGTAAAACAGGACAAATTGAATTACGCAGAAGTAGCCAGAATCACCAAAAATAAGAAATATTCACCAAATAGTCGAGATATATATATATATATAGTATATATATATATATATATATATATATATATATATATATATATATATATATATACATATATATATATATATGTATAGAAACGACGTAGTATAGAGGAGCGTTCTGCACACGAGGAAGAGAAATAACGAACAAATGAAAAATGAGGTGAACCGGCCGGGAATCGAACCCAGGGCCTTCCGATTGCCGGTCAGATGCGCTACCATTACACCACGGGCCTCGATCAGTCATAAGTCGAAATTCTCCTACATAGGGCAGAAACTTACGTCGTTTCTATACATTAATATACTGTGTGGTCATTGCAGTTAAATATACGTTAAATATACGTTAAATATACGTTAAATATACGTTAAATATACGTCTCCTACATAGGGCAGAAACTTACGTCGTTTCTATAAATTAATATACTGCGTGGTCATTGCAGTTAAATGTATATATATATATATATATATATAAATATAATTTAGGGTGATACAAAAGTGGGGGAGTAAAATTTTTTTGTTTCAAATTTTTGAGATACCCTCTCATTTGGTTTGATTTGGTGGAAAAATGATCCTGGGGAAATTTCGGGTCAAAATTCGAATATTTGGAGGTCGCGCCCGCCATTTGAAAATTTGCTGATTTCCATGACACCCAGGAGGTACAGCAAGCGTCACGTTACTTTTTTTTTGAGTGGAAGTTCCCCAGGAGGCCTATCATACCACCTTCCTCTTTTCCATTTGTTCATAAAACAGATACAATACAATAGATATTTACAATAGATACATAGAATGGATATACTCGTAAATTTTACTGTTGCGTCAAAGATACGAGAGTTTTCTTAGTTTTGTCCGGAAGCTTCTTCCGATAATTTGATACAACTTGCAGTAGATATTGCTTCTGTTGTTCATCATTGGTAATTAATTTGTTATAATCTTCAATCAATTTCACTCCTCTTTCAGCAATATCATTAACAACTTTCATGTGATTCACTACGTTCTTTGCAACCCAATAACTCTCATCGAGAAGCCAATCTTCTACTGGTTTGCTCAAGAACGTTGAAGACAATCCGAGTATACTGAAGAAGGACTTTGTGTTAGCAGTTACAAAATCTTCAAGCTGCTTATTGTCAATAGTTTTGGTGTCTATTTGTGTCTTCTTTGGAGGATCTGGCTCCGAAGATTTTGTAAGAGCCTCCTTCATTTTTCTTTTGGTGTCAAAGCTGATTTTATCATCAAAGAAAGCCAATGCGATCAACTCTTCTGAGAGATACCACAAATTATTCTTGAATTTTTCTAAAGCAGCATTTACTAGTTGTTCATTTGTGCTTTTGTAGCTGTGAAGATTCTTGAGAAGACTCAGATCATTTCGTGGAGCACTTGCTGCGCAGGGTGCTGAAAACCAATGCTTAATATAAATTGAAACAGAAAACCAACAAATTTCTTTTAGATTTCTTTCTTCTATTGCTGTTATTTTGAACTGACTTTTGAACATAAAGATTTTCATCGAATAAATCACTTTCGCCATCCAACGGGCTCTATGATAAGCCCCAGGCTTCCTGAATTTTATTCCAGTCGTTGGAGTACCGCCAAGCAAGATGATTGTCAGTTCCAATAACTCTCTGTAATCGTCGCGAGGTTGATCTTCATTGATTTTTCTTGCTGCAAAGTTGATGATTTCCTCTTTTTCCTTTTGTGGATAATTTTCTAATTTATCGTATGAAGTTAGATTAATCTTATTCCAGTTTGTTTTGAATCTTTTGAATAACTGAATGTCAGGACCTGATGAAGCCTGTAATGCAGGGGATACCACTGCTTCCAACATGATTTCAAGGATATGGTGTCGACAAGGACACCACAACAAATCTTTCTCCATTTTCTGTTCAATTAGGACACACTCCGTTTTTTTACGACCTGTGTTCGATGCAGTTGTATCGAAACACATGCCTTTTACCTTATCTATTAGATTCCAATCAATGATCGCCTGATGTACTGCATTTGCAGTATCCTTTCCTGTGCCATGATCTATTTTTGGCACTCCAAGCAGTTGATCTTCTCCACTGCCAGAGATTAGGACTGGCAACCGATCAACAACCTCATTCCCAGTAATGTCTTCGAGGAGTTTGCCATCCCAATGAACAATCAAGGGTTTGTCAGCTTGAAATTCTTCTTTCAAGTTTTCACTGAACTTCTTTCTTGATTTCTGTCTTGCCCTGCGAATCGATGAGTAGCTAACATTGTAATTCTCTGGATCTTTTCCAACATTTGCGATCGTTGGAATAATTATTAAAGAGGCTGATCGGTCGCTGATCTTAGCAACATCCAATGAGGAAAGCAGATTTTCATTCATAATCTTGAATTTTTTTCTTGGAAGGCCTCTTTTGGATGTTGAGGGCTGTTCCAGATGTACTTCTTCTTCCGTAGATGCAGGTGAATCACTGCAGGAACTGCTGCTGCTTGCAAGAACAACTGTTTCATCAAATGCACTTGATTCACGTAACCTTTTCTTATCCATTTTTTCATGTCTCTTCGCAGCTTCCTTTCGACGTTTTTCTTCATCCTTATCAACTGCCATCATTTTACCCTTTCGACCTTCCCTTTGTAGCCGTAGAAACTCTCTATCTTCTTCGATAGTTATTAACTCGTTCGCATTTGCATGCGCAATATCAAAGAGTCCATCCAATTTTTCTTTCCATGTATTCTCTTTCTCTATTGAAAACTTCGATTTTTTTCCTTTGCTCTTCTTCAGCCCTTGCCACTCATCATACAGTTTATTTAATTTCTTCATAACATTACATTTCTGGGTTGTTGGTATTCCTGCTCTCTGCCACACTTCCAATACATCATTAACGGTTGAAGTTAATGCTTCTCTGACGGTTTCATTCTTGACATGTTTATAATTCATGAATAAGGAAATTACTTCTTTCTTTGATGGAAGCTTACTTTGATTCAATTTATCTATTTGTTGACCGATCAGCCAGATATCTGTTGAGCTTCTTGATCTCATTTTCGTCACAATTAAGATACAGGAAATAGAAGAGAAATTGAGGCGGAGAGACTCACTGATAAAGCACCTCTCCCGGACACTGCCACAAGCACACTGCGATACCGATTTCCTTGAACGCTGTTTGCTGTTTGCTGTTTGCTCATATACGCATCACCTACCACTCTGCCTGCAGCAAACCTGCACAAAACCTGCAACCTGCAACAAACCTGCAACAAAAATAAGAACAAATTCAAAAAATTTGATTTTACTCTAATTTTTTGTAATTTTCAAATTTCAATTGGCGGGCGTGACCTCTGGATGTTATTTGTTTGACCTGGAATTTCTCACAGGGTGTTTTTGTGACAAATTGGAACAAATGAGGGGGTATCCCTAAAAATCCATATATATTGAAAAAACACCGAAAATAGGAAATATATTTTAATAAAAAAACACATTTTATACAAATTTGCACACGATAATATATATATTTTCTTATTCAGTTTTGATTGGTTATTCAATATATATTGCTGTTATAGCTGGGTGTGACTGGGTCAAAAAACGAATAATACCCTTTTATTTTGTTTATTTTTCTATTCAGTGCTGTACTATACATTAAAGGATCTTTATTTTTTAATATTTGTTTAGCTATACGCACAAAGTCAAGTTAAATGTTTGTTTTATTTAGTTTATGGTTAAACTATTGATTTCTTTCTTTTTTCTAATTGTCAGCAATTTAAATTATATGAGAAATACTAAAAGTTTTCAATTTCCTGAATTTATATATATATATATATATATATATTATATATATATAATCCTACAGGCTGTATATTAAAAACCCATTGGTTTTTTTTTTTTTTTAAAAATGGTTTTTACCAACCCTGCTCCAAGCCCTTCAAGTATACAATATTTAACTTCATTATGGTCGCAGATGACACATCAGTCTTTTTTTTTTTCTTGCAAAGATGATAATACAGTGAAAGTTGTGGCCTGACTGACTACTGACAAACTTTTTGAAATATCTATAAGGCAAATTCCATTATTTTCATTAGCAAACAAAATATACATTTGGATTAACTAAATTATTAAATTTATTATCATAATAGAAGTTAAAAAAAATTCATTGGAGTAACAATTGACACCAACTTACCATGTAAGAGGCACATAATTATCTCTGAAGAGATTTCCAGGAGGAGTTACAATAATGTTTAAACTTAAACATGTAGTTCTTAACCCTTTTTGTTCACAAATATTTTCTCTTTAAACCAAAAGGAGTAATATTTATTATTCAAAACCAAGTGTTTTAGTAATGAGTAACTTATATTACTTTCATGAAATGAGGAATCATCGGGCAAAACTTCTGAAATAAATGTTAGTTTTAAACATGCACAGTACAGTTTCAGGAAAAAAGTTTGCCAGATAACCCCATTCTGTCACTAAAGTATCTGACTTGCTTGCAAATGGTGGTTCCATGCTGTAGGCCTATATGTATAGGAACGCTTTTACTGATCCATTTTTATATAGTTGTTACAACATCAGTTTATATGTTCTTTGTACATTGTATAAGCAGAGCAATAAATGAATATGAATTTCATTAAATTTGCTGCACTTAAACTCATTCTTATTGAATTAAAGAACATGATAAATCCCAATGAAGCCTGTTTATGGATACATTTCTAAGTTTAGTCATTATAGCCACGCCCCTTGAAATCTTTTCAGCGTTTTTTATTTACATGAGCAATCCAATGCAGTTATTCTTTTTCCTCTGTTTACTGCTATTTTATTTTGTGCTGCTGTCTAGTGAATACGTAACACAGAACAAGTTAACCTGACATTAAATTTAACCTTTTCAGATGAGAAAATTGGTTCAATCACTAATTATGAAGAACTTTGTGACTTCTGCAGGCTTGTCAGGGCAACAGCCTACTGTTTGAGTTTTGTTCACTTCAGTTTAACTACTGGGAAAGTTAATAGCTTCCTTCCCATCGAACATGTTAACGTTTTCTGTATGGGTACGTATAAGGAAAAACGTTATTTGACGGTTACTCTGATAATTTAAATATTTCAGTAATTAAAAACATGCTTGAAGGAGGCCTTTGCTTTGGTACAGGAAAATATCTAAGATGATGAAAAATAAAAAAAGAACATTATGGATTATAAAAGTGGTAATAGTCTAGCAACTTTATCTGAATACAGTCAGCTAAGAAACACGTTAACTGGTTTGAATAGGGTGGAGAAAAGTTATAATGAAATAAGTCAAATTATTGCAGAGCAAAATTCCTGAAATACAATATGCCCAATACAGAAACAAATTAACTAAAATAATTAAAATTGCAAAATATAACTATTATAAATACAAGCAAATTTCCAAACATAGAAGAAACATGAAAAACACTTGGTTGTCTATAAACAATCTTCTTGGAAAACAAATTAAGAAAAATCAAAAGAGAAATTAAATGTTGATAATAAAGAAATTACTGATGATACTACTGATGCATACTCTTTAAATGCACATTTTACTTCAATAGCGGATAAGCTTCATCTTATGGAAAATGCAAAAATAGCTAAGGTGAAGAGAGAAATAATGATATAAATATTTATGGCTTTGAGTAAGGCGTTTGATGTAATAGACCCTAATATTCTACTTAATAAACTATATTGTTACTGCCTTAGAGGAGCAGTCAGTGATTGGTTTAAAAGTTATTTGTCTATTAGATATCATTTTTGTATCAGTAAATAGGGTTTGTTCAACTATTGCGTTTGTCAAACATTGTGTACCACAGGGATCAGCTCTAGTCCACTGTTATTTTTATTATATATAAACGACCATCCACGTTCATCTGATATACTGATCTTCATAATGTTTGCAGAAGATACAACTGTCTTTTTCATACAAAGCTGCTGATACAGCTAAGGATGTATTTCATTCAGATCTCGTCAGTGTAATGAAGTGGTTGACCACCAATAAACTCTTCCTAAATACCAGTAAAAAAAATTTCATGATTTTTACTAATAAAAGAAGTGTATATCTTGACGAGTTTAATGTTAATGAAATCATTATAAAGGAGTGTACTTGTTAAAATTTCGTGTAATGTTTAAACTCATAAATGTCGTCCCTATTCAGGTTTTATTGACTATTTATCATAATCTAGCTCCGTCGCATGATGCATGATTTCTCGATGTTAGTTTCCCTTTTCAGAAAAACGGGTACGTAATATAACGTGTAAAGTAAAATTTTAAGTGAAAATTTATGTATATTGAACGAATTTGTACGAAGTTATAGATCCATATATTATGAAAGGTAAGAAATTGTGGTTTCATACGTTTTGGCTCTATTATTATTATTTACTGCAGACGGCCACACGAAATTGGCCGTAGCTGATTAAATCTAACGAAATTGACAACTCGTGCAACAGATTAACAAAGAATGTTCTCAAATAATTTTTGTGCTGGCTCCCTGGGTGGATAGTGATTCATAGTTACTGCTGTCGGTGTAATGAGAGAAATGAAATTAAAAATGTAGATCATTAGATCCGTGCTGACACTTTTTACTAGTTACCACGTAAGATATTGCGGTATCTGGCAATATGTTGCTTACATTATGACGATGAACCGTTGCGGTAATACAAATTTACTGAAAGTTATTAATATTTTTTACTAGTTTATTTGTTAAGGGCGTTACTTTTTATTCAGGCTTTATTCTTGGCCTATCTAAATTTTAGGCTCACTTCATTTTTTATAGATTTGAGAATATGTTAATGGAACGAATTCTTTTGCTAAGCCAATTGTTCAGTGAATTTTTTAATGTTAATATTGTTTTAGTTGATTAATTCTCTTAAAGGTAAAAAGTTAAACGAAACAAGACAAAAAGAACTTTTCAACGCCACTATATATATATATTAGGGTGTCCCAAACTCATAGGGGGCCAAATTTGTTTTCGGGATACAAATCTGCTCGTGTTGCGCTCTTTTGATGTTTCCCATTAGAAGTCTTCCTGTAAAATTTCAGAGAGATCGAAGGAAATTTAAAGGTCCCGAACTTTGAGCACTTTATTTCTCCTCTTAACTGAAAGGCAAATTAACTGAAATATTTCTCTCAAAAGTTCCATCACAAAGATGATTATACAAAATAAACATGTATTTTAATCTTAACACACAAACAACAATTTCAAAGCATCACATTTATGCATTTTAACTAAACACGTGTTTCATGAGATCCGTTTTTGTTCCCTTCCGGCTCACATTCCGTCGGTGTGAGTGGACAGTTCGAAGGAGGAACTGCAGGTCTTCTTCATCAAGGCACAGAGGTTTGCTTGTGTATTCTCAATGAGGGCGATGCCTCGCTCTGCTGCATCATTGACCACCATCAGTTCTGCAGCTCGGCTCTTTGCCAGACGGTAGTTTTCGTCAGTAGGCCATGTTTCAGGGTCTTTGGTGAGGAACGTGGGCTCAACTTGGAGAAACTGGAAGAGTGTGGTGGATCGACTCGTCACCCACGGACTTAAACGGCCATCCACTTGCAGTCCCTTGCCTTGGACCCGTTTGAGTCCTTTCCCAGGGCGCTTTTTCAGGTTAGCCGTCATGTTACGCTTTTCATTGTCGTCAACTCTGTCATCAAACAGTGCAAGACAGATTAAGTCCTCCGAGATATACCACAGATGACGGAGCACAGCCCGGTAAGCTGTTTCCAACGTCCTTGTCAGGGTAACCTACAAGAAGATTGCACAGCCTAACGTCATTTTTGGGAGCTTTGATGGCGATGGGAGCCTCGTGCCAGTGACGCACGTATACAATGCTCACGAAGAAAGCCATACGGCGAACCCCTTGCAGTTCTTGGAGACGAAGTTCGGAGAACTGGGACTGCAGTAATGCTATTTTCAGGCAGTAAATAGCTTTGGCCATCCATCTGGCCTGATGGTAAGCCCCTGGAGGCCGAAGCTTGTAACGTCCTACGTCGTCTCCGAGGTACAAGAGGCTCAGTCGAAGAAGTTCTTCATAATCCTCTCGAGGATGATTACCACTTCTTAGGGCATCGCGGAGATAGTCTATTACCTCAAGTCGCATTTGTGAAAGGCAAGCATTGTCATTTATGAAGGCTTTAGCCACCTCGTCCTTGTCAAATGCATCCAACTGACAGTGGTTCATTGATGGCCAGGCCTCCTTGAATCTCCTGAAAAGTGGGATTTGAGGACTTGGTGGTGTTCCTAGGCACACGACGAAGACATCCTTGAGAATCACTTCGTGAACGTGATGACGGCAAGCAAACCATAAAAGAGATCTTCCCAATGCCGCTTCCAAACGCGCACACGCACCTTGCACTATCCCTGTGTTTGATGCCGTCGTGTCAAACACCATGCCTACGATCTTGTCCTCAATTCCGACTAGGGTGAGCGCTTGATGGACTGCGCTTGCCATTTGCTGTCCTGTGCCGTCTATTATTTTCGGTGCTCCTAATAGCTCTTCCACACCATCCCCAGTCACCACAACAGCAATCCGATCGACTGACTTACCCTCCTGTTCGATGTCAGTGAGTATCTTTGTGTCCCAGTGGATCTGCAGTCGAGGTGGAAGCTGCTCGAGGTGGCCAATAACATTGGTCCTATCATTGTACGGGCCTTTTGTCGGAAGCGGTGAACCGTGCTCTTTGATGGAACACTGTCAGGACCGAGAGCTAGGGATTTTGCAGTCGCAGCAAACGCTGATGTTGCCTGTCGAATAGAAAGGCCCTCGCGATCCCAAGTTGCTGCCAGGTCAAGATCACTCAGACTTTCTTTTAGTCTGTCATGTTTGGGAGCTTTCGAAGGTTTAAGTCCACAAGTGACGGCTTCGTTTCCACTGTCAGCTGACGATGTGCTAGAACTGCTGTCGGTAGCCTCTTCTGTGACTCCTACAGCTAGAGCCTCCTCCGTTTGACGCCGGTGTGCCCGCTCAAGAGCTCTTTCCCTTTCCTGTCTTTTCATTGTGGCTGCATTATATTTTCTATCTTCACCTCCCATGTAACTCGTATGTCGATCTGCCCTTTGGGAAATGAGGAATTCCTTGTCTTCAAGAGGGATATCTCCCCGACCCAGAACGTCTGAGCGGGCGACATCAAAAATATCCTCCATATCAGCCAAGAATACATCCCGCTGCATATTGTAAGTCATTCCAGTCTTGTTCTTGTTTTTATGCAAATTTCGATACCTCTGAACCAAAGCTTTCAGTTTAGTCGAGGCATGAACGGAGGTTGTTGCCAGATTCGAGTTGGCTCTAGCCCAGATTTCTAATACAGCCGATATTACAGCCTTGACACTGTTGGAATCTGTCTTCTTTTGGTCGCGGTGATGGTAGAAGAAAAGGAGCAACACGTCCATATTACTTGGTAATCGAGATTTAGCCAGCTCTGCTATCGGAGACCTCTCAAGAAGCCACAACTTGATGTTTGATCTTGTCAACGCCATAATGATCAATTCTGAAAACCAAAAAAACGTCATCAAACGTCGGGACCTCTAAATATCATCTGATCGAGTTGAAAATCACACAGCCAATGCTTTAGCCAAAACCACATCCGGGCATGACACGAGTGGTCAGGTCGTGTTAAGAAAAAAAATTGGGACACCCTAATATATATATATATATAATATATATATATATATTATATATATCAGACAACTTAAATTTAGAGACTACGTGAAACGCGTAATAGATAGAACATTTCCAAAAACAGTGATTTCGCATATCTAAATTGTATAATTCAGCTCATTGAACATCAAATTAAACAAGAATGACATTTGTAATTTAAACAAAAGCATAAGTTAGCAGAAAATCTGTCACATCATATAACGTTAATAAGATAATATTTAAAATTAAAATAAACGGATTGTAGAAGGCACAGTTATGCGGGTAGTGCCAAAAATTTCCATTTTCTTTTATAAACATCTATAGAAAACGTCGTTTTATTGGGGTAGACTAGTTAAAAATTAAAAAGCGAGCTATATTAACTTTGAAAACTCTATTTAAAATAATTAATTGGATCGTATTTATTTTATTTGTACTTAACTGTGTGTAATCAGTAGTTATCAGAATATATTTGGATACAGGTTGTTAATAATAATAACTTAATGAGGGATAATGTTTCCATTTGTTTTACATACTGCCTCGACGTGGCAAAATCCCTATATATCGCGTCAAGAAGCTGTCATATTTTGAGGTAACGATGATATTACATGTTATGAAATACCTTTTATGAAGATTGGCTTCGTTTTTAAACAGGTCTCGAAACTGATTGTGGAGTAGGTTAAGGGCAAGATTATACATGGAAGTGTGTATAGAGCAGATTACAGCGTTTTAGAACCGCAAAAATAGTAACTTACGAGCTATTTACATACTTTGCATTCTTATTTGTTAAAAATTTGTTTCACGCTTTTTGAGTTTTGATCATTTGGGGGAGACGCATCTTTTAATATACGAATTATTCCTATATATATATTATTAATATCTTGCGTCGATCTCATAAGATCGTGTAATGACTCGGACTTTATGCGATTCCTATGCAAAATAATATTGCGTGGGGTAAGTATACTCGTTCTTAAAGGTTTGCCCTGCAGAATATCGTGATGCATGTATGTTTATTTTTCATTTATCTAAATGAAAAAATTTTAAACTGTATTTAGTAATTTTTAACACGCAAATTACCCGAAGAAATAGTTTATTATTATTATGAGCTTGTATATTACGCAAGAAGGTGTGATATATATATATATATATATATATATATATATATATATATATATATAATTATTTTATATATTTGATATTAATTTATTAACAAAAAACATTTTGACAACTGGTACTGGCATTTTTATTCAGTAATCCATTATTCTTTTGGAAATATTTAAGAAAAAGGATTTAAAAGTTGGATCGTACCTAAACAATAGAGAAAGTAATAATTATTAAGCATTGTTTTAATAAAAAATTTCTAATTTATTTTAGTTGTGTAAAGATCGTGTGTTTAAATTCTAATTATTTATTTAATAAACAGAATTTCTATAAGAAGTCTGACAAAACTATTTGTTTCACCTTTCTTCGTAAGGTTCCTTTTCCTTTCGTTTTTCCCACTGTTATTCGTGATTTAGCGTGAATTGCGATATTAATAATAATAATAAAAATAGGAATTAAGTAATAAGGTGATTTATTTTAGTTGTGTAAAGAGCGTGTGTTTAAATTCTAATTATTTATTTAATAAACAGAATTTCTATAAGTCTGACAAAACTATTCAATGTAATTCTTAAAACTTACAATATCCCAGAACAGTGGAACAATATGAAAATAATATCAATTTACAAAATGGATGAATAATATATGAAATAATTTAATAAATATTGCTATCTGGCACCTCAGTCTTCTAGGCTGATTAATATATGAATTAATTAAATATATAGCACAAACTGGCAACTGAGCCTTCTATTGGCTGATGTATTAAATACATGGCGCTACCTGGCAACTCAACTAACTGGCGGATTAGAGGTCTATAAAAGAGTGGGAGGCGGACGACGGAGTCATACAAGTTCGGCTCCCAGCCGAGCAAGGATCTCTGGTCCTTTCTCTTTCTGATCCTTTGGGTGGTGAGGAAACCCCTTCCTTCCCATAGAGGCCTCTTAGGTTAGGTATGCCCCTTTCGGGTGAATAGCTTGGTGGAGAACTCCGCCTGCAAGTTGCATGCGCCTTGCAATCCCATTTTGGGGTTGGCAACAAAGATTGGCACTCTCTCTCTCTCTTTCTTTCTTTCTTTCTGGCCCTTTGGGGGGAATAGCTTGGGGGGAGAACTCCGCCTCCAAGTTGCATGCCCCTTGCAATCCCATTTTGAGGTTGGCAACAAAGGCCGGTACTCTCTCTCTCTCTCTTTCTTTCTTTCTTTTTTCTTTTTTCGCAACAAAGGTGGGTGGGGGCGGGGACAGCAATAAAGGGGGGTGGGGGTTGGTGACATAGGGGTGTGGGGTGTGTGGCACTCTTGCAACATTACGTAACATTTCTGCACTCTCCTCTTTTGCAGGCATACTATATATATATATATATATATATATATATATATATATATATGCTGCAAATCCACAAGGAAAAAGAAAAACGATTCCAAGGCCTTTCGTGTATTCAAAGCTACACCTCGTCAGGGAATACACGAAAGGCCTTGGAATCGTTTTTCTTTTTCCTTGTGGGTTTGCAGCATTCATCCATTTCACGTGTTTTATTGTGAAATTCATCCCATATATATATATATTTTTTTTTAATTTATATATAAAATAAATTTATTTATAATTTGTACGATGATTCCTCATTTCACGGAGGTCAAGCTTGTTGCTCCTCCTCTTGAGTTGACCTTGTGAAGTAAAGAGTTAATTACTTGTGCTTCCCACTTCACATACTCAAATACTCCTGGTTCATCTGGAATTGTTCTGAGCCAGACGTCTAGTCTTCTTTTGAAAATCCACTTGTGTTCCTTAGTCCTTGGGCAGCTGGTTAAATAGTCTTGGTCCTCTCACAACAAAACTATTTTCCTTCATGGTTGAGGATGTTCCCTGTCTAGCCTTTAATTTGGGAACACGACACAGTCTTCCTTTTCTACTTTTCACTGTTGTTTGAATGGCTATAGGGTTCAACGTAAGATTAGGGACCAGTCCCCCCATTATTTTCCAAGGGCAAATAATGGTGTACCTCTCTCTTCTTCTTTCCAGTGAGTATAAATTTAATCCACGTAACCTTCCCAGTAATCTAGTTCTTTGCATCCATTGAGCTTGGCTGTAAAGTTTCTTTGAATTCCTTCTAGCTGACTGATGTCTTCTTTTTTATATGGGGGTGTTAAGACCGAGCAGTATTCCAACTTGTGTACGATCAGTATTTTCATTATATTCCTATCCCTTCTTTTGAAGGTTCTCAGGATCTGTCCAGATATTGTTTTTGTTCTGTTTACTGTTATCTTATTTTTTGTTTCAAATCTCGCATCATCAGTCATTGCAACTCCTAAATCTTTTGCTTTAGAGTTTCTCTGAATTTTCTCTCAATCTGGGGTATAGTATTCCATGGAGTTTAGGTCAGACTCACTTCTTCCGTACCTTAATAGTTGAAAATTGTCAGTGTTAAATTTCATATTATTGCCTTCAGACTAATTGTAGATTCTGTTTGTTTGTATATCTATATCCTCTGGATTTCTTATTTTTCTACTAATTTTTGTGTCACCGGCAAAGGATGTTACTGTGCTGTCACTGGTAACTTCCTCATCTATATCAGTTAGCAACTTAGCATGGTTATGAAGAGTAATGGAGCTAATACTGTTCTTTGTGGTACTTACTCTGATGTATAGGGTGTCCATAAATGATTACCCTGATTAAAGCATGCTATAATTTTTAAATAAACACTCGTATTCAAACACAGTTTTAATCATAAGTAGATAAACATACAAAGTTTTGATACATAGTTAATGAACTTAATAAGCTTCCACATGTGCACCCCTAGTGGCACGTAAAATGTCTAAACGGTATTCACACTCACGCCACACATTTTGCAACATTTGTGGGTTAACTGTTGCAATTGCATCCGTAATGCGTTCTCGCAACGTCCTGATATCTAGAACAACTGTTACATAAACCAAATCTTTAACATGACCCCAGAGAAAGAAATCCAGCGAGGTAATGTCTGGCGATCTTGGGGTCCATGGGATTGGCCCGTCCCTGCCAATCCATCGATTTGGAAATGTTGCGTCGAGAGTTTCACGCCTTGTAGGCGTGTAACTTCAAACGTTTGTGTAACACCTTGTGCACCGTAGACTTCGGTATCTTTAGTTGGCATGAAGCTTGTCTCACCGATTTCCTTGGTGACCGTGTGAAAGCAGTTTGAATGTTTTCCACCGTCCCATCGGAAACTGATGGTCTACCACTGCTCTTTCCCTTTTCCACTTTTCCAGTTATCAATAATTTTTTCATCCACGACTTAATTAACTTCACATCAGGTGGATTCTTCCCATACTTTGTTCTGAACCTTCGCTGAACACTGACAGGAGATTTTGTTTCTACAAGCCACACAACACATTGTGCCTTCTCTGTCACAGACGCCATCTTAACTGAACAGCTACTACAGCGCTCCTAGCGGCGAATGCGGTAGACGAAACACACCAGCACAGAAACTCTATGCGTGTACGAGATCACCTGTAAAAAGAAAACGGATGGAAGATTCGTCATTAAAACATGAGAGCATACTGTTTTCAGGGTAAACATTTATGGACACCCTGTAGATATTTCTTGAACTGTAACGGCCTGCTGCCGCTCACTAAGGAAATTATACAGTATACCCATTTTCCCTCTTTACCTGTTATTCCCATATATTTCATGGTCACAATTGTCGAACGCCTTGGCAAAATCACTGTATATCACATCATAGTTTTCATTATTTTCAAGTGCATCAGTAATGTTTTTTACTGTTTCATTAGTTGTGGTAGACATGATCTTCCTGACCGGAATCCATGTTGGTTATCATTTATTTATTTTTTTCGAGTTTCCAAAAAGTCAAAGATTTTTTCTCTAACTATTCTTTCAAACATTTTCGTGAAATGAGATGTAAGCGACACTGGTCTATAGGTTTTGGCCTTAAATCGATCTCCTCCTTTATATATTTGAACTATGTTCGCTAGTGGACTTTTTCGGAGCCAAACACGAGACCAAGAGAAAACTTGGATGTTTTCCAGGTGCCACAAGTCAGAGAATAAATCGGGAATTAGACAACGTTAACGTCAAGAGTAAAAGTTGTCCCTTCATTGTATGATACAAGTTGGTAGCAATGACATTTTTCAGAGATGGATAGGAAGGCAGATTGAGTTCATTGTAAACGAGTTTAAAAACCTAACTGATAAGATTAAAAAAAAAAGTGATGGGAATGGTTGTAGGAATTCTCCCAAGAATGCATGAAAATGGATGTACTTAAAGTAAAGCTATTAGCAATTTAGCATAAACAATAGAGTTAAATGCATTTGCTCGAAAAAAAGAAGAAAATTTGTCTATTTTTGGGCCTACATTTTTCGATAGCAAGGAATACTTTGGCTCGGATGGGATTCACTTTAATCAGGAGGGTAAAAAGAAATATGTCGATCTTCTGAATGAAAAATAGAAGAAGCGTCTCCTTTTCCAATATAAATATGCTAATCGAGCTGATGAAGAATGGGCCGAGATTTTGTTCAGCGACGGGAGTTATTGATTTTAGTTATTGATTTATTGATTTTAGAAATTAGTTATAGTATTAAAAAATTAATTTATAATATACAGTCACAGTATTAGTTAATAGTTAGAACTATATTTTCACTGAGGGCAGTCTCCACACAGATACTTTCCAGAGTCAAAGTTGCTTAAATTCAATGAAGCCAAATAAATCTGCTGGATCAGATAATGTATATGCTAGGATTCTCAAAGAAGGGGTGGATAGCTTAGCTGAGGCACTAGCTATTTCGTCTGTTAGGTCTATTAATTGGGCAGAGGTAACTGAGCAACTGTTGTACCCATTTACAGAAAGGGTAGGAAATTATTGAGGGTGGTAGTTTAACAAAGCTGGAAGGTAAGATACAGAAAAAGCTACAAAGAACAATATTCAAGAACATCTGGAAAATGTTAATCTTATTTCAAGTATACAACATGGAATTAGATTGGGTAAACCTTGTTTAGCTATCTATTCTCTTAGGCCTTTTAGAGTTTTTAACTAAGCAACTAGATAATGGCCATAATATTGTTTATTTGGATTTTAGTAAGACATTTGACAAGGTTCCACATAAGAAACTTCTGTATAAATTAAAAGCTGGGTCAGAGAGCAGAGAATAATTTTAAATGACCATAAGTTTGGGTCGCTGAAAGTGAAAAGTTGGGCAGGACACTTTATTGTATAGCTAAATACATCAGAGCAATGAGTAGGCAATAAAATATCTGAATTTGAAGATGCTACAAAAACTATGACTCTTGGTTCACACAGTTACAAATATAGAAAAATCTTATAAACTATAAAATGATCTTGATAAGACACTGGCCTGGATTAGTAAATGGTAGATGGAATTCAGTGTTCAAAAAATGAATAGCCCTCCATTTTGGTAGTTGTCGCTGAAAAACTTTTGTTACGAGATGCAAGGAAATTAGGATACTGCATTCAGGCAGGATTCATTCATAAGCAGCTATAAGTATGCTTGAAGATGAAAACAATGAATCTGCAGTTTTCACAGTTAACTTTTGATACTATTTATAAAAACAAAAAATTTTAAGTAGGCATATTTTATATTTTAAAAATTGTCCGTACAATCTCAATATAGATCTTAAACTTGCAAGATCATAAAGGGTGAAAAGATTTGTTTTCATAATCAAAAAGGACATTAAAACTCCCTCCCCCCCAAATTAAATGTGATTAATAAAAACCTAATTTAAACCTATGAAATGATTTCTCATAGTCTAGGCTAACTTCATGCTACTTTGTACATGATATAGAATAGGATCCTATAGGAATGAGACCTAGGTCTATTTGAAAATAATAACCCTGATTTTGGTACTTTAAGTTAAGATATAGTGATGATCTTCTTGTGAATTAAGGTGAAGAGTGACAAGTTTGTTGAAGTACTTGTACTGTACTGTGAAAAATATTGAATATGAATGTAAATAAAAGAAGGTTCTTGTTGAGAGAAAAGAGCTGGTATGTACTTCTGTAGAGAAAAGTGAAAGTTGGGAGGATGTGAAAGCAATTAAGTATTTGAAGTGATTGATCAAGAGAAAGAAGTATATTTAAAGTTGCAAGTAGGGTGAAGAAGGGTAAGCAATTCATATATGTGATAAAAATCTTTCTAGGGAGAGTGTTTCAGTAATAGATGCAGCAAGAGGGATACAGAAAGGTGTATTGGTGCCAATATTGATATAAAGAGTGAGAGATTTGTTTGGTATGCTAGGTCACTGTCAGAGTGAATAATTTAATTAATATAACTAGTGCACAGTCCCCTGCAATAGTTCCGCACCGCCTGACGTGGGCAACGGGTCACTCGCAAAGAGGCCCCAAAATATAGCTTCCCTCACCAGCCATCTACCAAACAGATAGAATCCAGCTTTGGGACAGGATCTAGGGTTTACAGCCACACCTAGCCCACTATATTCAGAACCTCAATATACGCAAGAAACTCGTTGCATTCACGTTGGATTGACTACATCAAAGAAAAACAGGGGTAACTATTGTATTTTCAGCCAAAAACCAAAACTTAAAACTCACTGGCAGAATTGAGCGTCCACTTCTTAAAGCACTTAACATGTCCGTTTCATGATGGGATGATTTGATGCTGGAATGTAGCTGTAAACCCTAGATCCTGTCCCAAAGCTGGATCCTATCTGCAGATATCTCCCTTACCAGCAGATAGCTGGTGAGGGAAGCTATATTTTGGGGCCTCTTTGTTAGTGACCCGTTGCCTACGTCGGGCCAACATCATGAAAAAGAAAAACTATCGTATTTGACATTTACCATTACTTATTCGAACTATAGTGGATTTAATTTTCCCAGAAGAGTTCCTTGTTCCATACACGGTCTGTGTGTAACATAAAAGATCTCAGGGGACCATTCTGAGTTCAATCCCATCATGAAACGGACATGTTAAGTGCTTTAAAAAGTGGACGCTCAATTCTGCCAGTTGAGGTTTAAGTTTTGGTTTTTGGCTGAAAATACAATCGTTACCCCTTTTTACTTTGATGTATTCAATCTGACGTGAATGCAACGACTTTCTTGCGTATATTGAGGTTTTGAATATACTGTAGTAGGCTAGATGTAGCTGTAAACCCTAGATTCAGTTCCAAAGCTGGATCCTATCTGCTTGGCAGATAGCTGGTGAGGAAAGCTATATTTTGGGGCCTCTTTGCGAGTGGCCCGTTGCCCACGTCAGGCTAACATCATGAAAAAGAAAAACTATAGTGTTTGTCATTTACCATTACTTATCTGAACTATAGTGGATTTAATTTTCCCAGAAGAGCTCCTTGTTCCATGCACGGTCTATATGTAACATTACTATTGTTTATTAATTTTTCGCGTTAATCTAGTATTAAAGACACATTTCTTGTGATTGTTCAGTTCTTATCTCTCATGTATATTAATTTCTTTGTATGGTATTGGTATAATACCTTCAATAATGACCTTGCATTTGTCATATCGATAATGATAATTTAAGATTAATACACACTTTAATTATTAATAATACTTATTTATTTATTTGTTTATTTATTATTAATTAATTAATAATAACTATCTGTTTTATTTTTAATAAGAACACTGTAAAGCTTAAAGCTTAAGGGCCAAATTAAATAAAATAAATAGTCCAGCTTCACAATTATTTATGTCATTGTAAATTGTTAAACGAATGTACTTATTTTATTATTAATAAAGGTTATTCAATTCAATTCACTCCAGTTCAAAAATATTAATAATATTAATTGTGATGATGTGACAAAAGCAACTTCAATAGCAAAAGTAGAAATGAAGACTTGCTATACGACGAAATTAATATTACCAAAATAAAATTTTGTCAACTATGGAAAATTTACACGCATTGCCGGTCGACATTAAATGTGTAACTAGTTTCATGGACGGAATTTTTCAAAGAGTTACCAAAACTTGTGACAAAAGTTTTGTCCGTCCCTGTGAGCAGTGCCTTTGTAGATCAGCTGTTTTCACTTATGTTCAGTGTTGGGACAAATAAAAAAACAGAATGAGGGGTCGAGCTTGTTAAAGCAGAATTTTGCACATAGGTTAATTTTAGTATGACCTGTTAAGAGTTTTTTGATTTTATAAACAAGAATGATCAAAGAGAACTAGTAAAAAGCTTTCGGAGTAATAAAATATATGCATTTAAACTTTAAAACCTCATATATTAGTTACAGTAAGTCTATCTTTTAGAAAATTGCTTGCATTTGAAGTTGACCTTAAGAAATTAAATTTCTCCTTATAATTTTGTTAAAATTAAATTTAGGTTTAGAATTAAATGTTTTTCTATATTATATTGTATGCTTAGAATATAATGTACGGATTGGGAAAAATTTCTAGGAGCGGCCAATGCAACCCATTCAATTGTTATCTTATAACAGGCTAATTTTACAGTATTAAATTTTTTAATATATTTAATAAATTATCATTGGGATTGAAATAGGAATAAAAAAGGAATTTATACTATTATAACGGTTAAATTTAATAATGTTCAAACAAAGCTAATTTGATGATAACACTGGTCAACAAAGATTTTTCATCAGAGTAAAATTTGTGGTGGCTGGATAGCATTTTTCACGCTGATTCCAAAACGGCATTCAGATTTTTTCTAGCACGTATAGTTTTCAAGATGAAGGCATATATATAACTACACAGATTTAACCATTTTAAATAGGCAAAATACTAATATTTCAACATTTGATTGTGTTTATTTTATTGTGTTTTTTTAGTTTATTCATCTTATTTATTTCAATTATCTTAATTATACATCTTATGTATTTCAGGTGTGAGCTTTTACGTCTAGCAGCATTGTGATTCAGGCAACAACGCCGTGCTTTGTGTGTCAAAAGATCAGTCCAGTCCAAGAACTTGTTGTGTCAAGTTGGTGTACATTTTTTTGAATTTATAGTTTGCTCAGGTCAGTCAACATGCCTCGACAATGTAAGAATGACCCCGACAAGTTCTGTTTCGTATGCGGCCAGTTGACAACTAAAACACAGCGACGAAGTATTACAACCGACATTAAGAAAATATACAAGCTATACTTTGGTTGCCATCTAGGTGACCAAGATAAACCATGGGCGCCACATCAAATCTGTTCTGGCTGTTCAAATGGATTACGTGATTGGCTTAACAAAAAGAAAGCTTCAATGCCATTTGCCATACCCATGATATGGAGGGAGCCGAGAGATCATCATGAAAACTGTTATTTTTGTAGTGTGAACTTAATGGGGTTTTCTGCCAAGAACAAACACCAGATTGTATATCCAAACTTGGATTCAGCACGTAGACCATTAAAACATGATGAAACATTGCCCATTCCAATTCCCCCAAGTGATAGGCTAGATTCTATCATAGATGACGAAAGTGATGAAGGTGCAACTGGCGTTTCCGGACCATCTACAGAACCAGAGTACACTTTTGAAGGTAGACATTTAGAGCCTAAAAAGTTAACCCAAGGACAGTTGAATGATCTTGTTAGAGACTTATCGCTGTCTAAAGAGAAATCAGAGCTTCTCGCCTCAAGACTAAAGGAGAACAATTTACTTGAGAACAATGTTCGTATTAGTTACTACCGAAAGCGGAATTTTGAATTAACAGCATTCTTTTCAGTAGACGGTCCTCTCTGTTATTG
Source organism: Bathynomus jamesi (assembly GCA_023014485.1). NCBI lineage: Eukaryota > Metazoa > Arthropoda > Malacostraca > Isopoda > Cirolanidae > Bathynomus > Bathynomus jamesi. The sequence goes on from JAJOZX010000038.1 coordinate 1,057,881, forward strand.
CCATGACATCACTGGACTATTTACAGCCATATCTCAGACGTATGTGGCATCTGACTGGCGCCTCTTTATTGATTCGTCGCAGAGAAGCCTGAAAGCAGTTCTTTTGCATAATGGTAATATACTGTAATGCCATCCATCCCCATTGCCCATTCCGTCCATCTAAAAGAGACATATGACAATATGGATATACTACTTAAGGCAATCAAATACGACAGTCATCAATGGAATGTTTGTGGAGATCTAAAAGTTATAGGAATGCTTATGGGTATGCAGTCAGGATTCACAAATGGATATGTGAAAACTTTCTTGGAAGCAACAAGTCATCTGCGTATAAGGATGGAGTCAAGAACCTCCTTGATGCCTTCAAAGAAATGGAGTGTCGAATGTTGTTAAAAATTCACTTCCTGCATTCCCACTTAGATTTCTTTCCTGAAAACCTTGGTGCAGTGAGTGACGAGCAAGGAGAGCGCTTCCATCAAGATATTCAGATGATGGAGAAGCGCTACCAAGGATATTGGAATGAAAGCATGATGGCGGACCATTGTTGGATGCTGTATCGTGACAATCCAGGCCAAATTTACAAAAGGAAATCACACTCACAGCGCTTTTAATAAAATAATGTATATATTCTTTATTTATAAATACATTGAATAAAGTATATGATGTATTTGTTGTTTAGCATTCCTAAGTGTGATCTATACATCCATAAATTTTCTTATAGCAATATCAAAAACTTAAAAATATCAAAACCAGTGTACCTATATAACTCTACGTGCTAGAAACAAAATAAAACCAGATTCGGAATCAGCGCGAAAAATGCATTAAGAAAAGTGTGATCATGTTTGTGATGAGAAAAAAAAGTTTCATTTTGTTGGCCAGTGTAATTATAATCTTTAGGTAGTCTAAGCTAGAGCACAAAGAGTAATATAGCATCTGACAGTTATCATGTGCCATTTCCTTTTGAAAAAAACAGCATTTCCTGAAATATAAACTACTGTTATATATAAAAAATTAATATGAACATTTTAATTCCTTAGTAAATATAACTAATAAAAACTGTGATTTGAGTTTTTTCTATAGGTTAGTCCGCAGAAAAAAGTTTGAAATTTGGGTTTTTCTGCAGACAAATCAGTAAACTCGTAAACGTGTGATCAGTTGATACACTGTATTTACATTGCGCACGTACGCGTATTGCACGTAAATTCCAAGAAACAACTAAATTCCAAGAAACAACAACAAGGAAAAAATCAACAAAATAAACAATTTCGTTTATTTTGTTGATTAATTATTTATTTTGTTGATTTTGAGTTTTTGACTGTTCTATTATTATTTAATATGGGCCCACCGTGAATGTACTGTATTTATCTTTCACCTGTACAATGTATCTCCAGTATACATATGAAAGATGATACCTAAAATATAGCGATGTATAAATAAATAAAAAATGATCGGGTTGTTTAACCTCCTTCGCAACATCTCGGGTCATAACAACGGAGGGAACCTACACAGCTTTAGCGTGAGTTCTAACCACCGGCCGCTACGCAGTCTGGACGCAGAGGACGGTCTCCCATCCAACTCTATCCAACTACTATCCGACCCAATGTCGCTTAACTTCGCTCATCAACGGGAAACGGTGATGTTGACGATACGTTTGTTTCATTTCAAACGGAGAACCAATCAGTTACTAAGTTCTGTTCGCACACTTGTTCATAAGGCTTATAATATTTGCTCGAACTTTGCTCTGCTACATAATGAGTTTGAATTTCTTACTGATTATTTCTTTAAAAATGGTTTTTCACGGAATCTTGTAGGAGGTGTTATAGGTAAATTTCTTAATAATGTATATTCCCCTAAAATTGTTCCAACGTGTGATGTTCCTAAGAAGTGTAAATATCTTGTTTTACCTGATGTCTACCATTTTAACTCCTTGGTGAAAAAACAATTATTAAATATTGTGAGGAAATTTTATTTTCACACTGATTTTAAGATTGCCTTTGTAAATAGTAATACCCTGGATTGTTTTTTCCGATGTAAGGACGAAATCCCCCCTGCAATGAGCTGTTCTGTCGTTTATTTGTTTACCTGCCCTAGGTATTCCAAGGGGAACTACGTTGGCAGTACAGTTCGTTCTTTGCGGGCGAGATTTTGCTCCCATATGGGTATTAGTCGTAGGACGGAGAAGGTTTTGTTGAGAAAAGAACAGTCTGTTATCAACTTATCAGAAGTCATTCCATCAATTGTAAGACTGACGTTTCTACTGAAATTTGTAAAATTCTTAAATCATTAAAATGTTCGTCCTCGCTTCGTATTTATGAATCTTTATGTATTAAGTTTTTGAACCCTAGTCTAAACACTGATTCTGGCTGTTATCCCCTTTACATTAACTAGATCAACTATCTTCTAAATTTTATTTGCGACCCTGTCTTTTTGCTTCAGTTTCTTGTGGATGTTCTTTGAATACAAGTGTGTCGGTTTATTCTTGTAGTTTTCCGTTTAATTTTTTACTTGTGAAGGTTTTTTAACAGTTTTATTTTTGAATGATTTTAGTTTTAGGTTTTACATCTATCATTCCTCTATTTTTTTGTCATTTATATACTTTACTTTTGACTTGATCTTGTTCTAGCCTGTTTCTAATTTGAATTTTCTATTTTGAATAATTTTAATTTTGTACATTTGTTTAGGTTTTAACTCTCGTCATTTATATCTTTTATGTCATTTAGTAATTTTAGTTCATATATTTTTTTTTTTTTTTTTTTAGTTCAGGAAGAACCGATTCGCCTCTATTTAAAGGGCATATCTCAGCGGAAAAACAAAGAAAAAGTGAGAGGAAAGACAGAGGAAAAAGAAAGGGTGGAGGGGACAGTCGAAGTGGAAAAAGACCAAGGATGACAAGGACTGCAGGGTCGAGCCCCATCATCCTTGGGTGCTAGGGCCGGGAGGGCACACGTGAAACCTCCAGGAACAAGCACGTACAAACGAGCACAAAGAGCACTCAAGAGCACGAGCTTAGAACCCCCTTGCGGGGTTTCATATATATATATATATATATATATATATATATATATATATATATACACCGTATATTGGGGCGCATAAGTCTACGGTCCAAATTAGTCGATCCCCTAACTTTCAATTTCAAATTTAGATTTTAGCCTATTCTGGGTGTTTAAGTCGAACACCAACTTGCCAACATAAAAAAGTAAAACTTTGTAAAAACCTTGTAAAAATTATTATCAAATCCTTCATAATCATCATCATAATCATCATCTGACGTCATAAGTTCATTATATACATCCTGAGATGGATGATAGGGAGTTAGTGAGCGTTGACGAGGAAGTAGATTTAGGTGTACGCGTATCTAAGGATTTAAAGGTTAGGAACCAGTGCCTGGAGTCTTGCGCAAAAGCTAATAGGATGTTAGCTTCATAGCGCGTAATTTCGAATTTAAATCGAAGGATATTATATTGGCCCTTTACAAGTCCCTAGTCAGGCCTCATTTAGAATATGCAGTTCAGTTTTGGTGCCCGTACTTGCGTGAGGATATTGATAGGTTAGAAAGGGTTCAGCGTCGTGCCACGAAACTTATTCCGTCATTGCGCAATAAGCCTTATGAAGATAGGATTAAAGAGTTAGACCTGTATTCACTCGAAACCAGAAGATTAAGGGGGGAGTTTATTGAAGTTTTCAAAATCGTTAATAACATTGATAACGTAAATTTTGACAAATTGTTCACTTTCGATAATAGTAATACTCGCAATAACGGATTTAAGTTGCGTGGCAGACGTTTCATTACTAATATCGCTAAAAACTTCTTTACGTTTAGAGTAATTGATAAATGGAATAATCTTCCCGCGTCAGTCGTTCATTCTACCAGCGTTAATGTGTTTAAGAACCGTCTTGACAGACATTTTAAAAGTATTAACGTTGTTTAATATGAAAAAACAAAGTTAGCAACAGGAGCTCTAGGGGTGGTGCTCGGGGATGAGTCTGTTGACGATGAATGCCAGCTTGTGACATGCCAGCTTGTGACATGCCAGCGTGTGATGCCAGCAATAAAATTATAAAAAAAAAAAAAAAAAAAAATTAGACTAACACGAACGTAGATGTAGCTCGTAGCGTAAACTAACCCACTTTTTGTTTAACTTTACCTTTTTTTTTACTTGCATGTCTGTAACTGTTTTCTTGCATGTTTGTAGTTTGCATGGTATGACTGTGAGTTAAGACTGTGTTTGCATGGTTTGTAAGCGTTCTTATTTCACTTCTTTTCATCTTTCACCCCTCTCCTATTCTCTCCGACTATTTTTCTGACTTGTCAGCAGTGGCCGGCGGATGATGATGGTGAGTCTTTTTTCTCTTTTTCTGAATGAATGTTAACCCAAGAATGATAGGTGTTGCTCCTTACTTAACCCCTTATTCTCTTCTCTTCTCTTAACCCCCTACTCTTTCCTTTCTCTCGGGCTAACCTTAGAGTGGATCTTAGGGTCTTTGTTAGCCTTAGCTTCTGTAGATCTGTAGATCTGTAGATGTTGACCAAAAGCGAGCTAATGCAGGACTGAGGACCTACGACAAGTAGACCTGTCTTTAAGTACAAGCTAAAATGGAAAGTGGAAGGTTAAGTTTTTAGACTGGGCCTATAAGTCGACTCCCTACTTCAGGGGCATAATTTTAAGCTTAAAATACCGACTTATACACACCAATATACGGTGTGTGTGTATATATATATGGTAATTATGCAGCTAAGGGGCGTCGCCGAGTTCGGTGATAATTTTTTTCTAACATAATTTCCTTAAACTTACCATAAAATGATATTTCCCCAGTACATAATTAAATGAAGTGTGATGTACATATGTTTCTAAAGTCGAAAAGGGTAGTGTATGTTTATAAAGCCGCGACGCCCCTTAGCTGCATAATAGCCATATATATACAGGGTGTCCCAAAAAAACTATATACTCTTTACAGCATCATATATTTTATAATTTAAAAAAAAAACAAGAATATATTGTTATAGCAATTGCCAATGAAAGGTAAATTAGTAATCTAAGTGATCAAAATGTTATAGCGAGTTGTTTGCATATAAAATTTAATTAACTACGCCAAGTGCTCAAAATGTTCTCCGGCAGCATGAATGCACTTTTGAATGCGTCGACTAACTGATTCGCAGACATGGACTAATGTGGATGCTGTGATGGTCCCGCACTTTTCCCTAATTGCATCCTTAAGGTGTGGATAAACAATTAAACATGTTAATTTACCAGGATTAACAGCATGGTGTGGTTTATCATCCAGGAGTTTGGTTGGACCATTTTTCTTTAATGGGACAGTTACCGGTGCCGCATATCTCGACATGCTGCGGACAGAAATTATACCTGCAGTTCGGAAGTTGTTTGGAAACGACGACTTTTACTTTCAACAAGATGGAGCCCCCCCTCATTATCATTGTGATGTCAGAAGGTACCTCGATGAAACGTTGCCTAACCGTTGGACAGGACGAAGAGGAAGCGTTGAGTATCCTCCACGTTCACCGGACTTGACTCCACTTGATTTTTACTTGTGGGGCTACCTGAAGGATGCAGTTTATGGTACAAGACCTGCAACACTCGAACACCTTAAGGATGCAATTAGGGAAAAGTGCGGGACCATCACAGCATCCACATTAGTCCATGTCTGCGAATCAGTTAGTCGACGCATTCAAAAGTGCATTCATGCCGCGGAGAACATTTTGAGCACTTGGCGTAGTTAATTAAATTTTATATGCAAACAACTCGCTATAACATTTTGATCACTTAGATTACTAATTTACCTTTCATTGGCAATTGCTATAACAATATATTGTTTGGTTTTTTTTAAATTATAAAATATATGATGCGATAAAGAGTATATAGTTTTTTTTGGGACACCCTATATATATATATATATATATATATATGCCTCGGTGATTTAGTGGTTAGCGTCGCTGACTACGAATCCATCCGCCCCGGGTTCGAGACCCGGTGACGGCAACCGGCGCGCAGCAAAACCCACCCAGCTGTTCAGCCTTCCACACAATCACACAATAAAGAAAGTGGTTGGTAGATAAATGGTTACCCTGGGTGGCCGAGTGGTTAGGACGCTGGGGTGCTGGTGGTGCGTGTTTCGGATTCCACGTTAAACTGTAGGTGGAGTGAAAAGCTTGACGTTCGTCAGAATGAACAATTCGGGCGGAAACTAACCAAAGGTTAACTAAAGGTAAAGTACCGTATATATATATATATATATATATATATATATATATGCGCTTCGGTGGTGTAGTGGTTAGCGTCGCTGACGACGAATCCATCGGCCCCGGGTTCGAGACCCGGTGACTGCAGTCGGCGCGCAGCAAAACCCAGCTGTTCATCCTTCCACATAATAAAGAAAGTGGTTGGTAGATAAATGGGTACCCTGGGTGGCCTAGACGCTGGGCTGCTGGTGGGGCGTGGTTCGGATTCCACGTTAAACTGTAGGTCTAACTAAGGTGGAGTGAAAAGCTTGACCTTCGTCAGAATGAACAATTCAGGCGGAAGCTAACCAAAGGTTAACGAAAGGTTAACCAAAGGTTACAGTATATATATGTATTTTTTTATATTTTGTTTATTAATTTTGTATGGGATATACATATACTTTAGCTTCGGAAATTATAACTTTATTATTGTAATTATTATTGTTAATACTTTATTAAAAGTATTAAAACGACATTACAACTGATAAATGTCATTAATGGATATAATCAAATGCGCAAATAAGTTAGTTTTATATTTATTTCTCCATAAGAATTCATGAATATAGCTGGGAAATAAGGCACGTGGTGTACCATGTTGAGGACGTAGCTTCTTCTTTGCCCGGTTAGGTCAACTCTACGCCCTTGACGATTGGTTAGGTTAAGTCGTGATATTTTCGTTTAAACTAACGAAAATATCACGACTTAACCTAACCAATCTTCAAGGGCGTACAGTTGACCTAATCGGGCAAAGAAGAAGCTACATCGTCAACATGGCTCATTTATCAGTTGTAATATCGTTTTAATACTTTTAATAAAGTTACATTGAGGCTTATGTATTTTTTGTTGAAATTAAACGTATAAAGTATACGTTTGCCTTGTATAGACATTATTTTATTTGTTTATTTATTTATTTATTTATTTCATGCCAGAATGAGGGGTTGTCATATTTATAAATTATGAGAAATCTTTTTAATTTAGTCTCCCTTGAATTGTTTTCTATATAAATAGTTCATAAAGAATGTAATTTTATTTGGCAGATAATGCCACTTGATGGTATACTAAAAGAAAAAAAAAACTTTTGCAAAAAAAATATTTAAAATATGGAAAGGAAAATACAGGAGGTCCATAAATGTTTACCCTGAAAACAGTATGCTCTCATGTTTTAATGACGAATCTTACACCCGTTTTCTTTTTACAGGTGATCTCGTACACGCATAGAGTTTCTGTGCTGGTGTGTTTCGTCTACCGCATTCGCCGCTAGGAGCGCTGTAGTAGCTGTTCAGTTAAGATGGCGTCTGTGACAGAGAAGGTACAATGTGTTGTGTGGCTTGCAGAAACAAAATCTCCTGTCAGTGTTCAGCGAAGGTTCAGAACAGAGTATGGAAAGAATCCACCTGATGTGAAGTTAATTAAGTCGTGGATGAAAAAATTCTTGGAAGCTGGAAACGTGGAAAAGGGAAAGAGCAGTGGTAGACCATCAGTTTCCGATGGGACGGTGGAAAACATTCAAACTGCTTTCACACGGTCACCAAGGAAATCGGATACCGAAGTCTACGGTGCACAAGGGTGTTACACAAACGTTTGAAGTTACACGCCTACAAGGTACAAATTGTTCAAGAACTGAAGCCTGATGACCGTCCAAAACGTGAACAATGTGCTATTGACATTTTGAACAGCATTGACGAGGATAATGACTTCTTGTTACGTGTCTGTTTTTCAGACGAGGCTACGTTTCATCTTAGTGGTAGAGTCAACAGACACAATGTGCGTATTTGGGGATCGGAAAACCCACGTGCCGTAAGGGAGCATATTCGGGGCAGTCCGAAGATCAATCTCTGGTGTGGACTAATGCATGACCAGATAATTGGTCCTTTCTTCTTCCCTGAGAACACTGTTTCCGCAACTGTGTACCTGGATATGCTCACCAATTACGCCATCCCCCAGCTGCAGGACAGGCAGCCAACTGTCATCATCCAACAAGATGGGGCACCCCCTCATTGGGCGCATGTTGTTCGTGAAACTCTCGACGCAATATTTCCAAATCGATGGATTGGCAGGGACGGGCCAATCCCATGGCCCCCAAGATCACCAGACATTACCCCGCTGGATTTCTTTCTCTGGGGTCATGTTAAAGATTTGGTTTATGCAACAGTTGTTCCAGATATCAGGACATTGCGAGAACGCATTACGGATGCAATTGCAACAGTTAACCCACAAATGTTGCAAAATGCGTGGCGCGAGTGTGAATACCGTTTAGACATTTTACGTGCCACTAGGGGTGCACATGTGGAAGCTTGTTAAGTTCATTAACTATGTATCAAAACTTTGTATGTTTATCTACTTATGATTAAAACTGTGTTTGAATACGAGTGTTTATTTAAAAATTATAGCATGCTTTAATCAGGGTAATCATTTATGGACATCCTGTAGTAGTTCAAAGTTAGGTTTCTTTTTAGAGACTATAAATAAAGAATATTAATTTGTAATGTAGTATTTATAATTATTTCACTGCTAATTTTAAACTTCGTAACAGTTTATAGATTGCATTGAAAATAATACAATACTCGTATAATAAATAATATATGGTATTAGTTTATCTGCTAAATCGGCGAAGTACACTTATGTCATTTTTGTGTTAATGCTTGGCATTCATGCTCTAAATGTTCCTTGAGATATGATAAACAACACTAAGGTGGATGCCACGCATGCATTTTTCGTACTTGGTACAAAAACGTATGTCTGTAGCTCCACTTAACTTCGACATTACTATTATTTCTAATCAACTGTATATATTTCTATCCTTAGTATGTGAACTGTCATTGTATTAATAATATTTGTCATATGGATATAGTCTGCCAATAAACCTTTTCATTTTCTTTTTCATTTTCATTTAAAGTAATTTTAAGTTCGAAGACCAAATGAGTGCAATTATACATGAAAAATTTATTTATCTGGCAATGATACCGATATATACTTATGTTCAGAAATTTCTTTGCATGTACGGTTAAACTATAAAAAAATTGCTTTCAAAAGGATGAAAAATGACCGCTCAGTCATTTTTTATTTTTCTTAAATTGTGAAAAGTACATAATCCAACTACTGAAAGCAGCTCCATGATAATGTTTTATGTGTTCAATATGATCTGTTTTGAATAACTTGAAATGCATTTTTTATTAAAAATGCAAATTCACAGTGTATTTTTGTGTATTGTCTACCCAAATCAAAGTACTGAAAGTACTATCTCATAAGAACTTGTAACAAAGCGTGATATTACTATATTCATGTAACTCCACAACCTTACAATTCTCAGACGTGATAAATCCAATAAAGTTTGCGGCCAAGGTAAGCCGATGAGACACACCAATAAAATTAATACAGGTCTTTTGTTTTGCAACCACAAGTTGTCAGTTCTGTGTATTAGCGGATCTAGTGGGGAGGAACCAAAGGGGCCATGGTCTCCCGAAAGCTGATAAATGTGAGGCTAACGCCACTTTTGGCCTCCCCCCTACCGCAAAGGCCACGTTAACATATTCTTTCTTACCCTTTCCCTTTTTCTTCATGTTATCTACAAAAGTGCTCTCTATATTTACCTGAAATCTGTACATTGGTCACTTACTTATGTTTGCATGGATGTCTTTATGTCCTAATATTTTAGAACATTTCTTGTGAATCTTGTGATTTTCAGCTTTTTCAAGATGGATCTAGTGACACTCGGTAATATGACTTCACAATTCTGACCTGAAATACTGTTGACTATTTTCACTGTGTCCAGTCAGATTTGTCCCTAATTGGCTTATATTTGTCACGACGCAAATTCCCTGTGCCTTGTTTGTTGTACTACCTCATGGCTTCCGCTTTTATTCAGTAGCTTTTCTTGCTATGGTCCGTAGAATAAGGGAGTAGACATCAGAAAATGGAGGCAGGGGTAAGGGAGGGAGAGACTGTCAGTGATGGCGTGCGCTGCTGCCCGCGAGGCGCTGCGCACAGTAACAATCAGCCCTAAGGACTGGGAAACGATAGGAAGGTAAATAGATTTTTTTATTTATGAATGATTTTTTTGTGTACAAATTTTGCTCAGGCCCTCAAATTTGGAATGTATGCATGCCACATTGCATCGCATTTCTTTGGTGACGAAAAGGTGTTTTGATGGTGGAGGAAGAGGAAACAGTGGAATGCATTTTAAACATTGCCTTTGGAATACCATAATATACAAAAGACAAGATGTATTCTACCAAGCCTAAGACACTCAATATCGAAGGTGGTAAGGTATTGGAATGCCAGTGACTGTCCTTACTCCTGATAAACCAATGATATTTGTTGTTGGCAAGATGAGTTAAGGTTAGCTTGGGTTGCGTTAGATTTTGCCGACCCCAAACGTGGGAGGGGGAGGGGGTAGATCAGCTAATGATTCTATGTATGCTTTGGGAACAGCAGGTAATCGTGTCCATACTATCTACAAACCCTTCGGGCCGGGCTTCTAACCACCCGTCTCAATAGCAGGATCAATGTCTATGTCTGCATTGCCTGCCTGCAGCCATATCTTTGCTTGAAAGTTAGCACGGGCACAGTGTAAGCCCAGTGCATCCTTGCTGGGTGGGCAACAGCTCCAAACTTTTCCTGGCTTTGGCGAAGAAATTAAATCTTAAGAAATCCATTCTTGGATCCTTTGTATCCACATTACCATACAGAAGGCAAACAAATTCCCCCAACTCTGTTATTTCCCCATCTGTCCCAACTGTTTGAAGTAACCCTGGTGTTTTCAGGTACTGTTTCCAGCAATACTTTTTGCTGAAACCTGCATATGATGATGTATCATACCCAGTCAGAGCATGAAATCTAAGTATGTTATCAAGAACAACTCTATTTAGTTTTGCTGCAACTAAATGTACTGGATAGCACTTCCTTTGCTTTCTCGTGCCTGATATTATTCATACCTTTATACCTACACGTCCAAGGTGAAAAAGAAGCAAAAGCAACACATCTGTATCTCTGCACATCACAATTCTCTGAAAGTTATTCTGGCAAGCATCTTTAGCGTGAACGATTAAGCGCGTCTCCACCTCCTTGTGGTTCACCGCCAAATTTGGAACATCACGCCTGTTAGAATTTACATTCTCTGGATCAGGAAATCCACCTCCTGCAACAACTTCATAGTCATTGGTAGAGAGAGATTCAACTCGTTGTAGGATTTCAGCAGAGAGGAAGTGTGCCAGATTCGTCTTGTTCTCTTACAGTGCAATGAACTGATCGCACACTTGTGGAAACGGAACTTCAGGCCCCTGGATTAGTTTTCGAATTGGTTTCCCTTTGCCAGCTCGTTTGGATCTCGCCAATGACTTTATGGACTGATTTCCTTGATAGCGATCAAACGTAATGTCGACACGAGCTGTATTGCCACCTAAAGGTTTAAACACGGACTTTGCAAACACTTCTGCATAATCTCCAAAAGTCTGATATCCCTGTGGTTTTCCCAGTGTTTGGATCATTGCACGCCCTCAATGAGAACACAGGTAGAAAGGATGCTACCTGGAAGATCGTTCTGAATGGCAATATTTGGATCAATGGTGAGACGTGCCAGCAATTCAGATTTTGATGCTGGGTTCATCTTGCCAGTGAGTTTCGCCAGAGGGAGAGAGCGACTGGAAACAGCTCGTGCTTAAGAATTTCTGCTAACTGGACAGCTCTTCCAGCGTTTGAAGCATTAATTAAAAAGACGTTGCAACAACTTTCTGTCTGCCTTTATCAATTTCTTTTCACTTTGCTGATCAGAGGAAGATACTTTGTACATTGAAGCAAAAGTTTTAGATGTTTATTTCTTAATTATATCAAAGGAGCGAGTTGTTTTTTCTTTCAAGCGTTGCTGGGTATACTCAATGACAATAGTTCTGAGTTTCTCTTCTGCTAGCAGCAAATAATGGGAGATATCTTGAAAGGCAACATCGTTTGTTGCCAATGTAACTAGCTTTGACTGCATAGGTAGATCGTCAACGGCACCCTCACTGGCAGTCTCTCTTAAATCCGTTGATGTTCCAAATACATCCAGAGTAGCAAACAGTTGTGTCATTTCTTTCACCGTGTCCTCATCTAACTTTATTCGGGAAGGCACTGCATCGTTTCGAGTGAAAGTAATTTCCGCTTCAGCATCGAGCAGTTCTAAAAGAACTTTCGTCTCTTGTGATATTTGAGATCTAACAGCCCATGTAACACAAAATCGGCCTCTTGCCTGATCACGTCTAGTACAGTGATGGAAATGTGGGTACACTTGGATACACGCCGTGTACCGAGTTCCTGAGCAGCAATTTTTTTTACATGACCATGTTCAGTATGGTGGATCACTTTTCACTTTTTTAAAAAATTATAGCTGGTCAAAGTTTCCCATGATTTGGTTCAGTGGAAGTACACTGACACCATTTTTACCAAAATCGATCAATATTTAGGGGTCGCGCATCGACCTTGAAAATTTCAATTTTGGAAATTTGGCCAAATTGACAATTTTTTACTGAATAAAGATAACTCATCAAATGACCATATTTTCTGAATCCTCTCAGTGAAAGAAATCCTCTCAGATACTTACCAAGTTGATAGGACAAGTGGTTCAGAAGTTATACTCACCTTGAGATAGCATTAAAATTTAAAATACCGTATTTGTCCCCGTACCTCCATATGCTGTCTGCCATTGTCTGCTTTTTAGGATAAGATAAAACGAATAAGGAAAGATCAAATGTATTTTGTATTAAAACGGTTTACCGATATCACTAAAGGCACTTACTCCGGTGCCCCTAACTAGGTTCAAAAACTGTATGAATCGTGGTTAGAACACACGTCATCTTAAGGCGTGCGCCATGTACTCTCTCTGCTAACTCCCTTTCCCTCTGCGCTACGTCATCTTGGCAAGTGACGACTTCTTGAAGTCACCGAGTTCTTTCCGGCTCTTTTCCACGAGCTGAAGAAGACCCTGCAGCTGTGACTCGTCTTTTGTGACAGTGTTCGCGTAATCTTCTATCAGTTTTATCCCTCTCTCTGCCACGTCGTTGGTAACTTTCAGATGCGAGATGACATTCTTCAGATCACAGTAGTTCTTATCTTGATCCCACTTATTCACCGGCAGAGTGAGCCACGTAGACGCGCACACCTGCAGGCCTGTGAACACGAACCACGATGACTCATCGATCAGGTCCGGAAGGCGCGTCGTGTCATCAACCGAGACGTTGTCATACGTGAAGTCCTCGGGCACAGCGAGGCGGCACAGCTTCTTTGCCATCTCGTGCTTCACAGTGTCTTCCACTTTGTCACTGCAGAGGGCGAAAACGACGGTCTGAGGCCTCAGATACCACAAGTGCCGCCTGATCACTGCCAGTGAAGCCTCTGCAATCTCGCGATCCACAGCCCTGTACTGCAGAAGACGCTGGTACAACACAAGGTCATTCAGCGGGGCATCAGCTGCGACAGGAGCCGCCAGCCAGGCAGGTGCGTAGAGGAGTGCAGTAAATAGTACCACTCTCTGAAGTTTCTGTACCAGCTCGTCGTCGAACTCCAGCTGACCGCTGAACATCAGGAGCTTCGTGTAGTAGATGATCTGAAACGAATACGCACTGTGATGTATAAATACCGATACCACTCCATATAAGTTTGTTTAATGGTAAATTATTTATCTTATTTTTTTCTGGTAGGGACTTCAAATGGCTGTTTGCAGAAGGCAATACAATATTTAACTTCTAATTCAAAATACCAACCTTGGCCATCCACCTCGCATGATGGTAGGCTCCTGGGCGCATGAAGTGTGTGCCACGACGTGGCTGGGCCCCGAGTACCAGGAGTGTAATCTCCGCCACTTCTCGGTAGTCTTCTCTGACAAGACCAGAAGCGGTGCCGAGGAACTTGACTGCCTCATCTCGGAGCTCCATCAGCCACGTCACCTCCGCCAAATGCTCGATCTCCAGCTCGCGATAAGTCGAGAGGTCGAGCTTGTCCCACCTGAAAGGGGAGTTATGAAAATATTGCATGAAAACGACTGAAGTTTCCCTTTTCGACTGCTATTAACATCATTAGTAGAAGGACGCTGATATCTCAATTGCTCTGAAGGCAAAAAATCATTGGAGAAAACAAATGCGCCTTAGACTTGAAATTCACCTTCTCCTCAGATACTGGAACAAAGGTTCAGTTGGTGCTGTGGTTCTTCCAAACGCGGTGATGACCACTGCCCCCACGATGAGCTCCATAACGTGATGGCGACAGCCCAGCTGGAAGAGCGGTTTACCAAGCATGTTCTCCAGCCGGACCACCGCACCCTGCACCCTCCCCGTATTGGAGGAAGTTGTGTCGAAGCACAGTCCAATCACGTTGTTCTCGCATCCCCAGTCTTTGAGAGCACGAAAGGTCGCCTGGGCCTGGGACAGACCGGTGCCGTCAGCAACAGTCGGAACGGCCAGCAACTTTCCTTCTGTGCATTGGGGAGCTCCGGAGATGAGAATCGCCTGGCGGTGCTCCAATGATCCAAGAGAGTCCTGAAACGTATGTCATACATGCCAATCCATTATCGTCCACTGGAATATGTCAATCCACTGTCGTCACTGGAACATGTTAATTCACTGTCGTCCACGGTGAGGGCAAAACTGACCTTGATTACTTTACCGTCCCAGTGGACGACAGCATGCCTCGGAGATACGAAGGATTTCTGCACAGCTGTCGACACTTCACAACGATGTGCCACTCTTCCACGGCGAGACGTGTCCTTCGAGATACTGAATTTGTCCAGGTCTGCGGGCGGATCTGCCGAACGTAGGACTGCCGCCACGACACTTGCCACCTATGTGCGAAATTGAAAGGAAATTGACAAGGATGCGTATGGTTTTTATGTGACAAAATAATCACTAAATTTTCCGTCGTTACGTCTATTATATCTTTGTCAAGGAAAGATCATTACTGATATATACACACCTGATTATTGGACATCCGGAAGCGATCAGCCACTTCAATAACAGCCGTGCATTGAGGATGCGGTGAGGAAGGCTGATTGATACAGTTGATTCTCTCGGCTGTCGGTATGGTGGTTCTAGCTGTGATTCGGAGTTGCTCGATGATCTGCTTTCTATAGATTCATCGTCGCTCTCAGCTTCGGTTCCTAATTTCGTTTTTGAGGTGCCTGGCTCATCACGAGATTGTTGTCTTGAGAGTTGCCGTTTTCTCTTGACAACGAACACTTTATCATTCCCACTCATTGTTGCCTGGCGCAGGCCCCGTTGATCCTCATAAAATTTAATATCTTCTTGTTTGTTGTTGTCTGAGAGCAGTCGACTTTTCTGTATCTCTTCAATAGCATCGGGAGCTCCGATGTCCCAGAGCTTGTTCAGATTTTCTGAAAACTTCTCCCTGCCTTTTCCCGCGTCACTGTCTCTCATCTTGCTCTTCTGCAGCGAGCGCCACTCTTCCCACAGTAACTCCAGTTTTCTTTCGCAGTTACGCCTCGTGATCGTCTTTATACGTGCCATGTTCCAAAATGCCAGAACATTGGCCACCGTGTCTTTTACGGCGGCCTTCCTGTCAGTAGTTTCCTGCTTGGCATAGAAGAAGTACTGGAGAACTTGATGGGTGGTTGGCAATTTGGCACCACCGATCGAGGAAGATGGCTGACCAATTAAGAAGACGTCCGTGGCTGACCTTAGAGAAGGTGGTGCTGTTGTTGCTGCTTTCTCTTTTCCAGAATAAGTAACTTTCAGAGTCTTCCCACTCCTGGTTGTTAACAGTTTATCCATTGTACTAAAGTCTAGACTTATCAAACAAGAATCAATTGACACAGTTGATCTGTAAAAAGCAAACTGTGATTAGTAAAAATATTGGTCATAGACATAGCGTGTGTGTGTAATTGGGATTTTAGGATGCGCCAGCTACTGATGCTATGATTACGTCCATAACGGGGGACAAATACGATATTTTAAATTTTAATGTTATTTCTAGGTGAGTGTAACTTCTAAACCACTTGTCCGATCAACTTGGTAAGTATCTGAGAGGATTTCTTTCACTGAGAGGATTCAGAAAATATGGTCATTTGATGATTTATCTTTATTCAGTAAAAAATTGTCAATTTGGCCAAATTTCCAAAATTGAAATTTTCAAGGTCGATGCGCGACCCCTAAATATTGATCGATTTTGGTAAAAATGGTGTCAGTGTACTTCCACTGAACCATATCATGGGAAAAACTTTGACCAGCTATAATGTTTTGAAAAAAGTGAAAAGTGATCCACCCTAATGTTCAGTGCTACTTAGGACGTGTCTCGAATTGTAGTTAAGTTTCAAAATAATTGACAGTTGCTGAACATTGGTCGTGTATTCAGCGTAAGATGGGTTGCTTCGTCTTACCGAACTGTAAAGGTAATATGGCAATCTTATAAAGCTCTGTGGGAACATTTCAGCAGAGCGAGTTTTGATGCTTCGAGATTTAACACAGAAAGAGCAAAGTATGAAGGACTAAAGAAAGTATTGAAATCGTCAACTTTCGTTGAAAATTTGAACTTATTGCTGGACACTGCTGGAGCTGTCTGAACTTTCGCTTGAACTACAGCACCGAAAATGTACACTTCATAAAGCACATGCGGAAATAATTCGAACTATCATGGTGCTTGAGTGTCAGACAGAGAAGCCAGCAAAGTTTTACACTGAAGCACAGAAGGTAACTAGCAAGATGGTATTTGTTGTGATAGCAGTGAAGGCTGGTAAAGTACCTACCATACACCGACAACAATTTTTAAGGAGTTTGATCAATAATATGAAGTCAAGGCTACTTGTAGCGACTACACTTTCCAAAGAAAAATGTGAAGCATTAATTAAGCAGTCACGATATTTGGATATTGACGAATGGCCAGAAGATTTGAATTTTACGTATGGCGATAGTGAAATCGAGGAAATGGCAGAACACTTTGGCTTAAAATGTTAGACAGTGTGTGAAGGCCTACAGGGAAATTAAAGACTCAAAAGGAAGGACAATTTCTGTACATCTTCAAAAACTTTTAACAACTGTGAAAACGATTCCAGTATCAACAACCGAATGTGAACGAAGCTTCAGTGGAATGAATTTATGTATGTCACCGCAACGTGCACGACTTCAAATTGATCATCTTTCAACTCTACTCTTTATGAAGTTATACTCTTTATGAAGTTAGTGGGACCACTTCTGTCTAAATTCAACCCTGAAGAATACGTGAAGGCATAGCTTCTTAGCGGTAGAAGGCGTGCTGAAGAAACTGCTTGTAGAAAGAAAGAGGAAGTGACAGAAAAAATGCACACTACAAATCATTGTGGGACATTCTGTAATGCAAAACAGATTCTAGTGCATACGTGGTTACTGTATTTGCTCACTAAAGGATGTTATTAATTACACTGTAAAACAGTGAAAAAAAAACGGAAATGAGATCATCATTTTTATGGCTAATTATATTTATATGCGTAGATTGCGAAAATAACACTCATTTATTTGTATCACCCACCGATTTTATGAAAATGACCCTATTTCATTGTATCATTTTGAGAACCACTGGTTCTCTGAACACATCTTTTACATTTTGTTCAGTCATGCATATGCTGTGGTGGTGGTGTTCGGCTCTGTGTTTCCACTTTGATTTTATGAAAAATTTCTTTCATTAATCATTTAAAATAAAAATTGTCAGCTATATTTTATCATAAATCGGTGCTATAAGTGAGTATTATTGAATAACAGCTATCAAATTATGTATATTTCACCGACAACGTCTATATTGTGTGAAATTGCAAATTGATCTATCATTTTCTTATTTTACAGGTTTTTATTGATGTTATGCTACAACGCCTAGAGAGTGCAAAAATTCGCCAGACAGTTTTTGTTATATTTGTGGGACATTAACGTTAAAACAGTATAAAAGAAAATTGGCTTCTCATGTGAAAAAGCTTTATGAATTATACTTCGCATGCAAAGTTGGTGATCAGGACAAGCACTGGGCGCCTCATATCTGCTGTGCGAGATGGACAAGCTCGTTATCTGCATGGTTCAAAGGCACCGGTCCTAGTCTGGGATTCGGTGTCCCAATGGTATGGAGAGAGCCGCTGGACCATTCAACTGATTGCTATTTCTGCTTAACGAACATCACAGGTTTGAATCTTTTATTTTTCAGAATATACGTCAAATTTGGTGTTTTTAGCACATTTTAGCATATCCTGCTCTGCATAATGTATTACACAATTATGCTATCTTAAGGAGTCAACAATGTCTATTGTCTCACATTATAGGTTGCAACAGAAAAGGGAAAAAGGCTATAGTCTACCCAAATCTTCGTTCTGCTATGCGTCCTGTGGAACATTCTACAGATATACCCATCCCACGTCCTCCAGCTGAAATGCCGACCGATAACACAGACTCTGACAAATCGGAATCAGACGGCGAATGCTATGAAGCTCAAGTCGAGTCCAAGAAAGAACAGCATCTCATCACGCAGCCTGAACTCAATGATTTGGTCCGTGATTTAATACTTACCAAGCAACAAAGTGAAGTGCTGGCCTCACGTCTACAAGAATGGAATCTGCTGGCGGAAGACGTACGAATTACAGCATTCCGAAAGCGCTCCTTGGATTTGCAGGAATCACAATGAAGGACAATCTTTGTTATTGCATTGATATACAGTACATGGTCTTTTCGATGCTCTGGGTTTGTGCTATGAACCGAATCAGTGGAGATTGTTCATTGATGCAGCTCTGTACAGTGTTAAGGGTGTACTGCTACACAATGGGAACACAATACCTTCTGTTCCGATCGCTCATTCAGTCGTCTTGAGAGAAACGTATGACAATGTTGCTTTTATTCTGGACTGTATAAAATACAATGAACATGAATGGCTTATCTGCGCAGATTTGAAGGTTGTGGCTATTCTCAATGGATTGCAAACTGGCTATACGAAATACATGTGTTTCCTATGCAAGTGGGATAGCCGAGCAAGGTCTGAACACTACACACGCTCAGTATGGCCGCCGCGAGACAATTCCTCACCTGTATCTCTCAATGTTATTCACGAACCACTAGTACGAAAGGAAAAGGTTATCTTGACGCCACTTCACATAAAACTAGGGCTGATGAAACAATTTGCAAAGGCGTTGAAACAGGATAAGCCTGCCTTCAAATATCTAAAGGAAAAATTCCCAAAAATAAGTGATGCCAAGATTAAAGAAGGCATATTCGTCGGCCCTCAAATTCGCCAACTCATGATAGACGAACACTTTGAAGCGGTGATGGATGAGGTTGAGTTGGCAGCCTGGCGTGCATTCAAAAACGTGTGCAGCGGTCTACTAGGAAAAACTAAATACGACAACTATGCTGCACTTGTGGATCAATTTATCAACTCATACCAACGTCTCGGATGTAAGATGTCATTGAAAATGAATTTTTCACATTCACATCTCTCATTCTTTCCGGAAAACGTATCTGCTGTTAGCGACGAACACGGGGAGAGATTCCACCAGGATATAGCCACAATGGAGAGCCGATACAAAGGGAAGTGGAGTCCTGCTATGCTGGCCGATTTTTACTAGAATTTAAAGCGTGACAAACCAGAAGCATCACACAAACGCCAGCATAAATACAAATAATGAGTTGAAAAAAGTATAATACGAGAGTTTTATGGTAATTTTGTGCATATATGTTGAAGTATAGCAATAATTAAACTGTTCCATATGATAAAGCCTATCTGTTTATCAATATATTCTTATTTTTTTGGTATGAAGATTTTAAGCAGTCATTACAAGAAAAACATGACGTGATAGAAAAAACTATTTTCAGATTTGGAATCAGCACACTCGGAATATTAAGAATGACCGAATGTTATTCCCGTTTTTTTTTTTTAACCGAAAATTTGTTGTACAGTGTTATTATTTATTTGAATAGAGTGACTTAACAATGTTTATACAGTATATTTAATGTACTTTCTTTTCTAATCTAATAAAAAATTTATTTCACAGAAACGTGGATTTTTTTCATACCTACTCACACCCACTCCCTTTCCCCCAAACGTGTACCCAGTTCCTAAAACCCATTTCCATCTCTGGTCCAGTGATTCTGATTATACCGCTGAGGATTTGCGCATCTTATTTATCCACTCTATGGCTTGGTCTGGAGGAACTTGGTTGAAAAAGTTCCTACTTCGCTTTATGACAAAGTTGCCGGCCTTAAATTCCTCATTTCAGGTGCTGTCTTCTCAAGTGATTGCATTACTGCCACATATATCGGTCTCCATCTTGAGTAATTTGTGTGGTCATATACTCTTAGCCACGATAACATAGCAGCAGAGGCCTCCAGATGGAGGTCCCAGTTTCCCTCGCTCTCGACCCTGATAAAATCTGAAAGGATTTCGACCATATGCATATATTTTGTCCAGAAGACAGTTCTTGCTTGTAGGCATATGCTCGTCAAATTCCTTGATTTGGAGGGATATATTTTTCTCTTCAATAAACTTCAAGTTCTTCGACAGAGCTTCGAACAAATTCTGTTTCCTCTTGACTGAAAAGCTTCATCTACTGGCTGCGTAACCTTGTCCACGTCTTCCAAAGTTATATTCTTGTTCTCTGCCAGTCATTCTTGAAATAAACGCCAGCGGATACGCCACAGAGATTCGTATGCCAGTATATGCCCTCTAATCATACCTAATTTTAGTGTGCAGTGATAAATTAGGTTCTATATCCGATATAGAACCTAATTCATCACTGCACAAATTTTCAGTTTATCACTGCACAAATTGAAATTATTACTGCGCAAATTGGTTATCACTGCACACTAAAATTAGGTATGCCTCTAATGGCCCTGTAATAGGGTTTTCCATCCAGAACAGTTTCAGTTGTGTCTGGTGCGAATACACCAGCTTCTATCCACATGTAGTTTAGACCTGACATTCTACATGCTGTCCTATTGCCTTCAGGAAGCTGAAGCATACATGTAGACCTCCCATATGGAATACAGCATTTCCGTACTTTTCATGGTTTGCCCAAACTAGCTCCTTTCCTTTGCTATACAGTGATTGATCTGCTGTAATAACTGTATAGTGCTGGCCTAGGTGTCTGCTTATAGAAGCAAAGCGGTTTATCACAGTAACCATTGTCATAATCATCTGCAGGAGCTTGTAAAATAGTTGAAAAATAAATATTCTTATGATTCCACACTATTGAAACACAAGTCCGGAATCCTAGGAATATTTATTTTTCATTTATATTATAATAGTAATATATAGGATGTAACAAAAGTTGTTCTCATAGGGAAATCTTTTTCGATATTTTATTTAGCGACGAGGCTTGTTTTCATTTAAATGGAACAGTGAATCGCCACAATTACGTTAAAGGAGCGACGAGCATGTACTGGATTAATTGGTTAGTTGATTGTATTGTTTATAATGTATAGTTAAAACTGTTTTCTCGTTCAATTCTGTTATATCTTATTTTCCTATGAGAACGGACTTTTGTTACACCCTGTGTATATATATATATATATATATATATATATATATATATATATATATATATATATATATATATATATATGTTAACCCCTCCGTCTATGGCCTTGGTTGGTTCGAAGTTGACGGGGGTTCTGGTTAGGTGGCAGCAACGGATTTGTCACTCTGGAGTAGCTGGTACCGTATAGGGAATCGTAATAGTTTCTTCTATACTACTCTCCGATTTCTTCTTGCAGTGGATCGGAGGATTCTGCGAGGCTGACTAAATTCTCTGAAGGTTCCCCGATTCTTCTTATAATGTATCGGGAAATTATTTTTTCTATTTAAGATTAAGTTCTCTGAAGAAAACAAGGCTCGAAGGAGAAGACAAAGCTATTTCTTACTATATTTTACTACTAAAATGTTACAGGTAATGCTCAGCCTCTAAGTCAGATCAGTAGAAATCAGAATGAACATTGGAGAAAATTTATGGGCTTTTATACTGAATTTTTTTACCGACATCATTATTATTTAATGCTGATCTGTTTTTGTTTTTTATTCTCAATAGGCTGATTTACTTTGCAAAACATTTATTTTAAACCGCATATTAACAGATCTGATGTTATCATGATCTACCGAGTTAACTAAAAATGGAAATTGAAATATTCCTTCCATCACGAATTACAATCAAACACGCAGACGAGCAAAAATTAAATGTTTAAGATTCAAAACGTTAAGCAGGACATGACTTCATCTTTTACAACGAAGAGAGAATTTATACAAGAAATGAACATTGCAGAATTTAACAAGATTACTAAATCTAAAAAAATGATTAAGTAGTTTACAAAGAAATAATTCGCCAATTATAAAATAGAGAGCAAATAAAAAATGTATCCAAACTTGTGTCAGCGTTATGCGATTTTGGACTTTATACTAAATGATTAAGGAGTTTAAAAAGGAATAATTCACCAATTATAAAATAGAAAGCAAATAAAAAATTTATCCAAACACGTGTCAGTGTTATACGATTTTGGACTTTATATGTCAAAATGAATATATGAATAAGAATATAAGGATTATATAAACATACGAATGAACATAAGAATTATATGAATGAATATAAGAATTATATGAATGTAGGAGTTATTCATTGTTCATTTCTACAGGGCTCTCCTCTCTAGAATGATATTAATACAATAATATAACATCCTAACTAATTCTAACTAGATGATAACTAATGGTTTTTATAATACAGATTTATATACACAACATAAGTCGGGGTGGTTGTCTTTTTTTTTTTGCCATTGCGAGAATAGTCTTTTCACTATAAATATACCGAGGATAATAGCACCCACAATGATAATACTGACGGCAGATGTTTGTAAATAATTGTTACTGGTTACAGTATTTGTAAAAGGTTATTCTGCTTATCATCTGAAAAATTTAAAAAACGACTCAATTGATCATTCCATTTAGGGCCATGAAGTCCGGGTAGGATGGTCAACGGTTTCATGGCGGAATTCAAGATTTTTATAGTAGGTTTGAATTTAGCTTCAGACAGAAAGGGGTACAAGTTGTTAATTGTAATCTCAATATTATAAGGGGAACAATTTTATTCATATCTACGTTTTAAATTATACGGAGCTGTTGGTGGTCGTGTAGATGTGTGTAGTCGTGTAGATGTTTGTGTTTGTGTGCGGAGTGGTCGGCCTCGCTTAGGTGGTAGTGGGGGTCGAATATTAAGCTCGGATTCTGAGTGTGCTCGTTTTTTTCGTGAAGGTTCTAATTCACGTGGTTGATGCATTTGCGGCCGGTATGTAGGGTCCGTGCGTCGATCATCAATCAGTGAGGGTGGTAACGGAGGAGATGGTGGAGTTGGAGGAGATGGTGGAGTTCCACTGAATGATCCTCTAGAACGGGTTTTTCCAGGGTCTGGTTCCGATGGGACTCTCGGTTCTGGGACCTCTTCTTGTTCAGAGACTGGCTCGAGTACTGGCGGTATTACGAGGTACCAATCTTCGTCACGGGTAGTGGTTTCCACAGTGACCACTTCGATTTTGTGGTCCCTGCTGGGTTTGTTAATACCTTGATCTTTTGAAGGATAGGCGGCTCGAACGCCTGGCAGATGTTTTTTGGGAAGGTGTTGTTCGGTAGCTATCTTCAAATTATCAACGTGAATATTTCGTTTGGAATGGTCTCGGAGGTCGAAGATTTCGTAACGGTTCTTTCCAAGGTTTTTCATAAACCTATATTGGCCATCCCATTTTGGGTATAATTTGCGATGAGCACTTGGCGGTTTCAAGCTCTTTATTAAAGTAACATCGCATACCGACGATTATAGTCCGTTGACGGGGATGACGCCTATGTTGCTCTTGCTCCATCTGTTTGTTTCGTTGGTCGAGGGCATATCGGATTATGTCAAAAATCTTTAAACATTGTTCACCTAGTTGTTGATTTGCTTCTGCCATCTCGGAAGGTATTAGAACTGCCGGGTCGATTTGGTCAGGCAAATCAAAAGGTAGCCGTTTGTCATAGTGATATAGGACGAAATGAGGGATGTCCCCGATGCACACGTTATAGCCGTTGTTGATGGCTGTTTGCACCATGGGGAGGGAATCATCCCATGTACGGGAGGATGCATCGACAACATGGCGGAGGGCTTCTAAGATCTTCCGATTGTCTTTCCACTAGCCGTTTACCTGCGGATGGTATGCCACAATGTACCGTATTTGTCAGCTTATAAGACGCACTTTTTTTCCTTATAAATACCTTAAAAAATCGCCCTGCGTCTTAGAAGCCGAAAGTGGCAATACAGCACATCAATAGCACAAGTGTGTGAATGGGTGCTGAAGTCATGGTATGATGTTAAGACTGAAATTGTGGTCAAGTCCTTTAAAAAATGTGGTATAAGCAGTGTTGGGCACTAAAGCGTTAATCCGATAACAGTTAATTAACGAAGTTAACTTTTTTAACGGACTATTAACGGAAGTTAATTTCCATTTATCGTTATCGGACCAGTTAACTTCCGATAACTCGATATTTAGTCTGTTAAAGTCCGTTAACACGTTAACTGCGAGGAGTCATTCACGGAAGATCACCGCTCCGCGAATGAATTCAAACCGCCATAACTTCAGTCTGCCAATTCCGTCCTCTGCCGCAGTGGAACGGCTCTTCTCTCTCGGCAAGGACATCCTGAGGCCCAAGAGATCAAGACTGGCAGTTGGGCCTAACTTTGAGAAGTTGGTCTTTCTGAAGGGCAACCAGCACATTGTGTCATAGTCTTTAATAAATGTGCCTAAAATTTAATTTTACCTTTCAGTTCCCGCCATAATAATTCTCTGGTAAATTAAAATTTAGTTAATGGTTACAAGGGTAACGGGTTTCAAAACATGTAATCAGTACATTTTTTATTAAAAATAAAAAAAAAAGTTATTAAGCAAAAAAGTTGCAAAACTTGATAAAAATACAGTTAAATACCTATTTATTGTTGGATTTTGCATAAATAAACATTTTCTATGGGTTTTAAAGCTTTTTTCCTTGATTTTTTTAAATGTTAGTAAAGAAATAGTTATCTTTAACGGATTATCGTTAACTTCCGTTAACTTTGTAGTAAAATTATCGGATTATCGTTATCGGAGTTAAAAATTGGGGTTAACGGATTATCGTTATCGAAGTTAACTTTTTGGTTAACGGTGCCCACCACTGGGTATAAGTAATGCAATGGATGGCACTGAAGATCATTTATTGTATGAGAGTGACAGTGATACAAGTGAAGATGATCTACAGATCTACAGAAGCTAAGGCTAACAAAGACCCTAAGATCCACTCTAAGGTTAGCCCGAGAGAAAGGAAAGAGTAGCGGGTTAAGAGAAGAGAAGAGAATAAGGGGTTAAGTAAGAGCAAACACCTATCACTCATGGGTTAACATTCATCAGAAAAAAGAGGAAAGTGTCTCACCATCATCATCCGCCGGCCACTGCCGACAAGTCAGAAAAATAGTCGGAGAGAATAGGAGAGGGGTGAAAGATGAAAAGAAGTAAAATAAGAACGCTTACAAACCATGCAAACACAGTCTTAACTCACTGTCATACCATGCAACTACAAACATGCAAGAAAAGAGTTAGAGACATGCAAAGTAAGGAGGGGATAAGAAAAAAAAAAAAAAAAAGTAGGTAAGTTAACAAAAAGTGGGTTAGTTTACGCTACGAGCTACATCTACATTCGTGTTAGTCTAATTTTTTTTTTTTTTTTTTTTAATAATTTATTGCTGGCATCACACGCTGGCATGTCACACAGCTGGCATTCATCGTCAACAGACTCATCCTCGAGCACCACCACCAGAGCTTCTGTTGCTAACTTTGTTGTTTTTTAAATTAAACAACGTTAATACCTTTAAAATGTCTGTCAAGACGGTTCTTAAACATATTAACGCTGGTAGAATGAACGACTGACGCGGGAAGATTATTCCATTTATCAATTACTTTAAACGTAAAGAAGTTTTTAGCGATATTAGTAATAAAACGCCTGCCACGCAACTTAAATCCGTTATTGCGAGTATTACTATTATCAAAAGTGAACAATTTCAAAATTTACGTTATCGATGTTATTAACGATTTTGAAAACTTCAATAAGCTCCCCCTTAATCTCCTAGTTTCGAGTGAATACAGGTCTAACTCATTAATCCTATCTTCATAAGGCTTATTGCGCAATGACGGAATAAGTTTCGTGGCACGACGCTGAACCCTTTCTAACCTATCAATATCCTCACGCAAGTACGGGCACCAAAACTGAACTGCATATTCCAAATGAGGCCTGACTAGGGACTTGTAAAGGGGCAATATAATATCCTTCGATTTAAATTCGAAATTACGCGCTATGAAACCTAACATCCTATTAGCTTTTGCGCAAGACTCCAGGCACTGGTTCCTAACCTTTAAATCCTTAGATACGCGTACGCCTAAATCTACTTCCTCGTCAACGCTCGCTAACTCCCTATCATCCATCGTATACGCGTAATTATTGTTGCGAGAACCTATATGCAAAACTTTACATTTGTCTACGTTAAATTGCATCTGCCACTTATCTGTCCACTCCATAATCCTATTTACATCGTCTTGAATCCTATTTCTATCGTCCTCGTTAACAACCTTACCGCCTATTTTAGTATCGTCCGCGAATTTTGACACGTTACTAGTCAATCCTACATCTATGTCGTTAATGTAAATTACGAATAGCAATGGGCCTAACACTGAACCCTGTGGGACACCGCTACCTACAACTAACCACCCTGATTCACTACCATTAACTACGACCCTCTGTCTCCTAGCACGAAGCCATTCTTCTAACCAGTTAGCTACCTGACCGCGTATACCGTGCGCTTTAACCTTCGCAATTAGTCTCCTATGCGGAACTGTATCGAACGCCTTTTTAAAATCTAAATAAATAACGTCAGCTGCTCTATGCCTATCGTATTCGCGCACTATTTCGTTATAAAATTCTAACAAATTAGTTAAACAAGACCTATGGCGTCGAAACCCATGCTGACTACTATTAATCAAATCTCTACTTTCTAAGTGATCGATAATACGATCCCTAACTACGGATTCCAAAAGTTTACCTACAATTGACGTTAAGCTAATGGGCCTATAATTGCTAGCTACCGCGCGGTTGCCTTTTTAAAAATAGGCGTGACGTTAGCTAATTTAAAGTCTTCAGGAATAATCCCCGTTTCGAGTGACTGATTAAAGATCTTCGTTAAGGGGCCTACGATAACTTCTTTCAAATCTTTCAAATGTCTGGGATAAAAAGCGTCAGGGCCTGGAGCCTTGCTAACTTTTAGCCTATCGATATAATGCGCAATCTCAGCCTCGTAAACAGTTATTTCTTCCAAAATAGTCTCGCTACTAAATGGAACGATATCATCCACGTCGGGGACATTATTTACGTCTTCTACGGTAAAAACTGTCGCAAAAAAGTTATTGAAAATACCCGCCATCGCCTGAGCGTCAGAAGCCAAAGCGCCATTAACATCCACTAGAGGGCCTATGTTATTTTTTACCGGCTTACGATTATTAACGTATTCAAAAAACTTTTTTGGATTATGTTTACTATCCGCAGCTATAAGTATCTCTAAATTACGCTTGGCATTCCTAACTGATCTTTTAACCTGACGTCTAAGCTCGATATATCTATTAAAGTTAGCTACCTGGCCATTACGCTTACTAAGTCTATACGCTCTATTACGCTCGTTTATAAACTCTGCTATTTCCCTACTCCACCACTTCGGTCTACCACGATTACTAGCGCGCTTGGGCCTACGAGGAATAAACTCCCTTTCAATATTCCTAAAACTTTCTTTAAACGCCACCCAACGCAAATTTGTGTCATTACCCATAAATAAGTTATCCAAGTCCACTACTCTCATCCTATCCGCGAAACTATCAAAATTAGCCCTACGAAAATCAGGGACTTCTATTACGTTACTATCCTGAGTGTTTTCTATCAATAACTTAAAGCTAAGAATTTGATGATCGCTACATCCTAAACTCTCGCCTACTTCTAAACCTTCGACTATATTCTCGCCGTTCGTCATCATCAAATCTAAAATATTATCACCGCGCGTTGGTTCGGTAACTATCTGTCGTAAAAAGTTATCGTCCATAAACTCAACCAATCTCAAACCCTCTTCATTACTCGTAAAATTCTCGTAATTAACATTAGGGCAGTTAAAGTCTCCGACAATTATACTATTCCGATTGTCAATAAAATTACCAAGAAGTGAGTAAAATCTAGTATCTATATCGAGGGGTTGAACGGGAGGTCTATAAACAACAACAAAAATAAAACTAATACTACGCGCCCTAACTTCAACACAGATCGCATTAATTGCTGCCGGAAAATCTAACTTAACCTGGATAGCCCTAAGGGAATTACGAATGTACAGCAAAACGCCGCCTCCAAATCTATGTAACCTATCATTAGTAAAGAGTTTAAAACCCGGTATCTCAAGTTTCCCCAACAAGTCCCGAGTCACGGTATTTAACCAAGTTTCAGTGATAGCAACTATATCATAGTTGCCGGAATAAATTACCGCCTTAAATTCATTTAATTTATTTCTAATACTACGCGCGTTGCAATAAAAAACGTTTAAGTTATTTTTTACCACGGGCCCGCGTTTTAAACTATTTATCACGTCGGGCCCCCGTTTCCCGGACCCACAACGTTTAAAGAAGGCTTCGACCTATACAGCTTTCGCACGCTTTCGTCTATTAACCTACCTAGCCTAGCATTACCTATTTCATTAAAATGCACCCATCTTTTATAAAAAGGCTAGGATCATTGAATTCGGACCACAGCTTTACGAAGGGTACACTTTCCTCAGCACAAATCTCTTCTAATTTATTATTCAAAAATATTGTTTTGGATGTAATTCTAAGACCCAACCCGTGCCTAGGGGTAATACCTAGAACTAAAGACCTATCTGACCTCGCCTTCAGGGACCTAATTAACCCCTTATATCTCTCCAAAAGGTCAGGCACTCTCGTATCGGGCCTATACGAGTCGTTGCCTCCTACCATCGTCACCAACATTGAGTGACGGGAAGCAACGTCAACCCTATCCACTTCGTCTCTAACTCTGTCAACCCTGGCCCCTGGGAGACAGACCCTCCTCCTCTTGGTTGGATTCCGTTTAACGAATTCTTTGTCCATGTGGCGCACTAAAGAATCTCCAATTAAAATAGTTTCCCCGTCATTCACGTCCCTTTCCAAATGGGCGAAAGGGTTCGAAACCTCGATAGGGGGGGGATTCCTATCACCTAATGTACGCGGCCTAGCTCCACCCTTAACCTCTCTAAATCCCTCGCTATCTACTACTCTCGGACTAACCTTAACCTCTTCCTCAACTCTATCTAACCTTCCCGACAAGCTACCTAAACTAGAAACTAAGTTACGCACCTCACCCTTCAAATTACTAACGTCTTCAACGTTAATATTGGTTCGGCTTCCGTCAACCGTAGCCCTAACCCTGCCATCATCAAGCGTTGCAAGTCTATCCGCTACCTCACGTACACTGCGTTTTATGTCCACTAATTCCTCCATGAACTTGCAAAAGAAACAAACTGATCTATCGGTAATCGCCACTGGACCGCCGTTATAATCCTTAAATTCCGAATACCACCGGTTAACCCTACACCTAACACACGACGCTTTCTGCGACGGCATCGCGGAGTTAAAAATTTAAACCGTCACAGGTATAAGTTAAATTAAGCCGGCACGCTATGAAAACTTCTAAATCGCTAAAAACCACTAATATTCAATTACTTAACTATAACAATGTAAATTTAAACGCAAGTATATAAAATTCAAAAACTATCCAAAGTAAAATTCTCAGCAATATACAAAAGTAATGAATCTGAAGTTGATTAATAACAAATAATAAGAGTAATAATCATATTATCTTTCTTTATTGGCTTTTGGGTTTTCTTTTTATTGAATTTTACATATCCATTGTATTAACAATAAAGAGCATCAAAAACTTTTTTCCTTGAATTTACCTTTCAAAGATTAAGGTGCGTCTTTCACGGTGCAGCGTCTTGTAAGCCGTCAAATACGGTATGTGTTTTTAATTTTACACACGTTACAGAGTGACTCGAACAGCTTGGAAGTGAAACTAAGGGCGTTATCCGAAATTAGGACAGAGAGAGTAGTATGGTTTTGAATGACGCGTTCCACTAAGGCTCTTGCCAGTTTCCGAGGTCTGGTTTGGAATGGCAACTACTTCGCTGTAACGCGAGAAGTGGTTCGTAAACACAATGATGTACTGGTTTCCCTTTGATGTTTTGGGGAATGGTCCTAGTATGTCCATTCTAGTTCTTTGCCACGGCCGTTGGCATACTGGATATTTATGCATGGGAGCTGTGGACGGTACGTTGCCTTTATGTTTTAAACAAGCCGGGCATTCAGCGATGTATTCATATACCTTTTTGTTCATTTCGGGAAAATGGTATCGCTCCAAAAGACTCTTGATGGTGCGATCAGGCCCCATGTGGCCATACAAAGGTGAGTCGTGACAAAGTCCGATGGCTATATCTACGAGATTCTTTGGTATTTCCACGAGGTCGTTTCCATCTTCGTTCCTAAAATGTACCAGACCATCTTTTAGGTTGTACTGTTCTTTTACCTTCGATAGTTCCTTTTGTTCCAGGCGAGCCCGGAGGTTCTGGGTGTGTTGGTCCTGTTGTTGGGAGTATTACAGGCATTCGTAGTCGAATACAGGGAGAGTTTCTATTTTATTCACTTGGATGTCGAGCTTGAGTCTCGACAATCCGTCTGGAATAATTTGAAGTTTTCCTAGTTTGCATACGATTTTTGCCGCAAAGTCCTGAATCAACAAAGCCCATCCCATCTACTCAACCGTCCTTCAAGTAACTTGTCCTTTAAGAGATACGTGAGTGGCTTATGGTCAGTTTTGATGGTTACATCGTAGCCGTAGGCGATATTTTGGAATTTTTTAAAAGCCCACTAGGGCCTCTCGGGCCGTAGTGGAATAATTACGTTGAGGTCCAGAGAGAAACTGACTGGCATAAGCAATGGGTAATTCCACACCATCTACGTCTTGTAGTAGGACGGCCCCTGCTCCATAAGAGGAAGCATCTGTGGCTAGGACAAAGGGTTTGGCGTAATCGGGATATTGGAGGATGGGATGACAAGTTAGTTTACCGGTTAAAGTTTCAAAAGCATGTTGGTGATTAGATTCCCAATTAAATTTAGCATTTTTCTGGAACAAATTGGTAATGGGTTTAGCAATGTTCGAAAATTGGGGGATAAAATTTCGATAGAATCCGACAAATCCAATAAATGCACGAACGTCATCGATGGTTTTAGGTAGAGGGTACCTTTCCAGTGCTTCAAGTTTGGCTGGATCAGGTTTAATTCCAGTGGATGATAGTAGAAATTCTAAATATACCACGGATTCCTGTAAGAAGTTGCACTTTGCAAGTTTCAGTTTAAGGTGTGCTTTTCTCAAACGTGATAGCACATTCTGAAGACGTTGAAAGTGTTTTTATATCTAAATTATAAACGATAATATCGTTAAGATAGACGAGAGCTTCGACACCTAATAGGTCGGAAAAGACTATATTCATCAACCTAGAGAAATTAGCAGGCCCATTTCGGACTCCGAAAGGTAAAACCTGGAATTCGTAATGGCCTCGGTTAGTGGAGAAAGCAGTCGATGCCCGAGATTCGAGACCGACCTCCATTTGCCAATAACCGGATGCTAAATCGAGTGATAAAAAGAAGTTAGCTCTCTCTACGTTCAGAATTGTTTCTTGCATGTTTGGAATAGGGAAACGGTCTGGGATGGTAATGTGGTTTAGGCGTCTAAAATCTATACAAGGGCGAGATGTTCCGTCCTTTTGGGAAACAAGAATCACAGGAGCGGACCAGGGACTAGCTGAAGGCTGAATGACATCCTGCTCCAACATGTCCTTGATGTGTTCCTCAATAGTTACTAATTGGGAATGTGGAACCCTATAGGAAGGAATGAAGATGGGTTTGGAATTGGGTTCCAGCTTCATTTCGAAAGGGACCAAATTAGTTCGGCCCAGAGGATCTCCTTTTAGGGCACTCACATCTCTATTTCTTATCAGGAAATCGAGAAGTGATTCCAGTAGTTTGGGATCCTGTAAGGCTGGTGACTCCTGAAGGGAGTGCTCCAGACATTTCTTATATTCTTTTTTTAATGCCGAAGGGTTTAACTCTAAGGAACTGGAAACACGATTTGTAGTACTGGTAGGGAAATCTGAATATATTTCAACTGGGGAAACAGTTCCTCTTTGATTTGAAGTTAATTCAATGGGGCTTTTTCCTTTGTTTAAACAAACAACAAGGCTAGCTGAATTCTGACTATGACTAAGAACTTGGGCAATAAGAACATCTCTCTTGAAGTTACTTTTCTCTGTAATAAGAGTACGATCTGACTCTAATAGTTTTCCTTGACCATTTACTATTCTTGCTAGGAAACAAATCTTCTCATAAGGTGCTAATGTTATATGCTCTGTAGGGTAGGGTGTGACCGTTGCCCTCCAAAAATCAAAAAATGGTCCTACAATGCTGTTCAAAGTTTTATTGTTGTGTATTTATCTAGGAAACACCCCTGTAAATTTTCTTGGAGATCGGTGCATGTTTGAGCTAGCACCGTCGTACCAGCAAGTATTGCTATTTCAGCTTATGAACTTCATAAATAAGTATGAAAATAGCACATTTTATCAGATTTTCATTTCCGGGTCTGGAACGCTGACCCACAAATTTTCCACGTATTATTTTATTGCATTTAATTTTAATGATGCTCTTTTCTTTTCCCTTGGCAGTGATTTGATGTGAATAGAGAATTTAATCATGGATACACGGCAAGATGATGAGTATGTCAGAATGTTATTGGGCACCGTACCCCGAGAAGAAGAAAAGGAAATAAAGGGCTGCAAACTGCCAACTAATAGGCAGGTCTTACTATGTCTGTTAGCAAACCTTCGGGATATGCATTGGGACCAGGCTTTATCTGCCACCATTGACAATGTGCTTTTGCATTACCAGAAGGCAAATGTCCCGACCATTACAGGCAGGAACAATATTGGCCGAGTGATTAAAACTTACTATGACAAAGACTACATGATGCTTATGAAAAAGAATGAGGATAGAAGACGGGCTGATGATCCTGGAATTATGAAGTTTAAATCAGAATTGAGCCTGACGATGAAATTTTATAAGAACACAGTGTTAAAAGACATGGCGGCTGCGAAAAAGGGGAAAACTCAGGCCGAACAAGATGCCATCGATACTGACATACTCTTTATGAAAAGCATGCTAAGTGACAGAGTAGCTACCTACTCTCGGGTAAACAAAGTACTCACAGAAAAGGTTCAGAAGCGACAGAAAAGGCAGATGCGAGAAGAGAAGCGACAAGAGAGAGAGCAATGTGATCATGCTGAGAATGTACAGGCTGATATTGATTCACCTATTAGCTCTGATGAGGACGATGACATTGATGAGGCCAGCACTGATGAACCAAAGAGAAAACATCGGAGAACAGTGAAAGAGGGAGTTTCAATTTTTGTGCCCCATGATATTCTGAAGTCGGCAGAACTTGTTTCATGCAGTGTTCGAAACACATCTCGCCGACCCAGCTGAGTGCAATTGTGTACTCCCTTGTATCTGCATGTGGTGGAGATACATCAAAGCTGAGTCTAAATGCAAGGATGGCCCACCGATACCGAGCTTCCATCGTGTCAGAAATAAGTTTAAAAATCATGGATGAATGGCAACCATCAGACAAAGTACTGGTGCACTGGGATGGTAAACTTATGGACACGCTAGATTCCAAAGGCACTGATGACCGCCTGCCCATTCTTGTGTCTGGTGTCAATGGCACAAAGCTTCTTGGAGTCCCACCTCTTCCGCATTTGACTCAAAAAGCTGGCCTGGTTCAAGGAGACTTGATATCAACAGCAACCAAACAACTTCTGGTCGATTGGGAGTGTGAACACTCGGTGGACACACTTGGTACCTAACTGAGGAGTTGGCCCCACTGGCTTTGTTCTCGTCCCAAGTACAAGAAAGGACAAAAGAGGAGATGAGGAAGGCCCTTCTTTGCCATGAAGGCACTGAAGTTACTAAGAGAGTGGGGCTCAATCATGGGGGCTATGGAAAGCTATATCTTCCCCCTGTCCCAGAAAGTGGCACTGCCCTGGTGGACCTAATTGGGCCTGACTCAAGCCGGTTCTTCACCATTTTAAGCATGCCCTATCAGTTTCTCTACAGTCCAGCCAGTGAATGGGCGGATCATGACGACTACCTGAACATGAAACGGGTTGTGGACAAGCTTCAGGTCGTCAATGAGGCTGCAGAGCGTGGTGTAAAACTTTGCCATGACTTTCTTAATGTTGCCAGGGATGAAAAACTTGAAACCACTGTCCTTGGCATGGTACAGAAGGAGAATCAGCAAGTCGGTGTCTTCCCCTATTACTGTTGTAGTTGCATTTTCTGATGAGGAAACTGCTGCACGAACGATGTCCACATCAGCATCCCCATCTGCGTTGTGAACAGTACACCAGTGCTTCTTCAACATCTCACCTACGAGGGAAATAAATGCTTGCTTGTTGTTTTCATTAGCCAAGAAGTGTTCCTTCTGGCCAACAAACTTCATGCTTGGACTGAGATTCACATTTCTCTTGTCTTGGTGCTGCGTCTTCTGTGGGTCATGTCCTTGATCGTAGGAGAGCTGCTGTAGCCATCAAAAACAATGATTGCTTTTCCATATGTTTTCAGAGTGAAATCGGCATATGAGTTGGCGATGCTGTCATATGTTTCATCTTGACGCCAGGAAACACGATGTAGTAGAGATCCACCATCCAATACGTACTGGTCTGTGTACTGAATTTCTTGAACTTCTTCCATGCGTAAAGTGTCAGTGTATTTGATTATTGCATGAGCTAGCTGAGACTTATCGGGTTTCCTCAAGATACTTCGTGATTCGAACAATGCAGGAGGATATGCACACAGTTCGTAACACATGACATCTTCAAGATTCATGTCTCCGCCAGTGGCAACAGTCATCATTCTCTGAAACAGTAGTGCAGGATCTACTTCTATATCTGAAGCATCAGTGATCACAACGGCAGAAGCAGATCCTAGTGTTTTCACTTTGTCAGATCTTTTGGCAGAATATGTAAAGGCTTGTTTCCCAATCATTTTTACGACAATGTTCGTACCGATTGAATGCAATTGATGAACGTTAACTCCAGGATCAGCAGTTAGCCCTGTTACAATGTTGCAGAGACCCGAGGTAGAATGGAATGGGGATAAGGATTCCAGACGTTCAAGTACTTTCTTGATGTCATTACTGTCCCTGATTTGTCTACTTCCCCTCATTTCCTTGTGCTGTTCACTACTTTCCAACAAAACTCTGGTGTATTCCTGCATTGCTAAGTTATAAGTGGAACACAGAGGCATAGAAAAGAGCCACGTTGTCCTTTGGATGTCTGTAAATCCACTTCCGCGTGTCAGTCCGCCTCTGCTTTTCAGGGAACGCATTAGTACTTGTTCTATCACCAGGTCTGTGCCGAGTCCGGCCCATAATCTGTCGCTTCTTCTTACCACAAACTTACCTTCCTGGAACATTTTGTTAACGGCTGGATTTTCAGAAGGCAAACTTAACATTTTCTGCAGGTACAGGTATATCGATTTCAGGTAATTGTGATGTCCGGCTGCTGCAATTATGGGGATGGTCTCCAGCATAGCTTGCAAGTGCAAATCCCACGAGCCGGTTCTGTCTGCTGTTATCAAGGAACGTGCAATGTTGATCATTCGCTGATATTCCAACCAGAGTTGACTTGTTTGCGAAGTAGATTGTAGGTCAGTTTTCTTCGCATCCAAAGTGGTAGCAATCTGAGACAATGCATTCGAAGATTCCACATCCTCAACTGATTGTTTGGCGGTCATAACATCGTCGAGCAGGTCACAAGCTTCCTTATGGAGGTCATGAGGAGTTCCATCTTCATTACGAGGGAAAACGTCTGCGACTAGTAAGGTACTAAGAGCTGCATCTACTATCATATGACCACGTATCGCTCTTGAAACAGCTTTTCCAGACATCATGTGTTGCATGGCATTTGGTCCGTATATTTCTTGAAGTACTTCAGACAATCCTGAACCATTCATAAGAGTACCGACTGCTCCCAAAAGATTCATCAGAGTGTGAAATGATCCCAGCATTAAAACAATGTCCTGCAGGTCTCTCTGTTCATTGATGATTTGGGAAGCTTTCCAGAACAAAGGCTGATCAAAGGTAATAATGCATGGGACTTTTTGATCGCGTGCTATCTTGCTCAAATATAGTAATGTCGAAAATATGCAGGTCATGTCAGTTGGCGACATATCTATGATGGGAAGGAACGTGATCGACGCCACACCTGGATGTGAGACACTTGATCCACCGTGAATTGCCTGCATTGTTCCGGACCAACTTGGACCTGATCTTTCTGCTGAAGATATCTGCCAGAGAAGACTAAGTCGACTTATGGTGGCAGTGGGTACTGGAAGTTCGCGGAATGAGATGTCCCTCAACATGCTTCTCGCGTGTCTATATTCCCTAATGTCAACGGTTGCAATCTTCTTAATGTCATTGTCACCAACATTACGCCTGTGAATAGAAGGGTGGATCTTGATCTTCGGAGTTATTGCGGCAATCATACCCATTCCATGAAAGGTATTCTTCCCATCCAAAGTGCAGACATCATGATCGACGTTATCTGCTGCTAGAAGGACTGCAGTGTTTTCATCAACACTAAAAGAGCCAGACCCACTTGCCAGCGCCGCGTTTCTTTCGAATCTTGTTACTTCTGCATACGACGAACAGTAACCCAGCTGATGGAGAACGACGTCAATAAGGTACCTTGACCTAAAGTTGTGGTGTAGCTGAACCGACAAACCGATCTGTAGTGGACATAGTAATCCTCTAGGACGGGTTGCTTGCATAATGCTCTGCCCAATTGCACCTATTTTTCTTGAAGCATCCTGTCCCGCAAATGCTTTTGATAATAGCAATTTCAGACTGTTGGGAATGTAATCAAGAGCACTTTCTGCAGTGATGTCATTTGGAGATGGATACACATCTTTTCTAGGCGAGTCGACAGACTTGATATCACTTCTGATTATTTTTGCAGCAGCTTCTACTAGGTAAATCTTCTGTAGCTCTATATCTATATCACATTCTTTCGACTTTTTGTGATAATCTATAAGAATTTCATTAGCTGTCTCTCGTAGTGTTACTACATCTGCCTTCCCACTTTCACCTGATATTATGATCTTGTCTCCGTAACGTTCTAAAAGCTTTCTCTTCATGTGCCTGCGTTCGTAGACAGAGCTCTGACTTCCTTGAAGATATTCCTCCATTTTGGAAATTAGGTCTCCAATCAACAGTTGTTCATCATCATTCTCTTCCAGGTAAGCACAGGTCTGAAGGAATGCTTGGTGTTGCTCTTCATTAGTTGGTCTCCCTTTCTTCGAATCATGATCGTCGGAGTATGCGCGAGGAATGTTTTTTCCACTTCGAAAATTTACGCTGCAGGTGTGATGGTAGACACAATCTGCAGCAGGAAGATCACGAAGATAATACTCCAGACGGACTTTTACATTAAACGACCATTCATCGCAGCGGCTTTCACAGCACCTTTTTATGGTTTCGGAGAACTCTGTAGTTCTTATTTTGACATGCTCTGATTTTGGTTTGTGTTTGGAAAAAAAGTCCACAAAGGTATCACAAAACAAACAGTGAGTAGCACTGGAAAATGCGTATTCATGAAAACGAGCACTTTTCCTTGGTATTGCCTCGGCTGCGGTCTGTCGCTTCTTTATTTCAATGGTCTTTTTATCCGTAAACCTTTTCCTACATACAATGAACACTTATTCCAGCTGTTGCAACAACATCGCTTCCACGGCTGCGGCTGGATGCATTTATACCATCTGCTCCTTTTTGCGAGATGTGAACCACTTCCTGTCCGCTGTCCAATTTCTCCTTATAAATCACGCACAATTCTTCAGGGGTCTGCATTCTTGAAGGCGGACGCACACCGAGTCAGCCGTACACCGAGTCAGTCTGAAACAGAAAACACAAATTAATAAACTGTGTTGCAGTATTTAAAAGGAGTACATAATAACAGTTTTAAAGAAAATGACAAGCACAAATACGCAGATTTGATAGTGGGTAGTAGGAATTAAAGAGTTGTATATAATATAAGTTTATAAAGATGTAGCAATGTCCATTCTCAGATACACTCCATACAGTATATTTTATTTACATTACGTGACGTCATAATTTAATACTAGCCACCTAATACAATTTTTAGTGTCATATAGGTTAATTTAGAAACGAAAATGTGTTTTAAAACATTTTACTGATCAAGAAAAACGTCATAACTCTCTCTACAAAGCGAAATTAAAATTTATTGTATTTCGTAGGAAACTGCCAGTCCGCCATTTTGAATTTCATTTTTGGGGGTGTTCCCGGGGTCCAATTTTGTCGGATTTTGGATATGTTATTCTGCAATGGTTCCTGAGCTGGAAACAGTTTAGAAAGGTTCTGAAGCAATTTTGCCCAGGTTGAAGCTATTTTTGCTCTAGATTGCCTGGTCTATGGGGCCAAACCTAAAGAAGCTCTAGAAAAGACACTTAAAACGTACACGGGACGAAATCGTCAAAGATGCAAAGAGAAAAATCCGTGGTGGTGGGAAGAAGAAGAGGGCTGTCGGGAAGAAGGGATTACCACCGCGTGGCATTAAACGTAAAAGGATATCAAAAAGGAAGTGTTCTAAGCGAATGAAACCTATGGTTGACCATTTTTTTTGACTGATATAAGTTAAGGACATTGATCTCATGAATCATAGTTTGTTTACTACTTGTCGAGAGAGGAGGCACTATTTATAACTCATGGCACGCTTCATCCATCGTGTATTTCACAATGTTGTAAATCGGAGCTGTCCCTCTTTGACATGCCCCCAACTCGTTTCTATTGAACACAGTGACTTTATTACAATTAACCCTTTAAACACAATTAGTTCCCCGAGTGCCCCTATAGAATCGTGATACCCAGCTCAGGCACTTACTTTTTTGACCCAAGCTGTGTGCACATTTACGCTAAACTACGTATAGCCCATTCTGATGGAACGAACTGCGATGACAAATATGCTGTATACCAGTGGCGGCTCGTGACTTTCAGTTATGGGGGTGCTGCCTCAGAAATTGCGAACAATTGTGTCGATTATATATATATATATATATATATATATATATATATATATATATATATGTGAGAGAGAGAGAAAGTCGAATAGATAAATAGATAACTACTCACTACTCAGTCATAAAAATAAGTAAAATAGTATCATAAAATCAATTATAGGGTACTTACGCTTAACGGGTAATTTCGAATTTGCCAAAAATTTTATTTATAAACAAATTCCATTCTTCTGTTTTTATTCTGAGCGAAAAAATATTCTAAGCAATGAAAGCTATATATTGTAAATAATCAAATTATTATATAATTAACTTCAACCTCACGACAAAAAATAAATGATAACGAATCATTGATAAATGCAATTCGGAAATTAAGTTTCGAATTAGCAAACGATACAGCAACACAACTACCACGTCAAACAAACAAATCGGCACTGCTCTGTCCACAGTGCTTTGGATCCTCTTAAACCCGCGATTCTGACTCGCTCTTCGTACGTCCGCCACCGAGGTTTCAAGCGTTTCGAACAAAATCTGGAACTGTTAAGTACGCAGTTCCACGGGAAGGCTGAAGCTACTTCTTTAAATATAAAGATCATAAGATCATGGGGGTGCTGCAGTTCCACAGTGCCTACTTGCGAGCCGCTCCTGCTGTATACCCTGAAACAAACTTTCTGCACTCCTTATTCAACCAGTGTGACGTATATTTAAATCTGGTCAACATATAGGCAGGAACGTGGTATTACCACCTACGATCCTCTCTGGAAAATGTGCTGAACTTTTCCAAAGAAGCGAAGGATACCTTTTTAAGTGCCGAGGGCTATTATCAATCTAAAGACGAAAGTATTATAAAGGACAAATTTAAAAAATCTAAAAAGAAGATATATGAGTGTTTTGGACGCCTGCATACAGACTTCACATTCCAGGAGAGGTTGCTTGTGAACGGGGTGGATATGAAAATAAAGCTCACCCGCACAAATCGTGAGATCTGTTTAAATCTGGATGCTGATCAAGAAGAGGGAGCAAAAGATGTTGTGGTTCACATTATGGAGACATACCTCCGCGTACGGCGAGAGAAATTAAGTTCACCAAAACAAATAGAAATTGAGAAAAATTTACTACACGCCATAGTAAAATACCCAATTAACAGAGCACAGATCAAACTATACACGGTGCCAGCAGGGTTGGCATCGAAACAGATAGAAAACATAGCCCTGGTAAATCTACCTAAAAGGATATTAATTGGAATGCAGGAACACAATTCGGTGAATGGAAAATATAAAAAGAATGCCTTTAAATTCGAAAATTTCTGCCTTAAAAATATTACTCTATACGTTAATGGCGTTGCGTTGGGAGGAACATTGGATACGGACTATTCATCAGACGTTTTGTTACCGCTTTGCGCGAGAGCATATAGTAATCTGGCCCATATTGCAGGTGATTGTGATGAGCTCGGGATTGGGGTAACGCAGAAAGAATTCATTGATAAATTTAACCTTTATCCGTTTGACATCACACCTGACTTATCTGCTAACGTAAATACACTCTTAAGTCCACAACAGAGTGGAAACATGTCAGTCAGATTGAATTCGCCAAGCCGTTAGACCGCCTATAAGTGTACTAGTATACCTCGATTCACAAGCCCTAATAGAAGTAGACAGATTTAGGGGCGTTATCACTGACTTGAAAAATGGATGTGAATACACTTCAGAGAGTAATGAATAGTGAACGAATCACACGTTCCAAATTTATCAGTGTGTTTGCGAAGAATGAAACATTGAATTTCCAACTACGCGATATTGCGGTAGTCTTAGTGTGAACACAGATGTCATTGGTAATGAAGGGATTTATTGGTTTGCAATCTATTTTCAAAATAGGACTGCATGTACTATTGATTCACTCGGCACTCAACCCTGAAGTGATCCTGTTATTGTAAAATTTCTCGATCAGTTGCATATCCCCGAAGTTGTATGGAATCCCTTCCGGCTACAAGGATATTTTAGTAATACGTGCCTGATGTACTGCCTTTCATTTCTCATGCATATATCACGTGGTAAAGAATTTATAAATTTTTTAAAATTATTCGACCCGTGTCACACTCAACGAAACGATGAAATGGTATGCAGACAGATAAAAAGCCGTTTTCCGATCGTGCGTACTCGTTGTATAGTATGATGTTTTGTTCGTGTGTATATATATATATATATATATATTTGTAACCAATAATGTGAGTTTGTATATGCTGTAGTTTAAGATGGTTATTGTACATGATTTGAAGACATGATTTCTTTTATTTAAGAAATTGATGAAAATACATTGTCTTCTTCCCCCCAAAAAAGATCGAAACAAAAAAATACTTACATTATTTCGTTACTCATGTGACAATCGTTGGGCTGACTTCTCGGTAAATCTTCTACCGCCGTATTCAGGTCCATGACATGGGTTTCTTCAAAACGAAAAGATTGTATAACACGTGTCAAATCTTCATCGGACC
The DNA here is from genome assembly GCA_023014485.1 of Bathynomus jamesi. NCBI lineage: Eukaryota > Metazoa > Arthropoda > Malacostraca > Isopoda > Cirolanidae > Bathynomus > Bathynomus jamesi. The sequence goes on from JAJOZX010000038.1 coordinate 1,099,837, forward strand.
TTAAAGGAGAAAGAATAATTCATCAGTTCATACTGAATCTTTTTTAATAAAAACCAAAACATATGCAGAGTATACATATAGTAAGAGTATTACAATGTGAAGATATCTTTGAACCGCTCAGAGAAGTTCCTTTAAGAGAAAATTCCAAATAACATTTGAATTTATAAAATTATTTAAAACATGCAAAAGATTGCTATAAAAAAAATTCAATGAATCAAAACAGGATTTTAGCATAATTGCAAACTAATCTATAGTTGCGGATACCTAAATGAAGTATTTTTAATGCGATGAGATGAATTACTGCAACCCTCCATTATATGATGAAATAATCCAGAACAGTGCTCTTTCTGACAGGCACATTACATAAGTTTGCGAATAATTGGCTCAAAAAATAAAATTACAGTTACTTACATTTCTACGGCAGTCCCTTGCGTCGGATCGTAAGGAGCCTCATTGCAAATATCATCAACAATTTGCGTTGGAAATAATCCATCCCGGACAGCCGCGTTAAAAAGATTAATTGTGGACAACGCTACAATGTCACCATCTTGATATAAATCCGGTGAACTGTAAAGTTCTTGATTCATGGCGGAGGGAATGTTTATTCACTGGTGAAAATAACTACTGTGACTCCCAGCTGAAAATATTTCCTTTTATATACATGATCCCCAAGCAACACCCCAAAAGACTATTAGGCGGTTCGTAAGTTTAATGATTGGTTGTCAATGTAACTGAGCAGGGCTATGATAAAATTGTGTACCAATCGTAACACCAATATTACGGGTCCATGCTTTGGATGTCCTGATTGGTCGACTAATGATGTCTATATTCTCTCCATAGATTTAATGCTCAGATCGTGTATTACCTCTTCAGTTTCTACCACGACAATATTTGCATTTGCGCCCATCCTTTTCTCGGTTTTCCCATTTTAGAACCCACCCCTTTATGCAATATCCCTCACCCTTTTGCAACATTGATCAACATTTGCCATCTCTATCACGACAATATTTTACATTATTATTTTTAGTGGACTTACTATTTGATTCTCAATTTTTCCCATTTTGGATAGGGAGATGGAAAACTTGATCGGCTGCAAGTCGTTATAGGAATATCTTCATCAGAGCCGCTCAGCTCAGTACCACAGGAAACAAAATTAGCGCCGCTACTCTTCATAATCCTGACATAGATCATTACCAGAGACAGCACACAGCACAGTAACATCCGATGACACAAAAATCATTAGAAAATAAGAAATCTAAAAGATTTCTACAAGCAGAATGTTTTTGTGCATTATTTTTTTTTACGGTCATACTATTCTCAGCTTTCCCAAGATTCCTGACTTGTGGATTTGGTTTATATATATATATATATACATATATATATATATATATATCTATATATATATATGTGTGTGTGTGTGTGTGTGTGTGTGTGTGTGTGTGTTAATTTCCACGATGGTTTCAAATATTTGCAAAATATATGTTTGTGGTCATACTATTCGATCCTCAACTTTGATTAATGTATTCGGCTTGACTTTTTACCTGCCAATTCTCGCGTAGGAGTGTGATTAAATTGTGTTTAGCTCATGAAAATAAAATGAATGTCTGCTTGGGTTGGTAGGTAAATGGGCGCCCTAGGTATCCTAGTGGTTAAGACACTGGGGTGCTGGTTGAGAGATCGAGTCCGGGCAATGACGTTGTGATTTCAGCCTGCCCGTGCTGCAGCTTAGTTTGGATTCCATGTTAAACTGAAGGTCTAAAGCGGAGTGAAACGCTTGATCCTCGTCAAAATGAGCAATTCGGTGAGAAGGAAAACCGAGTTAGCTATTATTATTACTAATGTAATTTACACTACAGTTAGGTTCCAGTTACAAAGAGAATCTATTGTCTGATTTTATTGCATATATTCCTCGTATGTATATTTTTTCTTCTCTCTCTAAAAGGTCTTTTGAAAATCTGTGTTAAATATATTCTCCATTATCTTCCAGAGAATCTATATTCTGAATCATAGGTTAGGCTAGGTTCAGGTGCCAGCATGCTGGAGCGAACCAGAGGCTCACAGCCAAAATCTGCACAAGGAATCAATTATGTTTTACAGTTTAATAAAATGAATTGTTGATTCTCTTTTTAAAATTTTTTTCCCTTTATGATCTTATCGAGAGGATTTTATAATAAAGAAATTATAAATATTTTTGTTTTTCTTTTCATTCCTTTATTTATATTTAAAAAAAAATTTGCTGTGACTACTTACGGCCATCATAAACTCGGTAAATGAGTTCCAATATACTTCTGAAAAATTAAAGCTATGAATATTATATCCATATAGAATAAACAAAACTTTCTTTCTGTGTGTGTGTGTGTGTGTGTGTGTGTGTGTGTACACCCGTCTTCAGTTTTTCGACTCTCTCTCTCTCTCTCTCTCTCTCTCTCTCTCTCGCTCTCTCTCTATATATATATATGAATTTTAAATTCAGTTTTACCTTCACTAGCAAAAGTAATTTTATTCAATTCCAATTGTTGAGTACTTCCAAAGTACCTGTGTGCTAATTTTGAAAAAAAATGTATAATAAAAATTAATAATAAACCTTTTCATTTTTTCATTCATTCATTTCATTTCAATAACAGAGACAATAACTATGAAGAAGATACCATGCAAATTACATGTAATGAAAAATAAGACATATAATCAACGAAGTTAATAAAATATAAAAACATTTATATACAGGAACAGAAAAACAAACGCATGGAAAGAAAATAGGAAGATGTGTCTTTGAGTGAAAGTTTGTTTACCACATTCCAATAGAGCCAGTTTGCGTTCAGCCTTTGCGGTCCTGCCTCCAATCCTTCTCGTCTGAACATAATGTGAAAATAAACGATATTCTATGAGAATAATTGTTTATTACCAAATTTAATATACAGTTTAGTATATCTACGGCAAATTTAATATAAATGTGTATACATAAACTTCTCAATTTAGTATATTGTAAAGAATGAATTAATATTAAGATAAATGGGAAAAATGTATGAAATTTAGAAGACACATGTTGTATATATAATATATATATATATATATATATACAGAGGAATGACAAAAGTAAATAGACCCTTTAGGTGAGGTTAGTTAAAATAATTATTGTTGTTTTCCTTATATATATATATATATATATATATATATAAAGTGTGTATTAATATTTTTGTTTGAAATTAGCTTGAAAACAAATGAATAAAGGAATCCTCTTCTTGATTTCGCGGATTTTGGTTTATAAAAAAATAATAGGTGTATAGAAAGGACTGTCAAAAGTAAATAGACAGAGTATACATTCTAAGGTGTTAGAATAAATAAAAGCGTCTCATGAATTATAGGTAAATTAAGTATTATTCTTAGAGATTATGTTATTGGAATAATGTACAATGTAAAGAGTCCTATGTATTTCTTTTATTATTAATATTAAGTTGAACGATTTCTTTTGCTAAGCCAATTGTAGTGTATTTCTTTTATTGTTAATATTGGGATTCGTTTAAATAATTAGTTCTCTTGTTGAATAACTTTAAGGAGAAAGTCGATCTTGCCTTTAATAAATAAATAAATAAGTGGAAACTCGTCTAAATAAGTTAAAATAAATGGCGCAACCTGGCAACTCAACCTAACAAGGTATACCTGAACAATTAAAAAACACTATTTGGCAACTCGTGCAAATAAATGCTCTCTGGTAACCCCTCCATATATAAATAAGTGATATCTAGCAACTCACGACCCTCTATATAACCGCTGCTTGGCCCCTAGACGTTCATAATGCGACGGACTCCGGTGGAATAAAGAACTCTCTCTCTCCTTCTTAGGTTAAGGCTTAGGTTAGGTTTCCCTTTCGGGGGTGAGGACATCCCACATTCTCACCCAAAAACCTCCTCCTTCTCCTTTCTCTTCCTCTCTTAGGTTAAGGTTACCCCTTTGGGGGGAGGTCATCCTCCCTTCTCCCCCGAAGCTCCCTCCCCTCTCCCCTTGGCAGCATTGATTTGTTGTTGCATAACCCTTCCCCCTTTGCAGCATTGACGTTGCATAAACCTTGCAACATTGGTGTTGCATACCCCCCTTCATTGCATAACCCCAACCCCCTTTTGTTGCACAACCCTACCCCCTTTGTTGCATAACATATTTGCAACATCTTGAAACATTGATCAGTATTGCATTGCAACATTCTTGCACTCGTCCATTTTGCGCCCATACTACTGGCATGAGCCACAAACTAGTGGTGATATCTTGCTTCATGCAAACGTCATCTTACGGTTTTTACTGACACGCCCATATGTAGTTTCTCTTGGACAGCGACAGCAAGTAACCATGTCAACACCACGGTTTGGCCCATCAACGTCATTTCACAAACATTAGTATAATATTGTATAAATTTATAATTATATATAAATATGTTGATGCTAGTATAACCGTAGCTTATTCTTATGTGATTTTGATAATCAGTTACTGTTATTCAGATCGAAACTGTTAACAAGTTCTTTGTGTAACAATCGATGTCATTTCCCACTAACTCTCTCTGCCCCTCTACCTCGCTCTCTCTCATACTGTCTCAATCTTTTTCTCGCTCAATATCAATACATATATATATATATATATATACACACACACATATATATATATATATATATATATATATATATATATATATATATATATATATATATATATATAAAATCGTGTAGATTCGTAAGTTAGTGAAGGTTTAAAGCTGCACATGGACTCTACAAACAGCTTTATTAGTATTGTTACATAATGATTTAATATAGGCGAGACTGGTGGGTGGGGAAGGGAAATGAGGGAGTGTGGAGGATTGTTGTGTAATGTCTATTTTTTGTTCAAATTCACTAGTATATAAAAAGTTGTATTGTGGTATCGGTTCATATAGACTTGCAGTAATCATAATGGAACCTTATTTTTGAACGGCGCCTTACCTGTATGTCGATGTTATATGTTGTTGGACTCGGTTGTCCACTCTCCACCTCACCTTCCCCCAGTTGGGGTACCTTGACTATCGCTGCGGCGTTGCCACATGTCCAGAGTCGCCTGTGAGGCGAGGAACATTACATATGCGGGCAACTGTACGTCGAGCAAGGCTTGTGAATAAAGTAGCTACTAACGTTTTGCCTTCACAGAAAAAAGTAACTTGTAGAAGTTACAAATATTCATAATCGTTTGTAACTAGTTACAGTTTCAATTATTGGGCCGCAAAATGTAACTAGTTACTTACACAGTTACTAAAAAAGGTAACAATTACTAAGTAACTAGTTACGTCACCGCACGATATACATATATCAGTCCCGTAGCCAGGACTTCCCAAGGGGAGGGGGTCGAAACTGTAGAAAGGCGGACTTTTTGGTGCAACTACGTAGTTACTGCGGAGTGGGTTTAGAATAGTTTAGAGTAGTTTGTGAAGTTTCAAAAAAAAAAATGCAAGTGTTTATTTACTAAATGATGTTATATATCAAAGCTGTCCAACTTCTAACCTCAAGGAGGCCACATTGCTCCTGAGGTATCTGCCAGGGGAAAACACTCTAAAATTAATATAAATTAAAGATTGTGTGGTTGTATAAATAAAAACATTTTACACTACTTTGCATCTTTATTAACTTCACATCTCTCTATTTTCATTAGATTTATTGAATCATAATTAGTGAGAGCACTGAGGACGATCTATCTCTTTCACCAAGCTGGGTATATCCACATTTATGTCGGTTGTAGCAAGTCTTAACAAGTGTGACAGTGATTCATTTGTTAAGGAAGAACGATAACGAGACTTTAGAAATTTCATGTAGGAAAACGCGCTCTCACACAAGTAAGTACTTCCAAACATAGCGCACATCCTTAATCCAAAGTCTTTTAAGTTTGGATACCGTTCTTGGGGCAAAAGTCTGAAGAAGTTCCCGCCTTTTTCCACCATTCCACTGAAAAAAAGGGATCTGCCTGTAAATCACAGTCCCAACTGTAACTGAGAAGGTTCGTTCGCAATTTCTACTCTGAGTGGATTGCTAAACAAGGCTATGTCATCCTTCATAGTTTTAAAGTCTGTGAAACGATTTTTAAATTCCTCCAAAATGTTCTCTTTATTGGTAGTGAAGACTGAAAATTCTGCACCTTTATGCATTTTCTCGGCTAGTTCTGCAAACGAAGGAAAATGAGTAAAGTAATTTTTTTCCAGACCAAGTTTAAATAATTATAGTTTGCTTAGGAATCCCTGTACGTGGCCGAACAAATCAGAAAAATTTTGCTACTTCCCTTGCAATTTTATATTTAGTTTGTTCATATGTTTTGTAATATCAGTTAAGAAGGCCAATTCAATTTGGAAAGTAGGACTACATACTTCCTCCTGCAGAACAGTTGTGTTGGACTTAATTTTATTCCTCAGAATAATGGAATCGCGTCCTTTATCTCAAAACCTAAAAACGCTTTGAAAATAGTTTATTTATAATATTTTGGAGACTTAAGTGAGGGCCGCAAACAAATGTGCTGAGGGCCGCCAGTTAGAGAGCCCTGTTATATATTATATTATCATATCATAAGTTATAACTATGGCTACAAAAGTGGACCAGTAAACTCCTATTTTAATATGGTAAATTAAATTCCAAAACCGATGTTGTTTAATAATATTATATATACTATCAAAATAGTAAATCCGGTTCAATTAATGAAAATAAACGTTTTTGGAATAATTTTTTATTTTACCGTATTAATCTAGGTTTGGGATTTAATTTATTAACTGCCCGTTTAAGTCAGTTGTACGCCCTTGACGATCGGTTAGGTTAAGTCGTGATCCCTAACCTAACCCATCATGAAGGGCGTACAGTTGACCTAACCAGACATTCAATTAACCTAACCGGGCATTCCGTTGACCTAACCGGGAATTCAATTAACCTAACATAGTGTAGTAATATTCGATGTGGATCGACAATTGTTGAACGTGCACGTGGTCTTCCAGTCATCTTTAATTTACCATATTAAAATACGATTCTACCAAGTGGACCTTTCCTCTCAGGGGGGGTCATTCGACCCCAGACTTCCCTGGCTACAGGCCTGTATATGCCTGGAACCACAGGGCATGGGGAACCTGAGGCACTCGGAGTCTGGCAGGCAGCCAGGAAGGACTTGTAAGGGGACGACACAATTGGGACGACACTTTGGGACGACACAATTGTAAAAGGACAGGCGTATATCATTTAAGAAAGGGACAAGCCTATTTGAGACTTCCGGTGGACTTATTGACTAAATTATAGAATTAAAGGCATTCCTTTGCACCTCAGAATCCTTTCGGCCACACACCTGCCTACAGTGGTGTTTAGGTGTAGGGTCCCCCATTCAGTTCAAGTAGAGTGCAAGTGACCTAACTTGAAAGTGTATAAGTTCCCATTTACTTCAAGTGGGGTGCAAGTGATCTAAGTAAAAAAGTGCAGCAATTATGAACCACCTCCAGTGACGTGTAGTTCGAGAGAAGAGACGGTCTTTCATGAGGGGAGCACTCCTCTGGAATCAACAACCGACGACCACATCGTACCGTTTGAAGCGTTCTTCTTCAGTCGACGAACTTGACCAGGTGAGAAACGATAACCGGTACGGTACATTTTCTGGAGGTCCTAGAGCAATTACACACCCCTTGGTGATTAGTTCTCTCACAGTAAGGGCTCAAAATTAAAATGTTAGTTTTACAGATCAAATAGCTTTTCATAATACAAAGTACACCAAAGAGCAAAACACCGGCTGGTCCCTACGAGGCTGTCTGTTTAAGAAGGAACGTTAAAAAAATGTACGAAAATTTAAAGACAAATGAAAATTTTAAAGCAAAGCAAAGCAAAGAGAGGTTGAAAGGAAGGAAAAAAATTAAAGATAAAATTAAAATTTTAAAGTAAAGAGGAAGGAATCCGAGTGAAAATTCTACAATACTTCTACGCTTCTAACTGGGGGTTCAAGGCAATACAATCATCTAGTCTCTTTTTATAGGATTCGACCGAATTACTTTGAACTACTAATTTGAGACCATTACCGCGAATTCTATCTGCATTTCTGAAGGTGAAATACTTTTCGGTGTCGACATTATCAAAACCTTTAATAATTTTAAACACCTGGATTAAATCTCCTCGAATACGCCTTTTTACGAGTGAGAATAAGTTTAACGTTTCTAAACGGGCAGCGTAGGATTTGTTTCTAAGTCAAAGAATCATCTCAGTAGCCTGTCGCTGCACTCTCTCCATTCTGTCTTTGTCCTGTCGTAAATATGGGGACCAGAACTGAAGGCAGTATTCCAGGTGGGGGCGTACTAAGGAATTATATAATGTTAGTAATGTTTTCTCCGACTTAGATTCAAATGATCTACCAAAAAATCCTAAGATTCTATTTGCTTTTTTGACTGCTCGATGCATTGCTTACTCGGTTTAAGAATGTCGGCAATAATAATACCTAACTCTTTCGTTTTCATAACACTCGTTAGTTTCTTGTCGCTCACAAAATACTTTTCTTTAACATTATTTCTACCGATATGCAAGTTTTACATTTATCTATATTAAATAACGTAGGTCCATCCTTTTTCCTCCCAATAACATGACCCAGTGGCGGTGTTGGGAACCAATACTGGTCAGTGTGGATCCAGCCCCGTTGGTAGCTTTAAATAGCCCTCTTGCATCTGAAATTGAATAAATTTGAATAACCTTTATTATTAATTAATAAAATAAATACAGTACTTTTACAATCACATAAATAATTGTGAAACTGGATTATTTATTTTATTTAATTTGGCCCTTAAGCTTTAGGTTTTACTGGGATCTTAAGAATTATTAATCTGGGTTCATTGCCACCGATAATTTTATATTGGCTGAAGGAACATGACCGGCCCAAACAGTAGCGCGGCTCCTTCTTCGGCGTTAGATCATGCCGAAGCTGACATAAATAAACTAAGAGCTTTAGCCGAGGATTGTACAATTTTTTTACGGGAGATATAGAGAATTATAGGAATACCTTAGGGCGGGAAATTATACTGGTCCGTATGTTACTTTTCACGCGTTTGCCGCAGACGTAGAACGGATTATTTCGGAAAGGGTGCGAAATTCAGATGAATTAATAATTAGGCTAGCCACAAAATGTTCCATTTCTCAGGCTAGACAAATTTAGGCGACTTACAGTTACTCCACCGAACGTGAGCGGATTTCAAGTCCAAGGGTGAGGGCGTTCGCCCTTGGCCTCTCCTTACATTAAAAAAGTATCAATGTCGAGATATTCACTAGCAAGGTATTTAATATTTAAATTCTATACCCAACAAACTAACAATGTGTAATCGCACATGAATATTCATATGTATACATAAATACAGGGTGTTTCAGAAGGAAAGGTTAATACTTCGGGAGGTGATAGTATCGGTCATTGTGAGAAAAAAAGTTCATATGAACATGTGTCTAATTCTGAATGGTGACAGAAATAGAGCTGTTTGAATCTGATACGCGCGCAGCTCTTCCTCCCCCTTCCCTCCCCTATAACCTTGAACCATGTAAGCTGTAATATAAGCATGTAACATAAGCCAATCGACAGCTGACTGTTGTGAGTGACATTGTTTGGTGTTTGAAGCAGTGTTAAGAATGCCACACACCTTCACACATGCCGAATATGCAGATATGGTGTATGTCTACGGTTTTTGCGAAGTGTTGGAAGTGCAACAGCTGCTGTTGCAGAATACCGTCGACGGTTTCCGAACCGCAAAATTCCGGATCGAAGAGTGTTTACCAGGGTTTTCAACACATTGCGTGAGATTGGTACACTTCCCAGCGCTCATGTTTCATCTGAACGTGAAGGTCAACAAGATGTGGATGAAGTGGAAAACATTCTTCAGTTGGTAGAGCGTAGTCCTATTACTAGCTCACGAAGAATTTCTACACGTCTCGGTGTACCACACACAAGAGTATGGCGAACATTACGTGAGGAAGGCTTGCATCCATATCATGTGCAGCGTGTACACCTTCAACCAGGAGACGCTGCCATGCGACTGGAATTTTGTCATTGGGTAAATGCTAATCGCCGATTGCTTCGATTAATACTGTTCACCGATGAAGCTACTTTCACCCGTGACGGTATCAACAACACTCGTAACTCTCATCGGTGGTCAGACGAAAAGCCAAATGCCACTGTGGAAACAAATTTTCAACATCGCTTCCCTGCCAATGTGTGGTGCGGTATCATCGATGATCAGCTGATTGGCCCTGTTACTTTAGAGCAGGGGTTCCCAAATTGTGTTCCGCGGAACACTTGTATACCGTGAGAAGTGTTTTAGTGTTCCGCGAGTTATTTTTGATAATTTAAACAAATTTTTAAATTATATTTATTGAAAATATTTGTATTTTTAAGCCAAGAAACATACATCTCATTAAAAAGATTAAAGCTTTAACTAAACTGAAATAAAATAAATAATTGTTTCCTTTAGACTTTGAGTGTTTATTTCCTGTATGTAGTACTATGCTGTTCAATTTGATGCAAAATATTTCACTTTAATAATTAGCACCACCAAAAATTTTAAAACTGTTCCGCAAGTTCTTGGCGAAATGAAAAGTGTTCCGAGGTTCAAATAAATTGGGAACCCCTGCTTTAGAGAATCGTCTTACAGGACAAAGTTACCTAGAATTTCTGCAAAATGAATTGCCAGGACTATTGGAGGATGTTCCTTTGGCTACACGCGCTGGTATGTACTTTCAGCATGAAGGAGCTCCTCCACATTCTACCCGTCTGGTGCTGCAATACCTAAATCAAACTTTCCCTGGTCGATGGATCGGCCGCGGTGGTCCCATTCAATAGCCACCAAGGTCTCCAGACCTCTCTCCGTTAGATTATTGTTTGTGGGGGTGGATGAAAAGTCAAGTTCACAAAAGAAAGGTGGATACACGAGACGAATTGCTCGCGCGCATTTTGGATGCTGCTGCTCGCATAAAGGAACGTCAAGATCAACTCAGACAAACAACACGCGATCTTCACACACGAGTTGCAAAGTGCATTGAGGTTGACGGTGGGATTTTCGAAAACGTATTGTAAACTGTAACAAATTTGTCATTTCTGTATCTGATACCATTCAAAATGCCAATGTTTAAACATTAAATGTTAGAAACAGTAATTGGTTTCTCTTTCTTGATTACCATTAACAATACTTTTGTATTTGTAGATTCAAACAGCTCTATCTCCGTAACCATTCAGAATTAGACACATGTTCATATGAACTTTTTTTTCTCACAATGACCGATACTATCACCTCCAGAAGTATTGACCTTTCCTTCTGAAACACCCTGTATATGTCTTAAACTTACTGCAGGTAATCTTTGTTTCTCCCTTTTTTCGTCTATATTTTTTAAATTACTGTTCATAACCTCAATTATCTACGTTTTTTAAAGAATATTTGTCAAATAACCCCATTCTGCCAATAAAACAAAATTTGCATTACACCGGGTATGGCAAAAAAAACTAGGCCACTATTTTAAAAGCATATCTTAAAGAATTATTAGGATTATTTGTAAGCAAAACAGACGTACTGACGCTCGAAAAAGCGCGAAATCGAGGCTGTAGGCCAAGAATAGGCCAGTCTCAAATTTCAGTAGCTGCTAAACTATGGGCTAGGTCATATTTCTGATTTAACCTGCGAAATAATGCCAAAGTATTCGCGTGAAGACGAGTTATTAATAAAAAATTGTTGGTTAGAAAAAGGTTGGGGAGCAGGAAAATTACTTAGAGTTTACGAATAAGCCATGGACTAGAGCTGGTTTGAATTATATCATAGAGAAAGTGGAGGAAACTGGTGATGTAGAGCGTAGAAAGGGTAGTGTGGAGGTCTAGAACCCTCGAACACAAGCAAATATCGATCCCGTAGGAAGAAGCATATTGAGTCAAGAAGAACCTGGGACGCATTTAACACCAAATGAAATAACCATGGAAATAAGAATATCTGACAGAAGTGTTCGGGGAATAGCAAAATTTTACCTAAACTTGAAGGCATACAAATGAGTTTCAGTACAAGCTTTAACTGACATTCATAAGCAAAATTGCTTGCTATGTTGCCAACAATTACTCGTTAGATTTTCATGGCGTACAGTTCGTACGATGTGGTTTAGCGATGAGGAAATATTTACAATTATGCCTCTGTCACAAGGAAACGTGATATAACACCTGAAAGGTTGTTAAGAGAAATAGATTTTCTTCGTGTAATGGTCGATGCAGCATTTTCAAAACCAGGAATACGAATGGATTCGGAATATTACTGTAATCATGTTCTTGTTCCATATTTTCAAGATATTAGACAAATATGCGGTGATAACGTCGTTTTCCAGCCTTTTCATCGCGCTAGAGCCACGGTTGATTACCTGAGACAAACAGCCCCTGATTTTATAGAACCTGCAATGTGGCCGGCCAACAGCCCGGATTTCGATCCGTTGAACTACTCAGTGTGGGAAGCACTAAAAGAAAAGGTTTACTGCCCTGATCATCAAATCCGAAATGTTCAACAATTTAGAGTTACAAGCGTAGACAAATGGCGTAGCATATCGCAACAATTTCTGAACAGTACTATCGACGAGTGGTGAATGCGTCTTGAGCTCTGTAGGGATAGTGACGGAGGGCATTTTGAACATCTCTTGTCATGATGTGTAAGATAAGTGATCCTACACTGGAAAAAAGGTTTTTAAAGTTTTTTTGCCACACCCCAGTATATATATCCTTTGGTTTGCTTCTGCCCGAATTGTTCATTCTAACGAAGGTCAAGCTTCCCACGCCCCACCACCAGCCCAACGTCTTAACCACTAGGCCACCCAGGGTACCCATTCATCTACCAACCATTTTCTTTATTGTGTGGAAGGATCAACAGCTGGGTTTTGCTGCGCGTCGGCTGCCGTCACCGGGTCTCGATCCCGGGGCCGATGGATTCGTAGTCAGCGACGCTAACCACTTCACCACCGAGGCGCATATATAAGGTGTTCCAAAAAACCTTAGCCCCCCCCATTTGTAGCTTACATGTTTACTTATATCGAAATATTTTTTAGTGATTATAAAAATATATAAAATTCTTTATTTATTGCAGGTATTAAAATTACTCTAGCTGATAAAGTGATAATATAATGGCTTCTCAATTAATTGGTGATTCGGAGAGGCAACGTGTGATAGATCGCATACGAGCAATAACATTTCGGGAAGCTCGTGATGCTGGAGCCACCTTTATAACACGTTCATGGGTTGCCAAAAGTTGCGAAGAAGCGAGGACTTCGTCAAAAGAAATTGGAATAAAACTTTGGATGAATGTGAAATGGATACAACCAAATCTGGGCGCCCAAATTTGCCACTCTCTCAGGAAACAAAGGACATCAGTAGTATGCCCGCAAAACCCATGAGTGCAATGTTGCAATTGCATAATATTGCAAGAGTGCCACTCCACCCCCTTGTTGCTAAGCATATCCCCCACCCCCCTTTGTCACCAACCCCCCACCCCCCTTTGTTGCAAAAAAGAAAAAAAAAAAAAAGAAAGAGAGAGAGAGAGAGTACAGCCCTTTGTTGCCAACCCAAAATGGGGTTGTAAGGGGCATGCAACTTGGAGGCGGAGTTCTTTCCCAAGCTATTCCCCGCAAAGGGGCAGAAAGGAAGAGATAGCAAGAGAGGAAGAGAAAAAGAGGGGTATGCAACTTGGAGGCGGAGTTCTCCCCCAAGCTGAACCCCCCAAAGGGGTATACCTAACCTAAGAGGTCTCTATGAGAGGGAAGGGGTTTCCTCACCACCCAAAGGGCCATTAAAAAGAAAGGACCAGAGATCCTTGCTCAGGCGGCTGCACGAGCTCTTATGGGAGTCTTCTGCCATACACCGCCTTTTATAGAGTCCCAAACAGCCAGTTGGCTGAGTTGCCAGATAACGCCATGTATTTAATTATTATTCAGCCAGTTGGCTGCTGATTGTCAGATTCGTTATTTATTTTAAATAAACTTATGTTACAGCTGGCTGAGCTGTCAGCCTCGTTACTTATCTATTCAATTACTGTTTTAGAAAATGATATAAACGTGTTCAAGGAATAAATAAAACATCATTACAACGTTCTGTTTATTAATTATTGGATATACAATAGGATATATATATATATATATATATATGATCAAATAATGGAACGGGGAATATATAATCATGAAAATCATAGTATTAACTAAATATTAGAAAAATATATATTTATATTAATTATATATAGTCGTACAAAACATGGAAAATATATAATCATACAAAGCACAGTATTAATCAAATATTAGAAAAATATATAGTTATATCAAATATTAGTACAGGAAAAATATATTTATATTAATTATATATATATACTAGTACAAAACATAGTATTAACAAAAATTTTAGAAAAATATATAGTTATATTATCAAGTTATATCAAATATTGGTACAGGAAAATATATACAAAACGTACAATCACATTATTATTACAGTAAAAATATATTGTCTTTACCGCCTACGGTGCAAAACGCTAAATTCGAAGGTGATTGACGCTACATCAACATCGCCATTACTCTGCACGATGTGGTAAAACCGCCCAAGCATCACCTCACCGTTTAACTGATGCGGCGGTTTATATTCAATGTAAAGGGCTTTCATATCGTTCAATACTATTTTTGTACCCACTTTACACTCGGCAGGTAAGGTGCCCTTAAGCGCTGCTAGATTGCTATCAAAAGCACGCGCAAAAACGTCATCGTCGGGCGTTACCATAAATACAAGTTTATAATCATTCCTTTCCAATCGGGGTTTTTTTCTTAACGTACCGAGCTTTTCAATCGTGAACTCTTCTTCACTCGACATAGCGACAATTGAAATAAGCTTCCAAGTCGCAACGGCAACTACCCACTATATAGAGATACAGCTCTTCGGGATGAACCGTGTAGGCGAGCTCTGCACCGTACCTCTCAAGCGTTTTGTACCAAAGCTCAGGATATTTCGAAGAATCTAAACCTTTTAAATACGTGTCCAGAGCTAGACCGTTCTCTCCCTGCTCATTCCTACATTCAACAAATCCGTCGAGCAGAGCGGTGTAAGCGTACTCAAGTACTGTATCAAAATAAATCATGTCTGAGATGCGTGTGTCTAATATAGGTTTCAGCTTACGGAATCCAACGATCTCAAACATTATGTCGAGGATGAAACGGTTCCGTGTAGGAACAAGAACGCCATTATCACCCGTGTTCTTCCACATCAATCGTATATCAACGCATGGTTGATTGTTATTTACACTCAATGTACAAACAACGGTATACGAGGAGGCTTCACTAATCACCTCTCTTATTATACCTACGTCAGCTGGTATTTTATAGCGGTCCTCAGCCCACCTCTCAACTACCGCGAAGATTTTATGCATCTCCTCAAGATTTAAATAAATAACGTTGCGCTTGCTCGCAGGTCTACTGTTCGTTTCAAGCACACAGTTAATGGTGCCGGTCTCCCGCCTGAACACACGCAACGACTTCGTCACGGAGACGTCGTACGAGGCGTTGAGAATGCTTCTCAAAGGGAGTTCCATCGAGATGACTATGGCACATCCACTCGGTGCAAGCTCTGAGGAGACTATGAGCCGCGTGAGGCATGCAGGCAGGCGGGAACGGTTCGACGGGGGGTGACTCACCCTGATGATACGTGAATGGGTTTGTTCGAACCCGTATGATCCGTGAGGTGCGAGTCGCACCATAATCTAATGAAACCTGTGCGGAGCTGACCGAATTGCTGTACCCCATTATACTGCGTAGGCGTTTTGAGAAATTTTCCGGTACAAAAACTAATTTCGGTTTTGACGTTTTATCATTACCACTCCCCCGAATACGCACCAGACAGTTTCCCTCAGGGTAAATTTCATGAACTAAAAATCTTCACACTGCGGGGCGCTGTTAGAGAGAAACATATGTTCATATTTAGGCTTTTTATTTAACAGACGATACTCATCTCTAAAATCTGTTAAAAACTCACATAACCCTTTAGCCACAACCTCACTACAAACCTCATCATATATATATTAATGTAGTGGTAAAAATACTTAAGATTGTCCATGATAACGAAATTCACATTTTCAGTCGTAGGGTATGAGTAATCGACATGGTGTAGCATGATATAATACCGTTTATCACAGCACTCATCCACAAGGCTCACTACCCATAACTGTTGTTTAGCCTCTGAGCGTGCCGCTTCTTCTACCACGCGGTGCACGTGTGCCTTTATAAAGCTTAGTTCTACAACATACTTCAGTACATCGTCTGTACTGCGAAATCCTACAACCCCCTCGCCAGAATATCCGTAGAGTATTTGAATAGCCTGACCTTTCGCACGATTCAATGCTTCCTTAAAAGAGTCAAAGGAGGCTGGGATAGGGAGTTTTTCAGTATCCACTACATCTACGCCCTTTACTGAATACCACTTCATAAATGTTGAACACGCGATATTAAAGGTGGCCATTTTCTTCTACGCGGGAGAGAATACACGTCTGAGCTCAAGGGTATACAGAGGTCAACTGAGAACGCGGGGACAGAGGTCTGCTCAGGCTACGGGACGAATCACGTCCCCAGTCTTACAGTGGGCGGGGCATAACTTTACTGTACACACGCACACACGCAAAGTGAAACACAAGTCGATGCACGATTTATTTAATAAACGAAATAACCAGCATGTATATATTTAGAAACACGTGCAATAAATAAGTTAACAATAGGCACATAAAAGAATGTTCACAATACATATTAAGTTACAAATACGTGTGACGAATAAGTTAGCATTAGCCCCATCAAAGATTATGGTAACCAAAGGGTACGGTGTCATAGGTACCAGGTAACTGGTAACGTTTCCTATAGGTGTTACGGCACACCTTCGTACCCCTAAGTTCCTTCACACACCCCAGTTTCTGCGCCCGAAAATTGTGGGTGCCTACAATTAGTTGGGGAGCCCGATCACCCTCATCATCGTCCAAACACACTAGATCCTTCAGCGAATCAAAGTTGACGACCTGTCGATTCGCGTGGTTGAGCGTGATGCCCTTTGCCTTCACGATATATTTCGTTTCATTCCCTATCCTCACCCGTACCCCATAAGTTTTAGGACCTGTTGAGACAAAAGAGTCGGCGTATGCATTGTCCCCATACTCATCCTTGATCTCATCAGTGAGCTCGCCGAGGAATTCACCAATTGCAGGCATGTATTCACCCTCCCTCGCTGTGAATATCACGCTATCTGTATCGGCATACAAGACTCGCTGCCCAAGATAATGCAATAGACCCCAACGTTTGATGCGGGTGTAGGCTGTTGTGAAGCTGACTACAGGAATGTTTGTAACCCTTGAGGTATCTGTGGCCAATTCAGTGTTGTTGTACTTTATTATGTAAGTATTACCTACATTCACGATTTCCATGACTACCAACGCACCCGATAAAGAATAATCCCAGACTTCGCTATAGCTTTGTGCCAAATGAACGTTACCCTTGACAGTGTTCTGTGCAAATTTTCCCCATAGACTGTTTAGACAACTTTTCACTAAAGCGCTTGCCAGGATTCTTTACAATTTAGGCGCGATCAAGTTGCATACCTTCGTGGTCGCGGTAACGTTGAATATAGGCAGACTTTTCATCTTCTGTGTCAACTCCTCGCCTCAACCTTATCTTTCAAAAATGCGTTTATATACGGTGTGAAAAGGTTGGGTAGCTTCTGAAACCTCCAAACCTCATGTATCTTCAGTATTCTATACCCATGGCGTACGGCTAGGGCCAGCTCTGGACTTGTATATACGCCTCTGATCTTACGCTGGTGGGTTGTATGGTTACAATTACCGTTATTCTCTTCCGCACACTTCACGCACAGGGGAAACATGAGCTTGTGGTCAATGACGACGGGTAAGATCGGCATCCATAATTCGCGAGGGGCGAGCACGTCTACGAAAGAGAGCCCAAAGTAGCGATCATTCAAATTTCTTGAAAATTCATGATGGAGGGCAGGTTAGGCCCACCATTTTCAGGAGCACCCACGGGGTACGGGTTGTTCTTCATCACGTATGGGTATAAAGAACAGAAGTCGTAGTAGTGAAGTTTCACGCCCTCCGTAGGTGGAAAGTATAGCTTGAAGGGATTTGTACGCCCCGAACAAGCTATCACCGCATTTGAGAGGATCCAGTACCATTGAACGCTTGATCGTTTATTCCTCACGGTACACCTCATCTGTCTCCATCCGTGCATCATATTCATGCTCCCACAAGACTTTGTGAGTGAACCGGGACCTATAAGTTGATCGCGGGTGCGGTCCATGCACAGTCGGCAGGAGATCTACCGTGGATATCTCCGGCGATTCCGCACTCAGGACGGGGGCATCCATGCCACCAGCATCCGTTAAAGGAGTACACAGTCTTCACACCAGTGACACGGTTTTCACTTAGTCCATCAACCCAAAAAACACGACCATTAATCTTAATGGGTACTTCACCCGTGTTGCGGGCGTGCTTTATGTATACACCTGTCTGCTGCTGTAGGTGTATGAGCCTTGTGGCCATAACTGCGGGGGTTGTTTCTGTGAATAATGGTTAAGGTGGCTTTAGGCATGAAGTTGTTCTTGAACACCGTAAAGCATAATGACGCGATGGTGGCTGCGACTTGCAGCGGATCGCATTTGAAACGGCCTATGTACATTAGGGCGGAGTGAAAAACTCATTTTTCGAATTTTCAAATTGGCTAGTGTGGAAAATGTGTGGAGTAGTGAGAAAATAAGCTGGTATAAATTTAAAATCATAACATTAATATCTTCAGGTGCCACAATGACCTTCAATATTGAAAAAAATTGAAAAAAAGCAGATTTTAACCAATAATTACAGAAGAGTCCACGATGCACAATAGACAAGAATTTATTCACACTTGTATAAAAATAGCTCAGTCAACCTTTAAAAAAAGTTTCTATTCTCTAAAAACAGTTTTCTATAGTCAGCTCACTCAGCTGTCACGTGAGTACCTCGGTTCAGTGTAGCTGTCGCTCTCGTAGCAGGTGGGTGTTCTGTTGTTGGCGTTACTCAGATAGTCTAAACTATATTTCTTATATATTTTGCATTTCTGTATTGTGTTGCCCTAAGTTTGCCATGTACTATTAACTGAAATTAACGTATAATTGATATTAGCTCTTTCTTTTTCAGATTTGTATACTTTCAAAATGTCTCGAGTTTGTGAAAAATCAACCAGGGCCTCAACTGAGTGCCCCATGTTTGGTATGGGGGAAGATTTGTGGCACAGGAATCTTCCTACATACGAAGGAGTTTTTAAATATTACTTGTTTCTAAGAAACGATTTGAAACAGAATACTAATAAAGATCCTTCAATATCTCAAATATTAGAACAAGTTGTTGATAAATTGAAAACAATTTGGGAAAGTGCTTCCGTCCCAATTCTGTCAGACAGGCGAATTGAAACAATGTTCAGAAGCTACCACGAAAAGTATCGTGTCATTATGAAGCCATACCAAAGCAGAAAAAATTCTGAAGCTTACAAAGCAAAGATTGATATGTTCAAAAAAGAAGCACACACGAAACTTTTTGACATTGCAGCGTGCAAGTGCAAAGTACTAACACAATGTTCTTGTCCCAAAGAAAAAACGGTTCCAAAGGAAGAAGTGACGTTCCTCTTAGATCAAAGGAGTGAAAGAAAACTGTTTATTGATAGAGTAGATATTACACTCTCAAAGAAAAAAGCATCTACGTTGCTAAGAAAGCAAAAAGAAGCTGTGAGGCTCACCAAAGAATCTTCACAGGAGAAATTGCAGGATACAAATGTTGAATTATCATCATCGACATCAAATAGTGAAAGTGAATCTGGCGAAATATCAGACGATACATTTCCAGAGCCAGTTAGCTCGAAGAGAAAGCTCGAACAACCTGAAGAACAATTATTCAAGAAAAGGAAAACTACAAATCTACCTTCAGTGGCTACTGCTTGTGACAGGACTGCAGTTTCAGATCGAGCTGCAGCATTCATTGTTAGTGCAGTATTGCAAGATATTGGAGAAGTTTCTATTGACAATACATCTGAAGTAGTGGATAGGAGTAAAATCAGAAGAGAAAGACAAAAGAAGAGATCAGAAATTATGAAAGATCAAAATCAGGTCCCAATCAGAGGAATCTATTTTGATGGTCGAAAAGATTCTACACTCTTCCAACAAAAAAAAGAGTCCAAAGTATATCAGAAGAAGGTAACAGAAGAACATATCACTTTAGTGAGAGAACCTGGTTCAGATTATTTGGGCCATTATTCTGTGAATTCTGGATCAGCTGAAGAAATATGTAAAGGAATGTTTGAGTATATTGGAAATAATGACATGAACCTGGAAAACCTTGTTGCCATTGGATGCGATGGTGCAGCAGTCAACACTGGAGAAAAGGGAGGCGTTATAAGGCTTATAGAATTGAAGCTGAAGAAGCCAGTTCAACATTTAGTGTGCCAGCTCCATGCCAATGAATTGCCATTACGCCATTTAGTTGCAAAGCTGGATGGAAAAACATCTGGCCCCCGCGGATTCACCGGTCCTATTGGCAGGGAATTAGAGAACTGTGAGAGTCTTCCTATTGTCGAGTTTGAAAGGATTGATGCTGAGGAACCAACTGTAGACTGTGAAGATCTTAGCACCGACCAAAAATATCTAATTGATATTCATCAGGCCATAACAAAGGGATATTGCTCTCCAGATCTTGCTCATCGTAGTCCAGGCAAAATGGCACATTCACGATGGCTGACTACAGCAAATCGTTTGCTTTGTCTATACGTTTCAACTGTAAGTCCATCTGAGAACCTCATGAACATTGCTTCTTTTATAATGAAGGTCTACATCCCAATGTGGTTTTCTATTAAGCAAAGTACGTCTTTTGTCAATGGCTCAAAACATGTTTTCAAAACTATTGAACTAACAAGAACACTGAATGACGAAGTAAAGGATATTGTAAACCCTGTCATACAAAGAAATGCATTTTTTGCAAATCCAGAAAATATTCTAGTGTTAACCTCCCCCCTTTTTGGCCCTGAGTCGGTTCGGATTCGACGGGGGGATTCTGGTTAGGAGGCTGCAACGGATGCTTCTTCTTTATACTTTTCTATAATTCTTTTCTCTCGCTTTATGGGGCGACACTCTGTTAATTCTTTTCTTCCAATAATAGAAGATAGCCCAACTCGAGGGGGAAAATAAAAACTCTCTTACTTTGGTTTACTTCTCAAAAATTACAGTTGGTACTCTGAATTTACAAGGGTTGAGGTTCGACCTCTTTCGACCATGGCTCAGGCCGGAATCTAAAAATATATTAAGGAGGCAAGGGGCCTCTGCCCCCTCCTAATGAGGTGCTAATCTGAAGTACAACGATGAAGTGCTAATCAGAAGTCTAATGCAGAAGTGCAATAAATGAAGTCTAATAATGAAGTCTCTAATCGAAGCGCTAATCTGAAGATGGTCCTAATTTTACAAGTACATGCATAATATAGTCTAATGTTTGGGGGAGACAATTGAAGGTTAAATTTCCCCCCTTTTTAAACACGATTTCAACTAAAAAGAATAAAAAATATAAAAATAACACTATCGCCGATTCTACATTTTTGACGGCAATATCATTTCGTAATAGCCATAAGCACAATTTTGAGTACATGAATGAGTACGTATTAATTTTGGTTCATTACAATTACGATTACAATTATGGATTACAACTACCAATTAATTCATATTCACTTATTATTGTTTTAATTGCAATTCCATTAAAGTACATTCTTACATTATAAATTAAATCATTACATTTAATTACAATTTTAGCAAATTGTTAATTTAAAGTATTACAGTTAATTACAATTTAAACAGTTACTATAACTTTGTCTTGTTTTTACAGTGTTTCATATTAATAGACAATTAAGATGTTAGAAATATAATACAAAGTACATGGCACTTACGAGATAATTTATTTTACGAAATAATATGCTATAATGTTATAAATTCGAATCAGAGCGAAAGGAGACCTTTTTTATCTTAGAAGTGTTCAAATTATGCTGTGATGAGCGGAATTTTTGATAACTTAATCTCAGCATTTTTGAGTTCATCTCGGGAGGTCAAATAAAAATATAAAAATGAAAAAAATAATAAGAGAACGTTTTTTCGCGTTCCCGAACGAACTGCGAAAGTTTTTTTGCATTTCATGACTGACACGAGTAAAGATGATTAATAAAAATTACATACGATAATGGTCAAGCTAAAATATGGACGTATGGGGGCGGGGATGAGATGCAAGACAATTCATAATTAATTATAATAACTTTTATAACAAATGGAAAATGGATAATGGATACGACTAAACCATAGAAAGGGTAGATCGTAGGGTTGTGACATGAACAAAAATAGGAAACTACAAGTAAAATTAATTATCCAAACTCGCGTTAAGCGACTTTGGTTCTTATGTAAAAATGGACAATGAATTCATATAATGATGGTGTAGGAATTGTTCATTGTTCACTTTTTACACTAGCATCAATGATTCATGATGACCGCAGCGCCATAAGAGAATTAGCGTGGAGGCGAATAAAGAAAGCAAGGCAAACAAACAAGGAAAAAGTTGTGAGGCGTTTCACAGTACCTGTTATTCAATTTGAAGCTACTGATTATACTGATTTAATTAATTGGCAAAAATGCATTGTCACTGAAC
Organism: Bathynomus jamesi; assembly: GCA_023014485.1. Classification (NCBI taxonomy): domain Eukaryota; kingdom Metazoa; phylum Arthropoda; class Malacostraca; order Isopoda; family Cirolanidae; genus Bathynomus; species Bathynomus jamesi. Next base: position 1,122,560 of record JAJOZX010000038.1, read on the forward strand.
CACCTGTGACAAGACACCTGACAGAAAATGAGTGAAGAATTCATAGAAAACAAGAGTACCCCTCCATTCGAGAAATTCCCTTGTCATACACAAGTAGTAGAAAGAATGGTAAAATTAGTGACTGAAGCATCATCAAAAGTATTTGGATTGAACGCGCGAGATGGCTTCATAAGATCAACACTTCAGTCACGTAAAAAAATGCCATCATTCGAAAGTAAAGCTGAATATAAAGTTTAAATAAAACGTTAATAGAAAAAAACATGCGCAAGGATGGGTGGTTGGGAGGGCATGGGTGGAGCTCGACACGCAGCCACCTCCTCGTGGTGAGTTCTGGATTATTTAGATCATTAATCAAAAGAACATTGATCTAAATAAACTAAGAGCTGCGTAATTCAGTAACTATTTTGGTAATTGGAACACTTAATATATAATAATAACAAGTAAGTTTCAGTTATTGTACTAATGCAGAATATAAGAAAATCATTATATTTCACTTTTTGCGACGGCTTTGTGGCAACTGAAGATATAATTTCGCAGGACTAATATTTATGCACAGTCATTATCTATAGCACCCACATATTTTCCGCACTAGCCATATTTGAATTTCGAAATAAAAAGTTTAAAAACCTCATTTTCGATCCGCCCTAATGTACATCCTTCTAAAGGCTTGGAAACATACTCTAAGCACGCGCACATCATTCACGCAATAACGCTCACATTCATCAGCTATATTATAAGGATTACGTTAATTAAAACTGCTGTAGTATCGATCAAAGTCTTCACGTTCATCTGCACTCACACAACCATAGTTAAAATAATGTTTGGGTGGAGGTAGCCCCACGTAATTCAAAGTCTCGCTAGTGAGGAAAGTGTAAGGGAAGTAGCCTTTTGATACTTCAGCTGCTACCCTCATCACCTTGGGTAGCTTTGCTAATTTACAAAGCGTGAATAATAAAGTATCTTTAAATTGCACATTACCTCTTATTTGCATCTGTATAAGTTTGTTACCTCTTTTCAAGGGATCACCTGTAAATATCTCAGAGGACTCGTGCTCGAGCAGTTCCTTATAAAGGAACTGCGTGTCAAATTTTGCCCCGTTATGGGCAAGAATATACACAGTCATATTTTTTAACTTGTCGGCTAACTTGACAATATAGGACACAAAAAGTTTCACAGGGCTATCGTGGACATTCGTTTTAAAAACGTTTGTCCGTTTACCACATTTGTGACACTCATCACACTCGATCTCCATACACTCGTCGCAGATAGTCTGGCTCACAAGTAAATGTGGAACTACCTCTTTGGTTTCGGCTTTCGTATATGTTTCTATATCGTAGTATACAGTTATACAGGGGCTGCTTTTAGGCTTTGTCTCTTTCATATAACATACATGCTTTACACCATCCGCCTTATATTTCTCATGGCATGTAGAACAGTGAATTTCATCACATTTATGCTCAAACTTTCCCCAATTATCCTTCGTGTGGAACATACCACATCCACAGATTCTCATTTTCCTGCTCGTGCCAATTGATTTATGGAGCTCAAAACATTTATTGTTGAAAAATGTGCGTCTACACACATTACAATCCCTCTTCTCAGCTTCAACTACACGGCTTTCACATTTGGGGCTTTTACACTGCTCACATACCATGTGGCAGTCTTTACAATGTTTCACTATATCATCTGCAAACTCGAGGCACCCCTTACACAAATCATGATGTCGCCCATATTTTCGACTTTTATCATAACTCGCGTAAAGCCACCTTATATTACGGATAGGGAGATACGTTGGACCTGACAGACCTAAAATAAGTAGGGGTTTTGTACGATCTCTCACACTGCTTTCAAAAACATACACAGTCCTACGACGATCATCCAGGCCAAATACAACTATACGAACATTCATTTTCTACTCTACCCTTCTCAGTTCTTCAGGACCCATATTACAGTCAAATTCAAGTTCACAGTCTATAGCTAGTTTACGGGCACGCTCCACGATCGTAGGCAGCCAAATTTGCTCGGTTTTCGTATTTTGTACAGTAAACATACGTGCCAGGACTACTGCTATAGACCCGCAACCCCGATCGACGTTTATATGCCGTCTAAAAATAGCCTGGGAATTGAAGTTAAGAGTATACGGAGTGGCACTATGACCCGCAACACGGAATCCACGGTCAATATTTACCGTGAAGTTGTCCATATTGAATGCTATGCTACTTTGGGTAGCTTGCTTTATACGCCCGAATATATAATCTATATCCTCAGCAGCCAAACGCCTAAATGGCACTACCACCCAAAAATCATCTACATCTTTATCATCTGAGCCGAAACTGTAGGACAGACTCGTCCTGACTTCGTTCGTCGCGGTTCTGAAGGGCAAACTCTACAATGCGCTCTACAACACGACGTAGCCCTCGATCAATTCCATTGCTATACAGGGATATAGGGTCAACCCTGACTATATACCGATTTATAGTCAAGGCTGGGGTCAGGGTTGCGGAGCGCACCAATTCAAATGTTATATCATCCTCAACAGAGCGAGAAGCTGCTGCGGGGGGTGGACGAGTGCCTATATTGGACGATGTGTGGATTGCGCCGTAAGACGTTGAGGGCTGGGGTTCTATTACAGCAGACTACAGAACGGGTGGGGACTGTGGAGAAAGTACAAGGGGCTGAGGAAGCTGATGTAGGGCTGGTAGCGTAAGACGTTGAGGGCTGGGGGTCTATTACAGCAGACTCTACAGAACGGGTGGGGGCTGTGGAGGAAGTACAAGGGCCTGGGCAGGTGTAAAGGTATATATTTTTATTTGAGGAAGTTACTATTGTGGGGTTTGCGCCGTAAGACGTTGATGGCTGGGGGTCTATTACACCAGACTCTACAGAACGGGTGGGGGCTGTGGAGGATGTACAAGGGGTCGAGGAAGCTGATGTAGGGTTGGTAGCGTAAGACGTTGAGGGCTGGAGTTGTACTGCGGATTGTCCATCAACCGGCGCGTATTTCGCGCGCTTTATACCTGACGTGGAGGACTCTTCAGCGTGTCGCCGCTTTGAGCGTGCCGCCGTTGAGGGTATGGGCCCTGTAGATGCACGGCCAATGGATTCACCCGTGATGTCGATGATGGTGGGGTGTACATCGTCGTCATTCACGATTCTGTAGAAGAAGAAAACAAAATATAAGGAGCAGAACTCGTTATTTGTGATATTCTGTAAATGAGTCACTTAGGGGTGTGACGTGCTAGAAATGGATGCTGTAGAAAAATTCAGATTCACGAGCCCGTCCACATGTATTATATCTGGACCTACAGGATGTGGTAAAACGATGTTTATGCTTAAAATTATTAAAGAAAAGGGTGAAATGTTCTCAAAATTTGTGCATAAAGTTATATGGTGCTATTCGACATACCAATCAGTGTTCAACGAGTACCAGGCAGTGGCGGATCTACTATGAAACTAAAGAAGCTTAAGCTTCAGGGCCCCTAATCCAGGAGGGGCCCTGAAGCAACTTTTTTTTTAATGAGTGAATTTTTCAACAAAATCGATGGAGTTTTTTTAAGTGTTTGTTATTAAAATAAGGCTATTTTAGTGATAGAATCATAAGCCAATGGGTTGAAGTACTTAATATTGACCTTAGAATATGCTCTAATACCCATTTCATATGGCCTCAAAATGCCCCTGTTATTGGTCAAATTTCAAAATTTTCTCGGGGGCTTGCAGCGCCCGAACCTCCAGCTGTATGGGCTCGCTGAACTCGCCAGAATCTATTCAAGTGCAAGGGCAGCAAGGCCCTTTGAACCTTGTTGGATGTTGCCCTATTGTTGCTGGTTGCGAAGGGGCCCCCATAACAGTTCAAGCTTCAGGGCCCCAAAAATGTAGGTCCGCCACTGGTACCAGGACGATGTTTTGTTCCATAAGGGGATCTATGACGTTAATTCACTAAAGGGAAATGAACATACGGTCATCGTAATTGACGACCTCATGTTGGAGATGGATAAAACGTTTCCCGAGACATTTACAGTATTCTCCCACCACCTTAACATAAGCGTGTTCTTCATCAATCAGAATCTATTTTTCAAAAATAGATACATGCGCGATGTATCGTTAAATACGCAATATCTAGTCTTATTCGCTCAACGTAGAGATGTGTCACAAATTGGATTATTAGCCAGTCAAATGTTCCCAAGTCAACGTAAGGAGTTTTTGGAGGTTTATAGAGGTCACAAAGCAGCATTATGGATATTTGCTATGTGACCTTCACCCACGAAACACGTTTAGGGTGCTTTTAAGAACGAATATATTTCCAAACGAACCTGAAACCGTGTACATTCCAGAATGACGAATAGGATAAAGAAATACCGAGAATTAATAAAAATCTATCAACGACTGCCTCGGGCGTTGCAGCAGGTGTTTGTTAAAAATATCGACTCTGACTTTTTAAAATGCATCTGTGAAATCTGCCTCAATGTTATAAAATGTAATGTTCCAATGAAATCCTGTCAGAAGGCTCGCTTACGTCGTTACAAGAGCACAATACGAGCCCTCGCCCATAAAAGTCAGACTGTGGGTAAGAAAAGGCGTATTATTGTACAAAGAGGCGTTTCGTTCCTACCCGTCTTATTTTCAATTTTGGGGCCTTTATTGACTATCTTAATATAATGAAGGTGGTGGTTGTGATCCCGCACGAGGTGTATGCTTCATTACAAAGGGCCCCAGACGCTGCTCTAGAGCCCCGTAAAAGTAGGCTTAAAAGAATGGAGTGAGCGAGCTACTACTCCTATTAAACAGTGAAAAGGCGCCTGATGAGAAAAGGGTTTTGTATCAAGAGGCTTTGCTGAAATTTCTTCACGAGTACGAAGATTATAAACAGCCTACAGAGCTCCCCGTGAAGCACAGCTCGAGTAGCGCTGAGCATAGTGGTACAGGGCCTGAGCAACCAAAGAGTAGCGGAACACAGCACATCGAACATGTGCTAAAAAACAGCCTGCCCCCATACATTGAGGAATAAAGGTTTAAGTCTTTATAACCTATTGAGTGAGGACCCTATCATACAGTGGGGCGACACAGGCGAGGTCATTGTTGATGGATCAAGGGTGCAAGGGTCCAACATCGTTGATATTGTTCATGATCTGGTGAGAAAGTGGGACAGACCATCACCAACAGGATGGAGGCATATTAAGGCAAGACTACAGCAAATAAATGTCCCCAAAACATTGATAGATAATCTGAATAGGTTAAAAGACTTGGAGCATGCATCGCACGTGTCACAACTAAGTACACCTTCACCCACAACAGCTGCAGTGTCTCTGAAGAGAAGAAAGAAGAGAGTAGAAGGCCAACCTTATCCACGTGCCTCTAAAATACGCAAATGGCTAACGTATTAAGTAAGCACTATTATGACATTTCTAGCCCAGCATCCTATGGTGGCATTAATAGACTGTACAGAGGTACTTATAGCGTAAGGAAAAAGGATGTTGAGAGATTTTTGCGTGCCCAGGATGCTTACACACTTCATAAACCGGTGAGAAAAAGGTTTAAAACAGCCAAGACAACAGCCGCATCGATTGATTCTATTTGGCAGGCAGATTTAACAGACATGCAAAGATATTCGGTGTACAACGATGGTTACTGCTACATCCTATTCATAATAGATGTATTCTCTAGATACCTGTGGTTAGTTCCCCTGAAAAATAAATCGCCTGAAACAGTCGCTAAAGCAACCAAAACACTGATGTTGAAAGAAAACAGGATTCCAGGCTATTTTTGTACGGACATGGGGAAAGAATTTATAGGGCGTGCTTTTCAGAACATGTTGTCAGAGTTTAATATCAGCTATTACACTTCCAACTCTATACATAAAGCATCTTTAGCTGAAAGAGTTCAACGTACCATAAAGGAACGCATGCACCGTTATTTTACACATAAAAGCACGCTCAGATATATAAACGTTCTCGATTCATTGGCTTCATCCAGGGCCGGATTAAGACCTTTAGAGGCCCTAAGCACTTAAAAGATTTTGGTGCCCCATATATATGTAATTCAAAATATAAACAAAAATAAACCATAAAATAAAATTTTATTTTTTGAAATGAAACAAAACTTACAGTAAGATGGAAAATAATGTTTATTTTTGTATACTTCCACTTCATTTATATTTGAAAAGTTTTCTCCTACTTTTTTTAATTGCAAAGTCTTTGATCAGATCCTCAAAACTAATCTTACGTAACACATCTGCTTCTATACTTAGTAGAGATAAGGCATCCAGCCTGCCTTGTTGCATAGTTGTTCTGTTGGTATTTTTAATATACTTCAACTGAGAAAATGAACGCTCAGCTGAGCAATTTGTGACCATTAATGTTCAAAATATACGAAAGGCAATTTCTACATTTGGGAAGGCACACTCAATATTGTCTTCTACAATTATTTTATAAAGTTCAGCATGACTGAATCTTGTTTTTACATTTTTTTTTGCACTGAACTTATGGCACACATGAGTGAAACTGCTGAAGCTCAGCAGAGAAATTAGTGTTCAAGTCCTCTGGGTAAGCATCAATCATCTTTTTACAACCCTGAGAATACCTTTCAATTTCAGTAGATGATGAAGTGGTGACATTATGTGGCACATCACTTAGAAAAGAAAATATCTCTGCTATTTCTTTGTATATCTCTCCTCTTCTTCTCATCTCAGTTTCAAGTTTGTCAACAATTGTGTAAAAGGTGGTGATAAGAAATTTATCTCTGGCATTCAGATATACTTCTGGTGCATCTCCGTCATTGGGTACCTTCTTTCTGATACGTTTGCGAGTTTGAGCTGCCTTGTAATCAACATCTGGTAGCATTTCCTTTGTAGCTGCTTCATATCTTTCAAATTCATCTCGTGAAGTGCACAGTTGGTCAGCTAATGATCCATACAGATCTGCACATGTTTTTAAGTTCACATCCTTATTCTGTAGAACTTTGCTTACTCTATGAAAATTTTGCAAAATCTCATCCCAAAAATTCAACATAAAAACGAATTCTAGCTCTTGCATCTTATTTGCAATATTATTTGCTTCTCTTCTAGTGTCTCCCTTTTGTGACTGGTCTTCAGCTATACATTCTAACGCTTCTAAAATTTTAAGGAAAGATTTCAAAATTGCTGCTGTTGCCATAGCATGTGCCTCCCATCTGGTATCAGAGAGGGATTTTAAGACACTTTCATTTCCAATACAACCTTTAAGAATTTCCCACCTGCTGGTTGAGGCTAAAAAAAAGGTATAGAGCAACTGCACTGTAGAGAAGAAATTAACCGCCTCTTGACAGCAGTCAACAGCACTTCGGCCTACCAGATTTAGTGAATGGGCTGCACAGGGCACATATATAGCAAACTTGTTTGTTTCTAAAATTTTTTGCTGCATCCCCTTATAACGCCCAGACATGTTGGCAGCGTTGTCGTAAGATTGACCCCTACATTTTGAAAAGTTTAGCTTACAAACTTCACGTAAGTACTGCAACACCTGATTTGCCATTTCCTCACCAGTATGGCTTTTCATTTTCAGAAAGGTTAAAAAGCGTTCAATAGGCTGTCCATCTTTTAAGTACCTAAGTACAACACTTAACTGATCGATATGTGATAGATCTGGTGTTGAATCAACTGACAAACTAAAATAACCAGAAGATTTTACTTCGTCAACAATGAGTGCGTGGACCTTTTGAGCCATTAGTTGAATGAGTTCCTCACAGGTGGTTTTGGACAGGTAAGAAGGATTTCCTTTGCCAGAATTTCCATATTTCAAAATGTGACCTGCTAAAAATGGATCAAACCGGCTTATGAGCTCAAGCAGCCCTAAAAAATTCCCATTCTGCAATGATCCAAATCTTTCTTCTGTTCCTCGAAAAGACAAGCCACGTTCAGCTAACGTACAAATAACAGCTATGACACGCCTCAAGACATGTTCCCAGTAATCACACTCTTCCTGAATTTGTTTTTCCAACTGTTGTCCCAACCCCGCACCTTGTCTGCGAGTTAAGTATGTTAGCATAGAGTCTCGGTGAGTAGTGCTTTTTTCATGATGATCAATTACAATAGTATTTCGCCAGTCACTGAACCCTTCTCTTATAACAAAATGTGAGACATTTTTAGGAGCAAACAGTTTACAAACATAACAGTAAACTGATCCTGTTGATGGTGAATACAATAACCACTCTCTCTTGTATTTCTCACCATTGGCTTTTGTCCCAACGAAAAGTTTTTGTGAACAGTATCTTGCTGGTTTGCCACTACTGAAATGCCGGTAAGACTTGTCAAATGGCCCATTGTGGTGTTGACAGTCACTGGGTCCACAAGCAATCCAATAAGCCACATCATCAGCAGAGAAATCAAGCCACAACCCTGGATCTTTTGCTATATTTACTTCATCTTCTGCAGACTGATTCATTTCACCACCATCACCATGGTCCACTAAACTTTCATTTTCAGCAATTATTTCAACCCCAGAATGTCTTGTAAAGCAACTTGAATCAACATTTGCAGTAGAGGTATCAAGAGAATTTACAGGCAAAGTGAGATCAGTAGTGAGACATGTGGTAGATGAACCTGCTTGTGACACCTCGGTGATTCCAACGTCATCATATTTTGATTTTGAAGTGATCAAAGTGGTATTTGTGTCCACTTCTGATGACGGAGATTGGTTTTGATTCAGAATCGGTATATCATGTTGACGTTGTGGTCGTGGAACTTGTGTGAAGAAATCAGTCAGCTTTGCAGTCTTGGACTCTAAATCCAAAGTCTTCTCTTGTTTCTCTTTTGATAGTTTTCGCTTTTGTGCACCACTTAACTGAACACGTTTCATCTTGGTTCTTGGGGTCTGTAAAATACAGAAATAAAAAGAATATTTTATTTGTATATTATGTGGCAATCAACACAGTTACACATATCACAATCTTGGCTTTGTTCTTTTATTCTCAGAAAGACAAAATGGGAACCGTACACAACCAAAGTGGCAATTTAAATATAAGTGGCAATTAAATATAACTCAACCGAAATATCAACTCGAAATGTTGAATACAAATCAAATCGAAAGAAGGAACCAAAAGAAGGAACCGAAAGAAGGAACCGAAACCTATAAAATAAAAATACTTAACATTAGAATTAATAATACGCAATCTATAAAAATATCAATATTAACATTTCACTATTAACGAGCCACATTTTATATTTACATTTATTTATTTAAAACACAATATTTAATTATAGGAAATATGAACATTTGCTTAGGGCCTAAATTGTCCTAACTACGTTTGATGTTATATATACATTACAAATTATTCACTCTGGTTATTACAATCTAAATTCTTTTATACTGTTATGACAATAGATAAATAAATTATAAAATAAAGATACGTGTATGATAAAATATTGTTATATATACAAATAAAGTACACTTCATAGACTTACCCTAGAGAAGAAGAGAGAGCAACAGATAAACTTCTTCAACGCTAATTAACTTAGGTCAGTATATCTTATTATTATAATGGCCGTGATAAACATCACTTGATACAACAGCAATATAGAGAGTTTATAGTTTCTTTTATTTTAATATTAATTTATATTACAATTCTATAAACCTAAATCTTTCTGTAAAACAATACCAAATGATTATGTAAAATATATATTTAATATTATATGCACAAATCACACGTTCAGAATAACTTCCTATAGCACACGAAAATATTTAATCTATATGTATTTTTAATATGGCGCTCAAAGATTTGATATAAACAAAATAATAACGCAAAGCGTAAAGTGTGTGATTACAACGAAATATATTTATTCTCTCAAAAGGGTTGTTGTTCACTACAAATTCAAACAATGAAAAAAAATAAATACTATATATGAATATATATAATTCAGTTTTCAACAGCTTATAGGCTATAAGCCGCGATTATAATAGTATAATAAATCCATGGTAAATCCGACAATGGAAAATTTCTGTGGTGCCCCCCTTCCCTTGATGCCCTAAGCACGGGCTTATTTTGCTTAATGGTTAATCCGGCCCTTGCTTCATCCTACAACCGCTCACACCACCGTACGATCGGTACAACGCCTAACGATGTTTTAGAGAGAGGCAGGCGACCGAGAAGTGATGGACCACCACCACCACAATCTGTGCGTTTCAAAATCAATGATTATGTTAGGTTGTCACGTTCGGGAAATAAATTCGCGAAGGGTTTTGAGCAAGGATGGACACGCGAGATTTTTAAAGTTAGAGCTATGAGGCCTAAAGGCGAGATAATGATGTATTACGTTGAAGATTTGAATGGGGAAGAAATCTCGGGGGTTTTTTACCGCGAGGAACTTCAGAAAGTGGCATTTAATTTAGGAAAAAACGTGTTTAAAATTGAAAAAATTTTAGGGAGCAAAGGCGCAGGAAAGAAGATGTACCTGGCGAAGTGGTTAGGTTATCCAGAAAGCTTCAATACCTTATAAAAGCCGATGCAGTCATGAAGCTTAATTAGTATGCAGCATGGCTCCCAACCATTTCTACGTCAAACTCCCGTCCTCCTCATCCCTGTCTATGCACCCTAATAACACATTAGCCAACTTTGTAACAGAACTCCATGGGCCCATTGATTTGGGTCGTGATTCGTATGAGGTGGGGGTATGTGAAATTCAGCTGGACACCGTCTTTTTAAATATTGATTATAAAGACGCCGTTTTTACAATTCTTAGAAACTGTGACGAGTGCGCTAAAGCCGGCGGGGTAACTCGGGACGAAACTATACGCATCGCCCGGACTAAGGTCGCACAGTTTTTCAGTACAACTGTGACACTACGCCCGGGTCGCTATGGTTCGGTTGAGGATGTTGTGAGAGACTTAAACATATGTTTAAAAAACTCGCACCTTACGAATGATTTAATATACGAAATCGTAAACAGAGGAGGCGCTGCACATACTCTAATGCTAAAATCAAAGGCTAATAGAAATCTTAAAGACGGAAGAGTATTCAAAATTATAACCAAGGGACGTTATCGAGCAGCCTTCCAAAGAGACACCTATCACGTGGTACCGGATAACTTGTCCCGCTTAATGTACCAGCTGAAGATGGAGAAAATGGCTGAAGGCCCTGAGCCGCCAGAAATGTGCTATATTTATAGCAATATAGTAGAACACCAATGTGTTGGCCAACCTAATAATGTGTACTTGAACAATTAAAATAAAAAGTGTATCTGGTAACTCTCCATAATAATGTATACCTGAACAGTTAAAATAAAAAGTGGTATCTGACAACTCAACCTGAACAAGCCATTTACGCCTAAAAAAGTGAATTCTGCTACTACCTAGGGATATCTCTACCCCTGCGTACTCAGTTGAGCGGTGCAAGCTGTGGATTTCAGGTGTGTATTCTCTCGCGTAGAAGAAAAATATTGTGTCGGACACAATGTGGAAGGTGTACACTGCGTACACGAGATAAGTGTACGCATGGTGTGAATGAACTCTGAAGCTGTTCTTTTTATGTCATTACACTTTTGCATCTTTCACAACAATTTTGGAGTTTCTGTGTTGTCGGACACAATGTAGGTGTACACTGTACATGAGGGAGATGCAAGGACAAGAAGTGCCTCAATAAGCATTGCAATCTGTACCGAGGCTGTATCAGTGGTTACGGTTCCATGGAAAAAATTCCTACATCGCAAGGTTCGGCCTATCCATTTTCTTGAACTGGTCCACAGAGCAGATATTCACATCTTCTGAAGGCCGCATGTTCCACGCGTCACAGATCTTATAGACAATGTGGGTCCTGTATATGAGCTTGAATTATCTCGATGAAATTATGATGAGAAGGAGCTAGCAATCATTCCCTGCCGAGATGTATTTCTGATTCCATGTTAAACTGTAGGTCTAGTGTGGTGTGAAAACCTTAATCTTTGTCAAAATGAGCAATTCGGTAGGTTGATGTGAAAGAGATGACACTCATTCCCTGCCGAGGTGTATTTCTGATTCCATGTTAAACTGTAGGTCTAATGCGGGTGAAAACCTTAATCTTTGTCAAAATGAGTAATTAGGTGGGTTGATGTGAAAGAGATGGCAATCATTCCCTGCCGAGATGTATTTCTGATTCCACATTAAACTGTAGGTCTAGTGTGGTGCAAAAACTTTAATCTTTGTCAAAATGAGTAATTTGGTGGGTTGATGTGAAAGATGGCAATCATTCCCTGACGAGATGTATTTCTGGATACAAGGACAAGAAGTGCCTCAATAAGCATTGCAATCCGTACCGAGGCTGTATCAGTGGTTACGGTTCCATGGCCGGCCATTTTTTTTTAGTTTATATCGAGTTAGTTTAGGTTAGGAAAAGTTAAGTCAAGTTAAGTTAGTTTAGGTTAAATTGTTAGAATTGGTTAGGTTAGGCTAATTAGGTTTTGGAATCCGCACTGGCTATATCTTTTTGCATATCTCAAAAGTGTTCAAAAGACGAGGAATTAAGATGAATCCGTCGCTTAGGTCAAAGTCGTACGAGGATAGGCTTAAGGAGGGTAAGGAGCGTTCTAATCCAGCCATCCCAGTGCGCCCATTTGTCTGCCAGCCCATTTAAAGGATCATGCGGTTGGTCCCCACCCCTAGTTCGATATATATATATATATATATATATATATATATATATTACTGATTTTCACTTCATAAAAGAAGCGTTATAAGATTGCCCCCTTAATTAAATACATAAAAAGATAAGTCAATGAGCATACATGAGATCGCTTCCGCCCGAATTATTCATTCTAACGAAGGTCAAATTTTTCGCTCCACCTTATACGTGGTTTTTTTTTTTTCCCGGGTGTATCAGGTCACACCTGTGCGAACAATGGACGAAGATAGAAAATAAAATTTGGTGCTTGTACTTCTCTTTTTAAGCATATATATATTAAGTATATATATGTGTGTGTGTGTGTGTGTGTTGATCATTCGCTTATTATATATATATTTTTTCTACAAATATGATTATACGTATAGATTTTACGTGGTAAGTTTTCTTTTTGAATCGAGATTTACCCACATTTGTTTATTCAACAAAGCTATATATATATTTTTTTTAAATGAACTTGAAAATTCAGAATATTTTTTCTAGTTAACTGTGAAAATAAAATTATTATTATATATATATATATATATATATATATATATATATGTGTGTGTGGTGTGTGCACGAGTTGTTCATTCGTTTATTATATATATATTTTTTCTTGTTAGAATTAAAATTTTGTTTTAACCCAACACAGTATTTGAATACTAAACTATTATTTATTAACACTAAATTAAGCTTATGAATTACTTACCGAATCATAAATTAAATCCTGAATAATATTATTGATTCCCGCTGATAGAAATTTTATGCTATCAGAGGGTTAAACTTGTTTATAGTTTAACACCCTCTTTAGTTGGTAGTAATTGTCTTATTCTATGAAAACAAAATAAACCATTACCTTAGTAGTTTTAATTGTAAACACTTTACCTTGATAATACTTTACTATGCTACACCGATCAAACCTGAAGAAAAAAAACAGCAACACAGTTAGCTGAACAAATTTGAAACAGAATTCTTCTATAACCTCACTATTCAGTGCTTTGAAACCAATTAAACTATCCAACAACTTCACTATCAAGTCTCTCTCTCCAAACCAAAAAACCAGCTGATTTAACGAGGCAGCCGGAACGGTTTATGGTTGTAGTGGTTTGAAAATACGGAAGATATATCCGTACAGAAGTCGAACCAACCTTTGTTAAATTATTGATATGATTGAATATAATGAGAAATAAGAAAATAAATCTAATAACCTCCCGACGGAGAAACTGCAATTTAAAATCTAAAATTGCAGTAAGTCTTAAATTTTGATATGACACCCACCACCAAATTTTTTTTGTATTTAACTTTTTTCAACCCATAACCATCTTAAATCTAATCTTAATCCTAATCGTCTTCCCTATTTAGTAGGTCCTTGAGCCTCTGTTTGCAATGAATTGCAGCTTTCCTAGTGGGTCTTATTAGGTTTTTCTTTTGAACATCTTTCGAATTTGGAAGGTCTTGACGAGCACCATTATGAGTAATCGAGATTTCTAATGGATACAGGTGACAAATAGGATAATTTAAAACTTCGTTATCTGATCTCTTGAGTTGAACACTTCTGACTTTGTTATCGCCTACAAACAAATGCAGGATGCGTCCCATCTGCCAAAAGGGTCTGGTTTTAGTAGTTGATTTAATCAAGACCACATCGCCAACTTTGATGCGATTAACCCAGTCTGATTCGTATAAATCTCGACTATGTTCTCGAAGACTCAACAGGTACTCCTCATACCACCATTGTCTAAATTGAGAATACTTTTTGTTCAATAATTCAAACGATTTGTTGAGTTCGTTATGAGTAGGGGGATTTTGTGACCATAAAGGGTCATCATCAGTTTCAAACTTGAATACCAAAGATTCCTTTTGGTGTTTAAGGAATGAATTAGGCGTTAAGCTTGATAATTCAGTCTCTGACGAGACGTATGTTAGCGGACGAGAGTTCACAGCGTTTTGAATGCTAGTTAGCAAGGTCAGTAGATCGAAATGATCTAGAACAGAACGCCCAATGGTTTTGAAAAGGCAGCTTTTCACTACTCGAATGAGACGCTCCCAAGCAGATCCCATCCAGGCTGAATAAACTGGAAGCCGGATGTGTTTGATACCACTGGCTCGCATGTGCTCTTGAAATTCGTTAGAATTTAAAGAGTCTTCTAATGCCTTACCACCTTGAATGAAACTTTTAGCATTGTCGCTGTAAACTCTGTCGCAAACACCATATAGATTAGTGAATCTCTGGAATGAGAGCAAGAAAGATTTGGTACTCATATCAGGAAGCAGATCTAAATGTATGGCTCTTATGTGAAGACAAGTATAGAGCAAAATAAATCTTTGACAGTTTTTCCCGAGTCAGGTCTTTGACCCAAACGTGACCTGTGAAGTCAACCCCAACATGTTTATAGGGAGTGAACAAACGCATCTGATGCTTAGGGAAATTGGTGAATTTGGGATACTTGTAAGAAAATTGATTGTATTTTCTGCAAGTAATGCAGAAATGATACGCTTGATGGTTTGTCTTGCACTAGTGATCCAAAACCCCTGCAAGCGCAGCATTGTTAAGGTGGATTGAATACCTAAATGCTTGCATCTAGAGTGACAATCTCGAACTATTAATTCAGTGAAGTGATGATGTTTACCTAGTAATATGGGATTTATGATGTCATAATCATACACGTTTGTTCTTGAAAGTCTGCCCTTAGTTCGAATCAATCTGACCGTCTAGAAAGAGATCCAGACGGTTAACCAGATTGGGAACTTGCTGATTGGGATTTTCTTGAACCGTTTCAAGAAATTGATTTTCTTTGTCAAAGAATTCAAGTTGCATGATGTATAGCCAATACAACCTACTACCCCTATCAACGTCTACATTGGGATTCCTTCTGCATTTGAAAACAAACGAGTACATAAGCCGTGATTCTATAGACTTTGTGAATGTTTGAAAACGGTTTGATGTCAAGAATGGGTTCAGTTTTACCAGCATTTAAAGTGACTGATGTAATTGTAGCTGATTGTGTCTTTAATTTGTTTCGGTTAGATAAGCACTGAAGATCATATTTAGGCCAAAAGGATGAATCTAGAACTAACCATTCAGGACCGTGCATCCAGAGTTCTAGATTGTTCTCAAATTCTCTAAATGATATTCTCCGAGTAATGAGATCTGCGGGTTTTCTTTAGTTGAGACATAATTAAATGATATTGAAATACTGAATTTAGTTTGAATTTCTTGATGCATGTGTCTAATATCCTGAATTCGATTTCGAACAAACATGTTTTTTATTTTGACATTGAGGTCTGACGAAATGACCCAAGACGCACAATTTGAGCATCAACAAAAATCTTGATATTTGAGAACTGAGCTTTAATGGATGAGAGAAATTGAGGAAGACATTTGAACGCTAGATAAACTGAAAGTAATTCCAAAGTAGGTAAAGTACGTGCTTGAATAGGAGCCACTTTAGCCTTGGAAAAAACTAAGTTTGATCCTGAAGGGCCAACTGCATAGACTGCAAATCCGTAACAACTGGCACTAGCGTCACAAAAAATGACTAATGAAGCAGAGTCGCTAGAATCGAAAGCTGAACGTTTGAAAGAAAGATTTGAAAGTTCTTGAAGATCTTTGTAAATCTTAGTCCAAACCTTCAATTCATCTTGACCGACTGTCTCATCCCAAGACAACTTAAGCTTCCACAATTTTCTCATGAGAAGCCTACCCCGAATGGTAACTGGGAGGTAAAGGGATAATGGATCAAAAATTTTAGAAATTTGGGAAAGGATTTGGCGCTTGGTACAAGCTTCAGGGTCTAGATCATATTCTGACAGCAAGATTAAGTCCCGACTTACATCAAAGTGATAACCCAGCACCTTTTCCAAGCATTCATGTTGAACAACATTTTGATCTTGAACCATTATGTTTTTGAGACAGTCTAGATTAGTGTTCCATGATCTAAGGTTGAAACCTCCCTCAGACATTCTCTGATTTAAAGTGGAGTATAATTCCAGAAGTAATTCTGGATCTGAATTCGTGAAAATTAAATTATCCACATAAAAATGTTTCTTGAGAACCTCAGAGCATAAATCATCTAGATACTGATTGGCGTGATATTTAATGACATAGTTGAGTATGAAAGGTGAACTGGCCAGACCAAATACTATGGTAGTATACCGATAAGTTAATAATTGACCGTCCTCTCCCAGAAAAAACAAAACCTATTTTTATCAACATCAAGCTTGAGCTTGATTTGAAGAAATGCCTGCTTTATATCTGAAAGGATTACGTATTGATTGGTTCTGAATGAGCATAATAAGGTAAACAGTGAATTCATGAGGTCTACACCAGGATATGCAGCTTCATTAAGAGAAGGAGCTTCACCTGTTTTCAAACTACAATTGAAAACTGGCCTTATTTTAGTTGTAACTTGATCTCCTACCCTAATGACCGGCCTATGAGGTATCCAGATGTAGTTCTGATATTGGTCTGGAGTCACATCAAACCTTTCAATTATCCCATCATCTAATTGCTGTTTAAATACATCAGCATATTTAGAGTGCAAGTTTTTCTTATTGAGAAATCCAATTACCCTTTTTAGAGTTGCCAATGCTATTTTATGATTAGATGGAATACGGTTAATTAGCTCTTCATGCCACGGTAACTCCACATAATATTGGCCACCAGACAGATGTATAGAGTCATTAAATTGTTTAACTTTCTCATCCAAACTACCATTTGAACTCTCATCTATACCTATAGACTCCAATTTATATAAATTTTCCAGACCTAAGTCTAGATCGGAGTCGGATTTACAGTGACACAAAGGATTGAAATAACTTGGGGTCGGATTCATGACAGTTCACGATAGAATGAAGACCCGGTTCATCATCGTTGAAGACCGCAAGCGAACTCTTCCCATCTCCAGACTCGTGAATCTGTAAACCATTTGAGTCCTGATTTAAACAGGGTATTTGAATATTTGAAGCTAAGCTTCGATTCGGTGTTTCACTTGAGGGGTTAGTAAGTTTAAAAAGGGAACAATGCCAAGGGTTTTTACACCCCGAAAGCCCTGAATTAGTAGGTTTTAAAACTTGAACAGCAGATTGCTCCGCTGCCGTGAAACTCGAATCAAAACTTGAATTGAAACTTGATCGATCAGTCTCAGTCAGAGGAAGGGAATTTTTTTGATTAATTTCAGGTCTTTCTAGTCATATTTTTTTAACAGGAGTTCTTGAAGAAAACTGACGAGTTTCCTTGACAGATCTACGACTGTTGCTGGAATGTTGAATTGGACTCTTGAAAGTATCCAACTCTCCAATAGGTATAAGTCCTTGAGAAACTGATATGGCAGTACCATTCTTGAGTTTTACGAAGGAGAATGGCATAAAATCTTGAAGCACATCAATTCCAATTAATCCTTCAATGTTTGAGACGAAATCATTCTGAAGGTTATAGAAGGACTTGTCCCCGAACGTAATTCCTTCTTGAAGTTGAGAAATCACGTTTTTTAATTCTGGAACGGTATAATCTAAATCCATCTTTTCATCTACGATGAAGTTCTTGAGAGTAGCTTTAGATGGATTCAGCCTTACACCCAACTCCACTTCTTGAATTTCTCTAACTTGAGATCCAATAAAGGTTCTTATTAGACATTCGAATTTAGGTTTTTTCTTTAATTGACAGTCCCAACCATCTAGAACTGAGGGTCTGATATATGATCTTTGTGAAGCTAAATCTAGCAAACACCTAACTGATTTGACATTATTTTGATTTACAAATTCTAGAGTCACGGTAGGTAACAAGACGCCGCGACTTCGAAATATGATTCTCCGAAGACAATGCATGCACCGATACACTGTTTACCCGTCTCGACACCATTAGTTATTTTATTTGAACCCAACTTGGGACATAATGCTGAAATATGAGAGTTCAAACCGCAGGTTGCACAAGAAAATGAGAGCTTGTTAGCTTACCAGGACAATTGTTTCCCAAATGTCTGATGCTCGAACAATGAGAGCATAAATCGATTTCTTGACATCTTTTAAGTCTTTTTTGAAGTGTCATATTTAGAACAGCGAATTAAAGAGTGGTCGCCATCACAAAATTTACACTTTTTAAATTAGGACCGGCCTTTTTAGGTTGAGGCATATTTGAGGCTGCAGTCTGAAAAGTTTGAAGAGTGGCTTTAGGTTCTTCACTTTTAATGTTTTTTACCACATTATTGGGTTTATAGAACCTTTTGAGATTTTGATTAGACTTGGCTTTACTAGACTTTAATATGGACAAAGTTTTAATAATCTCACCATAATTCTTAAAAATTTGATTTGGAGAAGGGTAATTGGATTCGCATTTGCGAACAATTTCCTTCTTGAATGAAATAGGTAATTTACTCATTAAGATGTGACCCAACAACAAACTACCAGACGAGCTATCTCATAATTGTCATCAACATTTGACAAATGTTTGATTGATAAGCTATGTCCCTCAAGTACCCTTTCAAGTATGATAATTTGGTAGAATTTGTCAGATCAGTACGAACACCTATCAAATTCTCGAACTGACTAAGAAAGTCTTTAAACTCGTGCTTGTCAGTAGAACCACTGAAATTTCTGCACTGAAGGTTAGGTGGTGCAGCATTAAGCTTCAAAATAGCAATTAACCCATTCATGAAGTCACTGAAATTTCTCGGCGTTTGAAAAGCTATTTTCTAGGTTATTTGTTGCATTTCCAGAACTATTAATTTTTTCCTTTGCATCCTTTATTTGAGCTAATACATTTTTCACTTTAAAAATGCATTTTCGAATTTCTAAATCCCTTTCCTCCGATTCTTTTAAATTATCTAAATATTCTTCATCCTCTAAACTACACTGAATTTTATCATTAAGTTCCGAAAGTTTACATTGATGGTTACAAAGTTGTTCTAGTCTACTCTCTAGATCTTCAACGAGAATTTCCTTCTCGTTTAAAAGCTCATCCAAACTCGAAAGGAGTCTAGAAACCATAGCTCTATGACCTCCACGCCTTTTAATAAATTCTTTAAGTTTCAGACATGTTTGTTAAAATTTCTTGAACGTTAGAACTAAAAAATACTTAATCGAATTTTACTTAATTCTAGAATAATAAGAGGGAATTCTTGAATCAAATTTTTAAATTTAATTTGAATAGGACAAAAAGGTATTCACAAAAATTGAGGCTCAATGGTAGGCCCGAAAAAGGCCCCCCCAAAAGGTATGCCAAACTTGAATCCTGGAAATACCAAACCCACTCAGTGATCAAACTAATTCACAGCAGCAGAATCTTGACTTAATTATTACAAACAAATAACTTTCTTGAAAATAAATTGCAAGGTCAAAGGGAAAACTGTCAAAAATTAATGGTCAGGTTAAAGGTTAGGCTGTACTTCCCACACCTGAGTACCAAATTTTTAGCAAGAGGATAGTGACACAGCTTTCGTTTTTTGGAGATTTCACTGTCAATTTAGCAATTCCAACAATTTATAATTTTTTAAGCCTAAATAAATTCTAGAAAAATAACTGCACAGATTTATAATCTGAATAAGTTTAATTTTGATAATTCTTACTAATTTCACTGAAATTACTAAATTCCAGAACAGGATTTAATTATCTATCAGCAGGAATGTTACATAAATATGAACAAACTCAAACTTTAATTAGTTTAAACTCAGAAAATTTAACTTAAGAATTGCAAAATTTAAATAACAAAATTAAACTAAAAATTTCTATCAGTTATGTTAGAATTAAAATTTTGTTTTAACCCAACACAGTATTTGAATACTAAACTATTATTTATTAACACTAAATTAAGCTTATGAATTAGTTACTGAATCATAAATTAAATCCTGAATAATATTATTGATTCCCGCTGATAGAAATTTTATGCTATCAGAGGGTTAAACTTGTTTATAGTTAACACCCTCTTTAGTTGGTAGTAATTGTCTTATTCTATGAAAACAAAATAAACCATTACCTTAGTAGTTTTAATTGTAAACACTTTACCTTGATAATACTTGAATATAAAGAAGATTGATTGCCTGTTTTCTGAAAGGGAAATGTTATACCGAACAGCCTTATAACAGCCTAATTTGAAATAGATGATTGAATTTAAACATAAATGCAATTTAATGCACTTTACTATGCTACACCGATCAAACCTGAAGAAAAAAAAACAGCAACACAGTTAGCTGAACAAATTTGAAACAGAATTCTTCTGTAACCTCACTATTCAGTGCTTTGAAACCAATTAAACTACCCAACAACTTCACTATCAAGTCTCTTTCTCCAAACCAAAAAACCAGCTGATTTAACGAGGCAGCCGGAACGGTTTATGGTTGTAGTGGTTTGAAAATACGGAAGATATATCCGTACAGAAGTCGAACCAACCTTTGTTAAATTAATGATATGATTGAATATAATGAGAAATAAGAAAATAAATCTAATATTCTACAAATATGATTATACGTTTTGTATATTTTCAAAATAATTAATATTTATACACGCGCAGAGAGGGTGAGAAGTTTGGGGGGAATGAGGAAGGTGGGAGACGACCGTGTGTTTTGACCTGAAATTGTTTCATCTTTCTTTGTAAGGTTTCTTTTCCTTTCGTTATTCCCACTGTTATTCATGACTTAACGAAAATTGTGATATTATAATAATAATAATAAACAGGAATTATGTAATAAGGTGTTTTATTTTAGTTGCGTAAAGAGAGTGTTTAAATTCTAATTATTTATTTAATAAACAGAATTTCTTTTAAAGTAAATTGTTGGAATTAAGGAGAAGATTCATCTGTTGTGGTAACGAATTAAAATAAATGGTGGTATCTGACAACTATAATCATATAAATATATGTTGGTATTTAGCAACCAAATGGATGAATAATATATGAAATAATTTAATAAATATTGCTATCTGGCAACTCAGTCTTCTAGGCTGATTAATGTATGAATTAATTAAATATATAGCACAAACTGGCAACTCTGCCTTCTATTGGCTGATGAATTAAATACATGGCGCTATCTGGCAACTCAACCAACTAACGGATTAAAGGTCTATAAAAGAGCGGGAGGCGGACGACGGAGTCATACAAGCACGACTCCCAGCCGAGCAAGGTTCTCTGGTCCTTTCTTTTTAATGGCCCTTTGGGTGGTGAGGAAACCCCTTCCCTCCCATAGAGGCCTCTTAGGTTAGGTATACCCCTTTGGGGGGGGTTCAGCTTGGGGGAGAACTCCGCCTCCAAGTTGTATGCCCCTTGCAACCCCATTTTGGGTTGGCAACAAAGATTGGCACTCTCTCTCTCTTTCTTTTTTTATTTTTCCCAACAAAGGGGGGCAGGGCTTAGCAACGAAGGGTGGGTGGGACGGCACTCTTGCAACAAGGGGGGCGCGGCACTCTTACAACAAACGGGGGGTGGGGGCGTGGCACTCTTGCAACAAAGGGGTGTGGCGCTCTTGCAACATTACACAATATTATGCAATTCCAACTTGCAACATTGCAATCATGGGTTTTGCGGGCATACTACTGACATCATTGAAAGAGGTACGCGTAAGCGGAAAAACAGCTGTGCTAAACTTTCTAGAGAGATCGAAGTGTTGAGAGGAAAGATCGTTAGTGGTGAGATCATTCGACTGTATCGTCATAGGCAAGGTTTAAAGCCTTGGCATGAACTTCCAAAGCCAAGAAAAACTCAACTTAACATCGATGACAGAATGTGGTTTGCCCATTATCTTGAAGATTGGGATGTGGATGATTTCATGCATTTAGCTGTCTCCGATGAATTTTTTGTTTACGTAACACGTCGGCCTAACTACCAAAATGATCGAGTGTGAGCCACATCAGATGAAATCGATGACAATGAACATTATCGCGAATTATTAAAAAGTCCAGACTGTGTTGGTGTGTTTGTTTTGTTCACTGCAAAGAAGTTCATGTGGGTGCTGAAGCCAAATGGTCAGAGTTGGGATCGACAGTATTTTCGTGGTATTATTCTATCCTCCCAGCATGTCATTCCTTTTCTAAGAAACCAAACAATGTTATGGATGTCGATCAGGTCACACTTCTGCACGATAAGGCCCCCTGCTTTAAGGCATTAGCCACTCAACAGTTGGTGCGGAACCATGAGATCGATTTTTTTGGAATGAAGAATGGCCAGGAAATTCGCCTGACCTGAATGTCTGTGAACACATTGGATCAGTTATAAAGGACAAGGTTGAATGTCTCTTGTTTCAAGAACCTGCAGCAAATCGATTTTCGAAGGATACAATGACACAACACATTGAAACTGTTTTAGCAAATTTGCATAACGATCAAGATCTATTCACGTCACTTTTGGCAAGCTACCCAAAGCGAATTCAAGTTTTAATTGTTTCTCATTAAATGTAGGAATAAATTCTCTTTTGTAAGGTATGTTTAGTTTTACTGTGCCTCTAATGGTTTAGGCCATGGACGGGGGGGGGGGGCTAAGGTTTACTGGAGCCCCGTATATATATATATGTTAAACACAGACCGTGCATGGAACAAGGAACTCTTCTGGGAAAATTAAATCCACTATAGTCCGAATAAGTAATGGTAAATGACAAATACCATAGTTTTTCTTTTTCATGATGTTAGCCCGACGTGGGCAACGGGTCTCTCGCAAAGAGATCCCATAAATATAGCTTCCCTCACCAGCTATCTTCATCAGAATCAGAGGTCCTCAGCTCACTACCACAAGGAACAGTATTAGCTCCACTACTCTTTATAATCATGCTAACTGACATAGATGAGGACGTTACCAGAGACAGCACAGTAACAGCCTTTGCCGATGACACAAAGATCAGTAGAAAAATAAGAAACCCAGAAGATATAGAATCTCTACAAACAGACATGAACAGAATCTACAAGTGGACGGAAGACAACAATATGAAGTTTAACAGAAATTTCAGCTGTTACGGTACGGAAAAAGAGAGGACCTAAAATCCATGGAATATTATACCCCAAATGGACAGGAAACTCAGAGAAATTCTAGAACAAACGACTTAGAAGTTGTAATGACTGATGATGGGAAATTTGAAACACAAAATAAGATAGTAGTAAACAGAGCAAAGAGAGTAACTGAGCAGATACTGAGGACCTTTAAACGAAGAGATAGGAATATAATGATTCCTCTACCGAAAACACTGATCATACCCAAATTGAAATACTGCTCGCTCCTAACATGCCCATATAAAAAAGAAGACATTAAACAACTAGAAGGGATTCAGAGAAGCTTCACAACCAAGATCAATGGGTGCAAAGAATTAAACTACTGAGAAAGGTTACGCGAATTAAACCAATATTCACTGGAAAGGAGGAGAGAGAGATACACCATTTTTACACTTGGAAAATAATGGAGAAACTAGTCCCTAATCTTACTCTGAACCCTGTAACTCCCCAAAGAACGTTGGAAAGTAGAAAAGGAAGACTGTGTCGTGTTCCCAAATTAAAGGCTGTTTCCTTAACCCTGAAAGAAAATAGTTTTGTTGTGAGAGGACCAAAACTGTTTAATCATCTGCCCAAAGACCTAAGAAACACGAGTGGTGTTACAGTGGACATCTTCAAAAGAAGATTAGGCGCCTGTCTCAGAACAATCCCCGATGAGCCGGGGGTACCTGGCCATGTGAGGTGGAGAGTACAAGAAAGCAACTCACTACTTCACCAGGTCAACTCGAGAGGAGGGGCGACAAGTTTGACGTTCGTGAAATGAGGAATCATTGCACGCAACATTTGAAAGTTTGAAAGATGTAGTGTATATATATATATATATATATATATATAATATATATATATTATATATATATAATACAGGGTCTGTCAAAAAAAACTAAGCCAATTTGAAATCTCTATAAAATGCACAATTTGATAGAGATTTCAAATATTTTTTTACACTAAATAAATAAAAGGCTCATAAATAATCTGTGATAATTTTATAACTTTATTTTAAATATTTTAGGAGTTATGCGGTTATTTCTACATGTTGCGAAAATTTCAGTTTTTCTTATTATGTAATATCTTTTTTCTCTTCAGAATTTGTTTAGATTTAAAAATTTTCGTGAATACCTCTAAATATGCCATTCTCACATGAAGATAAAATAATTATAAAGCATTATAGAGTTGAAAAAGGTTATAGTGCAAGGAAATTACTTTCTGAATTCGATTATAAAGGATGGACTAGATCAGGTTTAGATTACTTATTGAGAACTATCGATGAAACAGGAAGCATTGAAAGGAAGGTTGGTAGTGGGCGACCAAAATCAGTTAGAGTAGATGAAAATATTCAGAAAGTGGAGGAACGTATCCTTAGTCAAAAGGATCGACCTGGTAGCCACATGACATCTGCTCAAATATCAAAAGAACTAGAAATATCAGAATCAAGCGTAAGAAGGATTATTAAATCTGATCTGCAATTTAAACCATTTAAAAGAGTGCATGGACAAAGATTGTCAGAAGTAAACTGTCAGAAAAGAGTTGAGAAATCCAAACGTATTTTACGTATAATAACTGAAGATAAACTTTCCAAGACATTTTTTACGAATGAAAAACGTTTTACGGTAGAGCCACCAAGAAACTCACAGAATGACCGGGTTTATTCTGATGTTGCGAGGAAAAATGAAATCCAAGATGAAAGACTGTACGCAACAAGGAGTCACTTTTCTTCTAGCGTCATGGTTTCTGTTGGAGTGTCCAAGTTGGGAAAAACTTCAATATTTTTTATTGAGCCAGGAATGAAAATTAATGCTCAATATTATTCAAATACCCTGTTTGAGAAAATGCTTCCAGAAATGAGAAACTTGGCTAGTCAAGGTTACTTTATTTTTCAACAAGATGGTGCAACATCACACTGCCAAAACAACCATCGAATATTTGAAAAAGAATGTGCCTGAATTTCTGGAACCAAATAATTGGCCACTTAACAGCCCTGACCTAAACCCTGTAGACTACGGAATATGGGAAAACTTGGCAGAGAGAGTGTATAGGAACAGAATAAGGGATGTCAATCATTTGCGTGAGTTGATTATCGCAAAATGGGCAGTGCTCCCCCAAGAGCAAATAAATCGAGCAATAGACGAATTCAGACCAAGATTAAAAAAAGTGATAGAAATGCAAGGGAATCATATTGAACAGTTCTTTTAATTTTATTAAACTAAAAATTATCCACAGTATATCGTAAAATTTTTTTTTTCATGTTAAGTAGGAGAATCTCACTTTTTAGTTAATTATTAATAAAATTAACAATTCTGAAGATATCGTCATAGAAATTTAAAGGATAATAGGCGATTACCTATACTTTATTGTGTAAAAAATTCAACTTAATTAAATAAATGGTTTTGTTTTAATAAAGGTTTGAATTTGGCTTAGTATTTTTTGACAGACCCGTTATATATTACAAACAGACCGTGCATAGAACAAGGAACTCAGCTGGGAAAATTAAATCCACTATCCGCTATAACCCTGGATCAGTGGTGGCGAACCTATGGCACGCGTGCCCATTTGGGCGCGCGAACAAATTTGCTTGGCACGCCTAAGCAAAATGCAATAACGTTGCAATAATGAGTATAAAATAAAAGACTTAGTGTTTATAATTTGGTGTAATATATATAAACTGTGGTGGGTACGCGAATTTTTTTTAGGGTTTACATGTTTTTTTTTTTGGCACGCGACTGTAAATAGGTTCGCCACCCCTGCCCTAGATCCTGTCCCAAAGCTGGATTCTATCTGCTTGGCAGATAGCTAGTGAGGGAAGCTATATTTTGGGGTCTACTTGCGAGTGACCCGTTGCCCATTTCGGACTAACATCATGAAAAAGAAAAACTATAGTATTTGTCATTTACCATTACTTATTCGACCTATAGTGGATTTAATTTTCCCAGAAGAATTCCTTCCATGCACGGTCTGTGTGTAACATGAAAGATCTCAGGGGGCAATTTCGAGTTCAATCCCATATATATATATATATATATATATTGCTGCTCACAAGTATTCATACAGAGGAATATTTCAGTTATATTTCTCCTTGTCTTTTGTACCATGTACAGGATGGTTATCTATAGTATTAAAATTGTAAAGGCGTGCGTGTGTAATGCAAACACGTAGTTATAACAACTATAAAAACAAAAATATGACTGAGAAAGAATGTAAACAACAATAAGACCTATAAAATTCACAAAAACAAATATTAATAGTTAAAATACTAAAATCTATTAGTATGACTACAAAATGGACGAGTGCAATGCAATGTTGCAATGTTGCAATGAGTGCCAGTGCCAACCCCATTGCCAACCCCCCTCCCCCTTGTTGCAATACCCCCCGTGCCAAACCCAGGGTGCGAAACAAATGAAAGGGGGTAGGGGAACTCCCCCAGCAAGCTGGGGGAGTCCACCTGACCTCTTTGGGGGAGAAGTCGGGACGGCCTCAACCCTAAGGGGGCATACCTAACCTATGAGAGAGAGGAGGAGAGAGAAAGGAAGAGACCATCCAGCTTCTGCGAGAGGCAGGAGTTCAATAAGAGATCATAGTAGCAACACTTGACTTAGAACCCGAAATCCGCCAGTTGGCGTAGAAGCCAGTGCCTCCAGGCATTATCAGCCAGTTAGCACAGTGTATACATCGTTTGGACGGCCAAGAGGCGCACAGAAACACACATAGATTCCCCGACTATACGCCTATAAAGCCCCTATTATTACACACACAACTATATGTACGTTCATAGGTGCCAACACCCTCCGTCATTGCCCATCTACACGTCATACATCTTCTACACACACACGCACACACACACACACACACACACACACACACACACACATTCTCTCTCCCTCCATCATTTCTTCTCACCTGCGATATGCATGTGCACAATGAGAGCTCAGGTAACACAGCGTTTGAACAGCCAAGAAGCGCACACAAACACATATAGATTCCCCTATTATTACACACGCAACCTTTTCACTCCACCTTAGACCTACAGTTTAACGGAGAATCCGAGCCACCACCAGCCTAGCGTCTTAACCACTAGGTCACCCAGGGTACTCATTTATCTACCAACCAATTGTGCGGAAGGATGATCGTTTACCGCACGCCTGCTGCAATCGCCGGGTCTCGAACACGGAACCGATGGATTCATAGTCAGCGATGCTAACCACCTAGGAGGGACTTTGAATGAAAAACAATTGGCTGAAAATACAAACAATATAATATACCACACTTATATATATATATATATATATATATATATATATATATATATATAAGCAAACAACCACAGGGAAAAGGAAAAAGAAACACGAAATCCGAGCGCTTTCGTGATATATTCACATCTTCAGGGACATCTTCTTGTCCCTGAAGATGTGAATATATCACGAAAGCTCTCGGATTTCGTGTTTCTTTTTCCTTTTCCCTGTGGTTGTTTGCTTATTAATAAGATCACGTGTTATTCTTTGATTTTACTATATATATATATATATATATATATATATATATATATATATTCTTAAATAGCTACAGGAAAAATTTTATATTAAGCAATAAACGTTTTAATTAAACTCGCCGAAAGTGTCTATTTACTTATGCCATTCCTTTCTATATACCTTCTATATTTTTTATGAGAGAGAGAGAGAGAGAGAGAGAGAGAGAGAGAGAGAGAGAGAGAGAGAGAGAGAGAGAGACGTCTATTTACTTTTGTCAATCATCTTTTATATAAGAAGCGGTTCTCGTTTTCGTACAATTTTTTCATCCATTTCAATATTAATTCTTTTGATTTGAGAAATCTATATATGCACACACATTTATATTAAATTTCCAATATACAAACAGGTTTAATAGTATGCAGTAGATATACTAAACCGTATATTAAATTTGGTAATAAACAATTATAATTATTCTCGTACAATAACATTCATCAAACCTTTCTATATACTTTTATATCTTTTTATAAAGAAAATTCCGCGAATGAATAACCTTTATCATCCTCCATATAAACATTATTAATTATTATTACATTTAAAATAAATTCGTCAGCACTGACCCATACTCGATACTTTACGCTTCCAGCCATTATTAAAAATTAATGAAAAATCTTAAAACGCATATCTTAAGCTTGTTTACGGAATTTTATTTCTACTCGCCCGAACGAGACTTTAAACGGACGCGAATTGCTCCGAAATCCAAATCTATTTTCCAATGTCACTAAACTCCTTTATATATATATAATATATATATATATATATATATATATATATATATATATATTATCACAGGTAAGGTACTAAAATTGGATATTTACCATACGGTCAAATTCCCATCGCCCTCCCATCTCTGCCAATTAATTTTTAAAATTATTTTAGGTGATTGTAAAAGTCGCTAAAATCCTTCATATATATATACAGTGCCCGCGAAAAGTATCCGATCACCCTTGAAATTTGTATTTTTTACATAAAAAACAATGTTTAAATGTATACTAACCTTATATTAGTATTTGTCATCTGTCCTTTGGTTTGGATGACTTGTTCTAGACGTTTTGGCATGGATTTAATCAAGTTTTGACAAACTTCCACTGATATTTCCTTGCACCATACCTTTTTGATGGCCTCTTGTAATTTTTCGACTGAGCCAGTGTCGTGGCATTCAACCTTATTTTTTATTATTAGCCACAGATTTTCTATCGGATTGAGATCTGGACTATTACCAGGCCAATCCAAAATATCAAATTTATTGTCAGTAATCCATTTTGTCACTATTTTGGCCCTGTGACATGGTGCACCATCATGCATGTATGTTTTTGTCCTTTGGATTGCCATTGCCATTGGAAGTTTATCCTGTAGCATTGCTAAATACCGTGCACCATTCATAGTTGTGTTCTTCGGAAGAAAATATAAGTTTCCACGCCCATAGTAACCGAAACAACCTCAAACCATCACACTTGGAGGGTGTTTCATTGTCTTTTTGGTGTATTTAGGGTCCATCCTATTTGAGCCAATAGGCCGGCGAACCTTTTTTGGACAACTTCTGAATGTCAAAAATGTCGACTCATCGCTAAATAAAACCTTCTTCCAGTCATCAACAGTCCAATGAATGTATTTTTTACAAAATGCGACACGTTTTTTACGCATTTTTTCATTAATGAACGGTTTCTTAGCAGCATGGCGAGATGGTAATCCGAGTTCTTTTTGGAGCCGCTCCTGGATAGTTCGTTCAGAAACACCAGATAACAAATTATTCATATTAAATTTTATTTCTTTCGCAGTTATTGTTGGGTTTTTCAATACTAAACGTTTCATAAGTTTGTCTGTTCGCGAATTTGTTTTTCTCGGTCTGCCAGATCGTTTTTTAGGGACTGGCGTGGTTAGGCCACCATTGTTCTTAGCCCGTGAAACCCATAAATTAACGGTACTTTGGGATATGTTTAATTCCTTAGCTATGTCTCTGTGATTTCCCACATGCATGCAAGCAACAATAGCACCTCGACAATCACTCTTAAGTTGTTTTTTAGCACACATTATATATAAATTTACACCACTTTCTGTAAAAAAAAAAAATATCAAGAAATTTACACAAACAGTGAAATCTGACAAATTTGAGACACAGCCACCCGCAACGAAGGCTACCAGAACACTAATTTGAGAATGCGTTGGATAGCTCTCATATCAGCGAGCAACCTCAAAGTTACCAGATGTCGCTAGAACAAATAGAAAGTAAATTACGTGTCTCTGAATATCAAGGGAAAATATTGTATTTTCTTGAGTGATCGGATACTTTTCGCGGGCACTGTATATATATATATATCACAGGTAAGGTAGTAAAATTGGATATTTATCATACGGCCAAACACCCATCGCCCTCCCATCTCTGCCAGTTAATTTAAAAAAATATATATTTTCCAGTTTTAGGTGATCATAAAAGTAGCTAAAATCCTTCATATATATAATATATATATATAATATTAATATATATATATATATATATATATATATATGAATGATTTTAGCGACTTTTACAAATATTATCACAGGTAATAAAACAATTGATAAATATTTTTTTTGGCTCTAGAAGGACGCAACAGTTCGATAGAATTTTGATTGCCGCAGATCGGCGTCTGTCAGTTTGCTTGACATCTCAGAAAAACAAATTTTATTTTCCAAACAAAACCTCTCTCTCTCTCTCTCTCTCTCTCTCTCTCTCTCTCTCTCTCTCTCTATATATATATATATATATATATATATATATATACTGTATATATGAATCCGTTTCATTTCTGAAAGAAATGCATGGAATGGATAAGTTATATTTGACACGCCCCCAGAATTCGCGGCTCGTCCAATTACAGCCCAATGGGCGGAGCCTGAGAACGAGCTTAGGACCTCTGGTTGGTCGGTAGTTACGCTTACACGTTATGGCTCACCCAAACTTCACCGACGGCCAATAGAAAACTCGCGATTCGGCTATTGGGGGTGGTTACAATTAGGACCGCCTATATGATAGGGGGCATTTTCATTTGGAATCCACAACACTTGTATTTATCAACGAGTAACTACAGAAATATATCGCCATGAGTCATTCACAACAGCTTTATTGCTCCCCGCAATTGTTTGAAGACGGAGACCTCTATGCAGGGGCTACACTCCACCTTTTCGGAGCGGCTGACCGGAACGCCCTACTTTCAACGCAAAGCATTGCAGAAATTTGTGATGGAGAGAAAGAATCAACCGATGAAGAGGACATTGAAATTTAGGTAATTAAATTAATTTGTGAGTCGGGCTATGTATATATATACACACAACACACACACACACACACACACATCGTTTCATTCAGTACCAGTGTTATATAATTTATAAAAAGCCATAATAAATGCGGATTGGGAAACTAGTTTGTGATTTAAACGGAAGGCCATTCACGGGCTATGTATATATATCGTTTCATTCAGTGCAAGTGTTATAATTTATAAAAAGCCGTAATAAAACGAAGTGAAAGGATATTTTCCCAGGGGTCGAGACCCGATGCCGGCAGACGATGCGTAGCACACCCAGCTAAGCTTCCTTCCTGATAACGTCATTTAGACAGTGAATCTTATTATGCGATGAAGGTGTCCTTTGAAGTGAAATTTTATTACACGCTTGTTTCCCTGCACGTTATAACTTAAAAAATTATAGAAAGTTCTACAGGTAGGGTTTTAGAATTAGCAAAACTTTAAAGAATTGCATGCGGTCCCGGGTTCGAGACCCGTTGCTGACAGACTGTGCGTAGCACACCCAGCTAATCTTCCTTTTGACCCGGTTAGGCTAGTTGCATGCTGTTTATTATTTGCTCCTTCGTGGCTAGTTCGTCATATATATATATATTATATATATATATATATATATATACACACATTCAACTGCAAAGAACACGCAGTATAAATAACGTAAAGAACGACGCTTGTATAGGAGATATTCCGCGCAAGACGAGAGAGAAAAACGAAACAAATGAAAAAATGAGGTAACCACCCGGGAATCGAACCCGGGATCTTCCGATTGCCGGTCAGATGCGATACCATTGCATCATGGGCCTCACTCTTCCAAATGCCGTAATTCTTCTACATACTCGCAGAAACCAATGCCCCAAGGGGGCACCTCCCGCATGCCGTAACATTATATACATTCAACTGCAAAGAACACGCAGTATAAATAACGTGAAGAACGACGCTTGTATAGGAGATATTCCGCGCAAGACGAGAGAGAGAGAACGAAACAAATGAAAAAATGAGGTAACCACCCGAGAATCGAACCCGGGATCTTCCGATTGCCGGTCAGATGCGATACCATTACACCATGGGCCTCACGCTTCCAAATGCCGTAATTCTTCTCCTATACAAGCGTCGTTCTTTACCTTATTTATACTGCGTGTTCTTTGCAGTTGAATGTATATAATGTTACGGCATGCGGGAGGTGCTCCCTTGGGGCATTGGTTTCTGCGAGTATGTAGAAGAATTACGGCATTTGGAAGAGTGAGGCCCATGGTGTAATGGTATCGCATCTGACCGGCAATCGGAAGATCCCGGGTTCGATTCCCGGGTGGTTACCTCATTTTTTCATTTGTTTCGTTCTCTCTCTCTCGTCTTGCGCGGAATATCTCCTATACAAGCGTCGTTCTTTACGTTATATATATATATATATATATATATATATATATATGTTAACCCCTCCTTTTATGGCCTGGGTTGGTTCGAAATTGACGGGGGTTCTAGTTAGGTAGCAGCAACGGATTTGTTACTTGCAGTAGTTTCTTCTATACTACTCTCCGAGTTCTTCATAGTGTCTCGGAGGATTCTGGGAGGCTTACTAAATTCTCTGAAGATTCCTGTATTCTTCTTATAACATATCGGGAAATTTTAATGACTACGTTCTCTGAAGAGAGCAAGGCTCGAAGGAGAAGATAAAGACTATTTCTTACTGTAATTTACTGCTAAAATGTACAGGCAGTGCTCAGCCTTTGAATCTGATTCTGAATGAACATGGAAGAATTTTTGTGGGTTTTTATACCCCAAAACTGCTAACATCATTATTATTAAATGTTGAAAAGGCTGCATTATTTTTGCACAATATTTGAAAATAAAGTAAATCTTTTAGCTGTGGTAATGTTTAAACGAATAAACAAGATATTTGAAGATAAAGCCATATTTTTATCTTAAACCATGTATTTTCAGGTCTGATGTTATCATGATCTGCCAAGTTAACTAAAAGTGGAAATTGAACTATGCATCTTTACACTAAAATATGCATATGAGTAAAAATTAAAGGTTTAAGATTTACAATTAAATGCTTAGGCAAGACATGACTTCATCTTTTATAACGAAGAGAGAATGTATACAAAACATGAACATTGCAAAGCTTAAGCAGGATTCATTATTAAGCTAAATCTAAAAAAAAATGATTAAGAAATTTTAAAAAGAACAAGTCACCAATTATTTGGCAAAGTAGAAAGCAAATCAAAAATTTTATCCAAACTCGCGTTAGGCGATTTTGGTCCTTATGTAAAAATGAATACATACACGTACATACATATGAATGTAGGTATTATATAAAGTTAAATATTTATATAATATATAGGATTATATAAATACATGAACCATACAAACACATGAATTTTAAAAATGGATACAAGAACTATATAAATGAATATAAGAATTACACGAAAGAATAAGATAGTATAGGAATATAGGAATTATTCATGGTTCATTTTCACACACACACACACACACGCACATATATATATATATATATATATATATATATATATATATATATATATATATGGTGTGGAAGTGATAATACCAGTGATGTAGTCGAGACCACCAAGTCCGAGACTGAGACCGAGACCGAGACCTGATCCTGTGAGACCAAGATCGAGACCGAGATCAAAGGTTCGAGATCAAGATCTACCTTCCGAGATCGAGACCCTTAAAATTCGAGACCTAGATCGAGATAGAGACCAAGCTCATGCCCTTTCAATTTGTTTTACACTACTATGGAAATTAGACTATGTTAAGTATATTAATAAACTAATAACTACTTTCTCAGATGTGTGTTGGATGCAAAAAGTGTAGCTTATAAATTAACAATGAATATATATACACGTACTTTTTATTTATTTACTTCTTTTATATCTGTTACAGAAGGTTTAATGAACGTACCCACTACCCAGTTTGACTTGTGCATTTATTTAAAGCATGATAGGTGCTCATTACACTTAAGGAACATCAGCATGCTCAGAAGATCTGCTGAAGTTCGACTTCTGTGGGGCCTCATTATTATGCCTCCATGGCTAAATACACGCTCAATTAGAGCACTAGAAGCAGACACTGTTAAAACAGTGATGGCAATATTGGCCAGTGATGGGAATTTATCCCTTTTCTGGTGCCAAAACTTTATTGGAGAGCAGTTGTCTAAAATATGAGATTCATCGATCTCTAAGAGGTACCGCCGCAACTGTTCCCTGCGGTTCAAAATCTTCCCAGTTTCAACGTTCTTCTGCTTGGACCGATAGCTTTGATATTTTGCCATTAGTCTCGGAACTTTGGTTTGACTCTGTTTTATTTCGTCATCGCTGCTGTGAGAATGAGCGCTGTCTCTCTGTATCTGCTCATTCTCCGTGCTTGAGTTTCCTGTTTAGCATTTTTCCAACACCATTTCTATGAAAAATAAATTAACATATCGGTACTATAAACAGAGGCATGGCAATTAGCATAAGGTCTTCTAAATATATATATATATATATATATATATATATATATATATATATATATATATATATATATATATATATATATATGACATTAATTCAACATCCACTCAAAACAGGGTGACTGATTAGTGAATACCTAGAGTCCCTTACTTTTACAAACTTTCATAAACATTCTAAATTGTGTCTGTTCAACCAAGCCACCATCATGAGTATGCCAATAACATGTATTTTTCATTACGGTCTCGAGAGGTCT
Source organism: Bathynomus jamesi (assembly GCA_023014485.1). NCBI lineage: Eukaryota > Metazoa > Arthropoda > Malacostraca > Isopoda > Cirolanidae > Bathynomus > Bathynomus jamesi. Next base: position 1,157,643 of record JAJOZX010000038.1, read on the forward strand.
CGAAAGGTCTCGGGGAGAAAAACCGAGACCGCGTCTGTCGAGACCGAGATCGAGACCGAGATCTAAATAGCGGAGACCGAGATCGAGATCGAGATCGAGATCTGCAAATTGGGTCTCGAGATCGGTCTCGAGACCGAGACCGATCTCGAGACCTACATCACTGGATAATACATTGTAAAATGTTTCATAGCGGGTATCCTCAATTATAGATTAGTTTCTATTAGTACTGAGCTAGGCAGGGGTTCGATGCGCAGCATACCCAACTAATCTTCCTTTTGAGCCCAGTTAGGATAGTTGTCTGTGTTTATCTTTTGATCCGGGTACCCTAATCGGCATTTTATCTTATTGTAACTGTCTCTTCCTATATATATATATATACACGTGGAAGTATGTTAACAACCTTGTCTCGGGCTCGTTATCCAATGCTGGCAGATGATACGTAGTACACCCAACTAATCTTCCTTTTGAGCCCAGTTGGGATAGTTGCTTTGTGTTTATTATTTGACCCGAGTAACGTATCCTACATTTTCTCTTATTGCAACTCTCCCCTCCCATATATACATTGCGGTGTCCTGACATATAATTGCATGTTTACTACAGGCTACTGTGCTAGGATTTCTGTAATTAATGTATTCTATTAAGTATTTAGAGAGTAAATTTTCTCTTATTGCAACTCTCCCCTCCCATATACACATCGCGGTGTCCTGACATATAATTGCATGTTTACTACAGGCTACTGTGCTAGGATTTCTGTAATTAATGTATTCTATTAAGTATTTAGAGGGCAAATTTTGTTTATCAAATATTTACGTTTAATAAATTTATAGAAAGTTCTACAGGTAGAGTTTTAGAATTACTCAAACTTTAAAGAATTCCAACGGTCCTGGGCTCGAGACCCTGTGATGGTAGACATTGCGTAGTATGCACAGTTAGGATAAACGTATTTCTGGCGCTGTAAATTACTGTACTTGTAACGCCTTGCAGCTCTCTCTCTCTCGCTCTCTCTCTTCATATATATATATACAAACTCAGACTGATCCCCTGAGAAACTTACATGTTAAACACGGACCGTGCATGGAACAAGGAACTCTTCTGGGAAATTACATCCACTATAGTTCGAATAAGTAATGATAAATGACAAATACTATAGTTTTTTCTTTTTCATGATGGAAAGCCCAACGTGAGCACCGGGTTACTCGCAAAGAGGCCCCAAAATATAGCTTCCCTCACCAGGTTGAGGTTTAAGTTTTGTTTTTTTTGGTTAAAAATACAATAGTTACCCATTTTTCTTTGATGTATTCAATCCGACGTGACTGCAACGAGTTTCTTGCGTATATTGAGGTTCTGAATGTAGTAGGCTAGGTGTAAGCTGTAAACCCTAGATCCTGTCCCAAAGCTGGGTGTTATCTGCTTTGCAGATAGCTGGTGAGGTAAGCTATATTTTGGGGCCTCTTTGCGAGTAACCCGGTGCCCACGATGGGCTTTCCATCATGAAAAAGAAAAAACTATAGTATTTGTCATTTATCATTACTTATTCGAACATAGTGGATGTAATTTCCCAGAAGAGTTCCTTGTTCCATGCACGGTCTGTGTTACACACACACACACACACACACACACATACATATATATATATATACACACACATATATATATGTTCCTCTGTGTGTATTTTGGTGAAAAACAATCGGTTTAACTTTAACGCGCGTGCAGGCGTGTCTATATTTACGACTTCAAAAAGTAAATTGTTGTCAGGTACGACTTTCAAGACTCTTTTTTAACCCCGTCGCAATGTCCGTGACTGTCTCATAATGACCGAGTCCTAGTGTTATATTTGTACTATAGTACTGTACCCCACCGAACAGGACTGATCGCATAGTGTTATCTAAGGTTATGCCTAATTTTTCACACCCATCGAATCTTTTAAGGATCAGAAATATGATCTGTTTATTTTCAAGAGTTAAAAATTTAGTGGTTAACTGGAATTCACAAACACCAACTTCGTTCGAATCACGTTCCAATTCGGTGGGCCCATGGAGTTCTGTTACAGAGTTGGCCAGGGTGTTGTTAGGATGTACAGTCAGAGAAGAAGAGGACGGGAGTGTGACATAAAAGTGGTTAGGCACCATGTTGCATACTATTTAAGCTTCATTATTGCAGCAGCTTTTATATGGGTGTTGAAGCTTTCTGCGTACCCTAGCCATTTCACCATGTACATTTTTCTCTTTCCTGAACCTTTGCTGCCTAAAATTTTTTCAATTTTAAACACATTTTTTCCTAAATTAAATGCCACTTTCTGCAACTCCTCGCGGTAAAAGCATCCTGCGATTTCTTCCCCATTCAAATCTTGAACGTAATACATCATTATCTCGCCTTTAGGTCTCATAGCACTAACTTTAAGAAACTTACATGTCCATCCTTGCTCAAATCCCTTCGCGAATTTATTTCCCGAACGCGATAGCCTTAATTAATCATTGATTTTGAAACGTGTAGAGTGTGGCGGCGGTGTTCCATCTCTTTTCATATCAGGCTCTGGGTGCGTACCTCAAACTTCGACAGTGTGAACGGTTGTATGACGAGGCTAATGATCCCAGAATGTTTATATATCTGCATGTGTTTTTATGTGTAAAATAGCGATGCATGCGTTCCTTTATGGTACGTTGAACTCTTTCAGCTGAAGAGGCATGTTCTGAAAAACGCGTCCTATAAATTCTTTCCCCATATCCGTACAAAAATACCCTGAAACCCTGTTTTATTTCAACATCAGCGTTTTGGTAGCTTTAGCAACTGTTTCAGGCGATTTATTTTTTGAGAGGAATTAGCCACAGATATCTAGAGAATACATCTATTATGAAGAGGATGTAGTGGTAGCCATCATTATACACTGAATATCTTTGCATGTCTGTTAAATCCGCTTGCCAAATAGAGTCAATCGAAGCCGCTGTTGTCTTGGCCGTTTTAAACCTTTTTCTCACCGGCTTATGAAGTGTATAAGCATCCTGCTCCCGCAAAACCCTCTCAACATCTGTTTTCCCTACTTCATCATTGTAGACACCTCTGTACAGTCTATTAACACCACCACAGGAGGGTGGGATAGAAATGTCATAATAGCGTTTTCTTAATATGTTAGCCATTTGCGTATTTTAGAGACACGTGGATAAGGTTGACCGTTGTTGTTTGGTCTCTTCTTTCTCCTCTTCAGAGATGCTACTGTTGGGGATGATGGCGTACTCAGTTGTGATACATGCGAGACTTGCTCCAAGTCTTTTAACCTATTCAGATTTCCTATCAATGTTTTGGGGACATTTATTTGTCGTAGTCTTGTTTTAATATGCTTCTCTCCTGCTGGTGAGGGCCTGCCCCACTTTCTCATCAGATCACAGACAATGTCGACGATATTCGATCCCTGTACCCTTGTTCCTTTGATAATGACCTCGCCTGTATCCGTCCACTGTATGATGGGGTCCTCACTCAATAGATTATAAAGACTTAAGCCTTTATTCCTCAATGTATGTGGGAGACTGCTTTTTAATACATGCTCGATGTGTTGCGTTCCGTTATTCTTTGGTTGGTCAGCTCTAACGTCGGCCCCAGGTCCTATGTCGACATGCTCATCGTGCTCGTGCTGTGCCTAATAACCACGGGGAGCTCTGTCGGATTCTTATAATTTTCGTACTCATGAAGAAATTTCTGTAGAGCCTCTTGGTACAAGATCCTTATCTCATCAGGTGACTTTTCACTGTTTAATAGGTCTATCAATTCGCTTTCCATTCTTTTAAGCCTGCTTTTACGGGGGCTCTAGAAACGTGTCTGGACTCTTTGAACTTTGCATTGAAGCATACACCTCGTGCGGAATCACTAGCACTTTCTCCATTATATTAATCTAGTCAGTAAAGGTCCCAAAACTGAAAATAAGATGGGGAGGAATGATCCCCCTCTTTGTACAATAATTCACTTTTTCTTCCCCTCAGTTTGACTTTTACGAGCGAGCTTACGTATTATGTTCTTGTAAAGACCTAGGCGAGCCTTCTGAGGGGGTTTCATTGGCACATTACATTTTATAACATTAAGACAGATTTTATAGATGCATTTTAAAAAGTCTGAGTTGATATTTTTAACAAACATCTGCTGCAGTGCCCTGGGCAATTATAGATTTTTATGAATTCACGGTATTTCTTCAGCCTATTTGTCATTCTGGAATATACACCGTTTCAGTTTCGTTTGGGAATATATTCGTTCTTAGAAGCACGCTAAACGTGTTTCGCGGGTGAAGGTCACAAAGCAAATATCCGTAACGCTGACTTGTAGCTTCTTTATAAACCTCCAAAAACTCCTTACGCTGATTAGGGAACATTTGATTGGCTAATACCCAAATTTGTGACACATCTCTACGGTGTGCGAATAAGACTAGATATTGTGTATTTAACGACACATTGCGCATGTATCTATTTTTGAAAAATAGATTCTGATTGATGAAGAATACGCTTATGTTAAGATGGTGGGAGAACACTGTAAATGTCTCTGCAAACGTTTTATCCATTTGCAACATGTGATCGTCAATTACAATGACTATGCTCATTTCCCTTTAACGAATTAACGTCATATACGCCTTTGTGGAACAAAATATCGTCTTGGGACTCGTTGAACATTGATTGGTACGTCGAATAACACCGTATTACTTTATGCACAAATTTTGAGAACATCTCCCACTTATCTTTAATGATTTTAAGCACAAACACTATTTTACCACATCCTGTAGGGCCGGATATAATACATGTGGATGGGCTCGTGAACCAGAATTTTTCTACAGATTCCATCTCTAACACGTCACACCCTTAAGTGGAGCAATTACAAAATATAACAAAATTTAAGTGCTGCTCCTGCTCCTTATATTCTTGTTTTTTTCTTCCACAGAACCGTGAGTGACGACGATGTACAACACCATCATCGGTATTACGCAAGACCCCGATGAAAGTGTAGCTACAGACTCTAACCCCGCTGACGAACCCTTACCAGCGTCACCTCCACCAAGTGGCAGTTCAAAGCGGAGGCACGATGATGAAGAATCTTCCACGTTAGGTATAAAACGTGCCAGGATTGCACCGGTTGCTAGACCCCCAGTAATAGAGCCCCAGCCCTCTACGTCTTACGACACAACCCCCACACTAGCTCCCTCCTCAAATATACCCCCTTATTCCTGTTCAATTCCGGGTACATCCTCCACACCAGCAGCAGCTTCTCGTGCTGTGGAGGAAAGTATAACATTCAAACTGGTGCGCACCTCTAACCCCACCCCTGCCCTGACTAGAAATCGGTACGTGGTCAGGGTTGACCCTGGAGCCCTGCATAGCAACGGTGTTGGACTGCGGCGCGTAGTTCAGCGTGTTGTGGAGTTTGCCCTTCAGAATCGCGACGAACGTGAAGTCCGGACAAGGTTGTCCTTCAGGTTCGGGTCAGATGACGGGGATGTAGTTGATTTTTGGGTAGTAATACCGTTCAGACGCTTAGCAGCTGTAGACATAGAATATATCTTAGGCCGTATAATGCAGGCCTCTCAAAGTAGTACAGCCTTCAATATGAACAACTTCACAGTAGATATTTGTGTAAGGGATGTCTCGAGTTTGCCGATGATATAGTGAAACATTGTGAGGAATGCTACATGGCCATATTTGGCCATATTTTGGCCATATTTGGCCTACTTTGGCCATAGCCCAAACTACTCTAAAGGGCCTTATGGCTACTTTGGCCATAGCCCAAACTACTATTTCTAGGGGTTGATGGCCTACCTTGGCCATAACCCAAATTATTCAACAAGGGGTTGATGTCCTATCTTGGCCATAGCCCAACATATTCAACAAGGGGCTGATGGCCTACCTTGGCCATAGCCCAACATATTCAACAAGGGGCTGATGGCCTACCTTGGCCTTAGCCCAACCTATTCAGAAAAGGGTCTTGTGGCCTCTCTTGGCCAGAGACCAAACTACAAAACGGGGGTCTTGTGGCCTCCCTTGGCCAGAGACCAAACCATAAAAGGGGTCTTGTTGCCTCCCTTGGCCATGGGCCAAACAAAAGGGTCTTATGGCCTCCTTTGGCCATGGGCCAAACAACAACGGTCTTATGGCCTCCCTTGGCCATAGGCCAAACAACAACGGTCTTATGGCCTCCCTTAGCCATAGGCCAAACAACAACAGTCTTATGGCCTTCCTCGGCCATAGGCCAAACAACAACAGTCTTATGGCCTCCCTCGGCCATAGGCCAAACAACAACGGTCTTATGGCCTCCCTTGGCCATAGGCCAAACAACAACGGTCTTATGTCCTCCATTGGCCATAGGCCAAACAACAACAGTTTTATGGCCTCCCTTGGCCAGAGACCAAACAACACAAAAACAGTACAGGATTCAAAACCCCAAGCCCTCCAGATCTACCTGTAGAGGAGTAACATTTACTCTACCAAAACTACGGGTTTTGACTAGTCTGAAGTGGTAGGAGGTTTGAATACAGTACAATCTCTTTTAGCCAAACAACACAACATGGAAGTACAGTACATTTGAATTAACTCACCAACGGAGAAGTCACTTTAAAACATAAATCGTTAACAAAACAAAACATGACAAAACTCCAAAACAACATTAGTAAACCAGCATTTAAAAACTTGACTTATAAAATGTACACAAATAATGAGCAAAGTTAAAATGCTTAATAACTTTACTTTAATTCCATAAATTTCCTATACCTAAGGGGAGTCAAACTGACTGACATAACTTTAACTAAACTTGAGAAGTTAGCCTCTTGAACTTTTATATTTAAATAGGTCTTGAGTAATCTTTCTCTTCCTAAATTCTTACTTCATTCTTTTCAATCCATTTCACATGGTTTAAAATACACAGTTTGTCAAAAAATTTAATTATTCTATAACATACAAATTTTCTCCGGCCCCCTCCAGTATATGGAAAAACTATACACGCTTACAACATGGTATCGTATGTGGTACCTTTATTTCTTAATTAAATATAAATTATTAATTAATTTAATTAAATATCTATACAAAATTGCCTCGAGATTGGCGACATAGCCTATTGGGAATGAAATGATTGCCATACGTACATAGAACCCATATTGAGCAGTGTAAAAGCCCCAAATGTGAAGGTCGTGTAGTTGAAACCGAGCTGAGGGACTGTAATGTGTGTAAACGTTCATTTTTCAGTAATTAATAAATGCTTTGAGCTCCATAAGTCAATCGGCATGTTTCATATGATGAATAATTGGGGTACGTTTGTGCATAAATGCGATGAAATTCACTGTTCTACATGTCATGAAAAATATAAGGCGGATGGAGTGAAGCATGTATGCTATATGAAAGCTGCTAAGCCTAAAATTAAACCCTGTATAACCGTGTGCTACGATATAGAAACTTACACAAACACTGAAACCAAAGAGGTTATTCCACATCTACTCGTAAGCCAGTCTATCTGCGATGAGTGCAGGGAAGTCGAGTGTGATGAGTGTCACAAATGTGGTAAACGGACAAACGTTTTAAAAACGATTGCACACGATAGCCCTGTGAAACTCTTTGCATCCTATATTGCCAAATTAGCAGACAAATTAAAAAAAATAACTGTATATTCTTGCCTATAACGGCGCAAAATTTGACACGCAGTTCCTTTATAAGGAAGTGCTTGAACACGAGTCATCAGAGATATTTACAGGCGATCCCTTGAAAAGGGGGAACAAACTTATACAAATGCAGATAAGAGGTAATGTTCAGTTTAAAGACACTTTATTATTCACACCATGTAAACTAGCCAAGCTACCCAAGGTGATAGGCGTAGCCGCCGAAGTTTCAAAAGGGTATTTCCCTTACACTTTCCTCACTAGCGACACTTTAAATTACGTTGGACTACCTCCCCACAAACATTACTTGAACTACACCAACATGAGTGATAGTGAGTGTGAAGATTTTGACTGCTACTACAACAGTTTTATTGAAATTAGTCCATACAATATAGCTGATGAATGTGAGCGTTATTACGTGATTGATGTGCGTGTGCTTAGAGTATGTTTCCAGGCATTTAGAAAGATGTACATAGCCCGTTTCAAATGCGATCCGTTGCAAGTCGCAACCACGATCACTTCATTATGCTTTACGTGTTCAAGAATAACTTCATGCCAAAAGACACCTTAGCCCTCATTTACAGAAACAACCCCCGCAGTTATGGGCACAAGGCTATTTATTGGCTCATACACATACAACAACAGACAGGGGTATACATAAAACACGCCCGCAACACGGGGGAAGTATCCATTAAGGTCAGTGGTCGTGTTTTTTGGGTTGATGGTCTAAGCGAAGACCGTGCCACTGGTGAGAAGAATGTGTACTCCTTTAACGGTTGCTGGTGGCACGGATGCCCCCGTCCTGAGTGTGAAATCGTAGGAGATACTCACGGTAGATCTCCTGCCGATAGTCTTACATGGACCCGCACCCGCGATCAATTTATAGGCTCCCAGTTCACTCACAAGATCTTGTGGGAGCATGAGTATAACGCACGGATGGAAACAGATGGCCAGTACCGTGAAGAAATAAACACAGTCAAGCGATCAATGGTGTTGGATCCTCTCAAATGCAGCGATAGCTTGTTCGGAGGGCGTACAAACCCATTCAAGCTATACGTTCCGCCTACGGAGGGCGTGGAACTCCATTATTACGACTTCTGTTCTTTATATCCCTATTTGATGAAGAACAATCCGTACCACGTAGATGCACCTGAAAAACTGGTGGGACCTGACCTGCCCACCATCGAGGTATTCTCAACAAATTTGAACGGGTACTATTTCGGCCTTTCTTTCGTAGATGTGCTCCTCCCACGCGATTTATGGATGCCGATCTTACCCGTCGTTATAGGTCAGAAGCTCATGTTTCCCCTGTGCGTGAAGTGCGCAGAGGAGAACAATGGGGATTCTAATCATACACCAAACTAGCGTAAGATCAGAGGTGTATATACAAGCCCTGAGCTGAACCTAGCTGTTCGCGATGGATACAGAATATTGAAGATACATGAGGTGTGGAGGTTTCAAAAGCTACCCAACCTTTTCACGCATATAGAAACGCTTTTTTGAAGGATAAGGTAGAAGCATCAGGGTATCCGCGAGGAGCTGATACCGAGGATGAAAAATCGGCTTATATTCAGCGTTACGGTGCATGTGAAGGTATACACCTTGACCGTTCCCAAATTGTAAAGAATCCGGGCATGCGCTTTAGTGCAAAATTGTGTCTAAACAGTCTTTGGGGAAAGTTTGCACAGAATAGTGGCAAAGGGAACGTTCATTTTGAACAAAGTTATAGTGAAGTCTGGAATTATGCCAACGCTCCCGATAAAGAGGTGATGGAGATCGTGAATGTAGGTAATACATAATAAAGTACATCACCGAACTAGCCACAGATACCTCACGGGTTACAAACATACCTGTAGCCAGCTTCACAACGGCCTACGCCCGCATCAAGCTTTGGGGACTACTCTACTCTCTTGGGCGGAGGGTGCTGTACGCTGACACAGACAGCGTAATATTCACAGAGAGGGAGGGTGAATACATGCCGCATATTAGGGAATTCCTCGGAGAGTTGACTGACGAGATCAAGGATGAGTATGGTGGTGGTGCATACGCTGACTCATTTGTATCGACAGGGCCAAAAACTTTTGGGGTACGGGTGAGGGTGGGGGAAGATATGAAATATATCGTGAAGGGTAAGGGTATCACGCTTAACCAGGCGGACTGACGAGTCGCTAAGTTTGACTCGTTGAAGGATCTAGTGTGCTTGGAAGATGTGGGCGACCAGCCACCCCAACTGACTGTGGGGACCCACAATTTTCGGGCGCAGAAGCTGGGGGGCGTGAAGGAACTTAGGGGCACGAAGGTATGCCGTAACACCTATAGGAAACGTTACCAGGTGCCTGGTACCTATGATACCGTACCCTTTGGATACCATAATCCTTGATTGTTATTATTTATATATATATATAATATATATATATATATATATATATATATATATATATATATGTCTATTGTTAACGGTATGTTTATTTATTACGTATATTTGTTTCAATTAGGGTTTCATTTTCTCTTTTGTGTGTGCGTATGTACAATCTTAAGGTCCGCCCACTGTAAGCTCAATCAAAGGGTGACGTGACTCCTGCTACTACCTGGGCATATCTCTACCCTGCGTGCTCAGTTGACCGCTGCAAGCCCTGGAGCTCAGACGTGTATTTTCTCACGTAGACGAAAAATAGTGATGGCTACTTTTGATATTGCGTGTTCAACGTTTATGAAGTGGTATTCGGTAAAGTCGGAAGATGTGGTGAATACTGAAAGATTTCCTAGCCCCCCCTTTGAGACTTTTAAGGCTACATCGAATCGCGCGAAGCTTGAGGAACAAGATGTTCAAGTACTCTATGGATATTCTGGCGAGAGTATTGCCGGATTTCGCGGCACAAACGATGTAATGGACTATGTTGTAGGGCTAAACTGTATAAAAGCGTACATATACCGTGAGGTGAAAGAAACAACGCGTGCAGAAGAGAAGCAACGGATATGGGTGATGAGTAGTTGACAGGCGGTATCATGTCATGCTACATCACACCGAGTACGCGTATCCTGCGGCTGAGAATGTAAACATTGTCATCATGGACAAGCTAAAGTACTTTTACCACTACATTCATATATATCATGACGAGGTTCACAGTGAGGTTGTGACTAAAGGCCTGTGTGGGTTTTTAATAGAGTTTAGAGACGAGTATCGATTGTTAAACAAAAAGGATAAATACGATCACATGTTTCCCTCACTAGTGCACCGGATTGTTAATGTGTGGAGAACGTCTAGTGCGCATTCCGATAAAACATTAAAACTGAAATTACCTCATGTGTCGGAAAATTCCCCGGTATAATGGGTACAAGTACCCGCGTGATTCATGCTAGAACAAACTCGTACACGATTCAACAGCTTATGGTGTGACTCACTCCCTCCGTCGAGCCGAACCGCCCACCCGTGGCTCATAGTCATCTCAGAGCTTGAACTGATGGACGTGCACTCCTCGAATACGATGGAACTTCCTTCAACTTTTAGTATTCCCACCAATCTTTTATCGTTAGGTGGGGCAATGTACTATCCGAATGTTTTGGCTCCTCTTGTGGGGTGAGACAAGGCTCCTTGCTTCTTTTATATATATGTATGTATGTGAGCTCCAAGGGGTAACTTAACCTGGATGCTCCCAAAAATATATGCATGTGGGTGTGTAAATGCGGGTGGCCTAAACAGAAGAAGAGAGAGAAGGTCCATCCCTTCGTAGCCATGGAGCATCGTATAATGGTGTCTTCAGCATGACGGCCATCAGGCTTAGAAGGCAGCCAATCGCCTCACAGCCGGTCGTACAGGGCGTACACAATTATTTATGTGCATATAAACCAGCATCGCTTTGCATCGCGCATACACACACACACACACCGGTATCGCTTTAATATATATATATATAATATATATATATTATATATATGCCCTTCATTTCCATTAATGTTTAAAAGGTGTAAATAAAACACAACTGCAGCGTTCTGCCTATTTAATATACTGTATATCGAAATACAAAAAATGTATATACATTAGGGGCAAAACAGGGATACCTACATCATTTATATATATATATATATATATATTTATATATATATATATATATATATATTATAATATTATATATATATATATATATATAGGGTGAACCAAATGTAGGTGGACAGTAAATGATAACGTTTATTTTGAGAATACATATTTAATTTTTGTGATACTATAATACAAAATAAATTTAAATAAATTTAGTTAAATTTAATATAATAAAACACAAACACCATAGTTATAATGAACACCATAGTTATAATATAATATAACACAAACCGTATTCAACCTACTGTCCACCTACTTTTGGTTCACCGTGTATATATATAATATATAATATATTATATATATATATATATATAATATATATATATATATATATATATATTGTATATATATATTATATATATACAGTATATATATATATGAATAAAACCACGAAGGAAAGGAAACACAGAGTGGTGCTCAAGCGCTTTCGTCTAATGACATCCTCAAGAACACTGAAGTAAATAAAGAGTTCGAGACAAGATCAAATGGATTGTTTACAACCAATTTTATAGATAATGCCTAAATGATATATAGGTCTTGTGTTGAATTCGGGCAAATTGCTAAAATTGGTAGTTTTCCTTACAAATTTGTATGCTCCTCCCACAATTTTTATTTCTATATTTATTATTATATATATATATATATATATATATATATATATATATATATATATAAGATATATATAATTTTCAGAGAAATCCAATGACAAGGAGGAATGTAAATGCCATGAAAAGTGTCTCTTTAATGCGCAACGTTTCGAGCAATACGCTCATCTTCAGGCTAAACAATGACAATATAAAGTTAAAATCAATAAATAAATGAAACATAAGACAAAATAATGACTATAAAACCTATTCTTAAAAGCAAAATTTAAAAAGACTAAAAGAAGAGGGTTAAATTCAAAGTTATAAAAATTTACATATAAAAATACAAGAAATTTAAAAAGCTATTTTTAAAATTATATATAGTAAATTTGAAATTAATACGATGAGATAATTAATTTCAAATTTACTATATATAATTTTAAAAATAGCTTTTTAAATTTCTTGTATTTTTATATGTAAATTTTTATAACTTTGAATTTCACCCTCTTCTTTTAGTCTTTTTAAATTTTGCGCTTAAGAATAGGTTTTATAGTAATTATTTTGTCTTATGTGTTTCATTTATTTATTGATTTTAACTTTATATTGTCATTGTTTAGCCTGAAGATGAGCGTATTGCTCGAAACGTTGCGCATTAAAGAAGACACTTTTCATGGCATTTACATTCCTCTTGTCATTGGATTTCCGAATATTAAATTGAAGCTTTGCAGAAGCAACCGCATGATTATATATATATATATATAATATATAATATATATATATATATATATATAATATTGTTTGTAACAGTATACAGTCTTGAACTCTTTATTTACTTCAATGTTCCTGAGGATGTCATTAGACAAAAGCGCTTGAGCACCACTCTGTGTTTCCTTTCCTTCGTGGTTTTATTCATCATAAATATTTTTCACGTGTTACTTTCGTGAAATAATTTCATATATATATATATATATAGTGTGTGGATATATACATATATATGTGTATATACATATATATATATATATATATATATATATATATATACATACATATATATGTGTATAATATATATATATATATATATATATATTATATTATATATATATAGCTATATATATATTAATATATATATATATTTGGAATAGAGAAGAGGCAGATTTTGTACGGTCCCAGCTGCGGTGGGACAAGGAGCCATGAAAACGAGGATGAAAATACCTTCAGAATACGGGGCCCAAAGCTTTTTAATGTCTTTCCAAAAGAAGTGAGAATCTCTAGCACACCGACTTCAATAACTTCAAGAACCAGCTGGACAGATTCTTGTGCAAAGTCCATGACCAGCCATGCGTGGCTGGCTACGAGGGCAGGAGGCGATCATAGAGCAATTCCCTCCTTCATCAAGTCCCGCAAATGAGGCGGATGCTGCAGAGGGGTCGACCGCAGGTCGATCCTGAACCGTCGTTCAAACTCAACAAAAGTAACAAAAGTAAATATATATATATATTTATATATGTGTGTGTGGTGTGTGTGTGTGTGTGTGTAGTAATTAGGCTTTATTAACCTTTCTTAGTTTGCTTTTTTATTTTATACTATTTTCTCTTTCTTTATTCCATTTCTCTTTATCTTTCATCATTCTCTTTACATTCGCTTCTCTTTCGGTGTACTTTATAAATACGGGTAGCATGACCGAGTGGAAAGCCGTTATCATTCAAACAATGCAAGAACCATGGGAGAGGGGTAATTATACGCTTATTAACACTTTACTAACTTTTATTTATGCCGAACCGCTTTTTGATAAACGGGGTAATGCGAGAGGGGGAATTTAACTTTAACATTTAAGCCGGAGAGAGACACTAAATGCTATTCCAAATTTACAATTACATCTTAACACACAAAAACACCTTACTAAGCCCAAGACGTCCGATGACTACCGGGCATTCCTACCAAGCCTCTAGCCTGTGTTCAGGCGTTGCCAACTCGTATTTCTATATTTTTTTATACACAAACCATTATTTATCGTAATTACATTTATTAATTATTATCTTCTTTATTAATTTCTGATAACGAAAACATTCTAATTTTTCATTAGACATTACTATAGACATTACTACAATATATATATATATATTTATATATATAACCTTACAACCTTACAAAGGTTCCACGTGATGATTTCTCATTTCGCGAAGGTCAAGCGTGTCGCCCCTCCTATCGAGTTGGCCTGGTGAAGTAGTGAGTTGGATTCTTGCGCTCTCCACCTCACATAGCCAGGTACGCCCGGCTCATCGGGGATTGTTCTGAGCCAGGCGTCAAGTCTTCTTTTGAAGATTTCCACTGCAACTCCCTTCGTGTTTCTTAGGTCTTTGGGCAGCTGATTAAATAGTTTTGGTCCTCTCACTACAAAACTATTTTCTTTCAGGGTTAAGGATGTTCCCTGTCTCGCCTTCAATTTGGGAATACGACACAGTCTACCGTTTCTACCTTCCACCGTTGTTTGGGGAGTTATGGGATTCAGAGTAAGATTAGGGACTAGTTTCTCCATTATTTTCCAAGTGTAAATAATGGTGTATCTCTCTCTTCTCCTTTCCAGTGAATATAGGTTTAGTTCTCGTAACCTTTCCCAGTAATTTAGTTCTTTGCACCCATTGATCTTGGCTGTGAAACTTCTTTGAATCCCCTCCAGCTGTCTAATGTCTTCTTTTTTATATGGGGATGTTATATATATAGATATATATATATATATATATATATATATATAATATATATTATATATATATATATATATATATAATGGGAATGAACTCAGAATGGTCCCCGGAGTTTTTTATTATACACACAGACCGTGCATGGAACAAGGAACTCTTCTGGAATAATTAAATCCACTATAGTCCGAATAAGTAATGGTAAATGACAAATACCATAGTTTTTCTTTTTCATGATGCTAGCCCGATGTGGGCTTTGGGTCACTCGCAAAGAGGTCCCATAAATATAGCTTCCCTCACCAGCTATCTGCAAAGCAGAGAGGATCGAGCTTTGAGACATGGATCTAGGGTTTAAAGCAGCCTAGCCCTGCTACATTTAGAACCTCAATATAAGCAAAAGACTCGCTGCCTTCACGTCCGATTGAATACATCAAAGAAAAAGGGGTAACTATTATATTTTTAGCCAAAAACCAAAACTTAAACCTCAACTAGCAGAATTGAGCGTCCACTTTTCAAGACACATAACATGTCCGTTTCAAGATGGGAATGAACTCAGAATGGTCCCCTGAGTTTTTTATGATACACACAGACCGTGCATGGAACAAGGAACTCTTCTGGAATAATTAAATCCACTATAGTCCGAATAAGTAATGGTAAATGACAAATACCATAGTTTTTCTTTTTCATGATGCTAGCCCGACGTGGGCAACGGGTCACTCGCAAAGAGGTCCCATAAATATAGCTTCCCTCACCAGCTATCTGCAAAGCAGACAGGATCCAGCTTTGGGACATGGATCTATGGTTTAAAGCAGCCTAGCCCTGTTGTGTATACATATGTGGGTATATATATATATATATATATATATATATATACACACATTTGTGTATATATATATATATATATATATAATATATATATTATATGTGTGTGTGGTGTATATATATATGCGTATATATATATATATATATATGTGTGTGTGTATATATATATATATATATATATATATATGTATGTGTGTGGTTTACTTCTAGAGTAGGAGACATTATAAAGAGTAGAGATAGGGCTTATAGGCTACATAAGTGCGATAAAGACAATTTGTGGTCACGAAACACCTACATATCTGTAAGACGTGAAGCGAAAAGTGTAATAAAAAAGTCCAAGGGCGAATTTGAAATCTTCATAGCTCGTGACGGTAAAGAAAACCCCAAGCGATTCTTTCAATATGTCAACAATAGAAATCCAGTAAAGAGTGTTTTGGGGCCGTTGAAAAATGTTAACGGAGAGCTAGTTTCTGAAAACAAGCAAATGGCTACCTTGCTAAACGAATTTTTTACATCAATTTTTACTAGAGAAGATGTAACGAATATCCCTACGGTCGTAGACATAATACCTTTTGATAATGGTAATATTTTGGATAATATTGTGGTTAGTAAAGGGGAGGTAATGCTCTATATTGATAAAATGAAAATGCGTAAATCACCGGGGCCGGATTCCACATATCCCATACAACTAAAATAATTAAAAGATAGCATTGTTGTGCCGCTAACAAAGATTTTTAATGCGTCTATTTCTGATGGGTGCGTACCAGATAATTTCAAGTTAGCAAACGTAACAGCTATCTTTAAGAAAGACGATAAAGGTGCGGCAGGAAATTATTGGCCAATTAGTTTAATGTCTGTTGTAGGTAAGCTACTGGAATCAATAATTAGGGATCGCATAGTCAAACACTTAGAAATGCATAACTTGGTTAGAAATACGCAGCACGGTTTTAGGCGAAACAAATCTTGCTTAACTAATCTTTTAGAATTTTTTCAAAGCGTGGTTGACGTTTACGATAGTCATCGGGCGGTTGATATAATGTATTTAGATTTTCAAAAAGTGTTTGACACCGTACCGCACAAAAGACTCATTGAAAAAACTAAGGCTCATGGAATCAGGGGTGTAGTAATAAATTACATAGAAGAGTGGTTGCGAGGTAGGAAACAGAGGGTGGTCGTTGGTGGAGCGGAGTCGTGTTGGGCTAATGTAGCGAGCGGCGTTCCTCAGGGTTCTGTATTGGGCCCCTTGTTTTTGTTATATATATATTAACGATTTAGATTTCGGCCTAGTCAGTACAGTTTCAAAGTTTGCGGATGACACGAAGCTGGGTGGTAGGGCGATTAATGATGAAGATAAAGGTAAAATCCAGGAAGA
The DNA here is from genome assembly GCA_023014485.1 of Bathynomus jamesi. Lineage (NCBI taxonomy): Eukaryota > Metazoa > Arthropoda > Malacostraca > Isopoda > Cirolanidae > Bathynomus > Bathynomus jamesi. Next base: position 1,174,825 of record JAJOZX010000038.1, read on the forward strand.
TCTGAATAAAATCGTTCATTGGTCAGTCACATGACAAATGAGATTTAACGTCGATAAGTGCAAAATTTTACATATAGGTTTGCGTAATGGTAATTTTGCGTATAGTATGTCAGGGAAGGAGTTAGCAAGCGTAAAGCAGGAAAAAGATTTAGGAGTTATAGTCACTGGTGATTTAAAAGTAGCGAAACAAAGTACAGCAGCGGTCAATAAAGCGAACAAAATGTTAGGTTTTATAGCTCGGAATTTTGAGTACAAATCGCGCGATATTATAGTTCTTCTTTATAAATCATTAGTTAGACCCCATTTGGAGTACGCGATCCAATTTTGGAATCCGCATATGCGAAAAGATATAGACAAACTCGAAAGAGTTCAAAGACGAGCAACTAAGCTGATTCCGTCGCTTAGGTCGAAGTCGTACGAGGATAGGCTTAAGGAGTTAAAATTGACTAAACTCGAGACTAGGAGGCTAAGAGGTAATCTAATCGAGGTTTTCAAAATTATGAATGGTTCGATAACGTAGATAGAGATAGCTTTCTCGAAATATCTCAATATAATAGGACTAGAAATAACGGGTGTAAGTTGACAAGTAGAAGGTTCGAGACAGCAGTTGCGAAAAACTTTTTTACGCATAGAATAGTAAATAGGTGGAACAGTTTGCCGGTAGAAGTAATCAGTAGCACGTCTATAAACATGTTTAAAAATCGATTAGACGCATATGTTGATAGATTGGGTATAGTTTAAGGTAGTAAAATTAAGGCTTTGTGGTTCGGAACCCACGTAAAATTGTAGGTCCCCTCCGCCACCACGGAGGACATGCGCAATACACAATTATGAACACAGTTAGGTAGACCAGCCATGAGTGGATCCTAGGGTTTTTGTTGGTCTGAAACATTATAACATTATAACAACATTATAATAAGATAAGCTTCACTCACAATTACTAAATAATGATCACTCACCTCTAGAATATATGCCACCCAGCCCACTAAATTCGTTTTCTTTTGTTCCTGCTACCTCTACTGAGGTCTGGAATATTATTGGGAAATTAAAAAATACAAAAAATAACATTCATAACATTCCTGTACCTATATTGAAACTTGTTAAAGATATGATATCTGTAACTTTGGCTAAAATTATCAAAGTATTTCCAAAGGAATATTCCCATCAATACTAAAAACTGGTTGTATAACATCCCTTTTTAAAGGGAGTGAGTGATCCTACACTAGCAACAAATTACAAGCCAGTATGTTTATTATCTATGTTCAGCAAAGTTTTTGAAAAAATTGTAAAAAGTAGAATGCAGCAATATTTAGAATCCTACAATTTATTATCTCTAAATTAATATAGCTTCTGTAATAATAAAACAATGGAAATGGCTATTTTAAATCTTATGGAAATTGCAAATATAGCTAAAGAGAACAAAGAAATACTATCAATATTTTTGGATTTGAGTAAGGTGTTTAATGTAATAGACCATAATATTCTACTTAATAAATTATATTGTTACGACTCTAGAAGAGCAATCAGTGATTGGTTTAAAAGTTATTTGTCCAATAGATATCATTTTGTATCAGTAAACAAGTTTTGCTCAACTAAAGCGCTTGTCAAACATGGTGTGCCACAGTGCTCAGTTCCGGGTCCACTTATTTTTATTATATATAAATGACCTTCCACGTTCATCTGATATACTGAACTTCATAATGTTTGCAGATGATACAACTGTCTCTTTTTCTTGCAAAGACGTTAATAACCAGTGAAATAAATTTCATGATTTACTAATAAAAGAAATGTGTATCTTGATGAACTGTATGTTAATGAAATCGCTATAAAGGAGTGTACTGTAACAAAATTTCTTGGTGTAATGCTAAATAAGAATTTGCAATGGAGTGATCATGTAAATTATATCGCGAAAAAGATTTCAAGGAGTGTTGCTATAATGTTTAAACTTAGAAATGTAGTCCCTAAACAAGTTTTATTGACTCTATCATACTCTTGTTCTTCCTTATATAACATACTGCACCCTTGTTTGGGGAAACTCCGCTAACAACGCATTAAATGGTATCTTTGTCATCCAAAAATGAGCAATAAGGTTATTATCTGATGCTGATTTCCTTGATCATTCTAGTGCATTATTTAAAGAGCTAAACCTACTAAAGCTCAATGATATAACCAAACTGGCACATTTTATTTTTATTTACAAGTGTAAGAACAAAATCATTGATTTACAGTGTGTAAAAAGATATTTTGTAACGCGTCAAGAAATCCACTCGTATCAGACCAGAAATAGATCAAAGCTTGTTATACCTCAATTTAGATTATCTTCATCTAAAAAACTACCCATTTTCATCGGATTGAAACTATGGAATGACTTACATGCCAATATAAAAATTATTATGAATGTAAATTTGTTTTAAACAAAGTTGAAATCCCGATTAATAATGGCATACTAACAAAAATCTAGGATTAATGTCCATTAATATTGTTTACTAATTATTAATTTCTTGTGTGTAATCTAGTATTAAAAACACATTTCTTGGGATTATTAGTTCTTATCTCTCATGTATAATATTGGTTTCTTTGTATGGTATTGGTACAGTGCCTTCAATGGTGACCTTGTATTTGTCATGTCAGTAGTGATAATTTAAGATTAATACATGTTTTAAATATTAATAATACTTATTTACTTATTTATTTATTATTATTAAATAATAACAACTAGCTGTTTATTTTTAATAAGAGCCCAGTAAAGCCTAAAGCTTAAGGGCCAAATTAAATAAATAAATAGTCGAGCTTCACAATTATTCATGTGAATTATTCGTGTATTCAGAGCTACACCTCGTCAGGGAATCTGACGAGGTGTAGCTCTGAATACACGAAAGGACTTGGAATTGTTTTTCTTTTTCCTTGTGGGTTTCCAGCATTCATTCATTTCACGTGTTTAATTGTGAAATTCATATATATATATATATATATATATATATATATATATATATATATATATATATATATATATATATATATATACATATTTTAGACTTATTTTCCTCCTTACTTAATTATTTATTATTTCTCATCATTATATTCAATCCTTTCATTAATTACACTGTTCAACAGTGAAAAAAAAAACGGAAATGAGATCATCATTTTTATGGCTAATTATATGCGTAGATTGCGAAAATAACACTCATTTATTTGTATCACCCACCGATTTTATGAAAATGACCCTATTTCATTGTATCATTTTGAGAACACTTGGTTCTCTGAACGAATCTTTTACATTTTGTTCAGTCATATGCTATGGTGGTGGTGTTCGGCTCTGTGTTTCCACTTTGATTTTATGAAAAATTTCTTTCATTAATCATTTAAAACAAAATTGTCAGTCATATTTTATCATAAATCGGTGCTATAAGCGAGTATTATTGAATAACAGCTATCAAATTATGTATATTTCACCGGCAACGTCTATATTGTGTGAAATTGCAAATTGATCTATCATTTTCTTATTTTACAGGTTTTTATTGATGTTATGCTACAATGCCTAGAGAGTGCAAAAATTTGCCATACAGTTTTTGTTATATTTGTGGGACATTAACGTTAAAACAGTATAAAAGGAAGGTGACTTCTCATGTGAAAAAGCTTTATGAATTATACTTCGCATGCAAAGTTGGTGATCAGGACAAGCACTGGGCGCCTCATATCTGCTGTGTGAGATGTACAAGCTCGTTATCTGTATAGTTCAAAGGCACCGGTCCTGGTCTGGGATTCGGTGTCCCAATGGTATGGAGCGAGCCGCTGGACCATTCAACTGATTGCTATTTCTGCTTAACGAACATCACAGGTTTGAATCGTTTATTTTTCTGAATATACGTCAAATTTGGTGTTTTTAGCACATTTTAGCATATCCTGCTCTGCATAATGTATTACACAATTATGCTATCTTAAGTAGTCAACAATGTCTATTGTCTCACATTACAGGTTGCAACCAACAGAAAAGGGAAAAAGGCTATAGTCTACCCAAATCTTCGTTCTGCTATGCGTCCTGTGGAACATTCTACAGATATACCCATCCCTCGTCCTCCAGCTGAAATGCCGACCGATAACACAGACTCTGACAAATCGGAATTCGACGGCGACGAATGCTATGAAGCTCAAGTCGAGTCCAAGAAAGAACAACATCTCATCACGCAGCCTGAACTCAATGATTTGGTCCGTGATTTAATACTTACCAAGCAACAAAGTGAACTGCTGCCTTCACGTCTACAAGAATGGAATCTGCTGGCAGAAGACGTACGAATTACAGCATTCCGAAAGCGCTCCTTGGATTTGCAGGAATATTTCACAATGAAGAACAATCTTTGTTATTGCATTGATATACATGGTCTGTTCGATGCTCTGGGTTTGTGCTATGAACCGAATCAGTGGAGATTGTTCATTGATGCATCTCTGTACAGTGTTAAGGGTGTACTACTACACAATGGGAACACAATGCCTTCTGTTCCGATCGCTCATTCAGTCGTCTTGAGAGAAACGTATGACAATGTTGCTTTTATTCTGGACTGTATAAAATACAGTGAACATGAATGGCTTATCTGCGCAGATTTGAAGGTTGTGGCTATTCTCAATGGATTACAAACTGGCTATACGAAATACATGTGTTTCCTATGCAAGTGGGATAGCCGAGCAAGGTCTGAACACTACACACGTTCAGTATGGCCGCCGCGAGACAATTCCTCACCTGGATCTCACAATGTTATTCACAAACCACTACTACGAAAGGAAAAGGTTATCTTGACGCCACTTCACATAAAACTAGGGCTGATGAAACAATTTGCAAAGGCGTTGAAACAAGATAAGCCTGCCTTCAAATATCTAAAGGAAAAATTCCCAAAAATAAGTGATGCCAAGATTAAAGAAGGCATATTCGTCGGCCCTCAAATTCGCCAACTCATGATAGACGAACACTTTGAAGCGGTGATGGATGAGGTTGAGTTGGCAGCCTGGCGTGCATTCAAAAACGTGTGCAGCGGTCTACTAGGAAAGACTAAATACGACAACTACGCTGCATTTGTGGATCAACTTATCAACTCATACCAACGTCTCGGATGTAAGATGTCATTGAAAATTCATTTTTTACATTCACATTTCTCATTCTTTCCGGAAAACGCATCTGCTGTTAGCGACGAACAGAGGGAGAGATTCCATCAGAATATAGCCACAATGGAGAGCCGATACAAAGGGAAGTGGAGTCCTGCTATGGTGGCCGATTTCTGCTGGAATTTAAAGCGTGACCAACCAGAAGCATCACACAAACGCCAGCATAAATACAAATAATGAGTTGAAAACAGTATAATACGAGAGTTTTATGTTAATTTTGTGCATATATGTTGAAGTATAGCAATAATTAAACTGTTCCATATGATAAAGCCTATCTGTTTATCAATATATTCTTATTTTTTGCTATGAAGATTTTAAGTAGTCATTACAAAAAAACGTGACGTGATAGAAAAAACTATTTTCAGATTTGGAATCAACACACTCGAAATATTAAGAATGACCGAATGTTATTCCCGATATTTTTCCGAACCGAAAATTTGTTGTACAGTGTTATTTAACAAACGGTTGGTTCAAGTTTTGTAGGGATATATCTTCCCTATTTTCAAACCACTACAACGATAACCCGTATCGGCTGCCTCATGAAATAAATCTGCTAGTTTTTTGTTTCAGAAAGAGACTTGAAAGTGAAGTTGTTGGAATGTTTAATTTTTTTCAAAGCTCTGAAGAGTGAGGCTATACGATTAGGATTGTTTCAAATCTGTTTAGCTAGCTGTGTTGCTGATTTCTCTTCAGGTTTGATCAGTGTTTCATAGTAAAGTGCATTAAATTGCATTCCTTTTTCAAGTTCAATCATCTATTTCAAATTAGGCTGTTATAAGGCTGTGAGGTATAACATTTCCTTTTCAGAAAACGAGTAATCAATCTTCGATAAATTCAAGTGTTATCAAGGTAAAGTGCTTCCAATTAAAACTACTAAGGTAATGGTCTATTTTGTTTTCTTAGAACAGGACAATTGCTACCAACTAAAGAGGGTGTTTAACTATAATCAAGTTTAACCCTCTGATAGCATAAAATTTCTATCAGCGGGAATCAATAATATTAGTCAGGATTTAATTTATTATTCTGGAAATAATTCATAGTCGTAATTTAGTTTTTAATAAATTAATAGTTTAGTATTCAAATACTGTGTTAGGTTAAAACAAAATTTAATTCTAACAATATATATTATTATATATTTATATTATTTTATATATATATATATATATTATATATATATATATATAATATATAATATATATATATATACACACACACACGTGTGTATATTTATAGTGTGTGTATATAATATATATATGTATATGTATATGTATATATATTATATATATATATATATATATATATATATATATGTGTGTGTGTGTGTGTGTATATATATATATATATATATATATATGTATTGGTCCGCAATCGATATGGATCGTGACTTATTTTTGGTTGGATGGATACCGTAATAAAATTGACTGGATCCTTTGGATCTGATATATTTGCATGTCGGTTATAAATAGATATAGAGTGTAACATATTTGTGGATAGTAGTCTATTATGAGTTGATCCTCTGGATCCAGAGATTCTATATTTAGTTTTAAATCGATAATTAATTAGTTTTAAATTGCTAATTATTTAGTTTCGTAAAAATTGGTCGTTGCCAATGTACAGGCAGTTTTTACATAAATTTCTTATGTTCTTGTGGTTCGGAACCCACGTAAAATTGTAGGTCCCCTCCGCCACCACGGAGGACATACACAATACACAATTACGAACACAGTTAGGTAGACCAGCCATGAGTGGATCCTAGGGTTTTTGTTGGTCTGAAACATTATAACATTACATTATAACATTATATATATATATATATATATATACACACACACACACACACAACCTTTACAAAGGTTTCGCGCGATGATTCCTCATTTCGCGAAGGTCAAGCTTGTCGCCCCTTCTCTCGAGTTGGCCTGGTGAAGTAGTGAGTTGGTTTCTTGTGCTCTCCACCTCACATAGCCAGGTACGCCCGACTCATCTGGGATTGTTCTGAGCCAGGCGTTTAATCTTCTTTTGAAGATGTCCACTGCAACTCCCTTTGTATTTCTTAGGTCTTTGGGCACCTGATTAAACAGTTTTGGTTCTCTCACTACAAAACTATTTTCTTTCAGGGTTAAGGATGTGCCCTGTCTCGCATTCAATTTGGGAATACGACACAGTCTACCGTTTCTACCTTCCACCGTTGTTTGGGGGAGTTATAGAGTTCAGAGTAAGATCAGGGACTAGTTTCTCAGTTATTTTCCAAGTGTAAATAATGGTGTATTTCTCTCTTCTCCTTTCCAGTGAATATAGGTCTAGTTCGCGTAACCTTTCCTCGTAATTTAGTTCTTTGCACCCATTGATCTTGGCTGTGAAGCTTCTTTGGATCCCCTCCAGCTGTCTAATGTCTTCTTTTTTATATGGGGATGTTAGGACCAAGCAGTATTCCAATTTGGGTATGATCAGAGTTTTCAGAAGAGGAATCATTACATTCCTATCCCTTCGTTTAAAGGTTCTCAATATCTGTCCCGTTATTCTCTTTGCTCTGTTTACTGCTATCTTATTTTGTGTTTCAAATTTCGCATCATCGGTCATTACAACTCCTCAATCTTTTGCTCTGGAATTTCTCTGAATTTCCTCTCCATTTGGGGTATAATATTCCATGGATTTTAGGTGTTCTCTTTTTCCGTACCGTAATGGCTGAAATTTCTCGGTGTTAAACTTCATATTGTTGTCTTCCGTCCACTTGTAGATTCTGTTTATGTCGGTTTGTAGAGATCCTATATCTTCTGGGTTTCTTATTTTTCTACTGATCTTTGTGTCATCCGCAAAGGGTGTTACTGTGCTGTCTCTGGTAACGTCCTCATCTATGTCAGTTAGCATGATTATGAAGAGTAGTGGAGCTAATACTGTTCCTTGTGGTGGTGAGCTGAGGACCTCTGATTCTGATGAAGATACTCCTTGTACTGTAACGACTTGCCGCCACTCACTAAGGAAATTATATATCCATTTCCCTACTTTTCCTGTTATTTCCATATATTTCAGTTTATGTATTATGATTCCGTGGTCACATTTGTTGAACGCTTCAGCAAAGTCTGTGTATAGTACATCATAGTTTTCATTACTTTCAAGTGCATCAATAATGTTGTTGTAGTTTTCCATTAGTTGTGATAAGCATGATCTGCCTGACCGAAACCCGTGTTGGTTATCATTGAATTTTTTCCGAGTTTCCAAAAAGTCATAGATTTTCTGTCTAACTATTCTTTCAAATATTTTAGTGAGGTGAGATGTAAGCGACACTGGCCTATAGTTTTTGGCCTCAGGTCGATCTCCTCCTTTATATATTGGGACTACGTTTGCGCTCTTCAGGATGCCCGGTATTTCTCCCTTGTTTAGTGATCGTGTCCATATCCAGTATAGGGGATTAGTGATCGCATTCTTGCCGTTTTTGATCAGTGTGGCATTCCATTTATCCGGTCATGCGCTGAGTGTGTTTTTAGTTTCCCTACGGCTTGTGTAATATCATCCGTCGTAAAGTCGAAATCCGTTATACTTTCCCCTTGTGGTTCTTCTTCAAAGAACGCGTTTCTATCGCCCATCAGTTTGTCAGTTTTTGGGATACTGAAAGGTAATTCGTACTGAGCTCTTAATATTTTAGATACTTCTGTTAGATCATCAGATAAAGCACTGTTATAATTTTTTAACCGTCCGATACTCGCATGGTTTTTCGACTTTCTTTTTGCGAAATTATAGAAGTATATATAAGTATATAGAAGCATATATATATATATATATATATATATATATATATACAGGGTGGGGCACGGGAACCAAGTGTTTTTGGAATAATCAGGAAAATGATATTTATTTTTGTAAAGAAAATATATTGGTAGAACAACATTCGTAAGAACATAGCATTTCATGTCATAATAATCATGTACCGAAAATTATATCTGGCATATGATGTCCTTGGCCGTCGACGCATTGTTGAAGGCGTTTACGAAAATTGGCCTCCACTCTTCCCAGCAGGTCTCTGTTGATTTGGATGATTTGTTGACGGATCGCTTCCTTCAATGCATCTAATGTACGGGGCTTGTCCTCGTAGACACGTGACTTGAGGTACCCCATAGAAAGAAGTCACATGTGGACAAGTCAGGGGACCGAGGGGGCCATGCAATGTCACCAAATCTCGAAATGAGATGGTTGGGAAACAGGGGGCGAAGAACAGCCATTGACGCTCTGGCGGTGTGTGGCGTGGCCCCATCTTGCTGAAACCACAAATGTCGACGAGCAATACGCCTTCTTCGTAACTCAGGGATGAAAAAGGTGTTCACCATCTCAATGTAACGCCCAGATGTTATGGTAACGGTAACCCCATTTTGTTCGAAGAAATAGGGACCGATGACGCCAAACTTTCCCACCGCGCACCAAACTGTAACCTTAGGGCTATGCAGCGGTTTTTCATGGAGTTGTCGCGGATTTTCAGCAGCCCAATACCGACAGTTTTGATTGTTGACGGCCCCATTAAGGTGGAAATGGGCTTCATCACTCATTACCACCATCATGTTTTCATTCTGCTCATAAAGTGCAAGCATTTCCTGTGCAAAATTCAGTCGTTGGGGGCAATCGTTTACATTCAATTCCTGCACCATCGCTAACTTGTATGGGTGAAAATGTAATTCTTCATGCAAAATCCGTCTAACAGTACGATTGCTGATTCCGAGTGCAGCTGAATGTCTCCGAGCAGAGCGGCCTGGGCTTTGCAACATCGCTTGTCTGACCCTTTCAACGTTCTCTGGAGTACGCACAGTGCGTTGCGGCCCCTTCGGTTTTGTTTTCATTATTGAGCCTCCTGTTCGAAGATTGTTAACCCAACGTAAGATTGTGTCACGAGCGGGAACAGAGTCATTTCGATGAATGTTGAATCTGCGGCGAAACGCACGCTGAACTGCTGTCACTGACTCGCCATCCTAACAAAATGATCATACGCGAACATGCGGTGTTCTAACGTCCACTGCTCCATGATGGCACCTGAAAGATAAAGGTGAGTGTTAGTTAAAGTTAAATGCTATGAACCCAGGAATGGAATGCTACCTACCGCACGCCCCTCCCATTCCTAATGGCCGATTACTAGCTATTCAAAAAACACTTGATTCCCGTGCCCCACACTATATATTAGTGATGTAGGTCACATCCGCATCCGCATCCGCGGAACATCCGCACATTTTCTCGCATCCGCATCCGCGTCCGCATCCGCACTTTGGACTGCGGATGTCGTGCGGATGTGGACCGTTGAGATAAAACGTCATTAATAAGCGGAAATTATCAAATTCTACTATATTAATAGAACTAGTTCATTGTGCGCAAAAGTGATGCAAGCGACAAGACGAGAGGCTGTTCTTGTATGAAGTTACTCTCTTGCAACCTACTTAGATCCACGTTACAAAGCTAAGTTATTTTCACCTAGTCCATTAGAACGAGTTAAATCATCACTTGGCAAAGCAGTTGAAGAGCTTCAATCTCTTGAATCTGTCGCTTCGCCACCCACCAAAAGAATAAAGTTTCAGTGACAGAACCAACACCTTCAACAAGCAAATCACAGAATCTGTCTCTCAGTTTCTTGAGTCAAGCAGCAATGACGAGACCTACGCGATGTCAAAAGATGTAGTAAAAATGATCGAGAGCTATCACCAAGAAAAACGCCTGGCTGCATGTGACAATCCTATTAGTTGGTGGAAAAATACGCAGAATATCTATCCATACTTGAGTAAACTTGCAAGGAAACATTTAGCCTGTCCTCCAACAAACGTACCAAGCGAGAGATTATTTAGCAGTGCTGGATTAATATATGATGAAAAGAGAAACAGACTGGCAGCAGAAAAGGCAGAAAAATTAATGTTCCTTAAGCATAACCTTCCTATAATTAAGTTTGAACATTAAACGATGAACATCTTAGTTTACTTTATTTTAATTACTCATTATAAATATGCCTAATAAAACTTTAAACTTAATATAAATAGTTATCAAGCTAATTAAAGATCTCTTTCTATAAGGGAGGAGGTTGGGGAAAGAGGTCGGTGGGGTGCATTTGAGTTGGGTTCACGTCTCGCATCCTGGTAACACAATTATGGTTTCTAATTGTGGCTGAAACTCAACAAAATATAACGAATTTATTTGCAGATGAATTCACTAATTGATTTTCTATATTAGTTAGATGCTTGATATTATTTTATATGTTCAGAGAAAAGTACAGCAATTATTGTACAATTAATCAATTATACTACATTATAGCTACAGCTCTCTATATATAATAACTTATTATGTACGTTAAACACAACAAATCTCGAATATATTCTAAAAAATAACGAAAATGTAGACATCCGCATCCGCATCCGCGGATGTTGAAATCAAACATCCTCATCCGCATCCGCATCCGCGGATGTGCAAAAAATGACATCCGCTACATCACTAATATATATACACAATTGGAAGGCCCTGGGTTCGATTCCTGGGCGGTTCGCCTCATTTTTCATTATTCGTTATCTCTCCTCCTCGTGGCAGAAACGTTCCTTAACACTTATGTCGTTTCTATTCATTTATATACTGCGCGGTCATTGCAGTTATATGCATATATATATATATATGTGTGTGTATATGTATATATATATATATATATACACACACACATATAATATATATATATATATATATATATATATATATATATATATATATATATATATATATATATATATATATATATATATATACCGGGTGCGGCAAAAATAACGCCCTTTTAGTTTATTCTCTTTTATTGAAGGAAATAAATAAATTACAGCATTTTAAGAGAAATAATAAGGTTTTTAAGAAAAATACAGCATTTTAAGAAAAATAATAAGTACTTTCTCAGTAAAAACTAAAAAATGTGGGTTAACATCGCTCCAGTACACACAATTATGGCGATTGATATGCCCGTTCAATTTGAATGTTGCCTCATCTGACCACCATATCTTATCAAGAAAGATCTCATCTTCATTGACTTTATTCAGGAAATTTTCGCAAAACTCTAATCGTCTATCTGCATCTCCATCATGCAAGCTCTGTAACACGCGAGGGATGTAAGGCTTCATCTTGTTCTTCTTTAAGAGTCTACGGACACTTCTGTCACTGATACCCAACTCTGTAGAAAGACGTCTACTGGATTTTTGAGGAGTGTGCAACAATGATTCTGTTAATTCATCGGACTTTTCTAAGGTTGTTGCTGAAACTGGCCTCCCTGATCTTGTGGCATCACTTACGCTTCTGGTTCTTTCAAATTTCCTAATTAGACTTGTGATATTGCGGCTCTGCACTTGTCGAATGTTAAATTCTTCTGATAACAACGAGCGGCTTTGCTCCATTGTTATTGTTTTGGTAATAATGTTTAACTGCTTTCACTCTTTGTTCTCTCGTCAATCGCAAGGCCATATTTATTCAGAATTTCTGTAAAAATAAAAGAAACAAAATGATACAATATAAAACTAAAAAATTATACTGTATAAAACTATAAAGATACAATTATTAAAAGGGCGTTACTTTTGCCGCACCCGGTATATATATATATATACACAGTATATATATATGTGTGTGTGTATATATATATATATATATATATAATATATATATATATGTAAAGAACGACGCTTGTGTAGAAGAACGTTCCGCACAAGATGAGGAGGGAGAACGAACAAATGAAAAATGAGGTACTACCCGGGAATCGAACCCTGGATTATCCGATTGCCGGTCAGATATGCTATCCACTACACCATGGACCTCAATCAATCAGAAGCCGTAATTCTCCTACATACGAGCAGAAACCAATGCCCTGAGGGGGCACCTGGGCACCTTCGCATGCCGTACATATATACATTTCATTTGTTCGTTCTCCCTCCTCATCTTGTGCGGAGCGCTCTTCTACACAGCGTTGTTCTTTACATTAATTATACTGTGTGTTGTTTGCAGTTAAAATGTATATATGTATATATGTATATATAAGTATATATGTGTAATGTATATATATATATATATATATATATATATATATATAACGTAAAGATCGGACGCTTGTATAGAAGAACGTTCCGCACAAGATGAGGAAAAGAACGAACAAATGAAAAATGAGGTAACCACCCGGGAATCGAACCCGGGATCTTCCGATTGCCGGTCAGATATGCTAACCACTACACCATGGGCCTCGCTTAATCAGAAGTCGTAATTCTCCTACATACGATTAAGCGAGGCCCATGGTGTAGTGGTTAGCATATCTGACCGGCAATCGGAAGATCCCGGGTTCGATTCCCGGGTGGTTACCTCATTTTTCATTTGTTCGTTTTTTCTCCGCATCTTGTGCGGAACGTTCTTCTATACAAGCGTCGTTCTTTACGTTAATTATACTGTGTGTTGTTCGCAGTTAAAATGTGTATATATATATATATATATATATATAACGTAAAGAACGACGCTTGTATAGGAGAATATTCCGCGCAATACGAGATAGAAAGAACGAAACAAATGAAAAAATGAGATAACCACCCGGGAATCGAACCCGGGGTCTTCCGATTGCCGGTCAGATATGATACCACTACACCACGGGCCTCACTCAAACAAATGCCGTAATTCTTCAACATACGAGCAGAAACCAATGCCCCAAAGGGGCACCTTCCGCATGCCGTAACATTATATACATTTAACTGCAAACACGCAGTATAATTAACGTAAAGAACGACGCTTGTATAGGAGAATATTCCGCGGAATACGAGATAGAAAGAACGAAACAATCGGAAGACCCCGGGTTCGATTCCCGGGTGGTTACCTCATTTTTTCATTTGTTTCCTTCTTTCTATCTCGTATTGCGCGGTATATTCTCCTATACAAGCGTCGTTCTTTACGTTAATTATACTGCGTGTTTGCAGTTAAATGTATATAATGTTACGGCATGCGGGAGGTGCCCCTTTGGGGCATTGGTTTCTGCTCGTATGTAGAAGATTTACGGCATTTGTTTGAGTGAGGGCCGTGGTGTAGTGGTATCATATCTGACCAGCAATCGGAAGACCCCGGGTTCGATTCCAGGGTGGTTACCTCATTTTTTCATTTGTTTCGTTCTTTCTATCTCGTATTGCGCGGAATATTCTCCTATACAAGCGTCGTTCTTTACGTTAATTATACTGCGTGTTTGCAGTTAAATGTATATAATGTTACGGCATGCGGAAGGTGCCCCTTTGGGGCATTGGTTTCTGCTCGTATGTAGAAGAATTACGGCATTTGTTTGAGTGAGGCCCGTGGTGTAGTGGTATCATATCTGACAGGCAATCGGAAGACCCCGGGTTCGATTCCAGGGTGGTTACCTCATTTTTCATTTGTTTCGTTCTTTCTATCTCGTATTGCGCGGAATATTCTCCTATACAAGCGTCGTTCTTTACGTTAATTATACTGCGTGTTGCAGTTATATATATATATATATATATATATAATATATATATATATACACAGGGTGTTTGAAAACTTTCTGTACAAATTGTAATGGGGGATAGGCAACACCAAGACAAACCTTTTCGTCTATAAGTGTATGTCCGCTGACGTCACCATTCGGCGCGAGAGGGCGCCGCTGCAATTGGCTAAAAGGTGAAGTGGGCTAAACTCGCGCTTGCGCGGGCATTCTTAAATCGGACGTAGTACGCGTAACATGTTATTTAAAGAAGGAATGTTTATTTAAAGAAGGTGCTGAAAGTTGGACCGGTAGCATCAATGCATGCCCGACAGCGTCGAAGCATTGACCGACGTACACGTCGAAAGATTCCCGGCATTTCGGGAACAGTTCCAGCGGCGACAGCGATTCTTGCTACGAGGTCTTTCTGAGTAAATGGGAGTCTCGTACACGAGGTTCTTCATGTGTCCCCACAGGAAGAAATCGAGGCATGTTAAATCGGGCGATCTCGGTGGCCAGGCTACGGGCCCACCCCGGCCTATCCATCGGTCCCAAAAGTGGCGTTCAGATAATCCCGCACATCGTTGCTGGAGTGTGCTGGGGCCCCGTGTGTTGAAACCACATTCGTCTACGAATAGCCACGGGAACATCTTCCAGCAGTTCCGGCAACGTTTCTTCAAGAAATATCCGATAAAACCCGCCCGTCGAGTCGGGCAGGCAGCAGGTACGGCCCAATCAACTTGCCATGGACGATACCCGCCCAAACATTGACGGCGAACCGTTCTTGATGAGCATGCACCCGTGTAGCATGTGGATTTGCGTGCGCCCACACGTGAGAATTGCGCATGTTAAACACACCCTCACGTGTGAAAACAGGCCTCATCTGAGAACAGCACATAAGCCGGAAATTAGGCTGCACCGCTGTCTGCTGCAGAAACCAGCGTGCGAATTCCACACGAAGAGGGTAATCACGAGGTTGTAATGCCTGGACTCTCTGACGATGAAACGGATGTAACTGCTGCTCGTGCAACACTCTCCAGACCAGGTCGTGGTTCACACCGAGGATACGTGCAACACCTCGCGTGCTTGCGCTTGGATTGTCCTCAAATCGCCGTAGGATTTCTTCTTCCATGTCAGGAGTGCGCACGTTTCTCTCCCGACCAGTGTCATGCATGTTTGCATGGAATGTTCCAGTTTCTCGCAGTCGCCGATGCAAATGCGCAAACGTTTGGTGGATTGGCACACGTCTGTTTGGGAAGCGCTGTTGGTACAACCTCACAGCAGCTCTTCCGTTTCCATTGGCAGCCCCATACACCATATGCATGTCAGCCATCTCAGTAGTCGTGAAGCGCTCCATGTTACGCGTACTACGTCCGATTTAAGAATGCCCGCGGCAAGCGCGAGTCTAGCCCACTTCACCTTTTAGCCAATTGCAGCGGCGCCCTCTCGCGCCGAATGGTGACGTCAGCGGACCTACACTTATAGACGAAAAGGGTTTGTCTTGGTGTTGCCTATTCCCATTACAATTTGTACAGAAAGTTTTCAAACACCCTGTATATATATATATATATATAATTATATACACACGCATATATATATATATATATATATATAATAATTATATACACACGCATATATATATATATATATATATATATATATATATATATTATATATAGATATATATATATATTAGTGGTGGACTGGATGTCAGTTTTTCAACATCTGCGGATGCAGATGCGGATTTTTAATTTCAATATCCGCTGATGCGGAATCGGATATTTAGTTAATCTATCAATATAATATAGAATTATGGATATATGACATAATTTTTCAAATTTCGTGACATTACTATTATGGCAGGCAATGCATAAGAATTAAAATTAATATTAATGTTTTCATTACGATAAAAATAATAACTTTCTCAAGAGTTTCAGCCACAGAAAATTCAATGAAACAAGTTTCATTCAATTTTCTGTGTTACCAGGTATTTATATTTTCAGGTTTATATATTTGTTTGTTCATTAATAACACCGGTCTGCATGAAAATTGATTTCTTTATTTTGAGTTGTGATTCTGAAGCAGTTCGCTGCGCTGAATTAAAAAATGCTACCAGTTTTTTCTATCACCCACAGTTTTAAAGTTATTAGCAAAACAATTTTGGGGCGTTTTGTAATTTTTTACCTTTTTTATCTTTAATTAATTTCGTTTTTTCATATTTTTCAGATAGATAATTCTAACATTACGTCTTTAAAATTTTAATAATGGCTTCTAGAGGATGTACCCATAGTCCAGACATATTTTGTTATATTTGTGGTCGGTATGTTGTAAAACAAAGGACAAATGTAACGACCTTCATTAAGAGAGCTTATCATGCTTATTTTGGAATTAAATTAGGAGATCAAGACAAAAGTTGGGCTCCACACAAGGTTTGTCTTACGTGTGTTGCGGCACTAAGGAATTGGAGCAAAGGTAAAAAGAAAAGTTTGCCATTTGGGATTCCTATGGTATGGCGCGAGCCTAGAAACCATACCGACGACTGCTACTTCTGTTCTTGCAATGTTAAAGGTTATAATGCAAAGAATAAAGAGAGCCTTCAATACCCAACTCTTCCATCTGCAATAAGGCCGGTACCCCATGGTCCAGAAGTTCCTATTCCCCGCCCACCCGAGAGTCTGGATCAATTTAATTCAGATTCTGATTCAGCTCCAAATCCAGAAAATGATGATGTTTATGAACAGCCAACAGCTGACCGAAATCCTCCTAAACCATTAACCTAAGCCGAACTAAATGACTTAGTCAGGGATTTGAATCTGCCTAAGGACTCTGCAAAACTTTTGGGGTCTAGATTGCAGGAGAACAATTTATTGGCATCCGACACATACTTCGCTTGGTACAGAAATCGTGAGAAAGACTTAGTGCCTTTTTTCGAAGAAGATGGTCCCTTGGTATTTTGCAAGGACATCACAGGATTAGTGTGCAAGCTAGGCATCGAATACCAAACCAGTGACTGGAGGTTGTTTATAGATTCCTCTAAAACCAGTCTAAAAGGAGTGTTACTGCACAACGGTAACAAACATGCATCAATCCCAGTGGCCCATTCTACTCATTTAAAAGAGACCTATGATAACATGAAACTGCTTCTGGAAAAAATTCAGTATCAAAATCACAGATGGATATTGTGTGGGGATCTCAAAGTCCTTTGCATGTTACTTGGGCACTGGGCAGCAATCAGGATACACTTAGATGCCATGTTTCATCTGCGAATGGGATAGTCGAGCACGTGACCAGCACTGGAAGAGGAAAACTTGGCCTCCTAGAGAGAATCTTACCCCAGGATCAAAGAACATTTTACATGAACATCTAGTTGAACCAAATAAAATCCTCCTACCACCCTTGCACATTAAGTTAGGCTTGATGAAGCAGTATGTCAAAGTATTGAATAGAGAAGGTGTGTTTCAAGTTCAAAATATCCAAAGATTAGCTACGAAAAAATAAAGGAAGGTGTTTTTATAGGTCCTCAGATTAAAAAGTTATTGACAGACGATCATTTCCTGAATACAATGACCAATAAAGAAAACGAAGCATGGTTTGGTTTCAAAGATGTTGAAAACTTCTTGGAAAACTACAAAAGCCAAAATTATGAAAGACTGGTGGAAAATATGCTTAAAAAGTTTTGCGCCTTAGGCTGCAACATGAGCCTGAAAGTTCACTTCTTATTTTCGCATCTTGACCGTTTTCCCGAAAATCTCGGAGATGTCAGTGAGGAGCAAGGGGAACGATTTCACCAGGACATCAAAACCGTGGAAAGAAGATATCAAGGAAGATGGCATACAAATATGATGGCGGATTACTGCTGGTGTCTGCAACGAGATCAGCCTAACGCACAGCATAAGAAAACATCAAAGAAGCACCGGTTTAGTCGTCATTAGTCAGATCTACCTTCGTAGTCTTAAGTCTTTGGAATAAGTCCTGAAATGTTTGCAAGTAAAGAAGGTAAGTATATTTTGTTTCTTTCAGTTATTTTTTTATTCTTTCATAAACAAGCAATATGCTTGTCGAAGAGCTAGGAGCTATTTAATTCTGCTTTAATTAGGTTTTACTCTATCACCTAAAGATTTCGTGCTACAAGGGGTGCTGTAATACCTCATTTGTCCCCAAATGTTAACCACCCATTGATGGGAGGGGAGAGAGTATTTCGCTGGGAACGGGACTGGTTGTTATATATATTTACCCTACATTATTATGTAAGCGTTACTGTAATCTATAACAACAAAATTTATGGTTTAGCATGTGCAATCCAATGTTGGTCTCGATAAGATGGTTCACATTTTGGGATAAATGGGGGATTTATGACACACCCTGTCGTAAGAAAACCATACGTGATAGGGAAAAACTAACTATATTTTTGAGATCAGCGCACTCAAATTATATAGAATCACCAACTAGTTTGTAAAAATCGATCGACAAGTTTTCAAATGTGTACTGGTGTAATTAATACTTTACATGAAATGTGCATGACTAGGCCTTATAAGCTACTTTATAAGCTAATTTAATTGTAAAGTGCATAATTTATTAGAGGAAATATCAGCATAACATCCGCAGTCAGAAGTACGGATGCGGATGCGGATGTTAAAAATGATGCGGATGCGGACGCGGATATCCGGTCCACCACTAATATATATATATATATATATATATATATATATATATATATGGGATGAATTCCACAATAAAACACGTGAAATGAATGAATGCTGCAAACCCACAAGGAAAAAGAAAAACGATTCCAAGGCCTTTCGTGTATTCAAAGCTACACCTCGTCAGGGAATGAAGATAAAAGGCGAGATGCCCATAAATATATACAACGTACAGGAAAAACAAAACAATTAGCACATACTTAACAAGGGTTAATGAGAGGCAAAAGAAATTTTAACATGATATCGTCAATTTTATACGTCCCCGCACTGTTATTGAAATTGTTTTTAAAATGAATAAATGCACATTCTAGAATATTTCGTTCTATTATATCTCTGTTTTTAACAAGCGCTTTAGAACTATCCCACTTGATGCTATGGTTACATCTATGCATATGGTTAAATAAAGCATTGGAAGTATTAGCTGTTCTACAAGCATATTTATGCTGTTTTACCCTAATATCTAACGTTTTACCGGTTTGGCCTATATATACTGAGTTACATTGTGTACATCCGATCGAATACACACAACCAACAACATTATCAGGGCTATTCTTTATTAGGCGTGATTTAACAGTATTATTATACTTAAAGATTACATTAATGCCAATTGCTTTAAGTACAGTTGGAAGGTATTGAAAATTAACATGGTAAGGTAGGCTAAGGATATTTTTACGATGAAATTCCTTTACAATTACATTATTATAATACCTATTCTTGGCTTTCTTAAGACAGTTATCTAAAAATGAAATAGGATAACATAATTTAGTACCAATATTCATGATATTGTTGCATAACTCGGAATCTAAAAATTCAGGACTGACAACTCTCAATGCTCGAAGAAACATAGCAGAGAAAATAGAGGATTTAATCGAAGGATGATGGTCAGAATAAAAATGCACGTAAGAGTTATTATTAGTAGGCTTACGGTAGACTTCATATTTGAACTGATTAGAGCATCTCCAAATTTTTAGATCAAGAAAAGATAGGCTTCCATCATTTTCTTTTTCAACTGTAAACTTAATAGATGGGACTAGTAAATTGTTGAGCCTACCAAGAAATAAGTCCACATCCAAATTATTAGGCCAAAGGCATAAAATATCATCTATATACCTGTACCAAACCAGGTTAAAATTAACAATCGTAGGCAAAATTCTACTTTCAAAAAATTTCATATATAAATTAGCTAGTACAGGTGAAAGGGGATTTCCCATAGCCAATCCAAACGACATAACATAAAACTTATTTTCAAACTGAAATTTACAATCTTTGACAGACAGCTTAATTAACTCAATAAGAGTGTTGTGTTGAACGGGGAAAGAATATTCAGAAATCTTATCTTTTAAAAAATCAAGTAGGTCATCAACAGGGACTTTTGTGAATACTTCCAATGCTTTATTTAACCATATGTATAGATGTAACCATAGCATCAAATGGGATAGTTCTAAAGCGCTTGTTAAAAACAGAGATATAATAGAACGAAATATTCTAGAATGTGCATTTATTCATTTTAAAAACACTTTCAATAACAGTGCGGGGACGTATAAAATTGACGATATCATGTTAAAATTTCTTTTGCCTCTCATTAACCCTTGTTAAGTATGTGCTAATTGTTTTGTTTTTACTGTACGTTGTATATATTTATGGGCATCTCGCCTTTTATCTTCATTCCCTGACGAGGTGTAGCTTTGAATACACGAAAGGCCTTGGAATCGTTTTTCTTTTTCCTTGTGGGTTTGCAGCATTCATTCATTTCACGTGTTTTATTGTGAAATTCATCCCATATAATGGAGCCCACGCGTGTCCTCTTCACTGTTTCTCTTTTTACAACCATATTCCCTTCTCTCCGATCGATTTTTAGAAGTTACCGTTCTGCTATTGCTCATGCACATTCTCTTAAGAACCAATTCGATTTCCTTAGGAAGTGTTACAGTGAAAAAGTAATCCCAAAATCCCTGCTTGGAAGACGATACCGTATGTTGGACGATACGCCGTTTGGTGACACCGAAAGGATTATTTTAAAGAAACATATTAATATAGCCCGCATTGAAGTGAAGAACGCCTTCAGAGAGTCCGAAGTAAGAAAAAAAAAATATTTTTTTCCACCGTTCCTCATGCGTGGAGAAGTACACTTTTGGATGATATTTACAACAACTTACGTAGAAGATGCAGACTCAGAATAGGAAATTAAACAATAGACTGGAGGATTTAATTCGTAATAGTTACTGGACTAAAAAAAAGTGATTTTAGTAATATTGTTAACTTGTCGTCCCAAGAACTAGACTTCAATATGAAATGTGCGTTAGGTTTTGGGTTAGGTTTCTCAGTCCCAAAAAAGCCCAGCAGTTTACTGATTGCTAAGTCTTTTATTAATTTTGAAAAACAGTAATATTTCCGAAAGTGAGGTGACTTTAGCCAAAGGTTGTGTGTATAGTGCTTTTAATACGAAGTTTGAATCGAATTATCCTTTGAGGTTTGAAAAAGCCCCAAAAACACTGAAAAATAATTATTCATTACATATTACTAAAGCGGACAAATCCAATTCGATCGTCATCATGGACAAAAACAGTTATGTTGAAAAGATGAATACGTTATTAAGTGATCGTGACACGTACAAACCTCTAAATAGAGACGATTGGAGGACGTTAATAAAATGTTTAACAGAAAATTAAGAGAAATATTAAAAAATAACTATAATGGGCTTTCACAGCAGTTTCTTAGTATCAGTTCGTCACTACCATATCTGTACGGCTTAGTAAAAACACACAAAGTTAATAAACCCATGAGGCCTATTGTTAGCTCAGTGGGCTCCGTAACCTATAAGCTATCAAAATGGTTAGTTGGTTTATTAACACCATTAGTTGGCTCTATTTCTGAGTCACATATTGTAAAGAGCATGGATCTTATTGACAAACTGAAGTTCCCTAATGACCCTAATTTCAAATTGGTAAGCTTCGATGTATGCTCGCTATTCACAAAAGTCCCTGTTGATGACCTACTTGATTTTTTAAAAGATAAGATTTCTGAATATTCTTTCCCCGTTCAACACAACACTCTTATTGAGTTAATTAAGCTGTGTGTCAAAGATTGTAAATTTCAGTTTGAAAATAAGTTTTATGTTATGTCGTTTGGATTGGCTATGGGAAATCCCCTTTCACCTGTACTAGTTAATTTATATATGGAATTTTTTGAAAGTAGAATTTTGCCTACGATTGTTAATTTTAACCTGGTTTGGTACAGGTATATAGATGATATTTTATGTTTCTTGGTAGGCTCAACAATTTAGTCCCATCTATTAAGTTTACAGTTGAAAAAGAAAATGATGGAAGCCTATCTTTTCTTGATCTAAAAATTTGGAGATGCTCTAATCAGTTCAAATATGAAGTCTACCGTAAGCCTACTAATAATAACTCTTACGTGCATTTTTATTCTGACCATCATCCTTCGATTAAATCCTCTATTTTCTCTGCTATGTTTCTTCGAGCATTGAGAGTTGTCAGTCCTAAATTTTTAGATTCCGAGTTATGCAATATCATGAATATTGGTACTAAATTATGTTATCCTATTTCATTTTTAGATAACAGTCTTAAGAAAGCCAAGAATAGGTATTATAATAATGTAATTGTAAAGGAATTTCAGCGTAAAAATATCTTTAGCCTACCTTACCATGTTAATTTTCAATACCTTCCAACTGTACTTAAAGCAATTGGCATTAATGTAATCTTTAAGTATAATAATACTGTTAAATCACGCCTAATAAAGAATAGCCCTGATAATGTTGTTGGTTGTGTGTATTCGATCGAATGTACACAATGTAACTCAGTATATATAGGCCAAACCGGTAAAACGTTAGATATTAGGGTAAAACAGCATAAATATGCTTGTAGAACAGCTAATACTTCCAATGCTTTATTTAACCATATGCATAGATGTAACCATAGCATCAAGTGGGATAGTTCTAAAGCGCTTGTTAAAAACAGAGATATAATAGAACGAAATATTCTAGAATGTGCATTTATTCATTTTAAAAACAATTTCAATAACAGTGCGGGGACGTATAAAATTGACGATATCATGTTAAAATTTTTTGCCTCTCATTAACCCTTGTTAAGTATGTGCTAATTGTTTTGTTTTTCCTGTACGTTGTATATTTATGGGCATCTCGCCTTTTATCTTCATTCCCTGACGAGGTGTAGCTTTGAATACACGAAAGGCCTTGGAATCGTTTTTCTTTTTCCTTGTGGGTTTGCAGCATATATGTATATATCTATCTATCTTCTCTCTCTATATATATATATATACAGATCAAAACAATACAGTCAGTAGAGGAGAATTGCATTAGACGCAAAAAGAGGAATAATTGCTGTTAACACATGTGTGTGTATATATATATATATATATATATATATATATATGAAAATTATTTCACGAAAGTAACAGGTGAAAAATATTTATGATGAATAAAACCACGAAGGAAAGCTGGATCCTGTCTGCTTTGCAGATAGCTGGTGAGGGAAGCTATATTTATGGGACCTCTTTGCGAGAGACCCGTTGCCCACGTCGGGCTTGCATCATGAAAAAGAAAAACTATGGTATTTGTCATTTACCATTACTTATTCGGACTATAGTGGATTTAATTTTCCCAGAAGAGTTCCTTGTTCCATGCACGGTCTGTGTTTAACATATATATATATATATATATATATATGAAAATTATTTCACGAAGGTAACACGTGAAAAATATTTATGATGAATAAAACCACGAAGGAAAGGAAACACAAAATGGTGCTCAAGCGCTTTCGTCTAATGACATCCTCAGGAACACTGAAGTACATAAAAAGGTTAAGCCTATATATAGGTTACAGAAAGAAAAAAGAAAAAATAAATAACATACATACACACACACACATATATATATATATATATACATACATATCTATATATACAAATACATACATACATACATATATATACAATAAACAGAGAAGTAAAAATAATAAAAAATTAAAAATTAAAACCTTAAAGGATTACCAGTGAGGCGTACAGATTTGTAAGGAAAAATATCGATTTTTAGCACAAGATCAAATGGATTATAAAAATACAAATTTATACTGGAACTCTGCCGGGTTTTAACACAATGCTGCCTATGGTCAGGTTTCGATATATATAAAAAAATAAAATGCAAATTAAAAGTTAATCGATTTTTAGCACAAGATCAAATGGATTATAAAAATACAAATTTATACTGGAACTCTGTCCGGGTTTTAACACACTGCTGCCTATGGTCAGGTTTCGATATATATAAAAAAATAAAATGCAAATTAAAAGTTAATAAAGTAGAAGACAAGTTTACCAAAGATTTAATGTTTTACCCTTCTTATCTAAATCTGTTTTAAAGGAATTCAACATAACAGGATCGAGTTGAAAAAGACCTTTGCTTATGTTGAAGTTATTTGAAAGTTGGATAATGGCAGACTCAAGAATATTTCTATTAACAATGTTGCTTGAATGGAATAAAACTGAAGCATTATTCCAATCAATACAGTGGGCTAACTCTGACAAATGGACAAAAAGGGCACTGGACAACTGTCCTGTTCTAACGGAATATTGATGCTGTTTTATACGTGTGTGCAAATCCTTTCCCGTCTGACCTATGTAAAAGGAATCACATTGTTTACAACCAATTTTATAGATAATGCCTGAATTATTGGTAGGGCTATTTTTTACTATGATATTTTTCACAATATTGTTATATGAAAATACTACATTAATATCCAAAAGTTTAAGTACATTAGCAATGCCTAAAAAGCCCGGGAAAAATGGAAGTACTAAAATATTTTTTGACAAAGTACGAGTGTTAATATTGACACGATAGAAAGTTCGTTTTGCCTTGTTGAGACAAGATTCCATAAACGCAGATGGATAACACAAATCACTTCCAATACCGTTGATTTTTTCCAATTCGGCATCGATGTATTCTTGAGTCTGCCATTATCCAACTTACAAATAACTTCAACATAAACAAAGGTTTTTTTCAACTCGATCCCGTTGTTTTGAATTCGTTCAGAACGGATTTAGAGAAGAAGGGTAGAGTGCTAAACCTTTGGTAAACTTGTATGCTTCTCTAATAACTTTTATTTTTCAATTTATTTTTATATATATCGGACTTAGACAAGAAGGGCAGAGTGCTAAAACCTGGGCAGATTTCCAGTATAAATTTGTATGCTCGTCTTGCAAGTTTTATTTTTATTTTTCAGTTTATTATTTTTTTAATTAACTATAACATTGGTTGGAAACAATTCATTTGATCTTGTGTTGGATTCGGGCAAAGTGCTAAAATCGGTAGTTTTTCCTTACAAATTTGTATGCTCCTCCCACAATCCTTTAATTTTTTTTTATTTCTCCGTTTATTGTATATATATATATATATACACAAACTCAGAATGGTTCCCTGAGAACATTATATGTTAAACACAGACCGTGCATGGAACAAGGAACTCTTCTGGGAAAATTAAATCCACTATAGTCCGAATAAGTAATGGTAAATGACAAATACCATAGTTTTTTCTTTTTCATGATTTTAGCCCGACGTGGGCAACGGGTCTCTCGCAAAGAGATCCCATAAATATAGCTTCCCTCACCAGCTATCTGCAAAGCAGACAGGATCCAGCTTTGGGACATGGATCTAGGGTTTAAAGCAAGCCTAGATCCCTACATTCAGAACCTCTATATAAGTAAAAGACTCGTTGCATTCACGTCGTGTTGAATAAATCAAAGAAAAAGGGGGTAACTATTGTATTTTTAGCCAAAAAAACCAAAACTTAAACCTCAACCGGGACATTGAGCGTCCACTTTTCAAGGCACGAAACACGTCCGTTTAGTATACACAAACTCAGAATGGTTCCCTGAGAACATTATATGTTAAACACAGACCGTGCATGGAACAAGGAACTCTTCTGGGAAAATTAAATCCACTATAGTCCGAATAAGTAATGGTTGAGGTTTAAGTTTTGGTTTTTTTGGCTAAAAATACAATAGTTACCCCCTTTTTCTTTGATTTATTCAACACGACGTGAATGCAACGAGTCTTTTACTTATATAGAGGTTCTGAATGTAGGGATCTAGGCTTGCTTTAAACCCTAGATCCATGTCCCAAAGCTGGATCCTGTCTGCTTTGCAGATAGCTGGTGAGGGAAGCTATATTTATGGGATCTCTTTGCGAGAGACCCGTTGCCCACGTCGGGCTAAAATCATGAAAAAGAAAAAACTATGGTATTTGTCATTTACCATTACTTATTCGGACTATAGTGGATTTAATTTTCCCAGAAGAGTTCCTTGTTCCATGCACGGTCTGTGTTTAACATATAATGTTCTCAGGGAACCATTCTGAGTTTGTGTATACTAAACGGACGTGTTTCGTGCCTTGAAAAGTGGACGCTCAATGTCCCGGTTGAGGTTTAAGTTTTGGTTTTTTTGGCTAAAAATACAATAGTTACCCCCTTTTTCTTTGATTTATTCAACACGACGTGAATGCAACGAGTCTTTTACTTATATAGAGGTTCTGAATGTAGGGATCTAGGCTTGCTTTAAACCCTAGATCCATGTCCCAAAGCTGGATCCTGTCTGCTTTGCAGATAGCTGGTGAGGGAAGCTATATTTATGGGATCTCTTTGCGAGAGACCCGTTGCCCACGTCGGGCTAAAATCATGAAAAAGAAAAAACTATGGTATTTGTCATTTACCATTACTTATTCGGACTATAGTGGATTTAATTTTCCCAGAAGAGTTCCTTGTTCCATGCACGGTCTGTGTTTAACATATATATATATATATATATATATATATATATATTAGGGTGTCTCTTATTTTCGAAGTGTTGATTTCTTTAGGTTGCGCCCCCTCAACCAGTTCCATTGGTTGAAAAAACATCACATATAAAATTGTTTTTGGATTGAACAATTTTTAGAGGTCACCCCCGCTTATTAAAGTTCATAAAATATAGCTATTATTTATGCAATTAATATTTGAAATTACTAGCAGTTGTCAAGTATACTAAACATATGTTTTTAATTAATTAATCATCATATTTATGATGAATTCAATTAAATGAATATATTAGAGATAATTGTCAAGTTTGTAACTGAAAATATTGCTTGATAAGACAAGATCAACCTGTTTAAACATGTTTCATCAAGAATGCTCCAGTTTATGTTGCAATTGTTTATTTGTCATCATTCAGTGTTCTGCTGTCATAAGTAAAAGGTGTGTAACTGTGTATCACTATACTTCTTTTTTGCTATTATCAGATAATAAACTATGTTATTTATATTTTTCACAATTATTTATACTGATTTTGTTATTAGTGTTTGAAAAAAAATTAATGAATTTAATGAAAAAATTAGAATTTATGCTCTTATACACATATTATGAAGTTTTAAACAATGTTGCTATTTGTCACAAAGAATTTAATTTAGTTCAATGGAAACTTAAGGAGCATTTCCATGGAGAATGTTCTATGACAGTCCACTGGGATGGCAAGATGATGGAGGACCTCACCTCGCACAAGCACATTGATCGTCTCCCAGTACTTGTGTCAGGACCTGGTGTTGAACAGCTGCTTGGTGTCCCCAAAATCCCAAACTCAACTGGAGAAGCACAAGCTGAAGCCGTCTTTAACTGCCTGAATGAATGGGGAATTACAGAGAGAGTAAAAGCAATTTGTTTCGATACAACAGCTTCAACACGGGTCAATATAGTGGAGCCTGTGCTCTCATCGAAGCAAAATTGGGACATGATGTTTTGTACTTGCCTTGTAGACACCATGTTTTAGATTTATTGTTGGGAGCTGCATTTGAAGCAACATTGGGATCTACATCAACTGGTCCAGAGATATTGATCTTTAAGCGTTTTCGTGACAATTGGACTTCTGTTGATCAAAGCCAGTTCCAAACAGGTGAGACAGACACGATTACTAAAGAAGCAATTATCCAGTCTAAAACTGAACTAATTCAGTTTGCTAGATCCCAGGCACCTATGCTACGGGATGACTATCAAGAATTTTTGGATCTGTCCATCATCTTTCTTGGAGGTGTCCCCAATAAAGGCATCAAGTTTCGTGCACCAGGTGCCATGCATCGAGCTCGCTGGATGTCCAAAGCGCTCTATTCTATCAAGATGTGGCTTTTTCGAAACCAGTTCAAGATGACTAAGACTGAAGAACGAGGAATTCGAGATCTTTCCCTTTTTTCTGTTCTCATCTATATGAAGGCTTGGACAACATCCTCACTCCCTATTGAAACCCCATTTAATGACTGGCTCCTTATGAGGTCATTGATTAATTATCCTAACAAAAAGATTTCTGATGCAACTAAAAAAAAGCTCCCTAAACACTTATGGTACCTGTCTCAAGAAGCAGTTGGTCTTGCTTTCTTTGATGAGCGAATTACTACAGATGTAAAGAAACGCATGGTAAAGGCATTAGAAGATGAGTCCACTGATAGACCACCCAAGCGTCCTCGGATTCCTGAATCGACCTTCTGCTCTGGTGAGGGACTACACCAACTCGTTACAAGAAATACTAGAGAATTCTTTACTAAGCTGAATTTGCCAGAAGATTTCTGAACAAGGCACCCAGCACTTGGACATCCAACTGTGAATATTTAAGGGACAGAGCTATTGTTGCAGCTCTATCTGTTGTAAATGACCGGGCAGAACGTGCAGTAGCTTTAGTTCAAGAGCTGAATAAGAAATTGACAGTGGGGGAAGAGCAGCTCCAGTTCCTGCTCCAAATTGTTGCAAAACACCGCCAGAGTCACCCAGTTCCATCAAAAACTGTTCTTCTCAAAAAATAACCATCAATGAGGTCGCACCTTAAAATACACCATATTGTATAATCATTGTGTATTAAATAAATGTTGTATAAGGAAATAATACTAATTAAAGTAATTAAAGTATGTAAATAGCACTGGCATTTTGAATTTATCTCTATATAATAAACTAATGGTTTTTTTTTGTAGCAATGCTTCATTGCTGATTGTATATAAAAAAAGAGCCAGGAAGGATTTTGGATAGGAGAAAAAGGATTGGGATAAAGAAGGATTGAGGACCAAAGGATGGATTATAACAACATCAAGGATAGGTTAGAAAAGGATCAATGATAAATAAGAAGGCCTATACTTATAAAAACGAATCAAACTAAAAAAGAAGGAAGGAATTATGTGTATAATGAGCATAATCATATGTCAGGAGCTATTATGCCATGGTCACCATTTTTATTAGCCGGGGGCGACCCCTAAATATGAGCCAATTTGTGTCAAACTTTCAAGTTTTAGTTTTTATGCTAAATGAACTATTTTAGGGGGCGCAGATAAAATAATTCAACATTTCAATTTTTGACTACCCAATAAGAGACACCCTAATATATATATATATATATATATATATATGTATCAAAACAAAAAATAATACAGCTAGTACAGAAGAATTCTATATACGGTACATCAAAAGCCACAACACATGTTTAATATATATGATATATGTTAACCCCTCCGTCTCTGGCCTTGGGCGGTTCGAAGTTGACGGGGGTTCTGGTTAGGTGGCAGCAACGGATTTGTTACTCTGGAGTATCTGGGACCGTATAAGGAATCGCAGAAGTTTCTCTTATACTACTCTCCGATTTCTTCTTGTAGTGGACCGGAGATTCTATGAGGCTGACTAAATTCTTCTTATAACGTATCGGGAAATTATTTTTCTTTATTTAAGATTAAGTTCTCTGAAGAAAGCAAGGCTCGAAGGAGAAGACAAAGTGGATTTAATTATCCCAGAAGAGTTCCTTGTTCCATGCACTGTCTGTGTGTATCATAAAAAACTCAGGGGACCATTCTGAGTTCATTCCCATATATATATATATATATATATATTAATATATATGTTAAACACAGACCGTGCATCTGTTACAGAAGGTTTAATGAACGTACCCACTACCCAGTTTGACTTGTGCATTTATTTAAAGCATGACAGGTGCTCATTACACTTAAGGAACATCAGCATGCTCAGAAGATCTGCTGAAGTTCGACTTCTGTGGGGCCTCATTATTATGCCTCCATGGCTAAATACACGCTCAATTAGAGCACTAGAAGCAGACACTGTTAAAACAGTGATGGCAATATTGGCCAGTGATGGGAATTTATCCCTTTTCTGGTACCAAAACTTTATTGGAGAGCAGTTGTCTAAAATATGAGATTCATCGATCTCTAAGAGGTACCGCCGCAACTGTTCCCTGCGGTTCAAAATCTTCCCAGTTTCAACGTTCTTCTGCTTGGACCGATAGCTTTGATATTTTGCCATTAGTCTCGGAACTTTGGTTTGACTCTGTTTTATTTCGTCATCGCTGCTGTGAGAATGAGCGCTGTCTCTCTGTATCTGCTCATTCTCTTCTCCGTGCTTGAGTTTCCTGTTTAGCATTTTTCCAACACCTTGCTCCATGCACGGTCTGTGTTTAACATATAAGTTTCTCAGGGGATCATTCTGAGTTTGTAATATATATATATATATATATATATACATATATATATATATATATATATATATATATATATATATATATATATATATATATATATATATATATATACGCATCAAACAAAAAATAATGCAGTTAGTACAGAAGAATTCTTTATGCATCAAAATACATGTTTAATATATATAACGTGTCAAAAATGGAAATACATGCTTTAAGTCCTACCACGCTTAAATAAAATAGTAAACTCGCATGTAATCGAGTCCACACTTGCATCCTCATTGCTCTGTATCTATATTCAATATAAAGGCCTTTCAGTTCGTTTAACACCGTTTTTGTACCCACTTTACAATTGGAAGTCAAACTATTACGCTCTTTAAACGCAGATAGAATACAGTTAAAAGCGCGCACAAAGATGTCATCGTTTGCTACAGCATCACCATTAAATTCAAGTTTATAAACACTCCTTTCCAAACGGGTGTTTATTCTTTCAGCGCTGACCTTTTCAGCTGTAAATTTTTCTTCACAACTCATATCGGCAATTGAAGTACGTTTCTAAATCGTGCCGACAAAGGTGTCTTATTTAAAGAAATAGCTTCACTGTTCACCCTGAATAATTGAGTCCAGCCCTGTACCGTTGTAGCCCTTTATACCAAAGTTCATGATATTTCGAGGAGTCTGCACCTTCTAAATACGCAGCCAGTTCCAAACCATTCTCGCCTTGTTCGGCTCTACGCTTGGTAAAATCATCGAGCAGGACGGTGTACGCGTATTCAAGCACCGTGTCAGAATAACGCATATCAGCAATACGACCGTCTAATATAGGCTTCAGTTTACGGGAGCCAAAGACTTCAAACATTCTGTCGAGAATGAAACAGCTTCGTGTGGGAATAAGGGCGTTATTGTCAGCAGCATTCTTCCACATCAACCGTATATCAACGCAGGTATATCAACGCATGGTTGGTTTGTATCACGACTTACGGATAGCGTACAAATAATGGTGTATGAGGCAATGATGTAGTCGAGACCACCAAGTCCGAGACTGAGACCGAGACCGAGATCAAAGGTTCGAGATCGAGATCTACCTTCCGAGATCGAGACCCTTAAAATTCGAGACCGAGATCGAGATCGAGACCAAGCTCATGCCCTTTCAATTTGTTTTACACTACTATGGAAATTAGACTATGTTAAGTATATTAATAAACTAATAACTACTTTCTCAGATGTGTGTTGAATGCAAAAAGTGTAGCTTATAAATTAACAAATGAATATAAAGGGTGATCCAGAGAAATGGGACCCAAAAGAAACCCCTGTAACTCTTAAAGTATAAGTCCTTTTATAAAATCATACGCATCATTCGAAAGAGGATAGTTACAAGTTTGTACAGGATTGTATAGGTTTTGACAATACAGTACAAGACAAGATAAGATACAAAACAAAATAAAAGTGTTAGTTAAAACTAACCCTTCAAGATGACTGCATGGACTGTGGAACAGCTGCGTTTCATAACTGAGCAATATTATGAGCATGGAAGAAGTGTAGTTTCAGCTCAAAGATCTTTCAAGACAAATTTTCAAATGTCAAAATCACCTTCTAAGAGCTGAAACTACACTTCTTCCATGCTCATAATATTGCTGTTATGAAACGCAGCT
Source organism: Bathynomus jamesi (assembly GCA_023014485.1). Taxonomy (NCBI): domain Eukaryota; kingdom Metazoa; phylum Arthropoda; class Malacostraca; order Isopoda; family Cirolanidae; genus Bathynomus; species Bathynomus jamesi. Next base: position 1,207,290 of record JAJOZX010000038.1, read on the forward strand.
GTTCCACAGTCCATGCAGTCATCTTGAAGGGTTAGTTTTAACTAACACTTTTATTTTGTTTTGTATCTTATCTTGTCTTGTATTGTCAAAACCTATACAATCCTGTACAAACTTGTAACTATCCTCTTTCGAATGATGCGTATGATTTTATAAAAGGACTTATACTTTAAGAGTTACAGGGGTTTCTTTTGGGTCCCATTTCTCTGGATCACCCTTTATATACACGTACTTTTTATTTATTTACTTCTTTTATATCTGTTACAGAAGGTTTAATGAACGTACCCACTACCCAGTTTGACTTGTGCATTTATTTAAAGCATGATAGGTGCTCATTACACTTAAGGAACATCAGCATGCTCAGAAGATCTGCTGAAGTTCGACTTCTGTGGGGCCTCATTATTATGCCTCCATGGCTAAATACACGCTCAATTAGAGCACTAGAAGCAGACACTGTTAAAACAGTGATAGCAATATTGGCCAGTGATGGGAATTTATCCCTTTTCTGGTGCCAAAACTTTATTGGAGAGCAGTTGTCTAAAATATGAGATTCATCGATCTCTAAGAGGTACCGCCGCAACTGTTCCCTGCGGTTCAAAATCTTCCCAGTTTCAACGTTCTTCTGCTTGGACCGATAGCTTTGATATTTGCCATTAGTCTCGGAACTTTGGTTTGACTCTGTTTTATTTCGTCATCGCTGCTGTGAGAATGAGCGCTGTCTCTCTGTATCTGCTCATTCTCCGTGCTTGAGTTTCCTGTTTAGCATTTTTCCAACACCATTTCTATGAAAAATAAATTGACATATCGGTACGATAAACAGAGGCATGGCAATTAGCATAAGGTCTAAATAATATATATATATATATATATATATATATATATATATATATATATATATATATATATATATATATATATATATATATATAGGGCGTCCCCAAAAAATGTATACACACTTTAACAGCTGATAGCTCAATTGATGTTTCTTTCTTTCCAAGTTAAACCCATTAGAATTAATAATGGCAGTCAGACTAAGCTTTGAACAAAGGAAATTCATTCTAAAATGCTACTGGAAGTGTGAAAACGCAGTTGAAGTGCAAAGACAGTTTAGGAGGGAGTTTCAAACAGATCCACCAACGCGACTTACCATCACTCGAATTAGAGATAAGTTTGAAGCCGATGGAACTGTTCAGAATGTCCACAAGAAGCGTTCCGGAAGACCACGGACATCGACAAGCCCCACAAAGCAAGAAAGAGTACTGGAAACGTATCACCAAAGTCCAAGAAAATCTGTGCGGCAAGCGAGTCGTGAGGTAGGAATTTCAGAATCGTCTGTCCAACGCATTTTGAAGCGCTGTCAATGGAAAAGTTACATTCCAAGATTAGTCCATGCTATTAATGAAGATGATCCGGACCGAAGAGTGGAGTATTGCGAGTTGTACTTGGCACGATGTGGATGTGGATTGGACGAAGGGGTTTCGTAGAATACCCTCCGCGTTCACCAGACCTCACACCACTAGACTTTTTTTATGGGGATACTTAAAAGACAAAGTCTACGCTATAAAACCTGCACCAGTCACTGAATTGAGAGCAGCCATTGAACGAGAATGCACACAAATACCAAACGAAATGTTTCGTGATGTTTGCGATTCCATTGCTTCGCGTTATCAGCAGTGCCTGGACCAGAACGGACGTCAGTTTGAAAACAGGCGTTGACAAAACAATTAAATAATGTCTGTAGATTCTATTACATTTTGAAAATGAAATGTATTTTAATAAACACTGCCTTTATAAGTATTTAAAGTGTGTATACATTTTTTTGGGGACGCCCATTATATATATATATATATATATATATATATATATATATATATATATATGACATTAATTCAAAATCCACTCAAAACAGGGTGACTGATTAGTGAATACCTAGAGTCCCTTACTTTTACAAACTTTCATAAACATTCTAAATTGTGTCTGTTCAACCAAGCCACCATCATGAGTATGCCAATAACATGTATTTTTCATTACGGTCTCGAGAGGTCTCGAAAGGTCTCGGGGAGAAAAACCGAGACCGCGTCTGTCGAGACCGAGATCGAGACCGAGATCTAAATAGCGGAGACCGAGATCGAGATCTGCAAATTGGGTCTCAAGATCGGTCTCGAGACCGAGACCGATCTCGAGACCTACATCACTGGTATGAGGGTGCATCACTAATCTGCTCTTCTTGTGCCTACACTCACAAGTATTTTATAACGGTCCTCCCCCCACTTCTCAATCAACACGAAGATTCTATTCATCTCTTCAACAATTAAATAAATAACATAGCGTCTACCGGAGTTTGAATGTCTATATCTCGTTTCAAGTACATAATTAATACCACCGGTATTACGCCTGAATACACGCACAGACTTCAGCACGGACGCGTCGTATACTGCATTGAAGATGCTGCTCAACGGAAGCTCCATCTTTTAATAGTTTTCTATTGATCCTGCGAGGTGAAATCAAGTTGGGTCTAGCGCTGAGGCGACTATGACAGCCGACGCGTTGTTTTTGGACTCGGAGGGACTGTGCAGGTGGCTGGAGAGGCAGGAGACGCGGGGTAGGTATGAGTCACACGGGGTTGCGTCATGAGCGATTCCAGGTGTTAGTGATTCGTGTACGAGATTGCTCCAACATGAAAGAGTCGCTGCGCCCTGTTGAATCATCCGAATATTTGTATACCATTATACTGGTTAGGTGTTTAGAGAATTTTTTCATCTGTGATACATGAAGTAATATCGGTTTTAATGTTTTACCCACTCCCTGGAATGCGCACCATACATCTCCGTTCAGGAGTATTCGCCATTGTACTTTCTCGAACTATGCACATTTTATTAACACTCCGGCGATCTATTTGAGAGAAACATGTGTCCGTACTTGTCCTTTTTGCTGGACAAACTATACTCGTTCCTAAACTCTACTAAAAACTCGCACAAGCCTTTGGCTACAATTTCACTGCGCACCTCGTCATAATATACATGGACGTAGTGGTAGAAATATTTTATACTTTCCATAATCACAAGATTTACACTCACCACCCCACTCACAACCCACATCCTTTGTTTCTCTTCTGCAAGCGTGGATTCTTTCACTTCACGATATATGAGGTCCCTAGTGCAGTTTAATCCTGCAACATAATCCATTACATCGTCTGTACTGCGAAACCCCGCAATGCTCTCACCAGAATACCCAAAGAGTATTTGGACGTCGTGCTCCTCACGCTTCGCACGATTTAATGTGGTCTTAAAGGTTTCAAAGGAAGGATGACTAGAAATTCTTTGGGTGTTCACCACATCTATAGACTTTAGCGAGTACCACTTCAGGAATGTAGAGCATGCAATATCATTGGACGCCATCGTTATTTTTTTTCTTCTACGCGAAAATTCTTTAACAGGTAAAAAGACACGTCTGAGAACCAGGGCTTGCGGGGGTCAACTGAGTATGATGGGAGGAGACATGTCCCGATTAGCAGCAGGAGTCACGTGACTCATTTTATTGGGCAGCAACATGCAGTAGGTGGTGCTTAGTTTTTCTTGTACACACACACACACACACACACGCACACACACACACACACACACACACACACACACACACACAAAGAAGAAAATGAAACGCCAGCTGAAACAAATACATGTAATAAATAGAAAGATAAATAAACTGTAAAATTTCGTTAACAAGTAAATAGACTAATGAAACACAACAAATATTCACGCCTCGGGGTATCCAACGGGAACAGTATCGTAGGTGCCAGGCACCTGGCATCGTTCCCTGTATGTTTTATGACACACTTTCGTCCCCCTAAGCTCTTTCACGCCCGCCAGCTTATGTGCGCGAAAGTTATGAGTCCCTACAGTCAGTTGGTGTGGTTGTTACTCTCATTTTCTAAACTCACTAGCTCCTTCAGCAAATCAAATTTAACGATCTGCCGGTTCGCCTGGTTAAGAGTGATGCCTTTAGCCTTCATGATATATTTCATTTCCTCCCCCACCCTCACCCGTACCCCATACATTTTTGGGTCTGTTGAGACAAAAGAATCAGAGCAGGCGCTATCTCCATACTCATCCTTGATCTCGTCAGTCAACTCTCCGAGGAATTCCCCAACAGGTGGCATGTATTCACTTTCCCTCTTCGTGAATATTACACTATCTGTGTCTGCGTACAGAACCCTCCGGCCAAGAGAATGCAGTAGACTCCAAAGTTTGATGCGGGCGTATGCTGTTGTGAAACTCGCTACAGGTATGTTTGTACACATGATGTATCTGTAGCCAATTCGGTTCTGTTGTACTTTATTATGTACGTATTACCCACATTCACGATCTCCATGACCTCTTTATCGGGAGCATTGGCGTAATCCCACACCTCGTTATAACTTTGGGCTGGATGGACGTTCCCCTTGTCTGTATTCTGAGAAAATTTCTCCCAAAGACTATTTAGGCACAACTTTGCACTAAAGCGCTTGCCAGGGTTCTTCGCAGTTTGGTCCCATTCAAGTTGTATCCCTTCACGATCAGGTAGCGTTGAATATACGCCGATTTTTCATTTTTGGCCTCAACTCCTCGCGGGTATCCTGATGCTTCTACCCAGGGCCGGATCTAGAAATTGTGAGGCCCTAGGCCTATATATATGAAAATATGGACTTAATTATCGGTACTATACCAGCAATATTAGAATCCCGCATAGACAGAACTATGCCAGCACTTAAAAATTAAACCAAACCAAAATAATCACGCATGGAAATTGTATAAGAAATATAAATAAACCATACAAATAAGTATAAATTATAATATGACTCAAGATTTGTATCGAAAATATAAGAATGATTTCTAAGATTTATATAATATTATAGGTAATGACTTTCCATAGCATACAAACGTTTTTCATATGTGATGTATAAGAGATGTTGACATTTCATTTTTTATAATAGTGAGCGATCGACTTATCAGGCTAAATATTAATGCTTTAATATTTGGTTCAGATGCTCCTTGAATATTACAGCAATGCTTTTCTACTTTTCTTCGAGCTAAACTCTTCAATTAATTGAGAATAATCTAATGAATTTGTTATATCGTTTTCTATTGATAACATAGCTAATGATTGCAATCTCGCTTGAGACATGGTGGAACGCAAATATGTTTTAATAAGTTTGAGACGCGAGAAACTTCTTTCAGCCGAAGCAACAGTAACTGGGATGGTTAATACTATTCGAAGTGCAACATAAACATTAGGATAAATCTCACTTAGTTGTTTTTGCACTATATAAACAAGGGCATTTCCGAGATCTGTTTTCTCAGGTATAAACCTGCAAAGTACTTTAAGTTCTTCATAGAGTTCTAAATCATTAATATCACTTGAACAGAACGCGCAAAACGGCCTAGCCTAGTTCTCCTATAGCTAAATCCGGGCCTGCTTCTACCTTATCCTTCAAAAAAAGTGTTTATATATGGTGTGAAAAGGTTGGGGAGCTTCTGAAACCTCCACACCTCATATATCTTCAATATTCTGTAACCGTGACGAACGACTAGGGACAACTCAGGACTTATATATACGCCTCTGATCTTCCTCTGGTCGGTTGTGTGATTACAGGCCCCAATGTTCTCTCCCGCGCACTTCACGCACAGGGGGAACATGAGTTTGTGATCTATAACGACGGGTAAGATTGGCATCCATAAATCGCGAGGGGGGAAGCACATCTACGAAAGAAAGTCCGAAATATTTCTCGTTCAAATTAGCTGAGAACTTATCGATGGTAGGCAGGGCGGGGCCCACCAGTTTTTCAGGTGCTCCTATGGGGTACGGACTGTTCTTCGTCACGTAGGGATATAAAGAACAGAAGTCGTAGTAATGGAATTTCACACCCTCCGTAGGTGGAAAGTATTGTTTGAAGGGGTTTGTCCGCCCGCCAAACAAACTATCGCCGCATTTGAGAGGATCCAGCACCACTGAACGCTTGATGGTGTTTATTTCTTCTCAGAACTGTCCATCTGTCTCTATCCGTACATCATATTTGTGCTCCCACAAGACCTTGTGAGTGAACTGGGAGCTTATGAGTTGGACGCGGGTGCGGGTCCATACGAGACTGTCGGCAGGAGATCTACCATGGATATCTCCTACGATTCCACACTCAGGACGTTGGCATCCATGCCACCAGCAAACGTTAAAGGAGTATGCAGTCTTCTCACCAGTGGCACGGTCTTCGCTTAGACCATCCACCCAAAAAACACGACCATTGACCAATGGCAACTTCACCCGTGTTGCGGGCATGTTTTATGTATATACCGGTCTGTTGCTGTAGCTATATGAGCTAGTAAATAGCCTTATTTCCACAACTCCCTGGGTTGCGTGAATGATGGCTAGTGTATCTTTAAGCATGAAGTTGTTCTTGAACACAGTAAATCACAATGAGGCGATCGTGGTTGCGGGTTGTAGCGGGTCACAGTTGAATCGGACTTTGTACAGCCTTCTAAAGGCCTGGAAATATACTCTAAGTACGTGTACGTCATTCACGCAAGACCGCTCACATTCATCCGCTATATTGTAAGGATTATCTTCATTAAAACTGCTGTAGTAGCAGTCAAAATCTTCACACTCACTATCACTCATGTTGGCATATGAGAATAAAAACCCACTCTAATAGACAGAGTTTATTTCCACGACAGTTTCGACGCCCACTGGCATCCTCCTCGGGTGGATACAGAAACACAAATGAAACAAAACAAGAGGGAAAAACAGTTCAGGGATCGACCGTTAAGAAATTCGCACCTAGGTTGGATTCCATTCTCTCGAGACAGGAGGGGCATTTTCATTAAGTACATTCGCACAAATTTTAAAACTATCTTCCTGTTCTAAACATACAGATTCTATTATTTTTACATAATTATTACATTTATAATTAAATTTATTACATTTAATATTGCATAATTATTAATTACAGAAATTATAAATTTATTATTACATTGGTTATTACATTGTTGTTTATTATACAGAAATTATAAACCGAAAAACGAATGAAAAAAGGCGATTAGGAAATAATCCAGAGACCATTGAGAAATTCGCACCTAGGTTAGATATCGTTCTCCCGAAACCAGAAGGGCATTTTATTACAGGGTCAGCTTATAACTACATTTCCACAAATTAAAAATATCTTCTTGTTCTATACATACAGATCCTAATGTTTTGACATAATTACTGCATATATTTATTTCCACATTAATTACTTCCATTATTACATTTACTAAAAGCGAGTAAGGAAACATTCCAATCCAGAGACATTTAAGAAATTCACACTTAGGTTCGAACACGTTCCCACGACTCCGTAAGGGATTTATTGACCAAGAATCTCATTAAAGGGTCTAACTTATAAGTACCTTCGCACAAATTAAAATTATCTACTTTTTCTATACACACAGATTCTATTATTTTTCTTTTGACATAATTATTACATTTATAAAGTACCTTACTTGATTCCCAATCTATAGCATGATTATTTTGGCTAGCGTGATAAAAAATGGCATTATTAGTATTACAACTTCTGAAGGCATATTTGTGTTCTTTGATACGGGTTTCAATATTTCTTCCAGTTTCTCCCACGTATACTAAATCACAACTTTTACAGGGAATGCTGTAGACACAGGCTTGTTCCTCTTTTGCAACGTTATTCCTAACCAATTTACTTTTCACGGTAGACGAATATTTGAACGCCAAAGCAAACTTAAATTCTTTCGTCAACGGTTTTACTCTTTCTAAGCCGGCAATGTAAGGCAAACTCACATATTGTTTTTGGTTAACTGAAGGTTCCCGAGGGGCATAAAAAGATTTTCTGGCTTTAAAATACGCCTTTCTGATAAACCACTCAGGATATTTTAAATCCTTAAAAATGTTCCAAATCTTTGAATTTTCCGGATCCAGCAAATGTGGGCTACAAATCCTGAGTGCTCTTAGAAACATGGAAGAAATAATTGAGCTTTTAACCCCTTCATCATGATATGAAAAATAATGAATGTACGAATTACAATGAGTAGGTTTTCTATAGACCGTGAAATTGGGCTTTCCGCTTTCGTTAATGACCAAAACATCTAGAAAAGGTAATTGTTTGTCGTTCTCCCATTCATATTTAAATTTAATAGAGGGAACAAGATTATTTAATGACTGAAAGAAAGTGTCAAAGTTGTTCCAGTGGTCAGGCCAAAATGAGAAAATATCATCTACATAACGAAACCAAATTAGATTCCTGGGACATATTGTTTGCAACAATTCCGACTCATAATACTCCATATATAATGTACTCAGTATTGGGGATAAAGGGGACCCCATTCCCATACCAAAACGTTGCAAATAAAATTCTTCACCGAAGGAGAAGGCATTATTGGTGACACAGAGTTTTATCAGTTCTAAAAATACAGATGTGGGCATGCCTAGTTCTACGTTACATGTTGGCAATTTTCTATCTAAAAAACTAAGTACATCATCAATGGGAACTTTCGTAAACAAGGACTCAACATCAAAACTTATCATTCTTCCCCGTTTTAAATCTAAGGACATAACTTTGTTAATAAAGTCACAGGAATTAGTGGGGTCCCCTTTATCCCCAATACTGAGTACATTATATATGGAGTATTATGAGTCGGAATTGTTGCAAACAATATGTCCCAGGAATCTAATTTGGTTTCGTTATGTAGATGATATTTTCTCATTTTGGCCTGACCACTGGAACAACTTTGACACTTTCTTTCAGTCATTAAATAATCTTGTTCCCTCTATTAAATTTAAATATGAATGGGAGAACGACAAACAATTACCTTTTCTAGATGTTTTGGTCATTAACGAAAGCGGAAAGCCCAATTTCACGGTCTATAGAAAACCTACTCATTGTAATTCGTACATTCATTATTTTTCATATCATGATGAAGGGGTTAAAAGCTCAATTATTTCTTCCATGTTTCTAAGAGCACTCAGGATTTGTAGCCCACATTTGCTGGATCCGGAAAATTCAAAGATTTGGAACATTTTTAAGGATTTAAAATATCCTGAGTGGTTTATCAGAAAGGCGTATTTTAAAGCCAGAAAATCTTTTTATGCCCCTCGGGAACCTTCAGTTAACCAAAACAATATGTGAGTTTGCCTTACATTGCCGGCTTAGAAAGAGTAAAACCGTTGACGAAAGAATTTAAGTTTGCTTTGGCGTTCAAATATTCGTCTACCGTGAAAAGTAAATTGGTTAGGAATAACGTTGCAAAAGAGGAACAAGCCTGTGTCTACAGCATTCCCTGTAAAAGTTGTGATTTAGTATACGTGGGAGAAACTGGAAGAAATATTGAAACCCGTATCAAAGAACACAAATATGCCTTCAGAAGTTGTAATACTAATAATGCCATTTTTTATCACGCTAGCCAAAATAATCATGCTATAGATTGGGAATCAAGTAAGGTACTTTATAAATGTAATAATTATGTCAAAAGAAAAATAATAGAATCTGTGTGTATAGAAAAAGTAGATAATTTTAATTTGTGCGAAGGTACTTATAAGTTAGACCCTTTAATGAGATTCTTGGTCAATAAATCCCTTACGGAGTCGTGGGAACGTGTTCGAACCTAAGTGTGAATTTCTTAAATGTCTCTGGATTGGAATGTTTCCTTACTCGCTTTTAGTAAATGTAATAATGGAAGTAATTAATGTGGAAATAAATATATGCAGTAATTATGTCAAAACATTAGGATCTGTATGTATAGAACAAGAAGATATTTTTAATTTGTGGAAATGTAGTTATAAGCTGACCCTGTAATAAAATGCCCTTCTGGTTTCGGGAGAACGATATCTAACGTAGGTGCGAATTTCTCAATGGTCTCTGGATTATTTCCTAATCGCCTTTTTTCATTCGTTTTTCGGTTTATAATTTCTGTATAATAAACAACAATGTAATAACCAATGTAATAATAAATTTATAATTTCTGTAATTAATAATTATGCAATATTAAATGTAATAAATTTAATTATAAATGTAATAATTATGTAAAAATAATAGAATCTGTATGTTTAGAACAGGAAGATAGTTTTAAAATTTGTGCGAATGTACTTAATGAAAATGCCCCTCCTGTCTCGAGAGAATGGAATCCAACCTAGGTGCGAATTTCTTAACGGTCGATCCCTGAACTGTTTTTCCCTCTTGTTTTGTTTCATTTGTGTTTCTGTATCCACCCGAGGAGGATGCCAGTGGGCGTCGAAACTGTCGTGGAAATAAACTCTGTCTATTAGAGTGGGTTTTTATTCTCATATTTTGACCTTCACGTAAAAAAGTGAAGTTTTTTGCATTTATCATGTTGGCATAGTTAAAGTAATGTTTGGGTGGTCGTAGTCCTTCGTAATTTAAAGTGTCGCAAGTGAGGAAAGTGCAGGGGAAATACCCTTTAGAAACTTCGGCGGCTACGCCCATCACCTTGGGTAGCTTGGCTAATTTACAAGGTATGAATAACAAAATGTCTTTAAACTGAACATTCCCTCTTATTTGCATCTGTATAAGCTTGTTCCCTCTTTTCAAGGGATCACCTGTAAATATCTCCGATGACTCGTGTTCAAGCATTTCCTTATAAAGGAATTGTGTATCAAATTTTGCGCCGTTATAGGCAAGAATATATACAGTCATTGTTTTGAACTTGTCCCCTAACTTGACAATATAGGACACAAAGAGTTTTACGGGAGTGTCGTGTGCACTCGTTTTAAAAACGTTTGTTCGTTTACCACATTTGTGGCATTCATCACACTCGACGTTCATGCCCTCGTCACAGATATCTGGCTTACAAGTAGATGTGGGATAACCTCTTTGGTTTCAGCATCCGTGTATGTCTCTATATTGTAGTATACAGTTATACAAGGCTTATTTTTAGGTTTGGCGTCTTTCATATAGCATTAGGGTTGTCAATTTTGTCAACTTTTTTCAAATCAATTTTGGTAGTGAAAATATAGTCTTTTCATGTCAAAACTTGAAATTGGTCAACCAAAATGAAATAAAATAACCCTTACCTACATCAATTTTACCTTAAAGTTTCAGAAATTGACTCTTTTACTAAGTAATAGGACATAAATTGATTAACTATTCATCTGTCACAGAATTATCCCACTGATCGCATATGGAGTGTTTTCAAGGTCATATAGTTGTTGTACAATGTACAAGTCACAACATGAATAGAACTGTCCCTCACTCTCAGTCCTCAGTTGCCTCTTAGATGTCATAGACGGTGGTTTGCTGTTATTGCTCTTGTACCTACTTCATAGTTATTCTACTAGACGAATACTACAGTTTAACTGTAAGTATGGATTATTGATTATTACAATTATTTATTATTATCATATTCTTCTGTCTAATTATGTTGTAATCCCATGAAATATTTTTTTATTGAATTTTAGACATCGAATGACTAAACTTTGAAACATCGTAATTGATATAAAATACTTAAATGTTTTTCTTTTTTTCAGATATTCCTAAGATGCCAAAATTGAAGACAAGAGGTCAGTCGTCATGCCACTTGAGCCTGTTAGTCGGTACAGGCAAGGAGCTTCCCGTATCAGAACTACCAACAGTGCGAGACATGCTGAGACTAGGGTTACTCCTACGTGAACAAAATACAAAGGATAGAAGGAACTACACAGAGAAAGAGCTCATAAGGGACATGATTCCCCCTCTTCTGCATCAGTGGAAAAAAGCTAATGTGTTATTCAAACCACCTGTACTCAATCAGTATAGAACTATTGAGCTAAAATTAACAAAGCTGTGGCACAAAGCAGTTGAGACATCACTTGGTAAAGGAAAACTAGCAAAGAAAAATAAATTTCTGCACACACTTGATACTTCTTGACATTTTTAACTGCCAGTGTCCCATAGAGTTGTGTTCTGAAGCCAATTGTTCTCCCTCATGCAGAAGAGAACCTCACCCTCACATTGATTGTCGCTGTCCTCGTGAGAAGAAGATCCCTATTTTGGAGCTGGCTTTCATAAAGGCGCAGAGAACAAAGGCAGGAGGCCAAGGAAGTATGCAGATTGGTTCGGCAGATTATTCAGAAACCAAAAAACAGATTGTTATTGCTAAGAAAAAAGAGAAAATCCGAGAGAGGGAAGAAAGGAAGTAAAAGAAGAGTGAAGAAGCCACCCAAAGAGATGAAGAGCTCTATCAAGAGGTTTCTCACTTCTTTGAAAGCTCTTCAGATGAACAGAAAGAAGCAACATCAGATGATAGCTCCAAAATGCCATCTGAACCTTCGCCGAAGAGAATGAAATACAACACTAAAGACATCTCAAACATTGCCCTTGCCAGTATTCGCCACCATACGGGGCTACGAGAGACTGCAGAGATTGCCACTGCCGCTTGGATAGATGCAGGCCTCATCAGCCGAGAGGATACATCCTTAGTGATAGATCATAATAAGATAAGAAAAGCACAAGAAAAAATAATGAAGGAAATATCTGATCAGCATGAAAAAAATTTGAAGGAGGAAGGTCTCTCTTGCCTTTTGTTTGATGGAAGAAGAGATGACACAAAAGTTCTCCTAGAGGTAGAGGGAATGGACAAAGTTTCCCGGTCTCATCAAAGAAGAACACTACTCTGTGTGTTCCGAACCTGGTGGCCGCTATTTGTTTCACTTTGTTCCTGAAGCAGAAGTAGAAGGCAAGAAACATGCAAAGGCAATTGCTGATCAAATAATATGTTGGCTTCAAGAAAGAAGACTTGACAGTTCACTGCAGGCCGTTGGTGGAGACTCAACTGCGGTGAACACTGGATGGCAGGGCGGTATTATGACGCATTTAGAGTAAAAACTTGGAAGAAGGCTTGTTTGGATTGTATGTGATTTGCACACAGGGGAACTACCTCTTCGTCGTCTCATCCAGGAACTTGATGGTCCTACAAAGAGCAACAGCAAGTGGTCAGGCCCCCTTGGCAACATGCTAGATGAAGCAACGGAATTAGAAATAAATACAAAATTTCCAAAGGTCAAAGTAGGCCCTCCCCTTCCAGTGTTGTCTGAAGAAGTTATCAAAGACCTCAGCACGGATCAATCTTACGCTTATCGTATTGTTCAAGCAATCAGATCAGGAGAGTTGCCTCAAAATCTGGCTCTCTTGGAGATTGGACCCGTAAGTCACAGTCGTTGGTTAACTACAGCGATTCGTTTCTGCAGGATTTGGGTTTCCAAACATGCACTGAAGGGCAAAATGCTACAGAATTTGATGTTGATTGTTGAATTTATTATTGGGTTTTATCTTCCTCACTGGTTCAATGTAAAACTTAATCCAATGTGGATGGAGGGGCCCAACCACATCTTGTTTCAATTACAGCTACTGAGAACCCAAAGGAAAGTAGTGGTGGACATCGTGTTACCTGTGGTGTGAAGGTCCGCTTGGTATGCTAGGCCAGAGGCAGTTTTGCAAGCAATACTCTGCAGCCAATGCACCAAAGAGCGAACTGAGGCTGTGGAAATCATTCTAAAGCTTAGAGGAACATCACTAGATGATGACCAGCTGGGAGACTGCTCTGTTCAGACAAGGAAGGTACCTCCGATAAACGTCAATGCCACGAAATTGTCAGAATTAGTTAACTTGAGTTCGGAAGTTTTGGAGCCACCACTGACAACATGTATAACAAACAAAGATTTAACACAACTTAAAGAGGCCCCAATGCAAGTGCCAAAGTGGCCTTCTCACACTCAGAGTGTGGAGAGATGTGTGAAAATGGTCACAGAAGCAGCTAGTCAAGTTTACAGTCACGAGAGGCGAGAAGGCTACATCAAAGCGCAAGTAGCAAGCCGAATGCTGATGTCAAGGAACCGCAGCAAAAAGGACATGACTGCATTGGTTACTTTCAAATAAAGACTGAATGATATCTTATTTCCACTTTAAATGTTGATAGGATGTTTGCGCACATTTGTTATTTTGTTACGAATTTACGGAAAAATGGAATTTTTGAATTAAAATTGATGTAGGTAGGAGTTATTTTTTATTGTTTTTGAAGCAAGGATATTATTTTGTATGCCAAATGATTACATTAAATTGCTACCAGATCACATGATTTTCAATTTAGTCATTTCACCCCCAAAATTGACTCACCCTAATATAGCATACATGCTTTACACCATCAGCCTTATCTATCTCATGGCATGTAGAACAACAAATTTCATCACATTTATGCATAAATTTTCACCAATTGTCCATCATATGAAACATGCCGCATTCGCAGATACTCATTTTCCTGCACGTACCATTTGATTTATGGAATTTAAAACAGTTATTGAAACATGTGCGTCTACACACATTACAGTCCCTCTTCTCAGCTTCAACTACATGACTTTCACATTTGGAGCTTTTACACTGCTCGCATACCATGTGGCAATCCTTACAATATTTCACTATATCATCCGCAAACTCGAGACATCCCTTACACAAATCTTGATGCCGTCCATATTTTCGACTTTTACCATAACTCGCGTAAAGGTCCTTTATATTGCGGATGGGGAGATACGTTGTCCCTGACAGCCCTAAAATAAGTAGAGGTCTTGTACGGTCTCTCACACGGCTTTTAAAAAAATACACAGTCCTCCGACGATCATCCATTCCAAATACAACTATACGAACATTCATTTCCTGCTCCACCTTTCTCAACTCTTCAGGACCCATATTACAGTCAAGCTTGAGCTTGCCGTCGGCAACCAAATTTTTCTGGCCCATGAATTTAGTACAGTAAACATATGAGCTAAGATTATTGCCATAAAGCCGCAACCACGCTCGTATTTTATATGCTGTCTGTAAATAGCCTGAGAATTGAAGTTAAGCGTATAAGGTGTGGCCGTATGTCCTGCAACACGGAATACGTGGTCTATATCTATCGTGAAGTTGTCCATGTTGAGTGCGATGCTGCTTTGAGAGGCCTGCATTATACGACCCAAAATGTAGTCTACATCCACAGCAGCCAAGCGCCCTATAGGGTATTACTACCCAAAAATCATCTATATCTCCGTCATCTGACCTGAACCCGAAGGACAGTCGCGTCCTGACTTCACGTTCCTCACTGTTCTGAAGGGCAAACTCCACAATACGTTCGACACGTCGCAGTCCGTGTTCACCACCGCTGCTGTACATGGTTCGTGGGGCGGGGATGACGGTGCGCACCAGTTCGAATGTTATGCTACTGTCTACAGAATGAGATGCTGCTGCTGTGGAGGGTACGGACGGTATTGAACAGGAATAAGGGGGCGCAGTTTTATTTTTAGAAGTGGGCTGTGGCGTAAGACGTAGAGGGCTTGGGATCTATTACTGCTCTGGTGCGTTTTACACCTGACGTGGAAGGTGATTCAGCAATTTCGTCATGCACCCGCTTTCTCCTCGAGATGTCGCGTGGGGGTGCTACAGTGGTCGCTGCTGGGGTTCCAGAACGCTAGCGGGGGTAATGGGGCACTCTGTAGTGTCAACAACAACAACTACACTGCCGTTGGTATCATGAAACTCACCTGCAATATCTATGATGGGGATATGCTGCTGGCACAGTACCTCATCCTCATCATCATTCACGATTCTGAAGAAGAAATAAAAGACTAGAATATAAGGAGCATCACTTAAAATTTTATCATATTTTGTAAATGTTCCACTTAAGAGTGTAACGTGTTAGAGATGGATTCTGTAGAAAAATTCAGGTTCATGAATCCCTCCACATGCATTATATCTGGCCCTACAGGTTCTAAGAAAACTGCGTTTATGCTTAAAATCATTAAAGATAAGGGGGAGATGTTCTCAAATTTTGTGCATAAAGTCATATTGGCATTGAGCTATTCGACATACCAACCTGTATTCAACGGGTACCAAGATGATATTTTCTTCCACAAAGGTGTTTATAATGTTAGTTCGTTGAAGGGCAATGATCACACGGTCATTGTAATTGATGATCTCATGCTAGAAATGGATAAAACGTTTGCAGAGACATTTACAGTGTTTCCACACCACCTTAACATAAGCGTATTCTTCATCAATCAGAATCTATTTTTCAAAAATAGATACATTTATCACTAAATACACAATATCTAGTCTTATTCGCACAACGTAGAGATGTATCACAAATTGGGGTATTAGCCAATCAAATGTTCCCGAATCAGCGTAAGGAGTTTTTGGAAGTTTATAAAGAAGCTACAAGTCAACGTTACGGATATTTGCTTTGTGACCTTCACCCGCGAAACACGTTTAGGGTGCTTCTAAGAACGAATATATTCCCAGACGAACGTGAAACGGTGTATATCCCAAAATGACAGAGGCTAAAGAAATACCGTGAATTAATAAAAATCTATCATCGACTGCTACGGGCACTGCAACAGCTGTTTGTTAAAAATATCGACTCCGACTTTTTAAAATGCATCCGTGAAATCTGTCTTAACGTTATAAAATGTAATGTACCAATGAAACCCCCTCAGAAGGCTCGCCTACGTCGTTACAAGAACATAATATACGCACTCGCTCGTAAAAATCAAACTGAGGGGAAGATAAAGCGAATTATCGTACAAAGAGGGGGCCCATTCCTACCCATCTTATTTTCAGTTTTGGGGCCTTTACTGACTAGCTTAATATAATGAAGAAAGTAGTCGTGATTCCACACGAGGTGTATGCTTCATTACAAAGCTCAAAGAGTCCAGATACGTTCTAGAACCCCGTAAAAGCAGGCTTAAAAGAATGGAAGGCGAATTGTTAGACCTATTAAACAGTGAAAAGTCACCTGATGAGAAAAGAATCTTATACCAAGAAGCTCTGCAGAAATTTCTTCATGAGTACGAAAATTATAAGAAGCCGATAGAGGTCCCCGTAGTTATTTGGCACAGCGCTGATGACGTTGGGCGTGGCGGCCTAGGACCTGGGGCGAGGCTAGAGACGAACATTCAAAGAACAACGGGGCGACCCCGCAACATATGAAGCATGTATTAAAAAGCAGTCTCCTACATACATTGAGGAATAAAGGATTAAGTCTTTATAATCTGTTGAGTAAGGATCCCGTTATACAATGGACCGATGTAGGTCAGGTTGTTGTTGAAGGATGAAAGGTACAGGGTTCGAACATCATTGACATCGTACACGATTTGGTGAGAAAGTTGGATAGGCTCTCACCAACAGGCTGGGAACATATTAAAGCAAGACTACAGCAGATGAACGTCCCAAAAACACTGATAGGTAATCTGAACAGGTTAAAAGACTTGGTACAAGCCTCGCATGTACCACAGCTGAATACGTCTTCGCCCCCAGCGGTAACATCTCTGAAAAGGAGGAAGAAGAGACCAAACAGCAACGGCCAACCCTATCCGCGCGCCTCCTACTGTGGCGTTAATAGACTGTACAGAGGCGTTTATAATGAGGGAGTAGGGAAAAAAGATGTGAGAGGTTTTTGTGGGAGCAGGTTGTTTATACACTTCATAAGCCGGTGAGAAAAAGGTTTAATAAGGCTAAGACAACAGCAGCCTCGGTTGATTCTATTTGGCAGGGGATTTAACAGACATGCAGAGATATTCAGTGTATAATGGAGGCTACCGCTACATTCTATTCATAACTGATGTAATCTCTAGATATTTGTAGTTCATTCCACTGAAAAATAAATCGCCTGAAACAGTGGCTAAAGCCACCAAAGTGTTGATGATGAAAGAAAACAGGATTCCTAGCTATTTTTGTACGGATATGTGGAGAGAATTTATTGGCCGAGCTTTTGAGAACATGTTGGCAGCGTTAAATATTAGTTATTACACTAGCAATTCTATACATAAGGCATCTTTAGCTGAAAGAGTTCAGCGTACCATAAAGGGACGCATTCATCGCTATTTCACACATAAAACCACATACAGATATATAGACATTCTGAATTCGCTGGCTTCATCCTACAACCGTTCAGACCACCAAGGGATTGGTAGAACATCTAGCGAAATTTTAGAAAGAGGTATGCATACAGAACTTGAGGTGAGAAAAGATATTAGTAGAGCGCCACCACGCTCTGTGCGTTTCAAAATCAATGATTATGTAACTGTCGCGTTCGGGGAATAAATTCGCGAAGGGATTTGAGCATAGTTGGACACGTGAGATTTTTAAAGTTAGGGGTATGAGGCCTAAAGATGAGCTGGTGTTGTATTACGTTGAAGATTTGAATGGGGAAGAAATTGCAGGGACTTTTATGGCGAGGAGCTGCAGAAAGTGTCATTTCATTTAGGAAAAAAGTTTCAAATTGAAAAAAATTAAGCAAAGTTCAGGAAAGAGAAAAATGTACCTGGTAAAATGGCTAGGGTACTCTGAAAGCTTCAACACCTATACAAAAGTTGATGCAATAATGTAGCTTAAATAGTATACAGCATGGCGCCTCACCATTTGTACGTCACACTCCCGTCCTCTTCTTCTCTGTCTGTGCATCCTAACAACACCCTGGCCAGCTTTGTAACAGAACTGCATGGGCCCATTGAATTGGGTCGTGAAACATATGAGGTTGGATATAAGAGAATTTCAATTGGCCACCAAGTTTTTAAGCATTGACAAGAAAGAACCCGTTTTTATGGTTCTTAGAAACCGTGATGAGTGTAAAAAGGCCGGAGTAACTCGGGACGATACCATGCACGCCGCCCGGAGTGGGGAGGCACAGTACTACACTACAGAGGTAACACTGGGTCCGGGTCATTATAACACAGCCGAGGATATTGTGAGAGACTTAAATGGGAGTCTGAAAATTTCAAATCTTACGTTTGATTTAGTATATGAAATCGTAAACAGAGATACCCCGTTACATACTTTGACTCTAAAGTCGAAAGCCAATAGAAATATTAAAGACAAAGCACTGTTCAAAATTATATCCGAGGGCAGATATGGAGCAGTCTTCCAAAGAGATACTTTTCATGAATCACAGCACGACTTGTGCAGCTTATTGTACCAGTAAAATTGGAGAAATTGAAAGCAGGAGACCCTCTCTCGGACATGTACTACATTTACAGCAATATCGTGGCACATCAGTTTGTTTGGGATACCCAGGCACGGCTGCTGTGCATCGCCCACATTCTCAGTCATAGAGGAAAGAACTTGAGCATTGCATACGACAAGCCTCATTATGTCAAAGTCGCAACTAACCTATTAACCAGTATCTCAATATACAGTGTCCCAAAAAAATGCTTACACATCATATTAACATACAGTATATATCAATAAGCAAAATAGGCGGATAGTAAATAGATAGCAAATAGGCTTCTTTAATGTTTAAATGTTCGAAATATCAGCCAGCAGCGTCAATACCTTCATGGTTGTGCTACTTCCTTTAATTTTTTAAATGTTCAAAATGTCCGCCACTAGCATCAATACATTCTTGACAACGGTGCGAAACAGATCGGCATACTGTTCGGATTGTTCGGAGTGGAATGTTGGCACAGGCTATTTCAATTTCGTGTCTCAAGGCCTGTAGTGTCCTTGGTTTTTCAGCATACACAGTGTTCTTCAGAGTGCTCCACAAGTAAAAGTCTAAGGGTGTTAAGTCAGGAGATCGTGGTGGATACTCCGTACATCCCCTACGTCCTATCCATCTTCTAGAAAAACAAACATTGAGAAAATTTCTAACGTCATTGTGGTAATGTGGTAGCGCGCCATCCTGTTGAAAGTAACACTCTTCTTCCAAAAAAAGAGCTCTGATTGAAGGTACAATGTTGTCTTGCAGCATTGATAAGTAAGCAGCACCTGTGACAGTGTCCTCAAAGAAAAATGGCCCTATCAGTCCTCTGGAAGACAGACCACACCACACTGACACTCCTGGTTGATTAAGTGCTCGTTCTTCCGTTACGTTTGGATTTTCGGTGGCCCAGTACACACAGTTGTGTCGATTGATAGTACCATTAAGTTTAAAAGTGGCTTCATCGGACCAAACAATGAAATCAGGAAAAGATTGTTTTTCATCACACATGTGCAAAAACCACTCACAAAATTCTTTTCGACGATCTGGATCGTCCTCATTCATTGCATGGAGCAGGCTAGGTATGTACGGTTTCCATTTTTCACGTCGCAAAATGCGATGAACGCTGGATTTAGAAACACCAGTCTCACGAGAACATTGCCTTGTAGACTTATTTGGAGAGTTTGTGAAGGCCTGTATAACACGGTCTCAACACTTTCATTGTCAGTTGAAGTGCAACGTCTTCCAGATCGGCCTTTGTTGACGTTTTGCACTGTTCCGTCAGTCTCAAACTTATCACGTAATCTTGTAATTGTTACCCGTGATGGCGGTAATGTTCCAAGCTCATTTCTCCAATGTCTCTGTACCTCAGCCACATTCTCCGTCTTCCAGTAGTGCTTCAGAATCCACTTACGTTGCTCAAACGATAACTTCAATGCCGCCATTTCCTGTAACAAGGGATACTACTGTTATTTAAGTACAATACACCATTACTACTACTATACTACTATCACTAAGTACTATAAATATACTAATACATCAGCGCATTACTATTACTATCATAAAGTGTGCATGTTGATATATATATATATATATATATATATATATATATATATATATATATATATATACTGTGTGTATATATGTTAATATGATATGTAAACATTTTATTGAGACACCCGGTATATAAGAACGATTGAGGGGAAAAAGTTTCCATTCGATGAAGGGAGCTTAACAGTGAAGCTTCACTTCCGTCGCACTGTGACAGATTGACCCGAAGGCCTTTCACAGTCTATCGAGGGGTGAGACACCAACGCGGGCGTGGGATTGGGTCCCTTTTTTTAACCACAGTGCGTACGGCTGTCCCCTTGCTGAAGAGTGATGCCAGATATCTCGGCAGGAAAGCGTTACAGTCAGGTCTTAACATGGTAGAAGACATAATGGCCGGAGCCAAGCCTAAAGAAGTTCTAAAAAAACACTTAAAGCGTGGTGGCGGGAAGAAGACGCGCGCTGTACGGAGGAAGAAGAAGAAGGGGTTACCACCTCGTGGCGTAAAACGTAAAAGGACATCAAAAAAGAAGAACTGCTCTAAACGCATGAAACCTATGGTTGACCGGTTTTTTAAATGATATAAGCTAAGGACGTTGCTCTCATGAATCATTGACTGATTGCTACTTGCCGAGACAGGTGCCATTATTTATGACGCGCCATGGCACGTTTCATCCATTCGTGTAGTTCACAATGTAAATCGGAGCTGGCCCTCCTTGATATGTCCCCGGCACAAATATCTATAGAGCACAATGACTTTCTCACAGTTAATCCGCTAAACACCATTAGCTCACCGAGTGCTCCTATAGAATTCGTAATCCCCAGCTCAGGCCCTTACTTTTTTTATCCAAACTGTGTGCTACGGATAACACATTCAGATGGATCTGATTGCGAAAACGATTACGTTGTATACCCAGAGACCAACTTTTTACACTCAACTTTTCAAAAGAAGCGAAGGATACCTTTTTAACAGCCGAAGATTATTATCAAGTTAAAGATGAAAGTATCATAGTATAAAAGCCAAATTTAAAAATTCTAAAAAGAAGATATATGAATGCTTTTGACGCCTCGACACAGATTTCACATTCCAGGAGAAGCTGCTTGTGAATGGGATCGATATGAAAATAAAGCTCGCCCGTACGAGCCCTGAGATTTGCTTAAATGTGGGTGCTGACCAAGAAGAAAGCTGGAAGCCTGTGGTAACTCATATTATGGAGACATATCCGCGTGCGTCGAGTGAAATTAAGCTCTACTAAGCAGCTGGAAATTGAAAAAAATCTACTACACGACACAGTAAAATACCCAATTAATAGAGTCCAGCTTAAGATGTATACGGTACCTCAGGTTTATCATCGAGACAGATAGAAAATGTTGCTCTTGAAGCTGTACCTAAAAGGATATTAATTGGAATGCAGGAATACGCTTCTGTGAATGGCAAATACAAAAAACCGCCATTTAAATTCGAAAATTTCGGCTTTGAAAGTATAACTGTACATCAACGGGGTGGCTTTAGGTAGTACACTGGAGATCAATTATTCTACAGACGACGAGTTTTCACTTTGCTCGAGAGCGTATAGCAACCTTGCACACAGTGTCGGTACTAGCGACGGGACAGGAATCGGCGTAACGCAGAAGGCTTTCGTTGAGAGGGTCAATATGTACCCATTTGACCTCTCCCGAGATTTATCTGCGAGTATAAACACACACATAAGCCCTCAACAGAACGGAAACATCTCAGTCAGGTTAGTGTCGTAGTTTACCTCGAATTGCAAGCATTAATCGAAGTTAACAGGTTTAGGGGTGTAGTGACAGACTTTTAAAAATGGACACGGTTACACTCCAGAGGGTAATGAAGAGTGACCGATTCACACGATCCAAATTTATCGGCGTGTTTGCGAAGAATGAAACGTTGAAACTCCCAACCACAAGAGACTGCGGCGCACTTATTTTAAATAAGGATGTTAGCGATGGAAAAGGGATTCATTGGATAGCCGTTTATTTTAAAAATAGGGAGCGAATGTACTACTTTAATTCACTGGGCGAACACCCGCGGAATGATGCTGTTATTGTAAAATTTCTCGAGCAACTGCAGATTCCGCAAATTGTGTATAACCCTTACCCATTCCAGGGTCATTACAGCAATGTCTGTGACATGTACTGTTTGTGTTTTCTCATGCATATGGCTGGTGGAGGGATAGTTACAGAATTTCTGCAATTATTCGACTTGCGTAAAAATGAACGGAATGATGAACTGGTATGCAACCAGATAAAAAATCGGTTCCCGTTTGTAGGCACTCGATGTGTTGAGTGAAGTTTTATGTGTATATTATGTGTATATCAGTTAATTATTTTAAATTGCGACAATATGCACAGTATAGCTTCTAGGATTATATTGTGTAAATTTATAAAATGTATCCCTAATAATAATAATAATTTGTGCAATGCTTAAGGACGGGAATTATGTTCTGTAACTTATTTAAAATGTAATGGATGTTAATTCTGTAACTAATTAAAGTTGTATATATATATACTCTCCAAATCCCGAAAATGAAGCGGGATACTGCAGAGGGGTCGACCGCAGGTCGATCCTGCACCGTCATTCGAACCCACACAAAGTATGTATATATAATGTATAAAACGAAATTATTGTCACTCCTATTTGTATATGTGCGAGAGACATTGAAGGCGATGTTACGCAAAAATGTAGTGAAAACAATAAACGAAATTATGTATTAATTTATAGATATACTTAAAATGTTCACCATAGTTTATTATTTAATAAAATGTTGAAAATACTTAGTTTATTCTTACTCCGATACACACACACACACACACACACACACACACACACACACACACACAGGAAAAATAGAAAAACTTAGTTTCTTCGATTAGCACACATTCTATGTTTCGGGGTGCACCTTCGTATAACAACCGGATCATCCCTAAAAGAAAAATAAAAATAGAAAAAATAAAAACTAACAAGACAATCATTTCAAAAGAGTTTTTATGTAAGAGGAATTACTTAGTTCTATGATGTGACCCTTAAACAATAGACTGCTTACATGTTACAGACGATGCTGCTCGAATCGTTTGTGCTTCTCAGCCGAGCGCCAGTCTCGGGTTCAGGGCCTTGTGGTGCCAATTCCTGCAGAGACTGGCTCGAAAATACACTGTCATTGTCCACGTGTCCCATCAAATGAACACACGCATCAGCTCTGTAAAATAGTAACATATACCTAGAGAATGGGTTATATATATATATAGCTGAAATAAATGCATGATTCCTGTTCTGGATGTATATGGATATAAATAGCAGTACTCACATTGTATCGCCGTAGAGGTATACCGGCGGCGAAGCATATTCGGATAGGCATTTCTGTTTGGAAGAATTGGCCCTTGAAACAAAACGATAAAATGATAAAATTGGGCACAACCACAATAAGGCACATAATCACAAAATCATAAAATCAGTAATCACAAAACTTCACAAAACACACTTCTACACAAATGTTAACGCAAAAGAATTAACTTCTATATATTTCACTTGGAATCCTGTCTGTTCTTTCAAACAAAAACTGAAACACGGTAAACTAAATTTAAAGCAAAAACAAATTTTGTCTTAATATACAAATATATCTTTAGAGCACTATTAAATAAGACTACTTCTTTATATTTAGAACAGAGAATATACGAAGTAGAATTACTTACAACTTGATATTGAGGTGATCGTCAAACTGCATTCTTGGTTATAAGTTTGTACGCAACAGCTGAAATACTTCTCCAACACTAAGATATTTCACATATGCCGCTGCTACTCTTTTTATAGGACATGGAGAAGACCGTCCTAGAATGGGGGACATGCTGAAGAAAAGACTTCCCCCCGCACTTTCAGAATGTAGATCATTCATTGGCTGAACGTATTTTAGTGGACAGTCCTTAAGTTTTTACCAAACCGAGAGAGAGAGAGAGAGAGAGAGAGAGAGAGAGAGAGAGCATATTATGTTAATTGACGCGTAAAAAGAAGATGGTTGGTATCACGGGTACCCAGGGAATTATTTCTGCCCGAATTGTTCATTCTGCATAACCTAAAACTGTGGCATTCGGCTATATCAGGGATGTTGGCTTCAGCGAGGCTGTTCAGATCAACATAATAATTTACTTAATAATTGGTAGAACACTATATACATATATATATATATATATATATATATATATATATATATATATAGAAGAAGAATTTTATATGAAAATGAAAAAGTTTATTGGCCAACCATATTCCATATATATTAATAATAATAATTGGGCGTATGATAGAATCTTTAATGCATGCTCTCCTTAAGAATAAAATTTAATAATTTTTTTACGTGAAAATTTTTATTTTTTTTTATTTTTTGCATAACCCTGCAGTACCAAACTTTCGACACATTCCTTTTCTGGCTATCTCTCTAATATAAGGGTTAATCAGTATTTTCAATCTCTCATCTACTCAACCGGTGAACTCTGGAGTGTCAAGGCATCTCAAACCTTGGCCCTTGATTTTTGGCCCTTCTTCCTGTATGGGCGAGGCATTTTGCAGGCACTCGCCCTTGGCCCCTCCTTCCAGCATAAAAACCCCTGCAAGTTTTTTGTCTTTCAACTATTCTAACAGTTAATTATTTTTGCACCATTATTTCTTGGATATTTTGTATCTTCAATAGTAAGATTTAATAAGATCCTAAAAGCTGGTTTAAAATTATATTAAAAATAATACAGTAATGTTGAAGTTAAGTGGAGCTACAAACAGACGTTTACACCTTGGTAGAACACATATATATATATATATATATATATATATATATATATGGAAGAATCACTTTTATATGAAAATGAAAACGTTTATTGGTCCCCCATACTCCATATGACAAATATTAATAATAATAATTGGGGATATGGGCGAATCTTTAATGGATGGTGAATGATGAAAAATAAATAAGTTACCACTAAAACTGAAATCTGGATTAACAATTGAATTAATATTTTTTTATAATATAATTTAAAGATAAATTTGGATATACTAAGACAAAAACATGCTTTAAATAATTCTTCTTTAATGCGGGGTAAAACGCGAAAAATGAATAAAGTTACTCTGAATCTTATTATAAAAATGTTCATTTAATTTTATGGTAAAACTAGATTTTATTTTAAAGATATATTTGTATAAGGTTGTAACATATATTCTGCTCGATTTTTTAGCTCATTCAGAACAAAAATTAAAGGACTTATAAGGACAAATTTGCTCGAATTTTTAGTTTATTCAGAACAAAAATTAAATGACATAATGACAAATTCATCATCAATATAATTCCCTTCTTTTTCTATAACCTCCTCCCACCTGTAGAAAAGTTTTTATGCCACGTTCGAAGAAATCCCTTGGTTTCGAGTTTAAAAAAGCGATCACTTCGTTTTCGATAGCTTCCCTGGATTGCAACGTTTGTCCATGTAGGACCTAGGTGGTGTTGCAGACTTCTGAATAAATGGTAATCTGAAGGTGCGATGTCCGGAGAATAAGGTGGATGAGGCATTTTTTCCCAACCAAATGCCTCCAATTGGGCAGTGGTGATTCGAGCAGTGTGAGGGGGCGCGTTATCCTGGTGGAAAAGAACGCCTCTGCGATTAATTAATGCAGGACGTTTTTCTTGTAATGCCATCTTCAATCGTTGGAGTTGTTGGAAGTAGACTTCAGCTGTGATTGCTTGGTTATCTGGCAGAAGCTCAAAGTGAATAATTCCTTTGGATGGGATCCATTCCCTGGCTGAGGTTCAGGCTTTGTTTCACGGCTAAGCCACTGATGTCGACGCTTAATATTGTTATAGAGGACCCATTTTTCATCCCCAGTGACGATCCGATTAAAAAACGGTGAATGCAGTTGCCGAGAATGCAGTGATGTGCAAATATTGATTCGATGTTGAAGATTCGCTTGTGACAAATCATGCGGAACCCATTTTCCAACCTTCACTACTTTTCCTAACAGCTTCAAATGACGAGGAATGGTCATATGGCTAACGCCGAGTTGCAGGCCAAGTTCTCTTACAGTTACCATTGGGTTTTCCTTCACTGCTACTTTCAGCAACTCTTCATCTAACTCATTTGGTCGTCCTGTTCGTTGATAAATAATCTTTCAGACTGAAGTCTCCATTTCTGAACTCAAACCATCTCCTACACATCCATTCGCTCACAACATCATTTCCATAAACTCTGAAGATTTTTGCGGATTCACTAGCGTTAGATCCTTTATGGAACTCGCACAACGTCACATGTCGAATATGCTCTTTCGTGGACTCCATGTTTTTTCAATTACTGAAATATCGTAGGGGGTGGCGTTGTAACTGTTTGAAAAACACCAGAGAAGATATTCATTAGCCTAATCCTACACTAGCTTAAGCTTACACTAGCCTAAGTCATTCTGTATTGTGATAAAACCTCTGCGAACCTGTCACCGTGTGTATTTTTCAACATTTCTAAAACTATTTCACATTATCTTGAGGTTATTTTATTATCTATCGTCCGTTTTCTAATCGAGCAGAACTTATGTTACAACCTGATATATTAAGCAGTGACGTGCACAGACTTTCAGAAGGGCAGGCGCTCAGTTGAAAAAAGGGCACTCCCCTAACATTTTTAAAAATGAAATCCGCAATGCCATATAGGCTATATATATGTATACACACACAAAGAAAAATTTTAAAATTGTATTCAATGCATTATTTTTGTATACAGGGTGTCCCAGAATTAACTATCTATTTCAATGAAATCGGACAAATTTTTTAAAACACACTTTTATTTATGTTTATCATGTTTAATGTGTTAAAAATGTATAAATTTCTAAATTTTTTTCATAATTTTATTTTCATAATTTTTTCATTATCTGGTCCAATGAAAGACCGTCTGAAGTCATAGAATGGCAAAGAGACTCTCCAAAAGTTAACGTGTGGCTTGGAATGACCAAATCCAAAATTTATGGCCCATTCTTCTTTGCGGAGGCAACTGTAACAGGTACCGTCTACCTTGATATGCTTCAGCAGTTTCTCGAACCACAGCTTCTTGATGATGGCATTCTTGATAATGTTGTGTTTCAACAAGATGGAGCACCATGTCATTATGCTCTAATTGTTCGAGAATACCTCAACAGACGCCTTCCGAATCGGTGGATTGGACGTGGAGGACCTCGACCTTGGCCTCCGCGTTCTCCGGATTTGACACCCCTGGATTTCTTTGCATGGGGTTTCATAAAAACAAAGGTTTATCGCCAAAAGATCAATAGTTTAGCTGAACTTAAAGAACGCATCCAGTTGGCAGTGCGGGAGATAACACCTGAAATGCTTCAAAATGTGTTTCGCAGCGCTGAGGATAGATTTGAAATTTGCAGAGATACAGACGGTGCACATGTTGAAACTTCTCAATAAAGTTTTGACTTATGATTTATAAATCTATTTGTTTTTGTATCATAATTTAGTAATAAACACAAAATTATGTCAGTTTTTATTAAATTTGTCCGATTTCATTGAAATAGATAGTTAATTCTGGGACACCCTGTATAAAGCTGATTAAAGAAAATAAATGAAAATTTGTTGTAAAAAGGCATGTTTTTATTGCAAGATTTTCAAAAGATATGAAGATATTGAAATATTGGAGTGTATTTACAATTATTATTCAATTTTACTTATATTGACTTTTAGCTTGCTCATCATATTATAAATTACAGTATTCTGCTGTATACACATTTAAATATGGAATAATATGAAACTATAAATTAAAGATTTATAGAAATATACTGTGGGCTATTTAATATGATGGCCACAGCTCTTAAGTAGCAATAGAAAAATATTGATTCTTATCAGGAAAATACAAAAGCAAAAATTATATTCTTAATCATCTACAATGAAATGCATACTGAAGAATAAGGAAGCCAACATGTTTAATAAATCATAATAGCAGTCTCCTGTTGGCCATGCGCTTGAAAATGTTTATCACTTCTTCATTATCAATAGGGATGTCTTTCTCAATGCTAAGCAGCATGAGATCGGAGAGTCTTTCTTCTCCACACAGGCTCCGCAGTTTATGCTTAACTAACTTGAGCTTCAAATTTATGTCGAATCAATATATTTATGAATTTTGACTAAAAGGGCACTTTTGATATGAAGAAGAAAAAGGGCAGGGGATCAAGCACCCCAAGCCCCCCCCCCCCTGTGCACGTGCCTGATATTAAGACAAAAGATTTGTTTTTGGTTTAAATTTGGTTTACCATACTTCAGTTTTTGTTTAAAAGAGCGCCGCAGTGAAAGGATATTTCTACTCCTTCTGATGTTTAGGCTAACCACATTTATACACCCACATAGAAATATTTTTCATATACTTTTGTGGCCTGAGCTACCTTAGTTTAGGATACCCCTTGGAGTTCACATACATACCTGAAAGAAGTCTTTCTATACACACAGGCATACACATACATTTTTTGGGGCCTGAGGAGCTAGGTTAGGTTACCCCTTTGAGATCACACACACAGATATGTGTATATATATATATGTATATATTTTGGGGGTTGCCTGAAGGGGGTGAAGGGGGTGGAGGGGGGTTCAAAAACACTCACCATGTTTCATGCAATGTTGCATTGTAATTGCACTCTCCCATTTTGCGGTAGTAATACTCAGAATTTAACACGATTACATGATTAAGCTTAATCTAAAAATTGATTAGGTAATTTATAAAAGAAATAATTCATCATTTACTTAGTAAAAATAAACTAGAAAGAAAATGAATTTTTTTTCCAAACTTGCATTTTGTATACAGTAGAGTATCACGCGAGTTTGGACTTTATATGAAAAAATGAATGTTAGAATTATTCATTTTTACATATATACGATTATTAATATATATTATTTAATACATTTCGTTGCTGGGTTGAAGTCACTGTTTAAAATTAGATGTTATTTGAATCGTAATCTGACACGCCAAATTACAGTGTCCTTCAAATTTTGAGATCATTCGTGATGCAGTACTTTTTGTCATATCGTGATTCGATATTAACACTTACAAATAAGTGTTGTATTCCTCAACATTATGAAGATAAACTTCAGCTATTGTGCGATTCCATGCAGACCACTTGATCTCGTAATATCGTCGATTTTGGTGTAGCGAAAGGAGGAGAGGACGAGAGGGGGGATAGGGAGAGGGGGAATGCGCCTTCTACTCCTCGTTGTAAACTCTTTCAAAACAGCCGCAATATCAACATAAATATCACGATGGATATTCATAAAACACAAAGCAGAGAGACACTTCACCCATTCTACTTCAAAGATAAATCTTGGTTCTCCTGAGACAGGAAAAGGAACGCTCAGCGCCAGCGTTTCCTACAGGTAATGAGCACCCTATTATTAACAAAACATGGATATTTGGAAATAAATCTTTGTCTGCTGCATGAAAGCATTCGAAAAAAAATCTTTGGTGCCTCACCATCAGCAGCTGCACTTCATTTATATTTCCACTCTTTCATTTCGCTTTTCAGTGAAAAGGGAGTTTCAGCAGGTGCATTCTCCCCGAATCGTCGCCCGCCATAGTCACAGTTCCTCCGACTTTCTCACTTAGTGCAACAGCGTCTTGGTAAACGTCATTACATTTGGTTTCAATGTTTTCTCGAAAACGCCGAATTCTGTCTATGGAGACAACAATTGTGTCGCGTAAGCATGATATATGCTCAAGTATCTCTTCTGAAATTTAGTGGCAAGTCCTTTGACTGCCTCCACTGAATTATTTGCAATAAGAAATGCAGTAATAAATGCGAAAGATTGAAGCGTGTGTGTGTAATAACAGTTCTGCTTTTACTCTAGTTTCTCTATCCCACAACCATTCCTCTCTCTGGTAAATCTCCTCGAAGTTGGTCCGTAAAATGAAGACACGAACATACAGCTTCGACAAGGGGAGAAGAATGTAGACACCAATCGACCATGGAAGTACTCCGTGGGGACGTTAAACAGAAGACAGGGAGTGCTGGAACTCCCGTTTCCCCTGTCACTATCCTCCTTAGCTGATCTTTTTCCGTGTCTCATCTACCCTGTGAAAAGTCCAGCATGTTCTGAAACACATTTCTCTCCATATTCTTCACTACACATATATGCATTTTACGCGTCTAGGAGAATTTGTCTAAAACAATTCGTCTAAAATACAATTTGTCTAAATCAATTTGCCTAAAACAATTTGTCTAAAATAGTTTATCTAAAATCAATTTGTCTAATAACAATTTGTCTAAAATACAATTTGTCTAAAAATAATTTGTCTAAAATACAATTTGTCTAAACAAACAATTTAATATAATATGGCATACAAATTGTTGCCTGATGTACAATGCTATTTATTACTTGCCACGCCCCATCTTAAAAGGTTACCTCTTGTGCGGAATAGTACATCGAAATAGTTTGTCTAAAATAGTTTGTCTAAAAATAATGTCTAAAATACAATTTGACTAATAACTGAAAATAACTAGAAATGCATTTGTCTGCTTGATAAATTTGGAGTGAGGATGAAAAGATTGAAAATGGGTTGATTTTATTTCATAATATACCTAACCTAACCTAACCTAACCTAACCGGGTTATGGGTTCCGGGATAACTGATTTCGATGTACTATTCCGCACAAGAGGTAACCTTTTAAGATGGGGCGTGGCAAGTAATAAATAGCATTGTACATCAGGCAACAATTTGTATGCCATATTATATTAAATTGTTTGTTTAGACAAATTGTATTTTAGACAAATTATTTTTAGACAAAATGTATTTTAGACAAATTGTTATTAGACAAATTGATTTTAGACAAACTATTTTAGACAAATTGTTTTAGACAAATTGATTTAGACAAATTGTATTTTAGACGAATTGTTTTAGACAAACTCGCCTGATTCGGCATTTTACACACTACACAATCTTTTCAAAATCTAAAAAAAATTACAACTACAAGAGCCTCTATGTCCGCTTGGGAGGGAACTATAAATGTCCCCACTTCTGGCTCCCCCGCTGCCGACATCAGAAACGCAGACCCATGCAGCGGGGCTGAATTTGCTACTGCCCATTCGAGATGTTCTAGGCTTCTACCTGATTCATTTTTCATAAACTTCTGCAACATTCGTGGCCTGTCCTCAAATTTTCAATCTGTTGAACACCACCTCTCCTCCTCACTGAAACTAAGATGTTTGGGACGACTGAGAGCAACCCCTTTTCTATACCTTCTTACTTTCTCTATATTCAATTTCACTTCAAAGGTGGATGTTGCGTATATGTACGCAATTACTTAACTTCTCGTATTCTCAAACTCGAATCTTCCGAATTCTATACCCTCTGGCTACGTCTAACATGCCATTTTCAAACTAAATACATCTGCGCTGTCTAATTTTCTACTAATTCTGCTGACTACCCAAATTCTTTGACTACCTCACTTTCAAAGTGGAATACATTCTATCCCACTCTCCTTTTCCTGAACTCTCCATTTTAGGCGATTTCAATGATCACCACCACCTTTGGCTTTCCTCCCATTTCATTAACATCCTTGGTGAACTAACTTACAACTTTTCTATCCTGAATGAGAGATAGCAGATTATACAGCACCCTACACGTATTCCCGATCGCCTTGGAGATAGGCCCAACATACTGGATTCATCTCTCACCTCTCAGCCTTCTTCTTACTCTGTCAAACTTTTTCCCCATTAGTCTCCTTCAACCACAATCATATCTGTTTCCTGTCCTTTCGCTCCAATTCAGCCTTTGGATCCTCCCAAGAGGAGGCTTTTGGCACTTTGGCGCCGCTGATTGGGAGGCCCTTAGGCAGTACTTCTCTGATTTTCTATGGAATAATTACTGCTTCCGTGGCTGGGGCCTACCCAAGTGTGCTGAGCGCATCACGGAGGTGATTCTCTCGGGCATGGAGGAGTACATTCTATATTCTCTTCCTACCACTAGTGCGAAAAATCTTGGTTTAACTTTACTTGCTCTTAGGCTATCTGCAACAGAGAGGAGTCTTACAGAAGGTATCGTCGTCATCCGACTACTGACGCTCACTCAGCTTATATTTCTGTCCAGAATTATGCAAAATCTGTTCTTCGACTCGCCAAAATTTCCTTCATCTGACAAAAATGTGAAAACCTATCCAATTAATTCTAATTCTTCTCGCTCTTTCTGGCATCTGGCGAAGAATCTTTCCAACAACTTTACTTCCTCTTCTTCCCCTCCTCTATTCCATTCCGACGACTTAGTTTCTGTCTCTTCTCCTAACAAAGCTGAACTCTTCGCTCAAACTTCCGCATCCAACTCAACCATGGATGATTCCGGTGCTGTTCCTCCATCTCCTCCCTCTGACTTAATTATGTCTGAAATTAGAATCTCTTCCAAAGATGT
The DNA here is from genome assembly GCA_023014485.1 of Bathynomus jamesi. Classification (NCBI taxonomy): domain Eukaryota; kingdom Metazoa; phylum Arthropoda; class Malacostraca; order Isopoda; family Cirolanidae; genus Bathynomus; species Bathynomus jamesi. The sequence goes on from JAJOZX010000038.1 coordinate 1,240,216, forward strand.
TCTTCCTGCCCTATCTGGCCTCAACTCCAAGAAGGCATACGGTCCTGATGGTGTTCCTCCCGTTGTGCTCAAGAACTGTGCTTCTGTGTTGACACCCTACCTTGTTAAACTCTTTCGTCTTTGTCTTTCATCTGGTACTTTTCCTTCCTGCTAGAAGTTCGCTTTCATTCAACCTGTCCCAAAGAAGGGTGACCGCTCTTAACTCTCCAACTATCATCCAACTGCTTTGGTTTCTTGTTTTTCAAACGTTTTTCAATCTATCCTTAATAGGAAGCTTCTTAAACACTTCTCTTCTCACAAGCTTCTTTCAGGTCGTCAGAATATGAGTTCTGCAAGGGACGCTCTACTGGCAATTTTTTTTGCATAGCTCTCTCACTCTTGGTCATCTTCGTTTCGGGTTTTCTGTGAAACCTTTGCAATCGGGCGAGACATATCAAAAGCTTTTGATAAAGTCTGGCACAAATCTTTAATTTCGAAACTGCCCTCCTTCGGTTTCCATACTTCTATCTGTGCCTTCACCTCTGATTTCTTTTCTGGACGATCTATAACTGCGGTTCTACGAGTAGAGGGTCACTGTTCTTCTCCTAAAGCTATTAATAGTGGTGTTCCTCAGGGTTCTGTCCTGTCACCTACTCTTTTACTTTTATTTATCACTGATCTATTAAATCGCCCTTCCTGTCCTATTAACTCCTATGTTGACGATTTCACGTATCACTTCTCCACCCGCTTCGCAAAGCGTTCCTCTCAACAGACACTTCATGATTCGCGTGGGACGGCTATGGCATATCTGACCTCTGATCTTTCTAGTGTCTCTGACTGGGAGAGAGAAAATTTTGTGGCTTTGAATACCTCAAAAACTCAGTTTCTCCATCTGTCTCCTCATCACAATCTTCTAAACTATCCCCTTACCTTCAACATTACCTTCACTCCTTCCTCTTCTATTAACATTATTGGTGCTTCCTTTTCTCGTGATCTTCCCTAAAAAGATCATATATACTCTCCCTCTAACACAGCTTCTAAGAGGTTAGGTGTGTTGTACCGACTCCGCAGTTTCTTCAGCCCCATTCAGTTGCTCTCTCTGTATAGGGGTCTTGTCCGCCCTTGTATGGAACACGTTTCTCATGTGTGGTGTGGTTCAACCCACACAGCCCTACTTGACCGAGTGGAATCAAAAGCTTTTCGTTTCATCAAATCTCCGCCTCTTACTGACTATCTTCAATTCCTCTCGCTTCGTCGCATTGTTGCCTCACTCCCTTTTTACTATCGCTTTTATAACGGACACTGCTCTTTTGAACTCTCTAACTGCATGACTACTTTAAGGAGAGCACGCAGTACCAGACTTTCGATGCATTGTCATTCTTTTTCTGTCCAACTCTCTAACGCAAGGGTTAATTGGTATTTTCAATCTTTCATCAACTCAACCGGTGAACTCTGGAACAATCTTCCTTATCCAGCTTTCTCCTTGTCTATGACTTCCAATTTTTCAAACGCAGAATATCCAGACATCTCGGAAACCCTGAACCTTGATTTTGGCTCTCTTCTTCTTCTTCTTCTTCTTCTATGGCGGGGTCGTTTTTGTGGGCAGTCGCCCTTCCTGCATAAAAAAAAATCAAATTTGTTTGGTGGAAGGCAAGTTTGAGTTTAGTCAGTTTGGTTAAGTATTTTGATCAATTCAACTTATTTGGCATTGAGCCCAGTTGTCTGTTTGTATTGGAGATGAGTTTAGCTGAAATAAACAAGTTTAGAATCAAGAGAATGGCTTACAAATGGCTAATTCTAAAGGTCATTGCCACTATAGATTCTGCCATAGAGCAAGAGGATTTAGGCTTAGTGACTGAACAGCTTTCCATATTAGAAACTAAAAAGGTTGCTCTAGAGGAAGTAAATGTTAAAATTGAGACCCTTATAGAAGAGGATGAAAAGGAAGATGAAACCACTTACTTTGGAGAGATTATTGATGACGTAATTAAGGCACGCCACAGAGCAAAAGAGTTTAGCAGTTCAGTACAGTTAGAGACCAGGTCTAATAATGAAACACAGACCTCAACAAGCAATGTTAATGAATTTGAGGTTGACAGATCTGCAGTTCAATTACCAAGGCTTATACTCAAAACATATCCTGGGAGTACTCAAGAATGGCAAGGATGTGCAGACAGTTTTGAGTCAGCAGTTCATTCTAGTTAGGTGGTAAGCAGGGACGTACCCAGGATTTGGTCAAGGGGGGGTGTGAGTAACTAAAACAAAGGTGTGTGTGTGCCATACGAGTATGTACGAGGGCACTTCAATAAGTATCCGCACTTTTTATTTTAAGTGATAATATAGTATATATAACAGTGATGTAGGTCTCGAGATCGGTCTCGAGACCCAATTTGCAGATCTCGATCTCGATCTCGGTCTCCGCTATTTAGATCTCGGTCTCGGTCTCGACAGACGTGGTCTCGGTTTTTCTCCCCGAGACCTTTCGAGACCTCTCGAGACCGTAATGAAAAATACATGTTATTGGCATACTCATGATGGTGGCTTGGTTGAACAGACACAATTCAGAATGTTTATGAAAGTTTGTAAAAGTAAGGGACTCTAGGTATTCACTAATCAGTCACCCTGTTTTCAGTTGCCACGTTTGTCTTGCGGGGGAGTGTAGGTCTGGATTTTTTTAGGTTAGCGCTACAAAAAAATTTGCTCTCTCCCGCCCCCGTCAGATTAATTTTATTGAAAATGGAAACACTAAATAGAGAATTATATATATTATATGTATAAGTATATATTATAAGGCCACTTAGTGTTGCCAAACGGCGTGTCAACCTCTGTGGCGTGATAAAAACGATTATCCTCCCATCCAATATGTATTTGAAAAAATAAAATGCTTCACACAAAAATAATGCAAGAAATACAGCATAAAGAAAACAGTACCGATAAATTCAATAAAGCATAGAATAACTCGACAACCCTTCACATCACTTATATTTACAACGTACCGATTCGTAGAACAAATCGCAATTGCCAATTGTAAATGTTAAAAAATGACGTCATCAATGATGTCACGGCGGAACTTTTATCACGCCACACCTCCCCTTAAGCTGAATTTATTTTGTTTCCTAATCAGTTTTTGGCACGTGCTGTTAGTGACAGTGTGTAGTTTAGTTTTGTATTCCATTTTATTAACTGTGTAGTGTATTCAGTTTGACTTATAGATTTGTAAATAATCATACTAAAATATGTCTGATCGGTCAGCCGTTATAATTTTTGGCTATAAAAATCACAAAGACAATGTTGAAAAAGGTGATGGCCACAAAAAAAAAACACATGGCATTTTGCAAATTTTGTGGCATTTCCATAACTGATATTAGTGGAACGACTTCAGCGTTCATCCGCCATCTTCAACGTAAACATCAAAAGAGGTTAGTTTTCCAATCTTAAAAACTGAAATATAGTTTTACTTGCCTACTGTGTATATGCTGAAAAATATAGATTATTATAGGTGTAGTAGCATCTCCTATGAACACAAAATTGTGTAAAAAATAATAACAATGATTTTCTTTCCTGAGCCATTTAATTTATTTTTATTTAATCAAGATTTAATTTAATTTTTTTTAATTTAATTTAATTTAATTTAATTTAATCAAGAAGCAACTTAGCCAAATTCACTCACGCTTCTTTGGAAGTGAATGTAGGCCTATGTATTTGTGCATGTGTAATTAATATGGTATATATATGATAGATTGGTTGTTTATAAATATGTTAGAATAGGTTCACCCCTATAAATCATTATTCTAGCCTAAAAAAACGACTTACGAACGTCCTTCTGGAACCAATTATGTTCGTAAGTAGCCTAGGGGACTTACTGTATAAAGTTCATCGGCCCTCAGGCCCGTTATCTAACATTATTCATACAGGCTACTTCATAGTTCATACGTTCTTAGGTATGAGGAGTATCTGAAAAGTCGGACCAGTACTGCAGTGGGGACAAATCAACCAACAATTACAGACTTTGTGTCAGATTCGACCACAACTCATGATGGTGGCTTGAAGTTATTTCATTCCGAGCATCCAAGACAGAAGGCCATTAACGATGCAATAGTAAAGCATCTCATTGTTGGATGTACTTTGCCCATTTCCCTGGTTGAGCAGACACACTTCAGAGAGTTTATGAAAGTTTGTGAAAGTAGGCGAGTAGTGAGTACCGAGACTGAGTACATTTCGATTTTTGTTGTAATGAGAAATACTGAATTATATATCGTGAGACTCATCTGTGTTATTGTTATTTCAAATGAGTGTATTTCCATTTATTAAATATTTTAACTTTAAAGACTGTATGTGGAAAAAATGGTTTAAATTTTTTTTTACTGCTTTATCCATAATTCAGGTACCAACCAATGGCGAGGTCATCTGTGACAAATTTGAAGCTGCCAGAACTGTGTGCATCTGGGAAAAAGGAGTTGTTAAAAATGCTTGAGCTGCAAGTAGCTGTTCCCCTTACAATGGACATATGGTCAGACAGAAGGATGCGATCCTTTCTTGGGATGACCGCACATGTTATTGGTAAGGTTACACCTTATTTTATAATTAATTTGTTATTTATCACTCCTTAAAAGTTAAAACCATTTTTATTAAATTTTGATATTTTCATAGTCCATAAGAAGCGTGATTGATAATGCGCTGTTTCTTTGAATTATTAGATCCAGCTGACCAGCATCTTAAGTCAGCACTGTTAACGTGCAAAAGATTCACCGGCTCCCACACAGGAGAGAAAATAAGCAGTGCCCTCGAAGAAATTTTAGAAGATTTTCATACCAAGGATAAAGTAAAATATGTAATTACCGATAATGCGGCTAATATGAAAAAACCCTTCAAGGTACAGTTCCCTGATAAGGCTAATGTTGAAGATTTTGAATATGAAGTTCATGACCAAGAGCTGGACTCAGCTGACGAGCTCGATGACGAATCGCTATGGGAAGATTTGCACAAAGAAGATGCTGACACGGTCAGCGACTTATTGGCCATGTATGCAAGAACGAGACTTTCCTGTTTCGCACATACTCTCCAGCTTGTGATAGGAGATGGACTGAAGGAATTGAAGGGCACATGCATAGGAGGAGTAATATTCAAGGCCAGAAAAAGTTCGTCTCTGCTACACAAAAGCACCGTTTTTAAAGAAAAGTATGGCATTCTATTATCAAACATAATCTATATTTAGCATAAGCTTTACAATTTAATTGCTCGACAGCTACGCTATGTTTGCAAATCATTTTGTTCTCACAGATTTGAACACGTCTTTGGGAGCAATCGTTCTATTCCAGTAGCAAATGCTACGAGGTGGAATTCCATCTGTCATCAGTTGGCTTCTCTTTCTTCTTTGGATTTTAAGAAGCTCTTCGACATTTGTGATGGAGAGTTCAAGAACTTCAATATTTCAGCAATTACAGTACTTCCAGAGAATGGAGCTTTATAACTGAACTATGCTCAGTACTGGCTCCATTTGCAGAAGCAACATTGATAACCCAAGGTAAATACTAAATACCAATATTATGCAATATATCATAGGCAGAGATGGGCACGATCTTGATCTTCAAGATCAGATCGTGATCTTGAAGATCACTTTTATTATGGTGATCTTGATCTTGATCTAAGATCACTTTATTTCTTGTGATCTTGATCTTGAAGATCACTTTAGACTTCAAGATCACTTTTAATTTCAGATTCTTAAATATGCCGCTATGCGAATGTCATTTGTTTTTTGTCCAAGCGACATCTGGTGGCAACTTTGTTCAACACCGACTGTTTATGTTTTCTGTTAGTTGGGTGACTTGCGTCATGCGTGAGCTCATGGAAGGTGTAGTTGCTGTGGAATTTAGGCTCGTAAAAAGTGTAATTTACTGTGCAATTATGTTAAAAGTGTTCTATTAATATATTATTATATATAGGCATAAAATATAGCCTATAGGTCCGTATTCATAATAAATTAATTCTAAACATATTTTATTTACAGATTGAATTTTTTAATAATGAGTGCAATTTTACAACTTCAACAGGCTCCCAAGGGAACCAAATATTCTAGATTGTCACCAGAACAGTATTCAATATATTTAGATAACAATGTTGGTAATAAGGATCAATCTGTGCTATTGAACGGAAAATATTTTCAAATTGTCGAAAAAACTGGAAACAGTATCAAAGTTATTTGTAGGCAGTGTACAAAGAAAACTACAATTCTGTCTGCTGGCCTCGACTCAACAAGCAATCTTCTGAGGCACCTCAGGGTTAGTACTACTTAGTAACTAAGTAGTAAGTAGCAACATTAACATAATGGTTCAAGTCATATTTTAAGTGACTGGTGCCACACAAGACTAATGCTACATTTACATAGACGTCCATTTGAATATATTGTGCACTTCAGATATTAATAGATTATGGACTAGTAACTACATTAAAAACTGCCGATATCCAACTATAATAAAACGCCAGGTGTATCTTTCTTTCTCTCTGTCTGATCCATGTCTGTAATTTCTCCTATTTAGTTACTGAAGGACGAAATTCGGCTTTCAATTTAACATAGGATAAAAATGCACTGATCATGGTGAAAATAATTTTAGTTAAAGATAACAAAATTTTAGAATCTTGTTAAGTATTAATTTCAACTAGAAGTTTGATACTCTGATAAATATTATACAGGGTGTTCAAGAAGTCTCTCCGCATGATAATAATTTATTTTCTTGTGCAGAAACTACATTCGGATCTTTTGGGTGAATATGAATCGGAGAAGAAATCTCGCAAGCGTCCAGCTAAAGAAGAAGATGCCAGCGGCAGCAATGCTGGCCCTGCCAAAATTGCCAAGCAGTCAACACTAAGCATGTTCCACATTTCCAAGCAAAAACCAGGACCACCAATATGCAAGGATATCCTTGAAAAGAAGATTCTCTCGCTTGTGGCTAATGGGCTCCTACCATTGAGCCTAGTTGAACTACATGAATTTAAGGATCTTCTTTCATGTTAGTATAACTCAAATATTTTGCTATTTTTTCCATAGCTAATATCTGATTAAAATAATTAATCATATTATTGTATGAACATTAGACTATCGCTAGCCTAGCTAAATATTTCGATATTTTTTCCATAGCTAATCTATTGTATTTGTTTTAATTTTTAAATATTTTTTTCAGACGTCAACCCGGCTGTTCAGGTGCCATCTAGACGCACCCTGGCTAGATCTCTTGCAACAACAACCAGTACAATGAAGGAAGACATACAAGCAAAACTGGCAGCAGTTGACCATGTGTGTGTTACATGCGACATATGGTCAACTAATCACCGCAGTTTCATGGGAGTCACTGCGCATTGGGTATGCTATTGATTTAGTGTATTATTTTTATATAATTGATAAATTGACCATTGGTGATAGACTGATAGTCTGATAGACTTATAGTATAATCTTTTCAATTATTCGACATGTGTTCCTCATTCATTAATTTGGTGAGTCTTCATTTTGCTGTGATTCACAGTAATTTCACACTAATTCACTGATTCTGTCATCTGTCATTGTGTCTGATTCACAGCAAAATGTGGAAGAGTCCATATTCACAGGCTGTGAATATGGACTCTTCCACATCTTGCTCTTATGGGATGGGTCACTGATGTGGTGGTATGGTAGGCGACTCATCGCTGAATTGCCTCCTTTATATCACATAGTTCTTCTCTTCAATGTTTGGTGGCGCAGTTTAGCTGGTGCGAGTCTAACCAATATTATTAAATTAAGCTTAAAAAAATGTTCATACAAACATTGATTTTATATTCTTACATTACAGATCAATGATGACTTGTCGCGAGGATCAGCTGCACTGGCATAGCTTTGATAAAATTGCTGGAATATTGGACAGGATCAACTCGGAGCATGGTTTATCTTATAGAAAAGTTGTATCTACAGTCACCGACAATGCATCGAACATGGTGAAATGCTTTAAAGAGTTCGGTGTTCGTGTTCAGAATCGTACTGACGACATTGATGAAGATGATGCAGATGAAGATGATGATGAAAAAGATTCAGATGAAGAGGTTATCATCAGCAACTTTCCTGAACATTCAGGAGAGCATGGAGAGGAGTCAGTGAAACTATCACCCCATATTCGATGTGCCTCCCACACATTGAACTTGGTAGCAACAACTGATGCAGATAAAGGACTGAATTCACCTGGACTAAAGAAGATAAAGCATTCTGCAATGGGAAAATGTTCGGCGCTGTGGAATGCTGCTGGTAAACCCAAGTCAGCAGAAAAAATACAGGAAATAACTGGCGTCCAATTTAGGTACCCATGCGTCACCCGATGGAACTCAATGTACGACTCATTAAGCCAAATATATAAACATAAGAACGACGTGAATGTAGCTCTTGAAGAACTGAATCTACCCATCCTCAAAGACAATGAATTGGAATTTATTTCAGAATATTTGTCTGTTCTAAAACCAATTGCAGCAGCCCTCAACAAATTACAGGCAGAGAAAGAATGCTACTACGGTTGTCTTCTTCCAACAGTCCTAGTGACTCAAGATGCCCTCGCAAGATTGGAGCCTATCCAACCAAACGACCTGCGCTTGAGACACTGCATGCCATTACTGGCAGCAGTCGTCTCTGGCTTCAATGCCAGATTTGGTCATTTTTGTCGTTGAGCCCCGAGGTAACTGATGCCGTTTTGGCCTCAGTATCTCATCCGTATTTCAAACTTAGATGGATATCATTGTTGCAAGGGCCTAATTTCGGCGATCATGAAGCAATCAAGTCTCAAGTAAAAGACAAGATGCAAATGGCTGTAAGAAATTGTAATTCTGACAGCAGTGGTAATAGTTCGGTGAACTCAGACTCATCATCTGAAGACGATTTCTTCAGAACTATGGACGGCTCATTCTCTGCTCCTAACAACAAGGAAGACTTGGAAGTCCTCAATTATTTGCAGGACACCAGTAAGGCACTCGACTCTTTAGATAGGTATCCTGCTATAAAGAAGATCTTCAAGAGGTATAACACCACGCTACCTTCCTCTGCACCAGTGGAACGGTTGTTTTCGTTTGCTGGCATGGTTCATAGCCCCAAACGAAGTCGTCTCTCGGATGGTAACTTTGAACAATTGGTTTTGCTGAAAGCAAATGTTTACAGCGGTTGAACATTAAATTAACACTCTTAACTTGCGGTTTTTACCCTTATATTGTCAGTAATTGCGTACTGCAGTAAAACTGTAAAATTAAATTCTATGTAAAAAATGCTTACTTAGTATATATGCTGACCATTCATTGATATGGGTTATGGACCTGGTGAAATGAGAATTGAGAAAAATAGAACTAAAAACTATATGTAGGTCATTTAATAGTTTTTTCTTTGCTGATAAGTTATGATAATACTGTTTTAAGTTTACCACCTGAAAAACTGAAAGGGGAATCGTCAATCCCCGTGGTTTAGATCAGGTGACATGGGTAGGATGCGATGCTTGTATTGCCTCAGCCCTCAGGGGAGTATTAGGAGTGATACTTTTCAGGAGTGATTAACAAAATAATTTGTTTTTGTTTACTCTACAAGAGTACAACTTTTTTCAATTCATATAAAAGTGATCTTAAAAAGTGATCTTGAAAAGTGATCTTCAAGATCACGATCTTGATCTGGATCTTCAAGATCACATTTTTCTGGTGATCTGATCTTGATCTTCAAGATCACATTTTTCTGGTGATCTGATCTTGATCTTCAAGATCACATTTTTCTGGTGATCTGATCTTGATCTTCAAGATCACCAAAGTTGGTGATCTTGCCCATCTCTGATTCATAGGTCGTTTCTAAGAAAAGGATGAAGCAAAGAAATTTCAGCGCGGTGAAAAGTTTTGTTTAACATACTTATTTACTATCTTTACTATTTTAGAAGTCACTCAAATGGTTTACTTGTTATGATTAGGTTCATTTAATGAGCTATGTTGTTTCTCAGTGTCTTCGCGCACACACACACACACACAACACACACACACACACAGGAGACTTGACTTGTACGATCAGCATGGTTATTCCTACTCTACTGGACCTCCATAACCATCTTATGAAATTAAGAGTAAACACCAGGCACTGCAAGCAGTTAATCGACAAGCTGACCGAAGGAATTATTCGTCGCTTTAAAGGGGTATTCGTCACATGCAAGATGGCTGAAAAGGACGGTGCAGATGAAGTTCCCTTGCCATTTGCCAATAGCATCTATCCAATTGCAACATTACTTGACCCACAGTTGTTTGGTCTACAGTGGGTGGACACTGAAATACGAGCTGATAAAAATATTAAAGTAGAACTTAAAGAGGAAATAAAAGGTATGTTATAATTTCATTATAAATTTTTAAAATTATCACAGAATTCATTATACCGGTATATTTTTTGTCATTAAAATTCATTATAGATCTCTTTGGTCTGAGTGGATGTTGAATTAATGTCATATATATATATATATATATATATATATATATATATATATATATATATATATATATATATATATATATATATATATATTATTTAGACCTTATGCTAAGTGCCATGCAGATAACGTCTTTTTGATTAGTAGCGGAAAGTTTGAATATTCAACAAATATAAATACTGTAAACTAAAAAATTTGCATGTATCGGTGACCGATACATGCAGGTGTGTGTGTATACCAAGCAGGTTTAATGCTATCATATATATATATTATATATATTATATATATATTATTATATATATATATTATATATAAGGTTGTAACATATATTCTGCTCGATTTTTTAGTTCATTCAGAACAAAAATTAAATGACAATGACAAATTAATCATCAATATCATTCCCTCCTTTTTCTATAACCTCCTCCCACCTGTAGAAATGTTTTTTATGCCACGTTCGAAGAAATCCCTTGGTTTCGAGTTAAAAAAGCGATCACTTCGTTTTCGATAGCTTCCCTGGATTGCAACTTTTGTCCATCTAGGTGGTGTTGCAGACTTCTGAATAAATGGTAATCTGAAGGTGCGATGTCCGGAGAATAAGGTGGATGAGGCATTTTTTCCCAACCAAATGCCTCCAATTGGGCAGTGGTGATTCGAGCAGTGTGAGGGAGCGCGTTATCCTGGTGGAATAGAACACCTCTGCGATTAATTAATGCAGGACGTTTTTCTTGTAATACCATCTTCAATCGTTGGAGTTGTTGGAAGTAGACTTCAGCTGTGATTGTTTGGTTGTCTGGCAGAAGCTCAAAATGAATAATTCCTTGCATATCCCACCAAACGCATAGCAAAATTTTCTTTGGATGGGGTCCATTCCTTGGCTGAGGTTCAGGCTTTGTTTCACCGTTAAGCCACTGATGTCGACGCTTAATATTGTTATAGAGAACCCATTTTTCATCACGTGACGATCCGATTCAAAAACGGTGCCTGCAGTTGCCGAGAATGCAAATATCGATTTCGATGTTGAAGATTCGCTTGTGACAAATCATGCGCAACCCATTTTCCAACCTTCACTACTTTTCCTAACAGCTTCAAATGACGATGAATGGTCATATGGCTAACGCCGATTTGCAGGCCAAGTTCTCTTACAGTTACCGTTGGGTTTTCCTCCACTGTTGCTTTCAGCAACTCTTCATCTAACTCATTTGGTCGTCCTGTTCGTTGATAATCTTTCAGACTGAAGTCTCCACTTCTGAACTTCTCAGACCATCTCCTACACATCCATTCGCTCACAACATCATTTCCATAAACTCTTTGAATGTTTCTTGCGGATTCACTAGCGTTATATCCTTTATGGAACTCATACAGCAACACATGTCGAATGTGCTCTTTCGTGGGCTCCATGTTTTTTCAATTACTGAACTATCGTAGGGGTGGCGTTGTAACTGTATGAAAAACACCAAAGAAAATATTCTTTAGCCTAATCCTACACTAGCCTAAGTCATTCTGTATCGTGATAAAACCTGTGCGAACCTGTCGTCGCGTGTATTTTTCAATATTTCTAAAACTATTTCATATTATCTTGAGGTTATTCTATTACACTGTGTAACACTGATTCTGTTTATATAGAATTTTTTATGTTTTTATATGCATTTGTGGGCGCTGAGTCCAAATCTGGCCTTGGTTTGTGTGTATCATCAATGGTTTCAGAGATAATCCATTTTTCATGTTTTACCAGTATAATGTTATTATGGGCGCAGCAATATCAGAATAATTAGGAATTGTTGAGAACAATCCGGATGTTCGTTGACAGTTTCTTGCTTTAAAAATTGCCAGAAACTTCCACTGTGCTATATAAAGAAGAGCGCAGAGTCTGAGAAGTCAGTAAGTGTGAGCACACAAAGAAAGCAGGTTGTTTGCCTGATGGTTACCAGCACTGAGGTACTGTGTTTCTGTGCTTCTCTGTGCTGACGATTTGAATGTTATCGATCCTTTTTTATTGCGAACATTATTTCAGTGTTGTGAATACATCTTTTTTCTGGAATCTGTAATCTGTTGCAGATTTAATAACTCTTCTCTCTATATCTGCAGGTTATGATTAATGTAGTACAGTTTGGTAAAGAGAATGGCAACTAGAGCTTGTAAACACTCGCCGGATATATTCTGCTACGTTTGTGGGATTACATAGGCCCCAAGCAAAGTATCGCACAAGATTGTGAAAGGCACCAAGTTCTGGATCGCGTATCGGCTCTATTTTGGTATGCCTATGGGTGACCAAGATAAGCCCTGGGCACCCCATGTGATCTGTGGAAGCTGCCGCTCCACACTTGAAGGGTGGTTGTGGGGAGTACGCAAGGCAATGCCCTTTGCGGTACCCAGAATATGGAGAGAACCAAAGAGCCACCACGACGATTGCTACTACTGCATGGTAGATGTTTCTAAGTACAGGAAAGTTAAAGGAAGGCAGACTTTTCAGTATCCAAGCATAGTGTCGTCCATAGCTCCTGTACCACATGGCGAAGGTCTTCCAATACCACGTCCACCAGAACAGGTATCTATCCATTACTTTACCTTCTGTATTTACAGACTGTGGGTTATTATGTGGCGATTTTTCTTAGTGCTGATGCTCTTCTACATATATAGCTATGCCTATATTTTGTTTCTTTGCTTTGTAGGTTGAAAATGAGGATGCAGCTAGCTCATCTGAGATGTCGGCTGGTGAGGACAGTCATGATGAAGAAAATACAGTAACTTTCAGTACAAACCCTCACTTTCCAAATCAGAGGGAATTGGACGACTTAATTAGAGATTTGGGTCTGACGAAATCAGGGTCAGCTTCTGACCTCCAGACTCAAAGAGTGGAATTTGCTTGGAGAAGACTGCAAGAGCACTGTATACCGAAAGCGGCATGAAGAGTTTGCAAGGTTCTACGATGTCAATGGCTCTCTCTGTTATTGCAGCGAGGTTAATGGTCTATTCACAGCTATTGGGTTAACACATATACCCTCAGAGTGGCGCCTGTTTATTGACAGTTCAACTCGGAGTTTAAAAGCTGTTCTGCTCCACAATGGGAACAAATATCCATCTATACCAGTTGCACATTCTATTCAAATGAAAGAGGACTATGAAAATGTCAAACAACTGCTCACTCAAATCAGGTATGAACAATATAACTGGGACGTGTGTGGTGATTTCAAAATGATTGGTTTCCTGTTAGGTTTACTAAATAGTCAAGTTTTCTTTGCCTGTGGGATAGCAGGGCTTCAACTGAGCACTATAAAACAATTCAGTGGCCTCCACGTGAAAGACTGCAACCAGGAAAGTACAATGTACTCAGGGAACCTCTTGTGAAGCCTGACATAGTTCTGCTACCACCTCTCCATATTAAGTTGGATCTAATTAAGCAGTTTGTAACTGCGTTAGATTTTGGAGGGGAAGTTTTCCAACAGATTCGGGTCATGTTCCCTAAACTCTCTGAGGCCAAAGTCAAGGCTGGCATCTTTGTAGGACCACAAGTCAAGGCGCTGTTGAATTCAAAGAACCTTGAAGCCAAGATGACTCCGATCGAAAAAGAGGCTTCGTGATCAGTGGCGGCTCGTGACTAAAAATTCTAGGGGTGCTGTCTCTAAGAATGGGTTGAAATAATTACTTAAATAAAAGGATGAGCATTGAGCAATGAATAAAAGTTTCAAAAGTTATTGAAAAAGTTATTCAGTGAGCTCATCCTTATATTGTTCTTGATTATTTCAATTGTAAATAAAAAATTTAAGGGTGCTGCAGTTCCGCAGTGCCTACCGACGAGCCGCCACTGCTTGGTGTGTTTTCCGTGATGTGGTTCGTGAGTTTTTAGGCAACCATAAAGCACCAAACTATAAGGAGTTAGTGTCAAACTTGATTAAGTGCTATGGCAAACTGGGGTGCCGTATGTCTTTAAAATTACACTATCTACATTCACATCTAGACTTTTTTCGTGATAACCTGGGCGATGTGAGTGAAGAACATGGCAAAAGATTCCATCAAGACATTCAAACGACGGAGAAAAGGTACCAGGGCCGTTGGGATGCTTCCATGATGGGAGACTCCGTATGGTCGCTGATCAGAAAGGATAAGAATGTTCATACGCGGAAGTCGCGTCCTTCAGTGCATTTTTAAAGAACGCACACTGCATAACGAGGCTTGTTATTCTCTTATCGGTTCTCCTCATGATATATATTATATCCTTTGCACCATTTTGGGTTTGTCAAACAATTTTGGCTAAATGAACATTAATTTCCGTGTTTTTATTTTCAGAAAATATTTATGTTAGCCTTCTTTATATACTTTGCCATATGAAAAGTGTGATAACCTATATTTTTGAAACGGTTGATGATAGAGCAAAACCAATATCATTTTTGGAATCAGCTCCCCGAAATCATTAAGAAACGACAGAAAAATCACAATAAACAGAAATTTTTTCAAATTTTGTTACCCAGTGTTATTTATCGTTCGTTTTCTAATCGAGCAGAATTTGTTACAACCTGATATATATATGGCCTCTGTGGTGTAGTGGTTAGCGTCGCTGACTACGAATTCATCGGCCCCGGGATCGAGACCCGGTGACGGCGGCAGCCGGCGCGCAGCAAAACCCAGCTGTTCATCCTTCCACACAATAAAGAAAGTGGTTGGTAGATAAATGGGTACCCTGGGTGGCCTAGTGGTTAAGACGTTGGGCTGCTGGTGAGGCGTGGTTCGGATGCCATGTTAAACTGTAGGTCTAAGTTGGAGTGAAAAGCTTGACCTTCGTCAGAATGAACAATTCGGGCGGAAGCTAACCAAAGGTACCAAAGGTGTATGTATATATATATATATATATGTGTGTGTGTGTGTGTGTGTGTATATAGTATGAAAGCTTGGTTTGGCTGTTTTTGGAGTGGTTTTTAAGCGTGATTTGGCGGGTTTTCAATTTTTTACCTGGCATCACTGGCCTGGGATGACAGGTTTAGTATTAATATTTTATATTAATGCATATAGAATAAATTCATAATAATTTAAAATGTATTTTTACGATAAAATATACAAACTAAAACAAAACCTGCTTATATCTGTAACTGTATGTACAAACTTTAGTACATAGTTATAGAGATAAGCACATCAATAGACACCGGTACAAGGCCCAAGGGGGAGGGCGACCGCCTCTGTCGCCCCCCCCCTTCGGTACGCCCCTGGTGGTAAGTGTTGTGGAAAAGTATAATTACTTGCAATCCCTCTTGGAAGGGGAGGCACCAAAAGCAATAGCAGGGTTAGCTTTGGGTTGCCTTCTTTTCGCCGCGGTTGTTTCGCCGTGGTAGTTTCGCCGCAGATTGAATTCGCCGTGAATTCATTCGACACAGTGCTATTCGCCGCCACATAAATACAAAGTTGAACGTTTTGTCATTTATTTACATAATATAAATTGGACTGGTTTGAAGATAACTATGTCGGACGCTACAACAGAAGAGGAAACAGCAGACGGAACCCTTTATTTCCACATGATATTTGGAACGTTTATGAAACAACTCTTAATGATGAAGATCGAACCAACAATCACGCTGAAGCTTCACATCGAAGAATTTCATTCGAGTTGGGAATGCAGCATCCTACATTATGGAAGTATATTGAAGGTTTGATCAAAGTTCAAAAAGGTCGTGACGTCTATATGGAAAAACTTATTGCAGGACATAAACCCACAGTCAAACTAAAAAATATCGAGATGCGGACAAAAGAATCAAGAAAGTAGTCACAGAATATGGCGAGAGAGATCACATAACCTATTTGAGAGGTATAGCTCAAAATTTTAAATAAAATATTTATTCAATCAAAGATGTCCATAAAAATAAAATTTTTATCAAATGATTGTTTTCAATTTTTTTTACATTTTATTTTATAAAATAAATTTTATGAATTTTAATTAGGAGTACTCTTTTAACAATCAAATTTTATATAATTTTTAATTGGAGTACATTTTTAACAAATAAATTTTGAGAATTTTTAATGTTTGCCTTTTAAATTAAAATCTAGAAAAAATAGAAAAATTAGGCTGCGGCGAATAGCACTGCGTCGAATGAATTCACGGCGAATTCAATCTGCGGCGAAACAACTGCGGCGAAACTACCACGGCGAAACAACCGCGGCGAAAAGAAGCATCCCCTTAGCTTTAACATAAGCTAATTATAATGTGGCTTGGGATATATGAAAGCGACGGTTTGGTAAGCCAGAGATTTTAATTAAAATCCACCTCCGCAAACTTTTACCTGCAGTATATCTCCTGTTGATAATCCCAATAGTGGCAAGAAGTTACGGTAGTTATATGATGAATTTGAAATTTGAACTAGGTCTCTAGACAACTTCGATATAGGATTGGAAAGGTATAGTGTAATGTTGGTCACTATACTGGAGTCTAAATTGCCTCCCTCAATTTTGCTTGAATTAAATAGGGGACACTCTACAGGGCATGTGTACATCCTCCTTGAGCAGCTGTTAAGCGTTTTAGGCACAGAATTAACAAGGCGAGAGGGAAGTGAGTTTGCACAGTTGGATATTAAACAAGGGGACAAAGACAGGCAAAACACCAAAGTTCCTACCAAAACGAATAGCCCAGGATTGCATATTTTGTAAAGGCATATACTGTAAGTGTGAAGTCATATAAGTGTGAAGTGGCTGAGGCTTTACCTGTTGAAAAGAGAAAGGTAACTAAGTCCACAGCATGTTTTAAATGTTTTTTGAAAGATCACAGAGCAAGGTTTCGCAAGTTTAAAATTTTGTGTAAAAAACGCCATTGCCAGCATCAGCCATTATTGTGTGAAAACACGCTTAGTAGGCCTACCCGAGAAGTAGAGACATTAGTGGCACACGCCACTGCTATGAAAGGGAGTAAGAGTAAAGGGGTGTTATTGCAAATGGCTGCAGCATTATCAGTTGGTAATGCTGGAGAAGTCACTATAAGAGTGTTGATTGATAGTGGTAGCCAGTGTAGCTTTATTGAGACCAGAATTTCCAGAAATTTGAAGTTAAAAAACTTAAAGGAGAAAAATTGAAAATTTCTAGGTTTGGGGTTCAGTTCAAAACAGAACCAAGGTTAAGAAGGTAGAAGTTCTGGTTAAGTGGTTGTTGCACGACCACTATCAAGGACCAAGCTGTAGAGATTGAGGAACTTATGGAAAAAGTAGGTCCTGCTCCAACTAGAATTGCCTAAACACAGCCCAGGCCACGTTGAAGATGGAACACCTAGGCTAAAGATGAACCAGCCTAGCTATGTGTCCATAAACTGACTTCCATACTTTATTGTTAAACAATTACAGCTGAAATGTCAGCTTATTTAACCTAAATTTAATAACCGAAGGGAAATTTATGAACTTCTTACCTTGAAATGATATAAAATCTTAAATTTAATTCTTCACACCAATGATGAACTTTTTATTCCTGCTTCTTCTTCTAACCCTTCCTTTCTCTTTTTTCGTTGTTCTTATTATGGCGATTTTTTTTTTTTTCAAAAAAACATGTTGCCATTTTTAGCTATGGGATCTTTTTCCTTTTCATCCCATATTTGTTTCTTGGTTGGTGTCTTTTTAATTTTTCTCAGCAAGAGCTCAAGTTCTTCTGATTTACTTTTATTGTTATTATTTTTGAATGTCAATGTGATTTATCCAAGATTAGGTGGGTCTTCCATTTCGGTACTCCCAAATTTTCCACAAACTTCTTCTTTAGATATGGCATGGTTACTCAGATTCAGGTTTGATGGAGTAGCGTTGACCGCAGCTATAAAACAAGCTTTTTTAAAGATAAAGCTAAAACCAGAGGACAGAGATGCAGTAAGGTATCTGTAGTTAGATATAAAAGACTTGTTGGAAAATAAACCCAAGGTTCAAGCGTATACAATGAAGTTATTGTTATTTGGCCTCAGCTCTAGTCCATTTCTTTTGGCAGCTACTATACAGCACCATTTTAAGAAATATTCTGAAGTTTGTCCTAATACCGTTGAACACATAAGGTAAAAATTTTGTGTTGATGATTTGCTGTGTTCAGTGGGTAATACAGAAATGGCTGAACATATATTCATGGAGGCTAGAGCTATAATGAGTGAGGCTGGTAGAGAGCTTAGAAAATGGCAGACCAATCATTCTTAGTTACAGGAGTTTTTGAGTCAATTCTGTGAAGGACCTGATGAAGCAGAAAGTGTTGAGGATTCTGGTACTAAGGAACTGTGGGCAATAAACACAAAGGTGCTTGTCATTGTTTGGCAGCAAGGAGAGGCTTTGTTTACTTTTAATGGGAAATCTTTAATAGAGCTGGCTGAGAATGAGACAAGGTGGACAAAACGTACAACTCTTCGTTTAGCTTCAAAGGTATTTAATCCTCTTGGATTTCTGGCTCCATTTGTGATAAAGTAAAAAAAAAAAATGGTTTCAGAGCCTCTGGGAAGTTGGACTTAGTTGGAACCAAGAATTACCCGATCATATGGTGGTAAAGTGGAAAGATTGGTTCAAATAATTGGCACATCTCAGAGACACTGAAATCCCAAGATGGTACTTTGGAGAGTTAAACACTAATCCAGATAATTTGGAGCTGCATATCTTTTGTGATGCAATTGAGGAAGCCTATGCAACGTGTATTTATATAAGAGGTACATTTGAAGAGAAAGTAAATTGCAGGTTGGTTGCTGCAAAGAGCAGAGTAGCACCTTTGAAAAGGCTTTATATTCCAAGGTTGGACTTGATAGGTGCAGTCATTGCTAGTCGGCTTGTAGTTTGGGCCTTTATGAAATTCCAAACTATTATTGGACAGGCTCCACTATAGTTTGGCACCCCTATTGGCAACAAATGGAAACCATTTGCTGTCAAAAGGGTGGAGGAAATTCAACCATACACATACCCAAAGTTTGCCAGTAGACTTACAGCCTATCCACACCAATCAAGAAAAGTTAACCAGGAGGTTCAAGTACTTTCAAGAACTACAAGATCAGTTATGGAAGAGGTGGCAGATGGAATACTTGCCAGAATTCAAATATTACCCATCAGGCAATGTAAAGGAATTCAGTCTAAATTGTATAAGGTGGGAGAAGTGGTGATGATTGGAGATGAAAGACCAAAGCAATACAGGAAGCTTGGCATAACTGAAGAGTTGTTTGTTGGCAAAGACAATTTAGTTAGGTCTGCACTGGTAAAGACTTCAGGAGGAAAATTAAAAAGACCTATACAAAAACTCTATGCTTCAGAAATCAACAAAAACACAGATAGTCAAGATGAGGCATTTCGGTTACAGCCTTATGGAGAAAACTTGGCTAAATTTGCAGAAAGTAGTGATAACAATGCCTCTTCCGTGGGGAGTGTTAGAAAATCTAGAAGAGGAAGAGCTATTGTTATCTCAAAGCGACATGATGACTAAGCTAATTAATGCAGCATTGCTTGTAAGTTAAGATATATACGTATATCATCTCATAATCTTAAGGTTAGTGAAGAATTGTCACTTATTTTAGAGCCAACACTTTTGGGCTCTTTTGGCATCATTTTTGGACACTGGCAGCGTTCTTTCTACTCTTTTGTTGAATGTGGCACTGAAAGGGCGTGGTCTTGTACAGAGCTCTCTTGCAATTCAGTTTCGTAGTTTAGATACAGGATTGTTGCACTGTGCATTTGTGGAGGTTGTGTTGTTGTTGCAAGGTTTAGAAAGAAGACCATAATGTTAGAAAATCTAGAAGAGGAAGAGCCATTGTTGTCCCAAGGCGATATGATGACTAAGCTGATTGATGCAGCATTGCTTGTATATATTAAGTTAAGGTGTATATATATCCATCTCATAATTGTGAGGTTAGTGAAAAATTCACTTAATTTAGAGCTAACATTTTTGGGCTCTTGTGGCATCATTGTTCGGGCACTCTTGTGGCATCATTTTTTGGGGGGCACTGCGCGTCCTTCCTAATCGCTTGTTGAATGCGGCACTTACAGGGCGTGGTCTTATAGAGAGCTCTCTTGCAATTCAGTTTGGTTGTTTAGATAAAAGATTGTTGCATCGTGCAATGGTGCAGGTTGTGTTGTTGTTGCAAGGTTTAGAAAGAAGACCATAAATAGTGCCCCTTTTGCTTTTTATCTTAATTTTATGCAACTGAGGCCTAAGGTAGGCCCACATCGAGTCAGCAACCCTGAGGTAGGACCTAATAGGACCTCCAAGTCCGTAAGTTTTAGTTTAGCTTAACTTGGGCTGTAGGTTAAACTGGCCCTTCAGAGCTTGGCCGTTCAGGGCTCAGCTGGGATTCTGAACCCAATAAAATAAAAAATAACACATAAATAGTGCAATTTTTTCATGTTTAGGCCACTGAGGCCTACTGTAGGCCACAATGAGAAAACAACCCTGAGATAGGACCGAATAGGACCTCCAAGTCCATAAAGTTGTTTTAGTCTAGCTTAACTTAAGCTATAAGTTAAAGTCAGTGTTGGGCACTAAAGCGTTAATCCGATAACAGTTAATTAACGAAGTTAACTTTTTTTAACGGACTATTAACGGAAGTTAATTTCCATTTATCGTTATCGGACCAGTTAACTTCCGATAACTCGATATTTAGTCTGTTAAAGTCCGTTAACACTGATGGGAAGGTATACATGGCCGACTCTGACTTCATGGGGGAGCAGATTTTCATCAACCTCTTCCTGAAGTACAATACGCCAATTCCGCCTCTACCGCAGTGGAACGGCTCTTCTCTCTCGGCAAGGACATCCTGAGGCCCAAGAGGTCAAGACTGGCAGTTGGGCCTAACTTTGAGAAGTTGGTCTTTCTGAAGGGCAACCAGCACATTGTGTCATAGTCTTTAATAAATGTGCCTAAAATTTAATTTTACCTTTCAGTTCCCGCCATAATAATTCCCTGGTAAATTAAAATTTAGTTAATGGTTACAAGGGTAACGGGTTTCAAAACATGTAATCAGTACATTTTTTATTAAAAATAAAAAAAAAAGTTATTAAGCAAAAAAGTTGCAAAACTTGATAAAAATACAGTTAAATACCTATTTATTGTTGGATTTTGCATAAATAAACATTTTCTATGGGTTTTAAAGCTTTTTTCCTTGATTTTTTAAAATGTTAGTAAAGAAATAGTTATCGTTAACGGATTATCGTTAACTTCCGTTAACTTTGTAGTAAAATTATCGGATTATCGTTATCGGAGTTAAAAATTGGGGTTAACGGATTATCGTTATCGAAGTTAACTTTTTGGTTAACGGTGCCCACCACTGGTTAAAGTAGCACCTCAGAGCTTGGCCGTTCAAGGCTCAGCTGGGATTCCGAACCTAGTCAAAAGAAAAAACGATAGCATACAAAACAGGTCAAAAAGTTCAAAACGAGAAACGTTGTTGGTGCTTTGGGATTTACGGATCCGTACAGAGAGGATCGACCGCGAAGGGTGCGTTGGATTTGGGGTCACAAGCGAAGAAAGATAATCTCATTACTATTTTTATCATTATTATTATCATTATTACTAGTGGTAGTAGTATTATAGTTTATGAAGATGAAAGTAGATTTTTTGTCGGTTATTTTTAATATTTAAAATTTAATTTTTTAGCTATTTTTAATTTGTGCTATAAATGAAAACTAAAAAATACAATATTTTTCTTTAAGCTCTATAAATATAAAGAAATGAGGAGATTTAGAAATGATCGAAATCCCTCTCTTCAACAATTAATTTACTAATTAACACCAACTGCGATTTAAAATCATTTCAGGTCAATAGCGTATAGTTTGCCATAGAATAGTTTGCCATAGAATAGTTTGCCAACTTTAGAGAAAACGGTAGTTTTAGCACATACTAACAAATACTAGATAACGTACAATGCATGACTTTTTTCAACTCGTGAAATTATTGCTTTATATTATATATATATACAGGGCGTCCCAAAAAAATGTATACACACTTTAAATAATTATAAAGGCAGTGTTTATTAAAATACATTTCATTTTCAAAATGTAATAGAATCTACAGACATTATTTAATTGTTTTGTCAACGCCTGTTTTCAAACTGACGTCCGTTCTGGTCCAGGCACTGCTGATAACGCGAAGCAATGGAATCGCAAACATCACGAAACATTTCGTTTGGTATTTGTGTGCATTCTCGTTCAATGGCTGCTCTCAATTCAGCGACTGTTGCAGGTTTTATAGCGTAGACTTTGTCTTTTAAGTATCCCCATAAAAAAAAGTCTAGTGGTGTGAGGTCTGGTGAACGCGGAGGGTATTCTACGAAACCCCTTCGTCCAATCCACATCCACATCGTGCCAAGTACCACTCGCAATACTCCACTCTTCGGTCCGGATCATCATCTTCATTAATAGCATGGACTAATCTTGGAATGTAACTTTTCCATTGACAGCGCTTCAAAATGCGTTGGACAGACGATTCTGAAATTCCTACCTCACGACTCGCTTGCCGCACAGATTTTCTTGGACTTTGGTGATACGTTTCCAGTACTCTTTCTTGCTTTGTGGGGCTTGTCGATGTCCGTGGTCTTCCGGAACGCTTCTTGTGGACATTCTGAACAGTTCCATCAGCTTCAAACTTATCTCCTAAACTGTCTTTGCACTTCAACTGCGTTTTCACACTTCCAGTAGCATTTTAGAATGAATTTCCTTTGTTCAAAGCTTAGTCTGACTGCCATTATTAATTCTAATGGGTTTAACTTGGAAAGAAAGAAACATCAATTGAGCTATCAGCTGTTAAAGTGTGTATACATTTTTTTGGGACGCCCTATATATATATATATATATATATATATATATATATATATATATATATATATATATATATATATACACACCGTAGATAAATGTATTTTTGTCCGGTACGAAGCTCATAAAATCCGTTCCCCATCCCCTCGCATCCACACCCACACACACACACACCCACACACACACACACACATATATATATAAGGTGTCCGGGCTTAAATGGCAATAAAATAAATTGTTATGAATGTATTTTATTGCCATTTAAGCCCGGACACCCTGTATATAAATGTACATAGATGCCATAGATGTAGCCAGAGATGTTCATGATGGCATAAGAAAATGCACACAAAAAAATGGATGAAGGACAAGTCTAATTTAGAATTCCTGAATATTTGTAAGGCCTATAATTGTATTCCAGATTTCATAAGATTTAAAAAAATTATGCCGGAAAGAGGGCCAAAGGCAATGCCCGCAAAAGTGCCCCTCGACCCATAGAAGAAGAAGAGACCCAAAATCAAGGTCCAGGGTTTTCAAGATGCCTGGACACTCTGCATCTGAAAGAGTGGAGGTCATACACGGGGAAAGATGGATTGAGGAAGATTCTTCCAGAGTTCACCGGTTGAGTTGATGAAAGGTCGAAAATACCGATAACCGTTGCGTTACAGTTGGACGGAAAAGGTATGAAAATGTGTAGAAAGTCTTGTACTGCGTGCTCTCCTTAAAGGAGGAGGTATGCTGTTTGGGAGTTCAAAAGAGAAGTGTCCTTTATAATAGCAATAGTAAAGATAGAGTGAGGCAACATTGTGGCGATGAGAAAGGGATTGAAGATAATCAGTAAGAAGCAGGGAATTGATGAAACGAAAAGCCTTTGATTCTACTCGGTCAAGTAGGTCTGTGTGGGTTGAACCACACCACACATGAAAAGCCTACTCCATACAGGGGCTGACAAAACCCCTGTACAGAGATAGCAACTGAGTGGGGTGAAGAAACTGCAGAGGCGGTACAACACACCTAACCCTCTTAAGAAGAAGCTGTTTTAAAGAGCACAAAAAAAGGAAGCATCAAGAATGTTACTTTAGAAAAGAGGAAGGTTTAAGTTGTGTATTGTAGAAGGTAAGTGGATAATCGTGCGGAAGATTGTGACGAGTAGACAAATGGAGAAACTGAGTTTTTGAGGCATGGAAAGCCACAAGGTTTTCTCTGCCCCAATCAGAGGTAGCGGAAAGATCAGAGGTCAGGTGTTCCATACACGTCCTGCGCGAATCATAGAGTGACTGTTGAAAGGGACGAGTGGAGATGTGAAGAGTGGAATCATCAGCACAGGAGGAGTGAATAGGACAAGAAGTGCAACTTAAAAGATAATTGGTAAATAAAAGGAAAAGAGTATGAGGTGACGTGTATGTATATATATGTATATAGTCTAAAAGTCACTAAAGAGTAAATATCACTAAATCTAAGCTGAATGGCAAGACGAAGCCATAAACAAACCAACGGGCTGTTCGTATTGCTTCGGTCTGGCCTAGACATGTTTTTTCCTATCTGACCTAATCTTTGGTGCTGAGTAAAATTAGGTGATGAATCTAAGGTAACAAATCGGGTAGGAAGTTGTTCGTACTTAAGTATAGTTAGGGGTAATGTCTATAGCTTCTAAATTGGTAATGTAAGAGAGAGTTAGGTAGGCTGTTGTGGGACACAGGAATAAAACGGTAGGCTTCAAGGAATACCTAATTCAACGCACCGGTAAGTGCTTTTGATTGTTTGCTAGAACCTAAGTAACCTAACTGGGGTGTCTACCCCACGCTATCACAGAGTAGATGATAAGACAGAACCCTGAGGAACACCACTGTTAATAGCTTTAGGAGAACAGTGGCTATCTACAACCGCAGCTGTAGATCGGCCAGAGGGGAAATTAGAGAGGAAGGCACATATCGAAGGGTAGAAACCGAAGGAGGGCAGTTTCGAAACTAAAGATTTGTGCCAGACTTTATCAAAAGTTTTTGATACAGTATATCTAGCACAATTGCAAAAGTTTCACCGAAATCCCGAAACGGGGATAACCAAGAGTCAGAGAGATATGAAAGATCGCCAGGAGAGTGTCCCTTGCGGAACTCATACTGACGATTTGAAATGAGATTGTGAGAAGAGTTGTTTATGAATCTTCCTATTAAGGATAAATTTAAAAACTTTAGAAAGGCAAGAAATGAAAGCAGTTGGACGATAGTTGGAGGTTTGAGAGCGGTCACCCTTTTTTCGGACAGGCTGAATGAAAGCGAACTTCCAGCATGAAGGAAAAGTACCAGATAAAAGACAAAAACGAAAGAGTTTACTTAGGTAGGGTGTCAGCACAGAAGCACAGTTCTTGAGAACAACGGGAGGAACACCATCAGGACCGTATGCCTTCCTAGAGTTGAGCCCAGATAAGGCAGGAAGAACATCTTTGGAAGATATTCTAATTTCAGACATAATAAAGTCAGAGGGAGAAGGAAATGGAGGAACAGCACCGGAATCATCAATGGTTGAGTTGGAAGCGAAAGTTTGAGTGAAGGGTTCAACTTTGTCAGAAGAGACGGCAACTGAGCCATCGGAATGGAAAAAGAGGAAGGAAAGAAGAGGAAGTAAAGTTGTTAGCGAGGTTCTTAGTTAGATGCCAGAAAGACCCAGAAGAATTAGAATTGGATACATTTTCACATTTCTGTCAGATAAAGGAATTTTTGGCGAGTCGAAGAACAGATTTTGTACGATTTCTGGTAGAAATATAAGCTGAGTGAGAGTCAGGAGTTTGCTGGCGACGGTACTTTCTGAAAGCCTCCTCTCTACTGCGGATAGCATTAGAACAATTAAAGTTAAACCAAAGTTTTTTGCATTAGTAGGAGGAAGAGAATATGGAATGTACGCCTCCATGCCCGAGAGAATCATCTCCATGATGCGCTCAACACACTCACGGAAGCAGTAATCATTCCATGGGAAATCACTGAAGTACTGCTTAAAGTCCTCCCAATCAGCGGCGCCAAAGTGCCAAAGGCGCTTGTACACAAAACGATTGTTTAATACTGAGTTATATAAAATACTCCAATTTAAATTATTAAATAATGAAATTAAAATCCAACAATATAAAAACGTTCATGTAAATAAAATTTCCTTTTCATAAATTCGAGAATTCTGTAAGTTTTGGGAGTTATTTCTTCAAAATTCAAAATTCAAAAATCTTTATTCAGAAAAGACTAAAAGTGGCAGAGTTTTACAATTTTTAGATATTTGATATGACATTAATATATTCACATTGCTCTAATCTAAATACAGGGGCGTACCTAAAGTATTTGGCACTCGGGGCGGATCCTTCCTTTGGCACCCCCCATAAATAATTTTAAAATTTAAATACAGAGAAAAATATATTATGTTTGCAAGTAGATTTTTAAACAGTACAGTACTGTCATAAGCAAATTGGAAATAAGAAAAATGCAGGACATTAAAAATTCAGTGAACAGGTAACTAGACCACTGACAAAATGAAAATTAACAGTACATCCAGTAAATAAAGAAGTAAAAAAAATTTATTACAACAGAAAAGCTTCAAACAAGTGGTTCTGGGTTGATAATTATCAACCCAGACAAGCAGAGACAATTAATTAATTATCAATGCCAATGCATTAACACTAATTCAGTATAGTATGGTATAACGCTAGCTATTATAATTGATATCATTATTTAATAAGCAGTAAGCATTAACAACATATTAAATATACAGTGATACTACACTGGACATTGTAAAATTGTTGAACTTGACTAAGCCAATAAGCATTAGTACTAATTCAATATAGAATAGTACGGTAGTTGTTGATGTAAATCTGAAACGGTGTTTACTGTATTAAGCATGTACTCTCCCGATGGCATCCCCCCCTCCTGGCTGTCACCCGGGGCGGACCGCCCCCCTCGCACCCCCCTTAGTACGCCACTGTCTGAATATGACCTTGGAAGCATGGGGACTTTTCAGGCAAAATTAATGGCATTTAGTTTATTTATTAAATGAAAAAGTGAAAGTGGCATGTAATTGTAATACTTGCAAAAAACCACTTTTTTCTACGTGAAGGTCAAAATATGATAATAAAAACCCACTCTAATAGACAGAGTTTATTTCCACAACAGTTTCGATGCCCACTGGCATCCTCTTCGGGTGGATACAGAAAAACGTTTTTCTGTATCCACCCGAAGAGGATGCCAGTGGACATCGAAACTGTTGTGGAAATAAACTCTGTCTGTTAGAGTGGGTTTTTATTATCATATTTTGACCTTCACGTAGAAAAAAGTGAAGTTTTTTGCAAGTATTACAATTACATACAGTATTACAATTACATACAGTACCACACTCCATATCAAGCTTTTTACTAACCTTTTCTTCAGCTTCAAGTTGAGTTTACCTGTAAGTGGTCTTTTCTGTGTCTAAAAAGCTACCTTACCCATACCAATTGTAGATCTTACTTCCTTATTGCAATCTCCATTGTTGCTTAATAAACTTCCCAGATATTTAAACTGCTCAGCTTCTTCTAAGGTCCGATTTCCTATCGTTAGGTTCATTTGTGCTCCTTTCCTTCTTGCAATTTTCATTACCTTTGTCTTGATCTCATTAATTCTCATTCCGAATTCTTCCGCCGTTGTTGTCAAGCTATTGACCATTCTTTGCAGTCCTTCCTCAGTACTACAAACAAATGCCTTGTCATCTGCAAACCTTACAGATTTGACCAATTTGCCTCCCACTCTGATTTCCTCTTCCAGATCTGAGTGTTTCTGCTATCATTGCTTCTGCATAGATGTTAAATAACACTGGGGACAGGGAGCATCCTTGCCTGACCCCTCTCCCAACCAATCCAGGCTCCGATTCTCCTCCTGCAACTCTAACATTCACAGTCTGGCCAAGATATAGATTTTTTATCAGCCTAACATTAATATTCTTTAATATTTCAATTAGTTTCCTCCACTGGACTCTGTTTCAGCACTCTCTCTCCCGTCATTCTCATAATACCAATAGCTTCTCTTGCTCCGCATTTTGACCTAAATCCAAACTGATCCTCTCCAATGTATTGCTGAACTCTGTTCGTTAGTCTTCTGGTTAGTATCCTTAGCATTATTTTTGATGCATGGCTGACCAAGCTTATGGTTCGAAATTCTGAACACTTGGTGGCTCTCGGTTTCTTGGGGATAGTAATCATAGAGACTCTCATAAAGTCAGCAGGCCAGTCTCCACTTTCATACGCTTCTGCACAATACATTCACCTCCTCTCCAGCATCACCTTCAAGACTTTTCAGAAGTTCTGCTGGTACACCATCTGGTCCCGGGGCCTTGCCATTTCTTAGGTCTTTTACAGTCATCTCTACTTCTCTTTCAAATCTGTCCGGTCCCATACAATCTACTTCCATCCGTTTCAATGTTATTAGGTTTGTTCTCTTTATCATACAGTTCTTCTTATGCTTAATAAAAAATATAAGAAAGAATAAATTACGAAATCAAAAACTGCTCAATGAAATTAGCATATTTTAAATATGCGTGGTTGATTATACATTTCTTCGAGCTACCCCATGTTGTAACGCAGTATAATAAATGTGGATAGGTGAAGGAATAATATAGGGTAAGGAGTGCGTTTTGAGGAAGGGTCCTTTTTAGTTTAAATAATACGAGTATGAAGAGAAATCTTGACATTTTGGATATGATATGCCGTACATGCCTTTTGAAATGTAGTTTTTCGTCTAACTTAATGCCAAGTACTTTAACTTCATTCACCCTTGCAAGAGTAGTATCCCCAATTTTTATTTGACAGTTTGTATCAATATGTTTTGTGGTTATAATCATATATTTTGTCAGGTTCAATAAAAGTTTATTAGCACACATCCATTTATACACGTTTTCTAATTCCCTGTTCTTTTCATTAATCAGAAAGTCTGAGTTATGATGGGAAGAAGTAAGTGTGGTATCATCTGCGTATTGTACGCAATTTAATGTAGTTGAGAGATGAAAATCATTGACATGAATTAGAAGCAGTAATGGGCTAAGAATAGATCCTTGTCAGACTCCACTAGTTAGCATCGCCTTATCGGATAAATTAGCTTTTAATCTGATGTACTGATGACGATTTGATGGATATGATTTAAACCAATCGAGGATATTTCCCAGGAACTTTAATTTGTTATTATAGCTATAAGATCTATAATCAAATGCAAAAAACTTCACTTTTTTTACGTGAAGGTCAAAATATGAGAATAAAAACCCACTCTAATAGACAGAGTTTATTTCCACGACAGTTTCGACGCCACTGGCGAGGAGGATGCCAGTGGGCGTCGAAACTGTCGTGGAAATAAACTCTGTCTATTAGAGTGGGTTTTTATTCTCATATCTATAATCAACTTCTATAGTTTCCTTTGCAAAGAAATGGGTGGTTAGCATGGTGTATGTAGTCAAGTGAATTGTGATATTTAATATAATTATACCCAAGCGGGGATCGCACCCAGATCTGATGTAACAGAGTCGAATTTCTAATGTTATTGTGAAGTCTACAGTAGTTGGCTTTGTAATAGCCACTTTAAAACCACTTCCAGTTATGATGTTGTGAAGGAAGCTGGCGTTATTATTTGAATGTTCTTTTGCGAGATAAATTTTTAAATCCCCTGCAACCCTGCAATAACACAATTGTTACCAATATAATTAGGAGTTAGAATTCTAGGAATAAACATTTCAACTGCAAGTGTTTCTGAGGTATTGTTTATGGTTGTCAGATCTTCGATACTTTTACTCTTGTAGATGAGTCTACAAATATACTTACACGTCCTCCCCTATTGTTATACCTACCTACTGTACAGTACATGGTAGCTTGTGTACGCTGGAATGTTAAAAAAGATTTTGTTATTTTCATTTAACTTGATTTCAGTTAATATAATGCAGGTGAATTTATGTTATAATAATTTTAGGTTTGCTGTCAATTCGTCAAAGTGGGTTGAGAGACTGCAAATGTTTAAGTTAAGGAAAGACGGGTTGTAAGTGTTGTATTTCTTGTTTAAGAAGTTGTCTCTAGAGATATGGTCGAAGTTGACTACGTTTTCAGATTGCAATTTCATGTAGAGTACTGAGAGTATTTAAAGTGTTGATCATGATGTGAAGATTAGGGTAATACGGTAATAGAATAATAACAAGGAAAAAATATACAGCACACACACACACACACACACACATACACATATACAGTATATATATATTTTTTTATTTTATACAGGAAAGAGGGGCCAAGGGTGAATGCCTACAAAAACGCCACTTCCTCAATGGAGGAAGAAGAGAGCCAAAATTGAGGGCCACAGTTTTCGAGATGCTGGATACTCTGCGGTTGAAAGATTGGAGGTCATAGATAGAAAGAAAGATGGATTGAGGAAGACTCTTCCAGAGTTGACCGGTTGAATAGATGAAAAATTGAAAATACCGATTAACCCTTGCGTTAGAGAGTTGGACGGAAAAAGAATGATAGTGTGTAGAAAGTCTGGTACTACTTACTCTCATTAAAGGAGGAGGCATGCAGGTAGAGAGTTCAAAAGAGCAGTGTCCGTTATAATAACGATAGTAAAGAGAGAGTGAGGCAACAATGCGGCGAAGAGAGAGAGAGAGACTGAATAGAGTTACTGTAGTAAGAAGCGGGAAATTGATGAGACAAAAAGCCTTTGATTCCACTGAGTCAAGTAGGGCTGTGTGGGTTGAGACACCCCACACATGAGATGGTACTCCATACAGGGGCGGACAAGACCCCTATACAGAGAGAGCAACTGAATGGGGGTGAAGAAACTGCGGAGAGGGTACAACACACCTAAACGCTTAGTAGCTGTTTTGGAAAGAACGTATATGTGATCTTTCCAGAAAGATCATGAGAAAAGGAAGCACCAGAAATGTTAATAAATGAGGAAGGATTGAGTTGTGTATTGTTGACGGTAAGGGGATAGTCGTGTGGAAGATTGTGACGCGTAGACATATGAAGGAACCGAGTTTTTGAAGCACTGAAAACCACAAGGTAATTATTCCTGGCTTGGTGGAGGAGCGAGTTGCTCTCTTGCGCTCTCCATCGCACATAGTCTGGTACATCCGGCTCATCTGGTATCATCCTGAGCCAGGCATCTAGTCTTCCTTTGAAGACTTCAGCTTTGACCCCTGTGATGTTCCTGAGGTCATTTGGGAGGTGGTTAAAAAGTTTTGGCCCCATGACAACCAAGCTAGTTTCCTTCAATGTTGAAGAGTTCCCTTGTCGGGCCTTTAATTTGGGAACACTACACATTGTGCCTTTCCTATTTTCCAGCGTTGTTTGGATGTTAATTGGGTTTAGTATGAGGTTTGGTAACAGCTTTTTGATCATTTTCCATGTGTAGATTATGGTGTACCTCTCTCTTCTCCTTTCCAGGGAGTACAGATTTAGTTTACCTATATATATATATATATATATATATATTTTAACTGCAAACAACACACAGTATAATTAATGTAAAGAACGACGCTTGTATAGAAGAACGTTCCGCACAAGATGAGGAGGGACAACGAACAAATGAAAAATGAGGTAACCCCCCGGGAATCGAACCCGGGATCTTCCGATTGCCGGTCAGATATGCTAACCACTACACCATGGGCCTCGATTGATCAGAAGTCGTAATTCTCCTACATATGAGCAGAAACCAATGCCCTGAGGGGGCACCTCCCGCATGCCGCACATATATACATTTTAACTGCAAACAACACACAGTATAATTAATGTAAAGAACGACGCTTGTATAGAAGACCGTTCTGCACAAGATGAGGAGGGGGAACGAACAAATGAAAAATGAGGTAACCACCCGGGAATCGAACCCGGGATCTTCCGATTGCCGGTCAGATATGCTAACCACTACACCATGGGCCTCGATTAATCAGAAGTCGTAATTCTCCTACATACGAGCAGAAACCAATGCCCTGAGGGGGCACCTCCCGCATGCCGCACATATATACATTTTAACTGCAAACAACACAAGTATAATTAATGTAAAGAACGACGCTTGTAAAGAAGAACGTTCCGCACAAGATGAGGAGGGAGAACGAACATTAATTATACTGTGTGTTGTTTGCAGTTAAAATGTATATATGTGCGGCATGCGGGAGGTGCCCCCTCAGGGCATTGGTTTCTGCTCGCATGTAGGAGAATTACGACTTCTGATTAATCGAGGCCCATGGTGTAGTGGTTAGCATATCTGACCGGCAATCGGAAGATCCCGGGTTCGATTCCCGGGTGGTTACCTCATTTTTCATTTGTTCGTTCTCCCTCCTCATCTTGTGCAGAACGTTCTTCTATACAAGCGTCGTTCTTTACATTAATTATACTGTGTGTTGTTTGCAGTTAAAATGTAAATATGTGCGGCATGCGGGAGGTGCCCCCTCAGGGCATTGGTTTCTGCTCATATGTAGGAGAATTACGACTTCTGATCAATCGAGGCCCATGGTGTAGTGGTTAGCATATCTGACCGGCAATCGGAAGATCCCGGGTTCGATTCCCGGGTGGTTACCTCATTTTTCATTTGTTCGTTCTCCCTCCTCATCTTGTGAAGAACGTTCTTCTATACAAGCGTCGTTCTTTACATTAATTATACTGTGTGTTGTTTGCACTTAAAATGTATATATGTGCGGCATGCGGGAGGTGCCCCCTCAGGGCATTGGTTTCTGCTCATATGTAGGAGAATTACGACTTCTGATCAATCGAGGCCCATGGTGTAGTGGTTAGCATATCTGACCGGCAATCGGAAGATCCCGGGTTCGATTCCCGGGTGGTTACCTCATTTTTCATTTGTTCGTTCTCCCTCCTCATCTTGTGCGGAACGTTTCTTCTATACAAGCGTCGTTCTTTATATATATATATATATATATATATATATTATAAATATATATATATAAATGAACAATGAATAATTCCTATATTCCTATATTCTTATATTCATTTATATAATTCTTTTATTCATTCATATAATTCTTATATTCATTTATATAATTCTTTTATTCATTCATATAATTCTTATATTCATTTATATAATTCTTATATTCATTCATATAATTCTTATATTCATTCGTATAATTCGTATATTTATATAATTCGTATATTTATATAATCCTTATATCTATACAATCCTTACATTCTTATATATTTATATTCTTATATTCACGTTTACATATAGAGTCCAAATTCGCATAACGCTGACGAAGTTCGAATAAAATTTTCGATTCGCTTTCTATTTTATTTTTGCTGAATAATTGGTGAATTATTTCTTTTTAAATTACTTAATCATTTTTTCAGATTTAGCTTAATAATGTAATCTTGTTAAATTCTGCAATGTTCGTTTTCTGTATACATTCTCTCTTCGTTGTAAAAGATGAAGTCATGTCCTGCTTAACGTTTAATTTTAAATCTTAAGCATTTAATTTTTGCTCATGTGCATGTTTAATTGTAATTCATAATAAAATGCATATTTCAATTTCCATTTTTAGTTAACTCGGCAGATCATGATAACATCAGATCTGTCAATATGCGGTTTAAAATAAAAATATGGCTTCATCTTCAAATATCTTGCTTATCTGTCTAGACATTGCTACAGCTAAAATATTTACCTTATATTCAAATATTTTGAAAAATAATGCAGCCTATTGAGAAAAAAAACAAAACAAGTCAACATTAAATAATAATGATGTCACCAAAAATTCAGTATATAAAGCCGAACAATTTTTCAAATTTTCATTTTGATTGTCTGATCTAACTTAGAGGCTGAGCATTACCTGTAACATTTTAGCAGTAAACTACAGTAAGAGAATATCTTTGTCTTCTCCTTCGAGCCTTGCTCTCTTCAGAGAACTTAGCCTTAAATAGAGAAAAATAATTTCCCGATACGTTACAAGAAGAATCGGGGAACCTTCAGAAAATTTAGTCAGCCTCACAGAATCATCCGATCCACTACAAGAAGAAATCGGAGAGTAGTAAAGAGAAACTTCTGCGATTCACTATACGGTACCAGATACTCCAGAGTAACAAATCCGTTGCTGCCACCAAACCAGAACCCCCGTCAACTTCGAACCGCCCAAGGCCATAGACAGAGGGGTTAACATATATATATATATATATATATATATATATATAATATATATATATATATATATATATATATACACACACACAGCACACCCATATACAACAGTATATGCAAACAAAATATAGAAAATAAAATAAAAGCGGTCATAGTAAAGCAAGAACGTATGTAAGAACGTTATCCTGTATTATGTACACATCCACAGCGAGATTGTATAGTTGAAAGTTAAACCAAAAATTATAGAATTATAAAAACTTAAAATTAAAATTTGAATTGAAAATTAAATCATTTTAAAATTTTAAACTCCTCACTTAGAATACTTAGAATAGCAAAATTATAAGATTATAAGGATTATAAAATTTCAAGACAGCATAAATTTATGAAATTTTTAAAATTATTGTTATATATAAAAGTAATGATACATAATGGTATGTTATGTTGTGATAGGTTTACTTAACACGCAGGTTATGCTAAAGGCAATTCTATCTGTAGATGGCGCTGAAAGTTGTCGAATTCATGTTGATTATGAATTGGCACTCTTTGTCTATGGGACAAATCCAGTTTGAATTTTATGATTCTTTTGCCAGTGTCATTGACTCTATTATTTTCTCCAACTCTACAGTATGTGCCTCCGTAATGACATTTTCCGGAATGTTTATATGGAATTTTTCTTCGATGGCGTTTCTGGCAATTTCAGTAGCAATTTTCACTTCTTATTTCTGATTTTCACAGTCGGTCACTCAATTTGAATTTTATGATTCTTTTGTCTGTATCATTATTTTTTCCAACTCGGTGTTCCGGTGTTCCATAACTACACTTTGACAGAGTTTGTCTTTGATGATTTTTAAACAATTTCAGTGGAGTTTTCACCTGGGGAGCCGAGTATCAAAATTCCAGTTTATCGTGCATTCCATTTGTGCTGCTCTTATTTGTCTTTCCACCATGAAATAGTCTTCCTTCAAATTTTGTTTTATCTAACAACCGTTTCCCTAGACACCTTTTTCAGGCATCTGTTAAAACATTTCTTGATAAGATTTATCAGCCAATTCACAGGATTCCAACTGTTTCTAAGGTCATTCAGTATTTCAAATTTCCTTTTTACAATTATTCAAGTTCGAAACTACAAGCCAATCTACTCGTTCTCCCTACTTCTTTGTACCGTCAAGTTGATTTTCGCTTTATATTTGAACACCCACAGTATATTCAACTTTTTTTTTCTCATAAAAATGCGCTCATCTCATCTGTGTTTATTCCTTTAAGTACGTTCACTGTCAGGCGAACTACACTGGCAACACCTGCCACCAATACAAAGACAGGATATATGAATATTGAAGGATTTCTCGTCGTACACCACGTCCCTTAAATGAACCCTCAAAATCTTCTATAAGAGACCATTACCTTGCTGCAGCTCACTGCAATGACCCCTCTTCTTTACAAATTATAACCACAACCAGCAATAACCGATTTACTGACCTTCACATTTTGAAATCTTTGCACATTCGAGTTTCAGTTGGAAGCTCCTCCGGAACAAGGCCGCCGTTTTGAGGAATTTCGTCTGCTAGTGCGGAAAACAATTGCGCATCATCGACAGACGTGGAACTGGCGGACCTCATTCCACGTCAATGCGGAATAATTCCTCACTTTTTATATATGACAATTTTAATATGAAAAACGTAATAAATGTTAACAGAAATCATATATAAGGTGTTTTTATTCAATTCCTTTTTTTTTAGTTAACATATATTTTACGATGGATTATAGAAAGGAGCCATATGTGTGACTATGGGTAAGCAATGACAAGCAGAAAGTGCATCGATGAACCCCATTCTGTTCTGTTCCATGTATCAATCCATATGGGAAAGTATTTTGTGTAAACATGGTAAGGGATGATATAATATTTTTATCTATTTTGTAAATATGAAGTCTCTAATAAAACATGAAAATGAACAAAGTTGGTATTAATTCACACCAAAAAATGTAAATGATATATATATATATGTATATATATATATATATATATTATATATATCATACAACAAGGCATCTGATGGATGCTAAAATATTCAAACTAATTATAAATCTGATTGCTGACAGACTAGGCTGACCATACGTACCGTTTTGTACGGGACAGTACCGTTTTGTATGGGTTTTTGTATGGGTTCTGTCACTGAAGAATAATTGTAAGCTCAATATGTTTATGTACTTACTTTTTCATGAATACAGAATATTACATAACCCCCGTCCCTTTTTTACCATCCCAATGTCCCGTTTTTGTCTCAAGGAAATATGGTCAGCCTATGACAGACACATTAATATTATCCCTGAAATACAGAGTGATATACATTTTAATTTGTAGAACCTGTATGAAAAACAGAATAACTTAAATGAAATTAGTTATACCTATACCACATTTTCTAAAAACTACAATAACCAGAGAAAACGTGCCGAATTGTAACGTCATATGCGTATGCGGAATAGCGGCAGCCTTGCTCTGGAAGACAGCTAATATTGTTGTTATTGGGGTTGTTTAACCTCCTTCGCAACATCTAAGGTCACATGACGGATGGAGCCTCCCAGCTTTACATGGGATCTGAGCCACGTGTTTCTACATAATTTGGACGGTATCCCATCCAACTACTACCCCAGACCCAATGTCGTTTAACTTCGCTGATCTTAGGAAAGCGGTGTTATGACATCGGCCAGAAGTAGCCCGTCATAGCCTTTATGGCTCCCCCCCCCCCTCCGAGTTAGGTTAAAGACTCCAACTCCAATTTTTGCACACTCGAAAAGCTAGACCTACATTCAACGATTATAGTTCTGCGTTTGACCTGACCACTGACTATCAGAGGATAGCATTTTTTTTCAATGTTTAAATTTTTTTTTAAATAATTATTAAAATTTACTAAACTATGAATTTGTACGCTAATATTCCCAACTAGAAAGTCATTATTATTATTATTAATTTCATCCTACTTTATTCTATTATTTTATATTGTCTTTTATTATTTTAATGTTTCATAATTTTATTGTACTGAAGATAGAAAATTGTTTCCGAAACGTTTGGCTGTTACACATTCTAAACAAGAATGACATTTGGGCTTTCCCTCGGAACAAATGTTTAAATGAAATAATATATACAGTATATTGGCGGAGAGGCAGCCTGTCTTGAACCTGTTTTTGTATACATGGGGGTTGATCGTGAGGGGACAACATACCAATTCACCCCCGACACACTTTTTCGGTGGTCTGTGTAGAAGAATGTCTTTAAGGTCTACACAGAATTTGAGACCGAATTAATCCTACGATAGGATTAATTAGGCTTTAAATTGATAAGCGATCGACTCCCATGCTCGTATAAGTAGGCTGACCATATTTCCTTGAGACAAAAACGGGACATTGGGACGGCAAAAAAGGGACGGGGGTTATGTAATATTCTATATTCATGAAAAAGTAAGTACATAAACATATTGAGCTTACAATTATTCTTCAGTGACAGAACCCATACAAAAACCCATACAAAACGGTACTGTCCCGTTCAAAACGGTACGTATGGTCAGCCTACGTATAAGTAAATTAGGCAAGACTTTGTGTCTTGATTTACCTTGTGTTTTAACATTTTGCAAAGAAGAAGAGTTGATAGACATATTTAAGATCACACTGAGCATGTGTAGTATTGCATGGGGACATTTTTCAGAGATAAAATAAGTTTAGGCGTTGGTGCACCTCAAAGAAAGAAACTGGAGAAGGCAAAACTGGGCCATCATTTTCTCTCGATACGTAAACCTTTAACTATGTTCTAATGTTTATGCAGTTTAAAATATTTAAGAAAGTACATATGAACTATGTTTTATAAGAAATGGACAATTAAGCTTGTCTTGTAAGAAATTAAGTGCAAAACACATTCATCGTAGACTGCCAGCAAAACTAGATAGTCATGAAACAAAGTTTAAAAGCTCAGATCTCACTGTTGATGATGACGTTTTAATGTGTCGTATTAATTTGTATAGTAACAAATCTTCCAAGACTACCCAAAACAAAGATCCAGAACGTAGGTTTAATTTTTGGTAATTTAAATCCAGACATTTAAAACCCGTCTAGAATAATTAAATATAATTAAGAAAAACCAGGGATCAAATGTAGAATTCGGACCCCAGCCTTTTTTAGTTAGCTTTATAAGGCTAACTAACGAAAATATCACGACCTAACCTAACCAATCGTTAGGTTAACTGTACGCCCTTGACGATTGGTTAGGTTAGATCATGATATTTTCGTTAGTTAGCCTTATAAAGCTTACTAAAGAAGGCTGGGGTCCGAATTCTACATTTGATCCAAAACCAGTATAGCACTAAGTTTGAACGTCAAACATCCAAATTTTAAATTAAACTTTTGTAATTTTTTTAAAAACTTTAATTAGGAAAATTTCAGATTTACAGTTTTATGGTCCTCAACTTTTCGAATTAATGCAACAAAACTCAAAACAAATAATAAATAAATTTTAATATTTTAAAGGTCAAAGTATTTTCTGTTTCTGCTCGATTATTGTATGTAAAGAGGACAAAGGAAAAGGAGTGGTAGTTATGAATACAATAGACAAGTTTCCAAACTTGAAACTATAATACTTTATCACATTATTTCAAATTTAAGAAATTAATAGGAGATATTTATTCCTATGTACCTAAATTAGAAGACAGGGAAACCATTTACCATTGGTTTTTCCTTATTAAATTTTTAAGTTTATTTATCCTATGAGCGAAGTGAAGACGATGAGGTCAGAAGTTAAATTTCGAATGGTTCTGGTAATAATAATCCAGGAGATAGCGCAATGGTCCGCTTTCGTGTGAACTGAGCGCTGTATCAGTTTCTCGCCCTCCTCACTGGTTATTGTTACTATGGATTATCGAAAACCTACAAACAAATTACCTTCACATTTTAAGCTTAACCTTGGTTTATATTCTTTATTAATTTACGTTTACTTGTAAATCTTGGTTGGATGCAATCATTACCATTAAAGAATCCGGTAGAACAAACTGGATAGCCAGAACAATTTCTCTAATGCAATTAAAAAGAAAGAATCTTACAATATTTAACTTAATTAGA
The DNA here is from genome assembly GCA_023014485.1 of Bathynomus jamesi. NCBI lineage: Eukaryota > Metazoa > Arthropoda > Malacostraca > Isopoda > Cirolanidae > Bathynomus > Bathynomus jamesi. The sequence goes on from JAJOZX010000038.1 coordinate 1,279,573, forward strand.
AAAAAACAGTTATACTGATTACGTTAAATCGTTAATTTTCTAATAAAGGGACAAAATCTTTAATCCAAGGGTTCTTTCTCCCTTCTTGCATATGAGAGTAAAATCTAAAAACTGAAGCCTCAAGTTTCCATAGTTACGGTTATAGCCATTTAAAGTTTCAGAGAAGCTAATATTGCATGGAATAACTGACAATCTTGGCAGTATGTGAGCCTTTCATCTACTATAGGTACGTAGTTAGCAGTTTCCATCTATTTTAACTTGTTCTCCATTAAAAAGTCCATTCAAAGGATATATATATATATATATATATATATATATACTTGAAAAACATTCATATCTGTACAGTATATTTTAAACTTCAAAACTTTTCATACATTCTCAGAGAGAGAGAGAGAACTTTCAGTCCACTCCCACTCGGGCAGGTTCCTATTATTAAACTAGTGCATTTTTTATTATTTTAGCAACAGTGAAATATTGGATAGAAAAGTATAAGGCTTTCTCCCCTCCCTCCCCTCAAGAGGTGGGTGCGGAAAGAAGTTGAAGAAAGTATCTTGATCCCGGAAAAATAACCAAGAAAATTTTACAGGAAAGAGGAGAATAGATAAATTCGATTTACAATTACGCTATGCACTCAGAAATCGTACACTAGATAGAACCGTTGTGCAAACTAATAATAATATAATTTTGCTGATCGTATATCAACTACTTGGTATCGTCAGAAAACCTCGAACAAAGACCACATGGCACACTCCAGGCTAGCCCCGAAAGGATTAAGAAAGAGGAGAAAGTCAAACTTTCCATGTCTACACCCATGTACGCGTAAAGCCATTCGGCAGAAATAGAAGTAAGGCTCCTCTTCCTCTCATTCGCGTGGGCCACTGCCAGCAAAGTGACGAAATGCTTCTACAAGAAAGGGGTTGAAACAAGAATTGAAAGCGGAAATCAGATTTTCCACACCATGCCGTCACCCATCATGTGCAGTTTGTGCACCCAGCCACCCAAGAGAAATAGTGACAGCAAAAACGCAACTTTACTTCACCTAATTCATGCCATGCATTTTTTTTAAGGTTTTTGTTCACTTAGAAACCGTGTATTTCTACAGAATGCTTGTCTATTCCAATTTTAGACATAACAAGGCAGGCAAGTGTGCGAGCGTTTTTTCTGTAATTGGATGTTTGTCTTGAGTACGTGTCTGCCAACTCTTTTTGGTCACCGAGATTCAACTTGGGTCTTCCGCCGTGAAAGGTGTTTATGCGGCAAGTAATATATTGAGTCGTTCGTTCTTCGCGGTGTTGTGCCACCAAATGAGTAGATAAAATCTCTTTCGGGCGAGGAATATCAGTGAGAAGTACTTGTTCCTTATAGAAAATGAAAGTTTTTCGTGGGTGATCACATGTTGTTGCAACGGCAAATTTAAGTCTCCCACTTAGAGGTGTTTATGATGCAAATGATCAAAAAATGGGTTGTTCAAGTAGTAGGGGTTCTTAGGATCAAAATATCATGTAATTATGCAAATGATGATACAATCAACACATTTGTACACGTGGCCGCCGCTGGGCCATCCCAATATTAGAAATTATCAATATTTCAGCCCTTTTTGTCTGTATTTTGATGAAATAAATGTCTATGGCCATGTTTATGAGATCATGGAATCCAATGATATAGGTTAAAAACTTCAAATACAGCTTATTTCGGATTTAAGGCCTATATTATTTTAAATATCAAGTGAAAGTACACGTAAAGACCATAATACAATCTTAATTCAATATCCAAGTACTAGCATTACAATCATTGCCAAAACTAATTTTAGTAATATACATATATATCTTATTGCTAAGCATACACAAAGAGAATCGTCTTTGAGCAAACGAAGGAACTCTTTAAGGTACATGTACAAGGGCCACGCAATATATTTTGCCCAGTAGTATGGTTGCAAAATGGTAGAGTGCAAAGCAATTGCATAATGTTGCAAGAGTGCCACCCCCACCCCTTTGTTGCAAGGCACCCCACCCTTTGTTGTAAGGCACCCCCCACCCCCCTTTGTTGCAAGGCATCCCACCCCCTTTGTTGCAAGGCACCCCACCCCCTTTGTTGCAAAACCTCTTTGGGGAGGTGGGACGGCCTCACCCCCCAAAGGGGCATACCTAATCTGGGGAAACCTCTTTGGGGGAAAAAGTGGGACGGCCTCAACCGCAAAGGGGCATACCTAACCTGGGGGAACCTCTTTGGGGAAGAAGCTTGGACAGCCTCACCCCCCATAGCGGCATACCTAACCTAAGAGAGAGAGAGAGAGAGAGAGAGGAGGAGGAGGGGACCCAGAGGAAGGGTCTTCGCTTGGCCAGAGCCAAGCGCATATAAGTCCTTCAGCCACCCCGCCGCTCTGTTACAGGACCCCTAATCAGCCAGTTGGCTTAATCAGCCAGTTGGCTGAGTTGCCAGAAGGCGATAATTATTTATTTAAACCATATATCAATCAGCCAGTTCGCTTAGAAGGTTGAGTTGCCAGATAGCATTAATTATTTATTTATTCCATATATTAATCAGCCAGTTGGCTTAGAAGGCTGAGTTGCCAGATTTCTTTATTTATTAAATTAAAGTATATATTCTTCAGTCAGTCGGCTTAGAAAGTTGAGTTGCCATATTGCGCCATGTATTTAATTAATCCTTATATTCTTCTGTCATCTGGCTTAGAAAGTTGAGTTGTCAGATTGCGCTATTTATTTATTTAAAGCATATATTCCTCCGTCAGTTGGCTTAGAAGACCGATTTGACAAATAGCAATTACCGTAAATCCTGGCGTATAAGTCGACCCGGCGTATAAGTCGACCGAAAGATTTTAGGTAAAAATTTCTGATTTAAAGGTATACCTTGCGTATAAGTCGACCCCCAAATAATCAACCAACCATCCAAATGCCAAAGGAATGAACCAAGTAGATGTATTAATCCTTTTGTTTATTTCAGGCAGTAACCTCGAACTTTTGATAGTTTAAACTTATAGTGTCCTGAGTATACCCTAATATGGAGCCTCCAAAGAAAAGAATGAAATATGAAGCAAAATTCAAATTAAAAGTTGTCTCGTATGCAAAAGAATCCAATAATGTTGCTGCAGCAAAACATTTTGGAGTTTGTGAAAAACTTTTGCGTGATTAGATTAAATGTGAGGAATCCCTGAAGAGAATGCCTAAATCAAAATGTGCATTAAGGACTGGAATCTGTCACTGGCCAGAAATGGAAATTTATTTACAACACTGGGTCAACGAAAACAGGCAAAGTGGTTTTGCAGTTACAAGGAATTGTATACGTATACAAGCCCTTAAGTGGGCAAGAAATCACTAAGATCAAAGCAGAAATTTCAAAGCTACAGCAAACTGGTGTTCTCGTTTTATGAAGCGGAATAACTTGGTGTTGAGGCAGAAAACGAAAATTGCACAAAAATTACCTGTGGAGTTGGAAGACAAAATTATGAATTTCCAAAGATACCTTATTGGATTAAGAAAGGAACACAGCTTTCCACAATGTCAGATTGGCAACATGGATGAAACTCCCTGTTTTTTCGATATGCTTTCCACAAGAACCGTCGACGGCAAAGGTAGTAAGACAGTTTTGATAAAAAGTACTGGCCACGAAAAGACAAAGTTTACTGTAGTACTAAGCTGCCTTGCAGATGGGACGAAGCTTAAACCTGTGGTTATTTTCAAATGGAAAACAATGCCACATATACAGTTCCCTGAAGGGGTTTTTGTTCATGTCCACGAGACAGGATGGATGGACGAAGCTGGAATTCAGTTATGGATTGAAAATGTGTGGAGAAGAAGGCCAGGTGGATTACGTGAAGAAAAGGGGATGTTAGTGTGGGACTCATTTAGAGCACATTTAACAGATAATGTTAAGAACCATCTACAGAGAATTAAAACTGTACCTGCAGTCATACCAGGAGGACTAACATCTGTAGTTCAGCCCCTTGATGTGGGTTTAAATAAGCCATTTAAAGATAATATTCGTTCTGAGTGGAATACATGGATGCTTGAAGGTGAGAAAACATACACAAAGGCCGGTAATATGCGTGCTCCATCAATGGATATGTTGTGCACTTTTGTGATCAAGTCTTGGAATTCCATCCGTACAGAAACTGTTGTAAAATCATTCAAAAAATGTGGGATTTCTAATGCAATGGATGGACAAGAAGACGACTTACTGTGGGAAGATGATGAAGAGGAAGAAGATGAGATCAACATTAATTCTAGTGATACTGATCCTTCTGATGACCTTGAATAAATACCTAAGTTTTTAATTTATCTTTTAATACAGTTAATAAATGTTTGTACTCACTAAACTAACCTTATATTTCGATATTTTTTATTATGAAACCTCTTTGTTAGCAACCTGTGTTAATAGTTCTCTTTTTATACCTGGCGTATAAGTCGACCCCTACTTTTAGAGCTTCATTTCAGTGCCTCGAAAATCGACTTATACGCCAGGATTTACGGTAATTAATTATTCTGAAATCCGCTTTAGAAACCAAACAAATGATATAATCGGGTTCAAACAAAAAGGAATAAATAAAACACCAATACATCATTCTGTTTATTTTAGCTGAATTAATGGATATACAACGGGATATATATATGGTCAAATAATAGCAGCATGAATGGAAAATATATAATCATACAAAACGGGGCATTATCAAAATATTAGTACAGGAAAAATATACATGCAGTTATATTAAATATATATATATAATCATACAAAACATAGTATTAACAAAATATTAGTACAGGAAAATATATAGTTATATTAACAAAAGTTATATTATCAAATATTGGTACAGGAAAAATATATATACAGTTATATTAAATATATATAATCATACAAAACATAGTATTAACAAAATATTAGTAGAGGAAAATATGTAGTTATATTAATTATGTTGAAAATATACGAAACGTATAATCATATTTGTACATGAAAAATATACAAAACGTATAATCAAATTAGTACAGGAAAAATATATATTGTCTTTACGTTGTACGTTGCAAAACGCTAAATTCGCATTTCATAGAGTCTATATCCACATCGCCATTACTTTGTACGATGTGGTAAAACCGTCCAAGCATCACTTCACCGTTTAACTGATACGGCGGTCTATACTCGATATAAATGGCTTTCATATCGTTCAATACTATTTTTGTCCCCACTTTACACTCGGCGGGAAAGTAATCCTTAAGCACGGCTAGAACACAATCAAAAGCACGTACAAAACTGTCATCGTTAACCACAACATTAAATACAAGTTTATAATCATGCCTTTCCAATCGGGCATTTTTTCTTAACGCCCCGAACTTTTCAATCGTGAACTCTTCTTCACTCGGCATAACGGGATTGGAAATAATCTTCCAAATCGTAACGACACCTATCCACTATATAGAGTCGCGCGTTAAACGGTTGATGGGCGCCCTAGGCATCAGTCCGTTCGGTTGCTGGGCACCCTACGCATCAGTCCGTCCGGTTGCTGGTTGCCCTAGGCATCAGCCAGGTGTCACAGTGTACGTTTATGTGCGCTAAAAGGATCCGGTTTCGTACCCCGGGCGGGTCTCGTTAATCAGGGTACCCTAATGTTTCCCCGTAGGTCTAAGTCAGGTGTAAAACTTCTCGTACGAAATAAATGAACAATTCGTACGGAGAAAATTTCAATTAAAAAATAAAGAAAAAAGAGTCCCGTAGGTCTAACGCGGGTGTAAAACATCTCGTACGAAATAAATGAACAACTCGTACGAGAAAAATTTCAATTCAAAAAGAAATCTAAAAAGGTCTAAGTTCAGGATAAAACATCTACGGGGAAAAGAAAGAAAAAATAAACACACACACACACACACACACACACACACACTGTATATATAAAACGCAATAAAAAGATAACTAACTTTGTACTAAAATACTATGGTACTTACGTATAAATGCTTGAGTGCATTGCAATTGCATAATGCCAAACAACGCTGGACAATAGGAAAGGCAGAATATGCAGCGACCCCAAACTAAGGACTAACAAGGGCTCTCTTGAACACTGAACTAAATTAACTTCGATATCATGGGGCCAAGACTTTTAAGCAACTACTAAGGGCCTCAGAAACGTTACAGGGATCAAAGGCAACAAAACCTGTGTTTCTGTGGCACCTAGTAGCAGCGGGGCCCCCTAAGCGACCGCTTAGTCTGCTTATGTCAGGAAACGGTCCTGCATCTGGATAATGAGCTAGCAATAAACTTGTTCATTTTTCATACAAAACATTGAAATAAATAAGCAAGTATGCCTTAAATCTCGGACAAACAATATTCAGTTAAAGAAAACGACTAGTGGATTATTTTCGGTGGTAACTCTGTTATTTATGTGTTTCTCTCCGAATTATCACCCCATCTGTAAAACACTTAATCAAGGAACTAACAACTTTAATACAACCACATTTTGCATCGTCGGAAAAGACTAATTTATTTAACTTCGTATTAGGTATGCAACAATCAACTGTTACCTCGAAGCAAAGAACCGTAGAAGTTATATATCCAGTCGATCACAGTGTCTGTATTTCTGTTGGCAGCTTCTGCACAAACGGCAATAAAAAGACACATTAAATAAATTTTATATTTTAAAAGTACAAACATCAAATTTTATTTTCTATCTTCGCCATGACTCCTTTCCACAGTAGTAAATATCAAATTATTAACTTTAAGTTTCTGTAACCCCGTATTTGCAATTGTCTTTTTATTTTATTCCTCTTTTATCTATAATTAAAAATTTACTCAGTTATCATTTCATAAGAGAATCAACAGCTATGAGCTGAATGAATTATGCTATTTTCTTGGCTTATTTCAAATCAGAGAAGTTTACCGACAGTATATAATACACACACACACACACACAAACACACGCACACACACACACACTTTCGTTGATAGGATTTTCAATACTTGGTTCTAAGTAAGCGTGAAATTATTATTATTATTATAATTATTATTATACTAATACTGAAATATATATATATATATATACACACATATATTATAATATATATATATATATTATATATATTTCAATTTATTTTTGTTAACTGTATTATATATATATATATATATATATATATATATATATATATATATATTTCAAATTATTTTTGTTAACTGTATTATATATATATATATATATATATATATATATATATATATATATATATATTTTCAATTTTTGAAATCTTGGAAATGTACAATTTCATATATTTTATTTTAAGCTTTATTACGGGTCATTCAATGATTTTTGTTAACTGTATTATATACAGGGGTTGGAGAAAATAATATGAACACCCGCCGATTTCACTGGTTATCTTTACGGACTGCTCAGACACAAAGTAAACGGTCAAATGACTGGCAAACCTATTTAAATGGGTAACAGAGTGTGTATACGTCATGTTATAACCCTCACGTTGTTTTTACAGATCTGAGTGAATTATGAATTAGCAGTTATGAAAGACCTGTCAGACTTCCAAAGAGGGCAAATTGTCGGAGCGCGGATGGCTGGTGCATCGGTGACGAAAACCGCTCAGATGTTCAATGTATCCAGAGGAACTGTCTCTATGGTCATGTCTGCATACCAAAACCATGGAAAGACAAGCACCGACAAATGCAATAGTGGACGCAAGAAGAAGCTGTGTGATCGAGACCGCCGGGTGCTAAAGCGCATTGTGACAAAGAACCATAAGACCACAGCTCCAAAAGTCACTGCAGAGCTTAACCTCGCGACCTCCATGGAGCTGGATACCATGGGAGGGCTGCAATTGCCAAACCCTTCCTTTCGCACATCAACATTGAGCGGCGCAGAAAATGGTGTAATGACCATAAGAATTGGTCAATGGACCGGTGGAAGAATATAGTCTACTCCGACGAATCCTCCTTTACGCTATTTCCATGTTCCGGTCGAGTTTACGTCTGGAGACAGCCTAAAGATGCTTATGACCCCGACTGCCTGACTCCAACCGTTAAGCATGGAGGCGGATCTGTGATGGTTTGGGCAGCAATATCGTGGAATACTCTTGGCCCAGCTGTAGTACTGCATGGTAGGGTTAACGCCCAGGTCTATCTGTCAATATTGACTGACCAGGTCCATCCCAGGGTCCAAACGCTGTTTCCCAATAGCGGCGCCGTCTTCCAGGATGATAATGCACCAATCCACACCGCTGGGGTCGTTAAAAACTGGTTTGAAGAGCATGTTAGTGACGTAGAACGCTTGGATTGGCCTCCACAATTCCCGGATCTTAACATTATCGAGCATCTGTGGTGTCAGTTGGAGCAGCAGGTTAGAAGCCGATTCCCACCGCCGGCGTCTTTGGCGGAACTGGAGCAGGGTTTGCTCGAAGAATGGCTCAGGATTCCTCTAGCCACTGTCCAAAAGCTGTATGAATCAATTCCCCGACGCATTGCAGCTGTTATTGCCACTAAAGGAGGACCAACTCCATATTAAGAATAAAAACCGCCATTTATCAAGGTGTTCATATTATTTTGTCCAACCCCTGTATATACAGTATATATTTCAATTTTGGAAATCTTGGAAATGTACAATTTCATATAATTTATTTTAAGCTTTATTATTATATTATTTATTTATTTATTTATTTAGGAAAAGGCATGTTTTTATGTCGTCTCTTTTCGGGGTTAATCTGCGGTGGAGGCAGATATTTTAAAAACTATCTTAAAATGCAGATATCTTACATTCTATGCACAGGACGTAGGTAGTGGTTCGAGCTGAAATGCCCCACAAATGTTTTGTCGAGGCGCTATTGTCTTTGTTCTCCGAGGATACACGTTATGATAAGAACTTCTGGCAGGAAGGCAATTTTAGAACAGATGTTTTTAGAACAGATGTTTTTCAATCCTTCATACATATTTCAGATGATTTATTGTATGTTTAGGCCTTCCAAGGATAAGCTAATCAAACTACAAAACTCCAGGCATCATCAGCCAGTATTTTAAAATCATTTACGCAGAAATTAAAATTGAGTTGACCATGTAAATAAACAAATTTATCATACAAAACAAGATTCTTTGAATAAAGCACACCTTACATGAACAAATACTTATATTGTTCTCTCTCTCTCTCTCTCTCTCTTATATATATATATATATATATGTATGTGTATATATATATATATATATTATATATTGGAATAAATAAAACCGCCATCATAGCACTCTTTAGCTTCATGATTAGAATTTCTGACAGGGCACTCAATTCTTAAACCAATATTTGCTATTGGACGGTCTCACCCCCCAAAGGGGCATAACTAACCTAAGAGAGAAAGAAAGGGGCTGTGTTCATTCAAAAGCTATATAAAATAAACTGGTTTTTGTTCGGTTCTCAGTTGTTGCTTTACCCCCCACCCCAAAATGTGTATATATGTATATATATATATATGCAATTATATTAAGCTTCGTTCTGAACATAGCCTGGCGTCGTCTAACCTAGCCTAGCTTAATTGTTTAAGATTAAAATTGAAGGTCATACGGTGATATTATAGTCTACCCGCCTAAAACATATTTTTCTTTATTAATAGTAGAATAAATATGTAAGTTTTGCAATAAATTAACAATAAGTTGTATTTTTCAGATAATGCGTTCGAAGAGATATACGAATGATGGCTTTAAAAATTTTTTTGAAACGTGGAATTGGATGTAAAAATGTGGTTTGTAGTCACTCAAAACTGTCGCTTTGTTTTTATGGATAGTTTAGAAAAGATTGAACGCGTGATAAAACCCGCAATTTGAGTCTGAACTCGCTTTCAATTGTCTTATTGAATTAATATGAGGTAATATATGAGTCAGACGTTTATTTATTGGGTTAAATTAGGGTTCATTTTGTCAAAATCTGGAGGTAGATAAGTGGTGCGAACCTATTTTTTTCTTTGATCATTAGTGCGCTCTGGATTTTTTAGATGAACTTTTTTCCGATGCAGATATAGGGGCGCCTCTGCTGTCCTTTGGTTAGCCTTTGGTTAGCATCCCCCTGAATTGTTGATTCTGACGAAGGTCAAGCTTTTAACTCCACCTTAGACCTATAGTATAACGTGGAAACCGACCCATGCCCCATCAACACCCCAACGTTTTAACCTCTAGGATACAGTGTATATTATATATATAGATAGTTAGATCAGCGAGATTAAGCGACGTTCAGTTTGTTCAGTTCTTGTATGGGTACCCGTCTGAAGTTGAGAGAGTGAAATTATGCTCATTGGAGTAATTTCGAAGTAAATCGAACGGACTGGAATGAAGTGAAATACGTTCTTACTGGAATTAGATTCAATTACTCTTTTATGTCCGGTTAGGCTACTGTTAGATTAGATTAATCTGGCTAGGTTAGCAGGGGCGGATATCAGGGGTTGGGGGCGCGGGGGTTTAACTCCTCTAGCTTTCACCTGAATAACATCTCGTATTCTAATGATTAATAATTTTTAATATTATTGTAAGATATTATATAATATTGGGCTCGCAAGCCTAGAGTGGATCTTAGGGTATTTCTTAGTCTGTAACTCTGTAACTCCTTAAGTTTAACAATCATCATCATCATCTATAAAGAATTCTGGTGCTTATGACTGGTAAAAACAAAATTACCAAAATGAACCTTTTTTCCAGATGTTTTCGAAATATCAAAATTTAATTGCCGGATAAATTATGAAACACTACAGAAAATGAAGTACACCTTACCTCATTCGAAAAAATATAAGAAACTATTATAAATTAGATACATTACACTGTACAGTTGATGACATATTTATTCTTTAGAAAATAGGGTGAGGAACATGCAATTATATTGCGAGTAAAGGTACAATATGATAAGTTGCAGCTGAGGAATCAGTTTCATGATATATTTTTATGGCAAATGTCTTATACGATGTAATAATATATAATCATACTGAGTGCTGATTCATGCGCGCCTTAATCACGTATTTTATATTGTACTTTATTGTAGTCAAACTCTGTCATTTATTTACTAATAATCGAGTTTATAAAAAATAAAAGATAATTATAAGAAAATTATCGCAGGCAATGATAAATTATAACAATTCATGTGGGTTATAAAAAAGCAGTTTAATTCGCATCAAAAGTCATTTTCCTTCATAATAATCATTTAGGAGGGTCAGAAACTGGCACAGCACTCTAACGCCTAGCCCGTAACTCTAACTCCTGTATTATTATCATTATTATTATTATTACCAGTATCATCGGGAATCGAACCCCCTACCTCAATATTCACTTCGCTTCGAGAGAAACGGTGTGGTGCTACTGTAGTATGCGGTCCACCTACGATTGGTTAGGTTTAATCATGATTATTTTCGTTAAAACTAACGAAAATATCATGACTAAACCTAACCAATCGTCAAGGGCGATTAACATTGGGATGTAAACAAGCAATTAGCAAACAAGATAAGAAATTATACTTGAAAGGTAAACCGCCGAATCGTAGGTAGACCGCATACTACAGTAGCACCAACGGTGTTACCCCTGAGGCACGGACGCTGGCAAGTTTCTGTCATAACATACACGGTTAAACGCGTATCTAACGCGGATGTTTGTGTGCAATTTATGTATCTTGGAGGCAAATGGAGCTGCATTAACTTCTAAAACAAAAGCCACGCATGAAATTGTTTACATGCAAGGAAATGAAACCAAAGAAAAGGCAATCGTTTCGCTATAATTATTATAAAATCACTGTAATTTCTCGAGGATTATAACGGGACATTCGACTTTCATATGTTTTATTTCGCTGTTTACTTGTGTAATACTCTTATAAGAATACAGCATGTATATATATATATATATATATATATATATATATATATATAAATTCATAACAAATATATAAAAATGTTAAGAGAAGTGAATCAACCCCGTTTGACATGATTTTTACCGTAATTATTTTTTTCATTCCGTCATTGTCAATTTAAAACCAATATTAAGATGTCTTCCGTACGCCTCTTGACACAGATATCTGTTAACCCCTCCGTCTATGGCCCTGGGGTGGTTCGGAATCGACGGGGGTTCTGGTTAGGAGGCAGCAACGGATATTTCTTCTATAACATTCTAATTCTTTTCTCTCGCTTTATGGTCGACAGTTGTTAATTCTTCTCTTTCTATAATACTCTGATACTTTCTCTTGGTACTAAAATTATCGACTTTTCTTTTATAACTTATCGACTTTACTGACTAAATTCCTGAAGAGAACAAGGCTCGAAGGAAAAGATAAAAACTTCTTTTACTGTAGTTTACTTCTCAAAATGTACAGGTAGTGCTCTGAATTTACAGGGGTAGAGGTTCGACCTCTTTCGACCATGGCTCATGGCCGGATCTAAAAAAAATTAAGGAGGCAAGGGGCCTCTGCCCCCTCCCCGCAGCGAGGCTGCTAACAAGGGAGTCGTAGCAGTGACCAAAGACGAGTCGTAATGAAGTGAAGTTCATTTTACAAATACATGTATAATATAAGCCTAAATGTTGGGGGAAGACAGTTGAAGGTTAAGAAGGTTAAGTTCCCCCCTTTTAAACACATGATCAGATGTTTGAAAGATTTCAAATAAAAAATTTTAAAAAATAAAAATAAAAAAAGACTAATCGTATTTTTTTTGCCGAGTCTTCATTTCTGAAGGCGATATCATTTCGTAGTAGTACATAAGTACAATTTAAGTACACCACTGAGCACATTTTCGTTTTGGTTTATTACAATTATGATTGCGATTATGGATTACTTCCCATTCGCTTATGATTGTCCATTTCAGTTCTATTAAAGTACATTCTTACATTATATATTAAGTCATTACATTCAATTACAGTTTCATTGAAGTACATTACGTCGTTTACCATTCTTAGTTTTTTTTTATATATTTATATATGGTTATAATATATGGTTATAATATATGGTTATAATAGATGGTTATTATATATGGTTATTATATATGGTTACTAGTACAACACAAGTACATGAGCACATACAAGATAATTTATATACAACATAACATGTTACATTATATTATAATATGTTATAAATTTGGATCAGAGCGAGAGGAGATTTTTATCTCAGAAACGTTCGACTTTGGTGTCATCAGCGAATTCGACCACTTACCTAAGCCTAATGAATATCTTGTGAGGGGTGAACGCACTTGAAAAAAAAAATACATGTGGACGTATTTTACATGTACGTAATACAATAGGTTGTGTGCGTAATATAGACACGCGTAAAATATGGACTGATAGGTTGATAGGTATCAGTAGACAACAGGTAGGAAACAACATAAATAATGATGTATAGAGAATGAAGTTTTTTTTTTATTATTATTATTATTATTATGATTATTATTATTATTAGTAGTAAAGAATTTACCATACATTCAATACGGAAGATGTCCAAATACTAAACACGTGATTCAGTGTTCAAGGTATGGAAAACGTGAAGAGAATTAAGTTACTTTATGACGTCATAGTTATTCACATTATGTCATACGTACAGTATAAGTCATTATTAGAAAAGATGAATTAGAGGAATACAGTAATGAATAAAGAAGTACAAATCGAAATTCTATCCAAAACTCGCTTAGGCGATTTTGGTTTCTTATGTAAAAATTAACAGTCAAACATAAAAACTATACGAACATAAGTACTGCATGAAGGCAATGAATCCATACAATGATGGTATAGAAATTGTTCATTGTTCATTTTTACATATCTATTAAAATACCAAAGTATACCCATCTGCGAAAGCGAATGCCCCAGAACTGGTCTTTAAGTATTCTTCAATCCAATTTGCTACTGTCCCGAATCTATGAAACGATGTCTCGTGCGAGATATTCAATAAATAAGATAAACATACGAGGGAAATCACTATAAAATTAAGAGTGTGTACGCATGTAATGTAACTAAACTTTATATTTCACCAGTGGCATGAAATTTAAAACAATAAATAATAAACATTTTTAATCTATTTTAGTCCTTCATTGTATTATATATATATAGATATCACGTATTTAATTAAACTAACATCCACTTATCTACTTCCAGATTTTGAAAAAATGAACTCTAATTTAACCCAATAAACAAAACATCTGACTCATATATTACCTCATATTACTTCAAGAAGACAATTGAAAACGAGTTCAGACTCAAATTGCGTGTTTTATCACGCGTTCAATCTTTTCTAAACTATCCATAACAATAAAGGGACAGTTTTGAACGACTACAAACCACATTTTTACATCCAATTGCACGTTTCAAATTATTTTTAAAGCCATCATTCGTATATCTCTTCGAACGCATTATCTGAAAAATGCAAACTTATTGTTAATTTATTGCAAAACCTACGTATTTATTCTACTATTAATAAAGGTAAATATTTTTTAGGCGGCTAGACTATAATATCACCGTTTAACCTTTAATTTGAATCTTAAGCAATTAAGCTAGGCTAGGTTAGACGACGCCAGGCTATGTTCAGAACGAAGCTTAATAAAATTGCATATATATATATATATATATATTTTTTTTTTTTTGTGTGGGATAAAGCAACAACTGAGAACCAAACAAAAACCAGTTTATTTTATATAGCTTTTGAATGAACACAGCCCCTTTCTTTCTCTCTTAGGTTAGGTATGCCCCTTTGGGGGGTGAGACCGTCCCAATAGCAAATATTGGTTTAAGATTTGAGCGCCCTGTCAGAAATTCTTATCATGAAGCAAAAGAGTGCTATGTTCGCGGTTTTGTTTATTCCAATATATATATATATATATATATATATATATATATATATTAGGGTGGCCCTTATTTTTCAACTTTTGAAATTACTTGCTCCCAACCCCTAATCTTCTTCCAATATATAAAAAAGTGCTCTGTGCAACATTTCAGCTCAATTGGGCTATATTAAGGTGGCCCCCAAAGGCCCTAAAGTTTCAAAATTCACCGATAATTGGTATTTCTAATATAAAACCTTTATAATTCATTTGCAAACTTTGTTTGGGAAAATAATCACAAAGCATAATCGAAAGTGAATTTTATTTACAACAAATAATTACGCCGCTTATATAGGCCGCAGGCGCAGAACTTTCTAGAACCTTCCAGAAGCGTTTTTTTTACGCACTTATAATACTTTTCAATTTCTGTGAATATCTCGTCCAATTTTGGTTTTAAGTAAATAATGGTTATAACTAAATTTATTGTAAATTGAATTCTCTTTCGATCATATTCTATATTTCTTTTGAATAAAACACTGTAAAGAAGATAAAAACGGTTTTATATGAAAAAATATCAATATTGTTAAAATCTGAAACTTTAGGGCCTTTGGGGGCCATCTTAATATTGTCTGATTGAGCTGAAATTTTAAACAGAGCATTTCTACATGGATTAGAACAACTTCGGAGGTTGGGAGATGAAAAATATTTCATTTCAGAAAATCACATACAACTAAGGGCCACCCTAATATATATATATTATATATATATATATATATATATATATATATATATATCGGCTATTGATTGGTGGCGTGGAAAACGCAGTTTAATAATGAACAGGAACACCAGAGAAAATACAAACATCCTTCAAGGTTTAATAGTACCAACGTTTCGGAATGCACTAATTCCATCTTCAGGGCTAAAACAATAAAATTCCAAATCACATACAAAATTACAAAATACAAATTGCTTAATAACAATTTAAAATAAACTTAAAAAATTATAAAAAGTAGCTAAGAAAATGTAAAACATTAAAACTAAAAGGTAAATAAATGTGAAGTTAAAAAGTTAAAATTATAAAAAGTAAAAGCATTAAAACTGAAATGTAAATAAAATAAACTAGTACCTTAACCAAAACATAGCAGATCTATCGATGATTCGTCAGAATTTAGGTCTGGTTTTAGTTTATAAATAAACAGAGACTCCATAATTTTAAGCTTAAGGTCAGAGCTTCCAGCAGCAAGTACGGTGAAATTAGACTGTGAAATTGGGTGGTTATTGTTGTGCGAGTGATTACGTATGAGAGAATTAGGTGGTTTGCCAAGGGGTAAATTTGTACGGACCGATTTACCGAGATGTTCGTAAATACGAGATTTTAAATGTCTTTAGTTTACCTATATATGACCCCATACAGTGGTCACACTTGTATTGATAAACTATAGATGACTTAAGAAGTGTAGGAATAACATCCTTGTATTTAAATAAATGGTAAATCGATTTAGACGGGGTGAATATAATTTTTATACACAGTTGTGGGTAGAATTCCTTGAGCAATTTTAAAAGTTTATTTCTAATGCTAAAACTTGAGGTTCCCATATAGGGCAAAGTGAAATACAGGATATCTTTGGGGACTGTAATTAAGTTTCTAGTTGTAGGGCTTATTAGTCTATTTAAGGTTCTGCCTATTGTAGTCTCCACCAGTCTAGAAGGGAAATTATTCTTGGCAAGGAGTTTTCGGATGAAATCTAGTTCATCGTGTAGTTTGAAGTAATCTGAACAGATATTGAAAGCTCTATTGGTCAGAGTCGAGATTAAATTTCGTTTGAAACCTAAAGGGATAAAGGAAGAAAAGTTCATAGTAAGATTGGTAAATGTCGGCTTTCGGTAAACGGAAGTTTCAAAAGAGGAATTAGTTTTTATTATCTTAATGTCCAAAAAGGACAGAGCTATTAGATTCAACTTCTGAAGTAAATTGAATGTTAGGGTGCTTAGAATTAAGGTAATTACGAAACAAAGGGATATGGTCTGGTGATTTATAATTTTTTAAGTTTATTTTAAATTGTTATTAAGCAATTTGTATTTTGTAATTTTGTATGTGATTTGGAATTTTATTGTTTTAGCCCTGAAGATGGAATTAGTGCATTCAGAAACGGTGGTACTATTAAACCTTGAAGGATGTTTGTATTTTCTCTGGTGTTCCTGTTCATTATATATATATATATATATATATATATGAGAGAGAGAGAGAGAGAGAGAGAGAGAGAGCGAGAGAGAGAGAGAGAGAGAGAGAGAGAGAGAGAGAACAATATAAGTATTTGCTCAAATAAGGTGTGCTTTCTTCAAAGAATCTTGTTTTGTATGATAAACTTGTTTATTTACATGGTCATCTCAATTTTAATTTCTGCGTAAATGATTTTAAAATACTGGCTGATGATGCCTGGAGTTTTGTAGTTTGATTAGCTTATCCTTGGAAGGCCTAAACATACAATAAATCATCTGAAATATGTATGAAGGATTGAAAAACATCTGTTCTAAAATTGCCTTCCTGCCAGAAGTTCTTCTCATAACGTGTATATTTGGGGAACAAAGACAATAGCGCCTCGACAAAACATTTGTGGGCCATTTCAGCTCGAACCACTATCTACGTCCTGTGCATAGAATGTAAGATATCTGCATTTTAAGATAGTTTTTAAAATATCTGCCTCCACCGCAGATTAACCCCGAAAAGAGACGACATAAAAACATGTCTTTTCCTAAATAAATAAATAAATAAATAATATTAATAATAAAGCTTAAAATAAACTATATGAAATTGTACATTTCCAAGATTTCCAAAATTGAAATATATATATATATATATATATATATATATAATACATTTAACAAAAATCATTAAATGACCCGTAATAAAGCTTAAAATAAAATATATGAAATTGTACATTTTCAAGATTTCCAAAATTGATATATATATATATATATATATATATATCAGTATTAGTAATAATAATAATAATAATATAATAATAATAATAATTTCACGCTTACTTAGAACCTAGTATTGAAAATCATATCAACGAAGGTGTGTGTGTGTGTGTGTGGTGTGTGTGTGTGTATTATATACTGTCGGTAAACTTATCTGATTTGAAATAAGCCAAGAAAATAGCATAATTCATTCAGTTCATAGCTGTTGATTCTCTTATGAAATGATAACTGAGTAAATTTTTAATTATAGATAAAATAAAAATAAAATAAAAAGACAATTGCAAATACGGGGTTACCGAAACTTAAAGTTAATAATTTGATATTTACTACTGTGGAAAGGAGTCATGGCGAAGATAGAAAATAAAATTTGATGTTTGTACTTCTAAAATATAAAATTTATATAATGTGTTCTCTTTTAAAGCATATACACATACACACACACACACACACACACACCACATATATATATATATATATATATATATATATATATATATATATATATAAAACATGCGTTTATTATGTGCATATATTGTGATTGTAAAGAAGCCTTTTTATTGCCGTTTGTGGAGAAGCTGCCAACAGAAATACAGACACTGTGATCGACTGGATATATAACTTCTACGTTTCTTTGCTTCGAGGTAACAGTTGATTAGTCTTTTCCGACGATGCAAAATGTGGTTGTATTAAAGTTGTTAGTTCCTTGATTAAGTGTTTTACAGATGGGGTGATAATTCGGAGAGAAACACATAAATAACAGAGTTACCACCGAAAATAATCCACTAGTCGTTTTCTTTAACTGAATATTGTTTGTCCGAGATTTAAGGCATACTTGCTTATTTTTTTCAATGTTTTGTATGAAAAATGAACAAGTTTATTGCTAGCTCATTATCCAGATGCAGGACCGTTTCCTGACATAAGCAGACTAAGCGGTCGCTTAGGGGGCCCCGCTGCTACTAGGTGCCACAGAAACACAGGTTTTGTTGCCTTTGATCCCTGTAACGTTTCTGAGGCCCTTAGGTAGTTGCTTAAGTCTTCGCCCCATGATATCAAAGTTAATTTCCTTCAGTGTTCAAGAGAGCCCTTGTTAGTCCTTAATTTGGGGTCGCTGCATATTCTGCCTTTCCTATTGTCCAGTGTTGTTGGCATTATGCAATTGCAATGTACTCAAGCATTTATACGTAAGTACCATAGTATTTTAGTACAAAGTTAGCTAGCTTTTTATTGCATTTCATATATACAGTGTGTGTGTGTGTGTGTATTTATTTTTCTTTCTTTTCCCTGTACGAGATGTTTTATCCTCACCTTAGACCTACGATTGGATTTATTTTCTTTCTTTTTGAATTGACATTTTTCTCGTACGAGTTGTTCATTTATTTCGTACGAGATGTTTTACACCCGCCTTAGACTTACGGGAAAATATTATGGCACCCTGAGTAACGAGACCCGCCCGGAGTGCGAACCCGGATCCTTTTAGCGCACATAAACGTACACTGTGACACCTGGCTGATGCCTAGGGCAACCAGCAACCGGACGGACTGATGCCTAGGGCGCCAAGCTACCGGACGGGGTGATGCCTAGGGCGTCCAGCAACCGGACGGGGCGATGCCTAGGGCGCCCAGCAACCGTTTAACGCGCGACTCTATATAGTGGATAGGTGTCGTTACGATTTGGAAGATTATTTCCAATCCCGCTATGCCGAGTGAAGAGAAGTTCACGATTGAAAAGTTCGGGGCGTTAAGAAAAAATCTCCGATTAGAAAGGCATGATTATAAACTTGTATTTAATGTTATGGTTAATGATGACATTTTTGTTAGTGCTTTTGATTGTTTTTTAGCCGTGCTTAAAGATAACTTGCCCGCCGAGTGTTAAGTGGGGACAAAAATAGTATTGAACGATATGAAAGCCATTTATATCGAGTATAGACCGCCGTATCAGTTAAACGGTGAAGTGATGCTTGGACGGTTTTACCACATCGTACAAAGTAATGGCGATGTGGGTATAGACTCTATCAAATGCGAGTTTAGCGTTTTGCAACGTACAACGTAAAGACAATATATATTTTTCCTGTACTAATTTGATTATACGTTTTTTATATTTTTCATGTACTAATATGATTATACGTTTTGTATATTTTCAACATAATTAATTTAACTATATATTTTCCTGTACTAATATTTTGTTAATACTATGCTTTTTATGATTATATATATTTAATATAACTGTATATATATTTTTCCTGTACCAATATTTGATAATATACCTTTTGATAATATAACTATATATTTTCCTGTACTAATATTTTGTTAATTCTATGTTTTGTATGATTATATATATATTTAATATAACTATATATATTTTTCCTGTACTAATATTTTGATAATGCCCCGTTTTGTATGATTATATATTTTCCATTAATGCTGCTATTATTTGACCACATATATATATATGTCCTGTTGTATATCCATTAATTCAGCTTAAATAAACAGAAGGATGTATTGGTGTTTTATTTATTCCTTTTTGTTTGAACCCGATTATATCATTTGTTTGGTTTCTAAAGCGGATTTCAGAATAATTAATTAATTGCTATTTGTCAAATCGGTCTTCTAAGCCAACTGACGGAGGAATATATGCTTTAAATAAATAAATAGCGCAATCTGACAACTCAACTTTCTAAGCCAGATGACAGAAGAATAAAAAGATTAATTAAATATATGGCGTAATATGGCAACTCAACTTTCTAAGCCAACTGACTGAAGAATATATACTTTAATTTAATAAATAAAGAAATCTGGCACTCAGCCTTCTAAGCCAACTGGCTGATTAATATATGGAATAGATAAATAATTAATGTGCTCTGGCAACTCAACCTTCTAAGCCAACTGGCTGATTAATATATGGTTTAAATAAATAATTATCGCTATCTGGCAACTCAGCCAACTGGCTGATTAGGGGTCCTATAAGAGAGCGGCGGGGTGGCTGAAGGACTCATATGCGCTTGGCTCTGGCCAAGCGAAGACCCTTCCTCTGGGTCCCTCCTTCTCCTCTCTTTCTCTCTTAGGTTAGGTATGCCCCTTTGGGGGGGTGAGGCCGTCCCAACTTCTTTCCCAAAGAGTTTCCCCCACGTTAGGTATGCCCCTTTGGGGGGTGAGGCCTTCCCAGCTTTTACACCAAAGAGTTTTCCCCAGGTTAGGTATGCCTCTTTGGGGGGGGTGAGGCCGTCCCAGCTTCTCCCTCAAAGGGGTTTTGCAACAAAGGGGGGGTGGGGGTGCCTTGCAACAAAAAGGGTTGGGGTTTGCACAAAGGGGGGTGGGGTGGCACTCTTGCATCATTATGCAACATTATGCAATTGCTTTGCACTCTACCATTTTGCCACCATCCTACTTGCCCCACCTTTTTTTTCTTTCCAAGTTTTCTTTTAAGTTCTAGAAATTTTGTACACAAGTAGTTACATACCTTTTTAACAAGTTTTTATTTTTCCACATAGTCTCCATCCTTTTCTACGGCTTTCCTCCACCTCGAAACAAGGGCCTTTATTCCTTGCTGGTAAAAGTCCGCTGGGTTCCGCTCGAGCCACCTCTTAACCTCCTCGACAACCTCATCGTCACTCTGAAACCTTCTTCTACGAATAGCATCCTTCATTGGCCCAAACAAATGGAAGTCTGAAGGTGCCTCTCTTGTTTGCAAACTGTTGTGTGGTTTTGTGTTATCGTGCAAACGTTATCGTGTAAAAGAAGGACGTCTTCCAGTTTTCTCTCTGGTGGAACTCGCTTTATACGTCTCTGGAGTCTCTGTAGGGTAGCAATATATGCCTCTGAGTTGATTGTTTGTCCTTTCTTCATAACACCAGAATCACCCCTTTCATGTCCCATAAGATTAGGCTGACCATATTTCCTTGAGACAAAAACGGGACATTGGGATGGCAAAAAAGGGACGGGGGTTATGTAATATTCTGTATTCATGAAAAAGTAAGTACATAAACATATTGAGCTTACAATTATTCTTCAGTGACAGAACCCATACAGAACCCATAAAAAAAACGGTACTGTCCCGTTCAAAACGGTACGTATGGTCAGCCTACATAAGATGGTAGCCATAACCTTTCCTGCAGAGAGAGCCATTTTGAACTTTTTCATGCGTGGAGAGTCTGCGTGATGACACTCCATGGATTGGCGTTTTGTTTCAGGTTCAAAGTGGTATACCCAAGTCTCATCCCCAGTCATAATTCGTGAAAGGAAGTCATCTCCTTCTGTCTCGTATCGAACCAACGACTCAGAAGCAATTTCTTTTCTTTGGGCTTTGTGATCTCCAGTCAGTTGGCGAGGAACAAACCGTGAAGACAGTTTTGAGTATCCCAGTTGCTGAATTATCGTATTCACACTTCCTTCACTAATTCCTAGCTCCAGTGATAGCTCCTTGTATGTGACACACCGATTTGATCGAATGATGCTGTTAGCACGCTGCACAGTGTGAGATGTCACAGCCGACGCAGGGTGATCGCTGCGTGGCTCATCATCGAGGCTGGCTCTCCCTCTCTCCGATGATTTCACACGTTTAGACCAGCGTCCAACTGTGCTTCGTTCAAGAACAGCATCTCCGTAAACGTTTTTTAGACGTTTGTGAATATTTCCAACTGTTTCCTTCTCTGCGGTTAAGAACTCGATAACAGCTATCTGTTTACGACGCACATCACTGTCAGACGCCATTTTCGAAACTGCGTTAACCATCGGTTTTATACAAGGGCGTTTAAAAGCGGTTTTATACAAGGAAACGAGGTTCAAACTGGAAAAATCCGGTTATGTGAAGCACAGAAAGTTCAAACTTACTGCCCAAAAGACATTTCAGCCTCATGGCCTATTATTTAGCTAAGAAAAAGGGGTGGGGCAAAATATATTGAGTGCCCCTAGTATATACAAGGCAAGTATATCAATATGCATTTAAACAATCAATTTTCTAATTAAAAATGTGCAACATATTTATGAAAGAAAATCCAAAAACGACTGTATTAAAGGTAACAATGTGCAGAATTGCAGAGCATATTTCACATATGATGAAGCTATTGCAAAATTACATTTCATATAAAGCAGTGCATGGTAGTCCATTTCTAAATCATGAACAACGACTGGCGAACAAGTCCAGTCGGGCATCATCTATACGTTTACACTCAGTAGCCCTGTCATACATAACTGCCACAAACATTTCGACAACCTCTAAGGATCTGTCATCTATTGCGTCTGGCTTTTGACTCAGCTCCTTAAATGCCAGTGTAACTTCAGGATATATTATCCAGGTCTGCCATGCCGACTTCCTGCCATAGCCACGAAAGTATGAGCACACATCGCACCCAGTGAAGGCATGAAAGAAGGGGAGTGCTGCGGCTTTCTCTTGGCTAATCGCTGCAACAATATCATGCACTGGAATCCAAGTGATGTCCTTGCCTCTGCCGAGTGTCACCCATAGCTTCTGTAGTCCCAGATCAGAGAGTTGCTGCATCACATGCACAGGTATTACTGTGATGTCAGTATCACTGGCAATCCCTAGCACATGAGTTTTACCACAAATTACTGCATCCTTGACATGTACGAATATACGTGTATCTGCCGCCTCATGCATACAGGGTGATAACACTGGTGAGTGATATTCTTTGTTATAAATCACATGAGTGTCATGTGTCACATTGATGATGTGTTCACTATTGATTTCTGGGACGCAGCTTGCAATGAACTTGCTTAATTATGTTTTGTTTGCAGCGTTCTGTCAGTCATTTACTCAACGCCTGCCTCCATGTCTTCTTCTACCTCTTTCTTCTAATTTCAGACTGTTTTCCTTATAAACATAAAAAACGATATCTATACGGGAATGCTTTTCTGCATGGTTGATAATTCTTGACATGAACGGACTCTTGACATACAGGTAGCCAGAGCGCACATAGAGTCCTTGTACATAGTGAAGTTCGCTTGTCTGAGACCCTACATACGCCAGCATTGTCATTTCAGCCTCAAGAATGAGAACCCAATATAGGAACTGTGGACTATCCACCCTTCTCCTCTGGCACCACTGTTCAAAACTGGAAACTTCGATCCCTTCATGCTGTGCTTGATCTCGTGCAATGAAGTATGCTTCTTTTTGTAACTTGTAGAGTGATACTATGGTTACTTGTTGTGCTTGGCGAGTTTTGGTTAGATGGGATGCAGCTATGAAGGAATCTGCAGTTCTTCCAGATGCTACTTCACTAATCTCTAATGTAGCAGTTCAACCACTTCCATCGAGCATCGAACCAACCATTTTCCATTCTGCCATCTCAATATGCAGGCCACCAAGCATTAGCACAATTTCGTCCTCCCTATATTGGTCAAGCCATTGCCATTGTATTTGCTTACCGAGAGCAAAAAGTGGCTGATTAGTGTAATTACCGGAACTTGATGAGGTTGTAGCAAGTGCACAGCGTCTGTTATTTCGCTCATATCATGCTTTACAGATGGAACACTGTGGGCTTGATCTCTTAGCAGTGGAATTAATGAGGATATACTTATATCAAGGCGTCTGTTTTTTACTTGCTCTGTAGTCTATGAAATGAAGACCATGATACATTTACCGAGTTACCATGGATTTGGGATAATTCTACTTGATTGAGCCACTGGTATTCTAGATTCCTGTGCTGATTGAATGGTAAGAGAGATGGTAACCTGATTTTTGGTATTGACTTGGGCTTTGCGACTCTATTATCTATACGTGCTGGTCGAACATTTGTGTAATCATCAGGCAATTCAGGAAACGTTACGCAGAAAGTCGAGAATATTTTCATCATTATCACCTTCAATCCCGAGTGGGACGTCATCTAGGCCTAGGTTAGGTTAGGCATACTACTTACCTTTCCGGGTCCCGAATTCATTATGGGCTACCCATGCCGGTTAGGTTAATTGAATGCCCGGTTAGGTCAACTTTATGCCCGGTTAGGTCAACTGTATGCCCTTGACAATTGGTTAGGTTAAGTCGTGAAGTTTGCTCTCAGTTTGCACTCACTCAATTTGTACTCGCTCAGTTAGCCAAGTCGCTCAATTTCTCTCGCTCAAAGTGCACTCGCTCAATCTTTACTCGCTCAATTGTCGCACAATCATTGTGAATAATCCACGCCGCATGCGAGGTAGACAAACAACCCCATCAGCCACATAGTGATCTGCCACCGCCTTCCCTAGCTCTGAAGTTATTTTCAGTAGTCGAGTATATGATACTGACAAATCATTGTTATGACAAGTTGTAATCAGGTCTTTACTTTTGTGCTTGGCATACATTGATAGTGCCATGTTATCAGGAAACGGTGTTTCTCGTGACTTATCATGGCGATGATGTTTCTACAAATCACGGACCCTGTTTCCAGTACAAGTGTACTGTAATAACTGTGGAAGGGCCATGTTGGATTGTATCACACCTTGATTCAACTGATCTTTGATGTTTGGGCCATGTTCAACCATGGATACAAATTGCCGGAGTAGTGGCGGAGTTGCCTCTTCTAGGGTACCTTCTGTTAGAATATGATTGAGGTCAAATGTATGATTCAACATCTCTGTGTAGTATGTCTACAGCCCTTGCCAGCGCATCGCCTTAATGGTCTGTGTTTGATTGCCAGTCAGCTGCCTTAACACTGTCTTCAAAATAAAGAAATACCTCCCGACCTTCAGTTTTCTCTTCCAAACCAGGTACATGTTGCAGTAATTGCTGTTTGAGACAAGTGGCATTTACAGTAGAGATAACATTTAGCTGTTTCAGGCGTTTCTGGTTGAGCTCGGAGAGATAAGCAAGTCTAAATGAGATTGGTTGATCTGTTCCAGATTTTGTTTCAGTCATGTTACTCATGTATGTTACAAGTTCCGAGAAGGCTGTAGCACGATCACACAATGGCTCGTTACGCATCTTGTCGGAAATAGCTGCGTTCTTAACCGCTCTCTCTTTATTGTACACTGATGTAAGGCAACGATGATGATATACCATGTCGAGAGCAATGACAGCGCCAGCACTGAGCTTAGCAATCAGTTTCTGGTCATTGATTGCGGTTGCGGCTTCATTTAATTTCTTGCTAAGCTTCATGCACACCTAATTTTAGTGTAAAGTAGGGTGGATCGATTTTACATTTGTTTCGATTTCCATATTCTAATAGAGACAAAAACTTGCGCATGCATGAGAAAATAGCCTCTGCAAAATCTTAGCTTAATAGGTAATCATCTTCTGCCGCCGGCAGAGCGATGAAAATCATATTTTAGTAGTCAAAAACGTATTCTTCTTATAATTTTTAAAATATTTCAATATGCATCAAAATTATTCCTAATAACTATAAAGTCGATGAAAAAGACCTCATATGATCGTTTTTCCAAGCGCGTTGTCCTACGTTAATATCTTTTGCCCCTGGCAACAACGTCAAATGTTGAAAAAATAGGTAATTTATATACATATTTTCAGATCGGCTCTTTGTCTTAAATAATGCATTTATATATTTCCCATAGCATTTATATCGTTGCTTAGGCATGAAATAACACACACACATGCCTATTACACGGTAATGAATTATCACTGCGACACCTCATTCAAGACTTGGACGGCAAAACAACTGGGCCAATGGGCTTTACTGGACCAGTTGGAAAACAACTGAACGACTGCGAAAAACTTCCAATTACAGAATTAGATGCCATTCCATCTCCCGACACTGACATAGATGATGCCGAGTTGAGCACTGACCAAAAATATTTGTTAGGCATCTACAGAGCAGTGTCGAGCGGTAGCTGCTCTTCAGCTCTCGCGGCTCGAAATCCAGGTAAGATGGCGCATTCCAGGTGGCTGACAACAGCAAATAGATTTCTGCGCCTCTATGTTTCAACCAGTGAACCCTCCAGCACCTTCAACGAAATTGTGCGATTCATTATGATAGTTTACGCACCAATTTGGTTTAAGATAAAGAAAAACTCGTTTCACTGAGGGCGCAAAACATTTTTTCGAAATGATGCTTCTCTCTCAGACCATGCCTCAAAGATCTAAGACAATCGCCAACAAAGTCCTCCGTAGAAATTCTTTCTTTGCTCACCCAGAAAATATTTTGATCTCCATGCTACATGCCGATGAGCAACACATAAGAGAATTGGGATGGAGAAGAATATTAAAAGCAAGATCAAAACAATCACCAGCGGGGGAAATTCGAGCCTTCGCCATGCCTGAGCTGCTCTACGATAGTCAAAACTATTACGAAATGATCAACTGGCAAACGGCTGAGGTGACCGAACCCCCCCGTTACAAAAACAATACCTGATACCCGAATAAAAGAGTTTGTTGAGACGGGAGACCAGCCTGATGGACTGATCCCACTATTCCCTTGTCATACTCAAGCGGTCGAGAGACTCATCAAATTAGTAACCGAAGCCTCTGCCAGTGTAAGTGGAATAGAAGAGAGGGACGGATTCATCCGCTCCCGTCTTCACTCCCGAACAAAAATTCCACGATTTGATTCTAAGAAAGATTACCGTATGTAAATCGACATGCAGCCAAAGGAAGGGTGGTTGGGGCTGGATAGGGTGGAACTCGACGTACAGCCACCTCCTCGTGGTGAGTTCTGGGTTGCTAATTTTATAAAATTAGCAAGCGAGGAGCTGTACTTAGTACTTATCGTACTTATAACATCGCATTAACGTAATTATAATCCACATTTAGACTTTTCTCGGGGACAGAAGATATTACTCTAGAGTCATAAAATTTTGCGTGTGTGTTATTTCATGCCTAAGCAACGATATAAATGCTATGGGAAATATATAAATGCATTATTTAAGACAAAGAGCCGATCTGAAAATATGTATATAAATTACCTATTTTTTCAACATTTGACGTTGTTGCCAGGGGCAAAAGATATTAACGTAGGACAACGCGCTTGGAAAAACGATCATATGAGGTCTTTTTCATCGACTTTATAGTTATTAGGAATAATTTTGATGCATATTGAAATATTTTAAAAATTATAAGAAAAATACGTTTTTGACTACTAAAATATGATTTTCATCGCTCTGCCGGGGGCAGAAGATGATTACCTATTAAGCTAAGATTTTGCAGAGGCTATTTCCTCATGCATGCGCAAGTTTTTGTCTCTATTAGAATATGGAAATCGAAAAAAATGTAAAATCGATCCACCCTAGTGTACAGTGATAACCAATTTGCGCAGTAATAATATCAGTTTGTGAAGTGATAAACTGAAAATCTGTGCAGTGATAAATTGAAAATCCGTGCAGTGATAGATTGGGCTCTATATCGGATATAGAACCTAATTTATCACTGCACAAATTGAAAGTATTACTGGCAAATTGGTTATCACTGCACACTAAAATTAGGTATGGCTTCATGGTCATAGCTTGACGTTGTTCCTCAGATGGTTTGAAAGACTGCTCACAGATGAAACAAGATGTATTGCTAGATTCAATGCTCTTCATTCTCTGTCGGGTAGACTGGTCTGGCTCTGGTGAGAGGCAACGCTTCTTCTGATCTCGCTGTAACACAGAGTTATTGAACATTAGCCGACAGCTTTCATGATACCTAGCTTCATTCTGACGAAGTGTATTTGTAATACCTCCACCTTCAAGACGGCGGATATTGATTGGCAATGGCATTGCATTTATCTCATGAAAGCGCTGGATATTTGCGGCCAATTTAGCATAACTGTCATCTTGACTTGTATTTTTGGTTTTCCGTGCCAATATGAGTGGTCTCTTTTTACCTGGGTCATCCTTTTGGCAAACAAAAGATTTGTTTCAGTTTGTCTTAGGGACTACTGGTGACAGACTCCATCCTTATTCTGCCCCTACCCTTGACAACACTTACAGAACTGGAGAGATTTATCACTGATGCTTTGTACTTAGTCTTATTTTGAAAAAGTGTAACATACAATGTAAATCACGTAATTCGGACAACCACAACAATATATAGCAATAAACAGCAATACAGCAATAACAGGACAGCAACAAAACTTGTGACATATCTTCTGCTCCCAGACACCCAGCCAAATGCATCCAGAAGAAGCCTTCAGTCCAAGATGAGGTATGTACCATGCAGAGCTGCTCTTCTATTGGATCGCCAATTCAAACCTGCAACAAACAAAAACAGTTTTTGAATATTTTTCCATGGCTCAAAGTTGTATAAATATTAAAGCGAATGCCAATATGGCACCTTTACGGCTCATAAAGGGAGCCATATTGAATTTTTAAGAAAATGGTTATTATTAAAAGTTTTTAAACGACATCATTACTGTAGATTCCTTGACCTAAATAACATGACCCTAAACATTTATTTCATCGAAATACAGGAAAAATTGGCTGAGATATTGATGCTTTCTAATATTGGGGATGGCCCAGCGGCGGCCATTTTGGATAAGTCCAAAATTGGCGCCAGAGTGCAGGTTGTCGTTGCTCAACTTTTTCTTTCAGAAATCTTATGTCATAAAGGGTATGTGTACCAAATGTGTTGCTTGTATTATCATTTGCACACTGGCAACCCTAAGCACCCCTACAAAGGGTTGGCCGTGCTATATGAGGCACAGTGGAGTATCCTGATCAGCTGCTTTGGTTTATCGCACGTATTTATATACAGAGTATATATATATATATATATAGGGGTTAGACAAAATAATATGAACACCCGCCGATTTCACCGGTTATCTTTACGGACTGCTCAGACACAAAGTAAACGGTCAAATGACTGGCAAACCTATTTAAATGCGTAACAGAGAGTGTATACGTCATGTTATAACCCTCACGTTGTTTTTACAGATCTGAGTGAATTATGAATTAGCAGTTATGAAAGACCTGTCAGACTTCCAAAGAGGGCAAATTGTCGGAGCGCGGATGGCTGGTGCATCGGTGACGAAAACCGCTCAGATGTTCAATGTATCCAGAGGAACTGTCTCTATGGTCATGTCTGCATACCAAAACCATGGAAAGACAAGCACCGACAAATGCAATAGTGGGCGCAAGAAGAAGCTGTGTGATCGAGACCGCTGGGTGCTAAAGCGCATTGTGACAAAGAACCATAAGACCACAGCTCCAAAAGTGACTGCAGAGCTTAACCAGCATCTTGCAATCCCGGTATCGACCAGAACTGTACGTCGCGAGCTCCATGGAGCTGGATACCATGGGAGGGCTGCAATTGCCAAACCCTTCCTTTCGCACATCAACATTGAGCGGCGCAGAAAATGGTGTAATGACCATAAGAATTGGTCAATGGACCGGTGGAAGAATGTAGTCTACTCCGACGAATCCTCCTTTACGCTATTTCCATGTTCCGGTCGAGTTTACGTCTGGAGACAGCCTAAAGATGCTTATGACCCCGACTGCCTGACCCCAACCGTTAAGCATGGAGGCAGATCTGTGATGGTTTGGGCAGCAATATCGTGGAATACTCTTGGCCCAGCTGTAGTACTGCATCGTAGGGTTAACGCCCAGGTCTATCTGTCAATATTGGCTGACCAGGTCCATCCCATGGTCCAAACGCTGTTTCCCAATGGCGGCGCCGTCTTCCAGGATGATAATGCACCAATCCACACCGCTGGGGTCGTTAAAAACTGGTTTGAAGAACATGTTAGTGAAGTAGAACGCTTGGATTGGCCTCCACAATCCCCGGATCTTAACATTATCGAGCATCTGTGGTGTCAGTTGGAGCAGCAGGTCAGAAGCCGATTCCCACCGCCGGCGTCTTTGGAGGAACTGGAGCAGGGTTTGCTCGAAGAATGGCTCAGGATTCCTCTAGCCACTGTCCAAAAGCTGTATGAATCAATTCCCCGACGCATTGCAGCTGTTATTGCCGCTAAAGGAGGACCAACTCCATATTAAGAATAAAAACCGCCATTTATCAAGGTGTTCATATTATTTTGTCCAACCCCTGTATATATATATATATATATATATATATATATATATATATATATATATATATACTGTATATATATACTGTATATTAGGGTGGTCCATAAAATCTAACGTTCGATTTTGCCAGCTCCCACCCACCTAATCTGTGTCACTATAGCACAAAATAAATTGTGAAAAGTTTCACTCACATCGGTGCATAATTAGTGGTCGCTCATAGGGTTATACGTATGTTTTCTGAGTCACTCATTACTATGATCTATTACAGGTGCTAATTAATGCCGTTTTCTGCTGTTTCACAGGTTGGAGTATTAAATATAGCTACATGAAATAGATTTTAATAGATATTGGTATACCATACATTGGTTTATATTGGTTACATTTACTTACGGTGACGGTCATGTCAAAAACACGTGGTTTTTACTTGTTGGACAAACCGGACCAAAAGATTTTAGGCAGTAAACTGCCTTCAAATGGCCAGGTCCTAGGTGTTTTTTGCATCATCATGTTGTGAATAAGACAGACACCAAACAAAGCGCCGAAGAAGTGCTGGAAGAAGTTTTCTCATTTTGGGAAGAGCCCGCATACCAACACGCCGGAAGGACCCACTGTTTGGAGAAGCTTTAGGTCTTTCTTGTTCAAAGAGTGGCAGGCTTTGAAAAAGAACAAGGGAGGGCGAAATCCAAAACAAGTCCAAAACGAGACGTCTTTCAAAAGCAAGCTGAACAATTTGTTCGACATTGCACATGGAAACGCTCTCCAGATAATCCAGTTTCAAGAAGATCGCGACTTCCTTCTCGTTCAAAGAGAGCCAAGACGGCGTGGCACAATGGGGTCTGTCGACAAAAAATTGGCGGAGAAGGGGCAGAAAGTTGCAAAGCGGAAAGCAGAGGAAGACGTCCGAAAGAGGAAAGCAGTCGAAGAGCAAGCGTCGACATCCCAAACAGCCGAACTTGCTTCTTCAAGCTCTGCCGATGACAAGTTTCTTGAGGGAGCCACTGGAGGTTGTCCTTCTCCCCCAAAAAAAGAACACGCCAGACCAAGAATATTTTCAACTCAGAATTATCTTCAGCCTTAGAGAGGACGGGGGTGAATGATCGGATCGCGTTTAACATTGTATCGGAAACAGCTCGCACTTGGCCAAGGCCAAAACCTCGAGGAACTGACTCTCAGCCGATCCTCCGTGAAGCGCAGCCGAGAGCATCATCGCAGGCACCAGGCTGAATCGGTCCAAAAAGGATTCCAGTTCAGACCAGTGGTGTTGCACTGGGACGGAAAGCTTCTGCTAGACCTTACCAACAACGAGCAGGTGGACCGGCTTCCCGTCTTAGTGTCCACCTCAGATGGCATCTGCCAGCTCTTGGGAGTGCCAAAAATAGCTTCGGGAAGTGGACAACAGCAGGCACAAGCGGTGTTCGATCTGTTGCAACTTTGGGGACTAAGTAAAAGAGTGGTGGGGATGTGTTTCGACACTGCAGCTCTAACACTAGCCGTCACTCATGATGATGTTTGTTCCAAGAGAAGAAGTTGCAGAAAGAGCTGCTCTACTCTGCATGTAGGTATCGTATCATGGAGCTAGTTGTCGCCCCCCGCGTTCACGGCGTGTCATGACGCAATTTCTGGTCCTAAAGTTCTGTTATTCAAGAGATTCCAGCAACAGTGGAACTACATCGAGAAAAGCAAGTTCCAAACAGGTGTCGACGACCCTACTGTTGGTCCATCCCTATTACCAGTCAGAGAAGAACTTCTGAAGTTCGCTAAAGACCAAATCCAGCGCGAAACATACCGAGACGATTACAGGGAATTTTTGGAACTCCCCATTGTCTTCCTTGGTGGAAATCTTGAATCGCCGATTCGATTCAAGTGCCCAGGTGCGATGCATCACGCTCGCTGGATGTGCAAGGTTCT
Source organism: Bathynomus jamesi (assembly GCA_023014485.1). Classification (NCBI taxonomy): domain Eukaryota; kingdom Metazoa; phylum Arthropoda; class Malacostraca; order Isopoda; family Cirolanidae; genus Bathynomus; species Bathynomus jamesi. The sequence goes on from JAJOZX010000038.1 coordinate 1,312,088, forward strand.
GTATTCTATCAAGATGTGGATGTTCCGGGAGCAATTGCAACATCTCATACCGAAAGAGAAAACATGCTTGCAAGACATGAGCATCTTCGCTGTGACAGTCTACTTGAAGGCATGGTTCACTGCTCCGATGGCCGCTTCCGCTGCAGCCTAGGACCTTCGCCTCTTGGAATCATTGAGGTCGTATCCTCAGCAGAATATCTCCAAAGCAGCCAGTCAGAAGCTGGCAGGATAGCTTTGGTACCTCTCTGAGGAAATGATTCCATTGGCATTCTTCGATGCCGATGTTCCATCTGTAACGAAACGTCGGATGGTCGCAGCCCTATACAAGAAAGAGGGTGGAGAGCAGATTCCAAAGCGTGTCGACTCGCCTCTCAGTTCGTCTTATATATATATATATATATATATATATCAGTGGCGGCTTTACAGGGGAGGCATGGGAGGCTGTGCTTCCTCGGTTTCAACAGGCTATAAATATTTTTTTCCTAAATTGCAAAATTTTAAAATTTTGATATAATTTAAGTTAAAAATGTTAATTAGCAATGGAATCACCCTCCCCCTTCGAATATAGTTGTTAAAAGTTTAATTTTCAATAGAATCACCCTCCCCCCTTAAATATATAACTGTAACCTTTAGCTATAATGGTCAAATTCAGCACGAGAAATCGAAAAGAAGAAGTATTCAGGAAAGCCTCCTTTCAGCTTCTTGGTTGTCATGGCAACGTACTGATGCCACGCTTATATTCTTTCGTCAAAAGGCATGAATTCGTGAAATGGAGGCCCAAAATCACAAATCCTCCGCGAGCTTTATCATGGCTAGCCAGTGGGCGGAGTTAAATGGCTGTTGCCTAGCAACCAGATCTTCGGAGTCAAAATTATTACTAAATACCATGTGAAATTGAATTTTTATTTAGTTATTATATTTTGTTTACACGAACCTGTTACGTTGTCATTCAACTCTTTATAAGTGAATTTAGTGTTATTTATATGTGATTTAGTGTACCCAACGTAGGTATGTCAGTGTTAACTTGTTATTTGTACGTTTTTAAAGGCTACGTTATGGTAGTGTTATGTTATTTGTAAGTTTTTGAAGGCAATATATCAGAGTTTATATTCTTTGTGTGAACTTAACCCTTCAAAATGGAAGAAGTTACTGACATAATCGTTTCACTATTGGACATTTCTCTTGTTAGAAGAAGCGGAGAAAATAAAAGATACATTTTAAATAAAGGTAGATCAACTCCAAACATATCTTGTGTTCAAATAAATAAGAGCAAAAATAGAAGTTTTAAATCTAATTGGTATGACAGATATAAGTGGCTATGTGGAAGTTTGCAAAAAAACGGTTTGTTTTGCTGGTCTTGTCTTTTAGTTGGTGTGAAAAAAAATGTATGGAGTGACGAAGGGTTTCGTGATTGGAAGAACTTGGCAAGGAGCTTGGAGAGATATTCCACTTCGAAAGAGCACCTACAAAATGATATTTGTGTTAAACAGTTATCTAAACAGGCGTTCAGTATTGTTGAACAGCTAAATGAACATGCGAAGAGCTCGAAAAATGAGTATAATACGCAAGTAGCAAAGAACAGAGAATTCTTCAAGCGAATGATTGATTTAACTTGTCTCCTCTGTAAACAAGAATTGCCTTTCCGTGGGCATAATGAATCGAAGAGCTCTTACAATCAAGGAAATTTTAAGGAAATCTTCAATATAATGCTCAATCATAATGAAAAAGTGAAATCCCATTGGGAAAAAATGGGTGCCTTTACTGGTTTGTCAAAAACAATACAAAATGACACTATTGATTGTATTGCGGGAGAACTGAAAGATGCTATACAAAATACTATAAAAAGTGCGCCATTTTTTTCAATTCAAGTAGATGAAACAACTGACAAGAATGAAAAAGCTCAATGTTCAATCATTTGCTGTTGTGTTGATAGAAATGGACATATAAAAGAACATTTTCTAGGTTTTTATGATGTTGGACAAGACAAAAGTGCAGCAGGCATTTGTCAGCAGATTGTGGAAATATTACAGCCATTTGATTTTCAAAATAAACTTATAGCGCAGACTTTTGACGGAGCCAGTGTTATGTCATCTGAATTGAATGGGCTTCAAGCAAAAATTCGCAGCTATGCTCCTCAAGCTCTTTTTACCCATTGTTTGGCGCATCGTTTAAATCTAGTATTGCAGCACAGCTGCCGTAACATATCAGCTGTTAATATTTTCTTTGGCACTTTACAAGGAATTCCTGCCTTCTTTCACAAATCGACAAAAAGAACAGCCGTCCTTGACCGAATCGTGGGAAAACGAATACCAACCAACAGTGAAGTAAGATGGAATTCCAATGCAAAAATTGTCACAGCAATTTCCACTGAAAGGGTTAAGTTGATTGAGGTTTTTCAGGAACTCATGAATACCGATGATATTACAGGTAAAACAATACGTCAAGCAGAAGCCTACAAAAATAAGCTCTCTGAATTTAACTTTGTGTTTTATCTTCTGGTCTTCCAAGACATCTTTTTGAAAACTGAAGTGGTTTATAATATCCTCCAAAAAAATCAGTAGATATTCAAATGTGCATGGATCACATATCTATTTGCCAAACAGCCATATAAGATATGCGAAATGACGAAACATTTCAAAAGTATATTGAGAAAACATAAACAGCAACTGGACATTCTCCTTGTGCTTCGAGAAATAGACTTCAAACCAACAATTCAACATCTTACCATTATCGAAAGAATTTTTATGAGATCATTGATAATATTACTACTCAAATAAGGACAAGATTCTCGAACATGGCATCTTTAAAGTTTCTGCAGCTATCCAACTCACTCCAATTTGCAAATTTCCCCCCAAAATTCCCGGAAGATGCCTTAAATTCCTTGATAGCTACCGATGGAAACTTCTTTGACAAACAGTTTCTACGAAATGAGCTAATGGCTCTTTATGCAGAAGAAAACAAACATCTTTTTCATAACACTGATATTGAAACTATATTGAATAACATTGTGGAAAATGAATTGTGCGATACACTACCCCAAGCTTATAGACTTTTCAGTCTCATTGCAACCATCCCAGCCACTACTGCATCTGTTGAAAGAAGTTTTTCTTGTCTAAACCGCATTAAGACATGCTTAAGAAATACTATGGGGCAGGAGCGACTTTCAAGCTTGGCATTAATTTCCATAGAAAAGGAATTACTAGTGAAGCTATCGAATCAACCTTGCTGGTATGAAAATATCATAAATAGGTTTGCTGCTGGAAAAGAAAGGAGAATTGATCTTCTTTTCAAGTAGAAGACGTAAGTAAAACCAATTGATGATTTTTCGTTTTATTTTCTGATATTTTAATAACTTTACTCCATGTTGTTTAGTTAATTTATAATAACGGTTAGTAACTTAGCGGTAGTATCTATATTATGAATAATTTTGTACAGATTAAACCATCTTAATTTAAGTAATTTATTTATGGGCATACGCCATATATAACTATCCTCGCACTATGTAATAAAACATAGCAATAATTATTGGTGGGCCTTCCCTCTGAGACCACGAGCCGCCACTTATATATATATATACATATATATATTACTTTGTGTGAGTTCGAATGACGGTTCAGCATCGACCTGCGGTCGACTCCTCTGCAGCATCCCGCCTCATTTGCGGGATTTGGTGAAGGAGGGAAATGCTGTCTGATCTCCTCCTGCCCTCGTCAGGGACTTTGCACAGGAATCTGTTCAGCTGGTTTTTGAAGTTATTCAGGTTGGTGTGCTGGAGATTCCTTACTTCTCTCGGTAGGGCATTCAAAAACTTTGGGCATCATTTTCCGTCCTCGTTTTCATGGCCCAGTGTCCCACAGCAGCTGGGACTGCACAAAATCTGCCTCGTCTCTCATTCCAGTTTGTTTATATTTCATTTCTAAGGTTAGGGACAAACCCCTCAAGTATTTTCCAAATGTATATTGTTGTGTACCGCTCTCGCCTTCGTTCGAGAGAGTAGAGTTTCAGGGATTGTAGTCGAGACCAGTAGTCTTCACCTTCCGTTTCTTCTATCTTAGACGTAAAAGTCCTTTGTACAGCTTCAATGTTCGCAATGTCTCGTTTTCTGTATGGGCTTGTGAATACTGAGCAATACTCAATTATTGGTAGGACTAGACTCTTCCATAATTTGAGCATGGTGTTTACTTTTCTGCTGCGGAAGCTCCCCCAGATGATTCCCATCATTTTTCTAGCCGCTGTAATTTTGATGTTGTAGTGCTTTCTGAATCCTGTATCCGACGACATTATTACTCCCAGATCCCTGACTTGTAGATTTGGTGTTATCTGTTTGTCATGCAGAGTTTTGTACCTTTTATTCTGCAGCTCCTTTTTATTACCATATCTTAGAAGATGGAATTTTTCTTTGTTGAACTTCATATTGTTGTCTTCTGCCCACTGGAATAATGTCTCAATGTCGTTTTGTAATTTTATTATGGCACCTTCATTCAATATTTCCTTACATAGCTTTGTGTTATCTGCGAAACATGATACAATATTGTCCTTAATATCTGCATCAGTATCTGCAATCATTAATATGAACAGCAAGGGAGTTAATATTGTCCCTTGTGGGACAGAGCTCACGACTTCCGAGACTTCCGATTTAACTCCGTTTCCCACCACTCTTTGTGTTCTTTGCGTCAAGAAATTAAATATCCATCTTCCTAGCTTTCCAGTAATTCCTGCATTCTTAAGTTTGTGTGCTATGATTCCATGGTCACATTTGTCGAAGGCTTTAGCAAAGTCCATATATATTACATCTATGTTTTGTCCTTGACACAATGTTTCCAATACTTTCTCCTGGTGGTCTAGTAGCTGTGATAGGCATGATCTTCCAGCTCTGAAACCATGTTGATTTGGGTTGTATAAGTCTTTTTCTTGTAGGTAGTAGGTTGTTTTGCCTCTAATTATATGTTCAAAGCACTTTATAATTATAAGGTGTGAGGTGAGAGCCACTGGCCGATAATTTTTGGGCATTGCTCTGTTACCACCTTTAAATAGGGGGCAATGTTCGCGTTCTTTAAAGAGAGTGGCACTTGTCCTGTGTCGAGTGATTTCCTCCACAGTAAGTATAGCGGTTTGGCAATACTCTCTTTACATTTCTTCAGAAACGTGACACTCCATGTGTCTGGCCCTGGCGCTGAATTGTTTCGTATCTGTGATAAAGCCCCAATTACATCTCCTTCCGTGAACTCGAAGTCCATTAATAGGTTTGTGCCGGAATTTGTTCTTGGTTGATTTGTATCTACTGTATGTCGAAAAATTCGTCTGGGTTTTCCATTTCCATCTCGGACTTAGGGGTGCTGAACACAGTTAAATTGTTCCCTAAGTAGTTCGCTTATTTTTTTCGGGTCATTTGTGTATTTCGCCTTCTCGTCTATCAACGGACCAATACTCTCCTTACACTGCATCATTCTTTTCGCAAACGTGTAGAAGTATTTTGGGTTATTTTTTATGTTTTCTGCTACCTTCTTTTCCTCCTCTTTTGTCTTATGTATGAATGTTTGCTTTAGGTCCAATTCTATTTCGCCTAGTTTCCTCTTTAGTTTGAGTCTCTCTGCATCAGTTCTGCATCTGTGGAGATGTTTTACAGGTTTGTGGTTTGTCCTGATTGTCCTGATTTTCCTCTCGAGCTCGCTACGTTTTCTTTTCTGTCTCTCTCGAATATGTTTCAGTATTTTTGGTTCGGTTTCAGTCTCTATTATACATAGCATTTCTTGTGGAGTCTTCTCGTGAAGTAGTAATTCCCAATTTACTTACTTTAAATCTTTATTTACGTCTTCCCAATTTACTTTCTTTGACTTTATGTTTAAGCCTTCAAATATTTCTTCTGATTCTTTTGGATGCGTTTTCGGATCTCTGGGTGCTAACTTCAATTGTATATCGATGAGGTTATGGTCGGAGAACTTTGTATGCGTTACTTTTTTATTTATTATTATCTCGTTATTTGTCAAGATTAAATCCAAAACGTTCTCTTTTCTTGTGGCTTCACAGATTTCCTGGGTAAGGGCGTAATGTTCCATAATATCTAATAACATTGTTGCTTGGGGTCTATCATCTTTTGTAATGTTGCCATGAAACTTCTCGACATATATAACTTCGTCATTTTTCTTCCATGATATAAATGGGAAATTAAAATCTCCGAAAATTAGAATGTTTGTTGCTGGAGTTTCAAGTAATTTTAATGTTTTCTATTTCATTTGTAGCAAATTGGAATTCACTTTTTGTGGTGTTTGGTGGTCGGTAGATGTTCATAATGGTTAGGTTCAGTTCTTTTACTTCTAATATAATAACTTCGGCTGTGCTGTTTGATTTTTTACCTTCACTTCACATGTGTATGTGTTTTTCATGTAGATGCAACACCCTCCCCCTCGTCTAGCCATTCTATCTGTTCTGTGTATGTTGTAGTCCAGCAATACTACTTCAGTATCTTCGATGCAGTTTTCACAGCCTTTTACGCATTTATGTAAGTGTGTTTCCGTTAGGCATATGATATCTATGCTGGTTTTGGTAGCTAAATTCTGTAAGTATTGTAATTTGCAGCCTGCATGGTCCGTGTAGAGGCGTTGAATATTTGTGTATAAAACATTTATTGGGTTTCTAATTTCCGTGTTCAGTTTTCCTATATACTGGTCGTTTCCAGGTCGATGTCGGTTCCTGTTTGGTGTTATTGGTTGGGCCGCTGCATTTGGGAGAATTTGGGTTGCGGCCTTTGATACCACTGTGGTTGTTGTATTATCGGTGGGTGGTGTTGGATAGAGGGGGGATGTACGTGATGGTGTGGTGAATATACCTGCAAAATCTGGCCCGTTCTTGTTAGCAGGGCAAGCTGTACTTTTATCGTTTTTATTTCCTCTAAAAAAATTGTTTCCTTGCTCCTGTTGTTACTTCTAATTCGGATAGGGTCTGTTCTTTCCCGTTCTCTTCTTTGGGTACCCTTTAAGTGAAAATATGGGCACTCTATATTTAGGCATTTTTTCTCTGTCAGTAACTGTCTGCACATAGGAGGGTGGAAAAAGTGGCAGTTTTGTCCGTATCTGCATCTTCCATTCCTCATCATATCGAAGCATTTTCTTGGGTGACTGTACCTGCAGTTTGATCCATATATGCACGACCCTGTTTTATAGTATTCGCATATGGCCCGTCGTTTAATCTCCTTACGAGCCCTATGTGATTCGATTACTTTCTTCTGTTGCGCCACCAATTCTTCCCTACTCAGTGATTTTTTTTGTCTTCGTCTGTTTATCACTTTCCTGTCTTTTTTTTTACCTAGATTCATGCATTCGTAATGTTTAAAGGTATTGCACAGAATGCATTTTAAGCCCGGGGTCTGGTCTGCTTCATTTTTTCAAGCGCATTCCATTAAACATAATCCAGCTCTATTCAGCTTTCTGAATTTACTGCAGTTTACACACTTCTTCGTATTTTTTGCCATACTTTCCTTTATTCTTTATTATTCTTTATTCTTTCTTTATTCGTTTATTCTTTCCTTTATTATTTATTCTTTCCTTTATTTTGCCTCTTTTCACTTCTCAAATTTCGTCTCGAAAACTTGACCTTCCCGTTTTATGGCTATTCCAAATTTTTTCTGACCTTCTTCCCCTCTATAGGCCTAATGTAAAAATCTCAGGGGTTGTTTTTCCGTTCGAGTTATTTTCAGTTTATGCTTCAATTTATGTTGTTTTCCTTTGTGCTCGCTATATGCCACCGGCTTTCACTTAATAAATTATTATCGCGAATTCACTGATGTTTAACACACACACTGGCATAAGATAGAATTTACCGCTGAATTTATAAACACGTTATTTCGATATTACACAGAGCGGAAACAAAACGTCCGTACACCACGAGGTACAAACACACACACACACACACACATATATATATATATTAACATATTTAATATATATATTAATATATATACACCTATATATACATTATATATATATATATATATATATATATATATATATATATATATATATATATATATATATATATATTATATTAGGGTGACAATAAAAATCGAAAGTTGGAGTTTTTTATTGGCCATTTGTTCAATGCTGCTACTACATGAGAAAACAATGTACTGTAAATATTAGGTCATTCAGATAATATTTAAGGGTGTCTCAAGTGAGGTAAATAATTCTCCTTATTCATTAATATTTTTTTTAATTACTTATTACGATTGGAGTACGCCTGCACTTAAACTTTATGAACTAAAACTAACGTTTATTTACATTAATTAAAAAAAATATTAATTTATTTTTACTAGGTAATGAACAATTAATTTGTGTTATAAGGAGAATTATTTACCTCACTTGAGACACCCTTAAATATTATCTGAATGACCTAATATTTACAGTACATTGTTTTCTCATGTAGTAGCAGCATTGAACAAATGGCCAATAAAAAACTCCAAATTTCGATTTTTATTGTCACCCCTAAATTATATATATATATATATATAAAGAACGACGTTTGTGTAGAAGAGCGTTCCGCATAAGATGAGGAGGAAGAACGAGCAAATGAAAAATGAGGTACCTCCCAGGAATCGAACTCGGGATCATCCAATTGCCGTTCGGATATGTTAACCACTAAATCAAGGAGCCCGATTAGTGCGGAACGCTCTTCTACACAAGCGTCGTTCTTTACATTAATTATACTGTGTGTTGTTTGCAGTTAAAATGTGTATATATATATATATATATCGGGGCTCCAATAAACCTTAGCCCCCCCCCCCACCCGCCCATGGCCTAAACCATTAGAGGTACAGTAAAACTAAACATACCTTACAACAGAGAATTTAATCCTGCATTTAATGAGAAATAATTAAAACTTGGTGTTCCCGCCATTGGATTTCAAGACAGCCTGAATTCGCTTTGGGTAGCTTGCCAAAAGTGACGTGAATAGATCTTGATCGTTACGCAAATTTGCTAAAACAGTTTGAATGTGTTGCGTCATTGTATCCTTCGAAAATCGATATCCTGCAGGTTCTTGAAACAAGAGACATTCAACCTTGTCCTTTATAACTGATCCAATGTGTTCACGGACGTTCAGGTCAGGAGAATTTCCTGGCCATTCTTCATTTCCAAAGAAATCGATCTCATGGTTCCACAACAACTGTTGAGTGGCTAATGCTTTAAAGCAGGGGGCCTTATCCTGCAGAAGTGTGACCTGATCGACATCCATAACATTGTTTGGGTTTCTTAGAAAAGGAATGACATGCTGGGATAGAATAATATCACGAAAATACTGTCCATCCCAACTCTGACCATTTGGCTTCAGTACCCACATGAGCTTCTTTGCAGTGAACAAAACAAAACACCAACACAGTCTGGACTTTTTAATAATTCGCGATAATGTTCATTGTCATCGATTTCATCTGGTGTTGTGGCCCACACTCGATCATTTGGTAGTTAGGCGACGTGTTAGGTAAACAAAAAATTCATCGGAGACAGCTAAATGCATGAAATCATCCACATCCCAATCTCCAAGATAATGGGCAAACCACATTCTGTCATCGATGTTAAGTTGAGTTTTTCTTGGCTTTGGAAGTTCATGCCAAGGCTTTAAACCTTGCCTATGACGGTACAGTCGAATGATCTCACCACTAACGATCTTTCCTCTCAACACTTCGATCTCTCTAGAAAGTTTAGCGCAGCTGTTTTTCCGCTTACGCGTACCGCTTTCAATGATGTCCTTTGTTTCCTGAGAGAGTGGCAAATTTGGGCACCCAGATTTGGTTGTATCCATTTCACATTCATCCAAAGTTTTATTCCAATTTCTTTTGACGAAGTCCTCACTTCTTCGCAACTTTTTGGCAACCCATGAACGTGTTATAAAGGTGGCTCCAGCATCACGAGCTTCCCGAAACGTTATTGCTCGTATGCGATCTATCACACGTTGCCTCTCCGAATCACCAATTAATTGAGAAGCCATTATATTATCACTTTATCAGCTAGAGTAATTTTAATACCTGCAATAAATAAATAATTTTATATATTTTTATAATCACTAAAAACTATTTCGATATAAGTCGACATGTAAGCTGCAAATGGGGGGGGGGGGGGGGGGGGGCTAAGGTTTTTTGGAACCCCTTATAATAATATATATATATAATATATATTATTATATATATATATATATAAAACAAATCAATAACACAAATGAAATAGACAATTAAATGAACGTATACATGGCTAGCGTACTCACCAAAATAAGGCCGAGATTGCATGTCCAGGACGGGAGAGTTGCGAGTGGGGAGTAAAGGGGTTACTGGGAGGTAGAGGCAGGCCTGCCTGCATCGTCACCTGAATATACTGTATCTAGCTGGAGTCATGCGTAGTGGCAGGCAACGTTGCAACGTCGCGGCATTCTTGTTTAATAACAGCTATTTGTAGCTAAACTCTGCTCTTCTTGCCTTATTTGGAAACAGGTCGATGATTGCGTCATTTAATTTTGATTGGACGTCATTCCTAGTTTAAGTAGTAATTTCTTTTCGATCGAAATCAATGCCAACGAACTCCGTCTTTCTTGTCCTTGGGTTGATCGGCAGTAAGATTTTATTCGTTTTAAAGCAGAAAAAGATCGTTCAATTGAAGCTGTCGGAGAGGGCATTGTTGTGATGAGACAAGCTAATTTGCATATTTCAGGCATAACCCAAACTAATTCTTTTCTGTTCATCAACGTAACAATTTCATGGGCTGCCTTTCCAGCAAAATCGCAGTCTTGAGACGAGTAAAGCACAGGGAGTAATTATAAAAGTTACCCTCCCACAACTTTATAATTGTTCCCATAGATCATGAGTGCTTCTAACAATAGGATTGTGTTCGTCCTCCCCCACTTTTTTACTCCAGTTACGTCCCTGAAATCTTTACAGGTGTCTTGCCAAACATTTTGAAATCCTTCCCTTCTAAGCTCACTGAGAGTGTTTTTAGTTTGATTCGCTTTAGAGTGACAGTACGCAATATCCATAGTTTTGTTTTGCAGTATGTTAAAAAGAACATCACTGTTAACTGAAAATAATTAATTGAAAATACTTTGAGAAGAAAAATTGTTTCAAACTGCTTCAAAAACATAAGTGAACCTTTTACCTGTATAATGGGTCTCAGAGTCCCAAATAGCGGTATTCTCTGGATCAGTGATGTGTTCGAAAAAAAGAATTAGATTGGTTCTGCGTTCATGGACGGTATTTACAAGTCTTGAAGTAAAGTTTCAGTGGATGGGTGCTACTTTAAGTATTTTCTTTTGTACGAAAGAACGGAAGTTCTCAGTCCTCTTAATTGATTTTGAAAAGAAATTAACCAAACCTGACAGTGTTTGGGAAAAACCCGGCATTTCTCGATGCATGTGGCCGACTGCTGCAGCAATAAATTCAAAACATGACTGTAGCAGTGCACAAACAATGCTTGTGGAAACGTTTTCTTCACTTTTGCCTGAAGTCCTCCTAAGTTTTCTGACATAACAATTGCACCATCGTACGTCTGAGAGACTAGTTTTCCTTGTAAATTAAATTCCTCCACGACTGGTACTACATGTTTATACAATGTCTCAGCAGATCTGTCCGCACTGACGTCTGTAAACCCTATAAACCTCTCTTGGACCTCATCAAGTTCATCCACGTAGCGTAGCACAGTAGATAATTGTGATTTATTAATAATGTCTGAACACTCATCAAGAAGAATGGCTACAAGTGTAACACTTTTTTTTTTTATCACGCCAATCATAACACTACTGATTGAATAACCTTTATTATTAATAATAAACTAAGTACATTGGTTTTACTATTTACAATGACATAAATAATTGTGAAGCTGGACTATTTATTTTATTTGGCCCTTAAGCTTTAGGCTTTACTGAGCTCTTATTAAAAATAAACAGGTAGTTATTATTAATTAATAATAAATAAATAAATAAATATTATTAATAGTTAAAGTATGTATTAATCTTAAATTACACCGGTCTGCATGAAAATCGATTTCTTTATTTTGAGTTGTGATTCTGAAACAGTTCGCGCGCTGAATTAAAAAATGCCACCAGTTTTTTTTCTCACCCACAAGTTTTAAAAGTATAGCAACAATTTTGGGGCGTTTTGTAATTTTTTACCTTTTTTATCTTTAATTAATTTCGTTTTTTCATATTTTTTCAGATAGATAATTCTAAATTACGTCTTTAAAATTTTAATAATGGCTTCTAGAGGATGTACCATAGTCCAGACATATTTTGTTATATTTGTGGTCGGTAATGTTGTTGTAAAACAAAGGACAAATGTAAACGACCTTCATTAAGAGAGTTTATCATGCTTATTTTGGAATTAAATTAGGAGATCAAGACAAAAGTTGGGCTCCACACAAGGTTTGTCTTACGTGTGTTGCGGCACTAAGGAATTGGAGCAAAGGTAAAAAGAAAAGTTTGCCATTTGGGATCCCTATGGTATGGCGCGAGCCTAGAAACCATACCGATGACTGCTACCTCTGTTCTTGCAATGTTAAAGGTTATAATGCAAAGAATAAAGAGAGCCTTCAATACCCAAGTCTTCCATCTGCAATAAGGCCGGTACCCCATGGTCCAGAAGTTCCTATTCCCCGCCCACCCGAGAGTCTGGATCAATACAATTCAGATTCTGATTCAGCTCCAAATCCAGACAATGATGACGTTTATGAGCAGCCAACAGCTGACCGAGATCCTCCTAAACCAGAGGTGGGGAACCTGCGGCCTTTTGGGGTACTAGTTGCGGCCTTCTGCTGTTTGACATTCAGAATTCATACCGTACGATAATGGACAGCAACTGATACCCCTTTACAGTGACGTGCACAGACTTTCAGAAGGGCAGGGGCTCAGTTGAAAAAAGGGCACTCCCCTACATTTTTAAAAATGAAATCCGCAATGCCATATAGGCTATATTAATTTTAAAATTGTATTCAATGCATTATTTTTGTATACAGGGTGTCCCAGAATTAACTAAGGGACAATATGAATGAAAAAGAAAGAAAATATACAGACTCCATCGACCTATTTCATATCTTACAGACCGCAGCCTTCCCTCACGAGCCGCCACTGTCTGAATGCTTCTTCTATTTCATATGCAAGTTTTATATCCATGTTTCTGTGTTTCTATTTTCAGGAGTTAACAAGAAGAATAAACACATTGTTGTATACCCTGACATTCCTTCTGCTATGAGACCTGTACCCCATGGTCCTGGAATTCCAATACCCGACCCACCTCAAACCCTGGACTTCGATGATTCTGATGATGAATCAATGACCAATGCCAATGACCAGTCCCAGTCGTATATACCTCAAAATACCGCTTCAAATGAGCCGAGGCCTCTCAACCAGGCCAAACTTAATGATCTTACCAGGGATTTAGGACTTTCCAAATTAGCTGCCGAGATCTTGGGCTCACGACTTCGAGAGGACAACTTGCTGGCTCCGGGAACAACATTCTCCTGGTATAGGAAACGAGAGGAAGAATTCCGCAAGTTTTTTGCTGTGCACAAAAATACCTCTTCCTTAGTGTACTGCTGCAATGTTGAGGGGCTAATCGAATCCTTGGGCCTGCCATATAACGCATCAGAATGGAGGCTATTTATAGGCTCGTCTAAACGAAGTTTGAAAGCAGTACTTCTCAACATTGGGAATAGGGTTGCATCAGTCCCTGTAGCACATTCCGTACAACTTACTGAGAGCTACGATAACATGAAAATTTTACTGGATGCTCTCGTATACGACCAACATAACTGGAGGATCTGTGGAGATTTGAAGGTAATACTAATATCATAAGTAAACTATTGCTATTGACTATGTTGTTTTTCCAAAGGTTATTTGAGAGCGTATAAGAACACTTAACTTCCCCACAGAAGTGATACAGTCCAATGCATAGATTTTTTTATCTGATAGAACAAATTCTCTAAATTCTTTAAATATTTAATTTTTTTTCAGATTGTGGCATTTGTATTGGGAATGCAAGGGGGATACACGAAATACCCATGTTTCCTCTGCAAATGGGATAGCCGAGCGGATGAGAAGCACTATGCACAGCGTGAATGGGCATCCAGAGAGAATTTTGAACCTGTTGTCGCATAATGTCGTTTCAGTGCCCCTTGTACCACCAACAAAAATTTTGCTCCCACCACTTCATATTAAGCTGGGCTTGATGAAAAATTTAATCAAATCAATGAATAAGGAGGGTTCAGCATTCCGATATCTCGAGAGTAAATTTCCTCATATATCTGATGCTAAACTAAATGCTGGGGTTTTCGATGGTCCTCAAATTCGAACTTTGATCAAGGATACTCAGTTCGAAAACGCAATGACTCCAACTGAGAAGAATGCCTGGCAGGCATTCAAATCAGTTGTCACTGATTTTCTTGGCAAGCGTAGAAGTCCAGAATACGAGTCCGTTGTCGAAAACTTGATGGAAGCTTTCAAAGCTCATGGGTCGCGCATGTCCATAAAAATGCACTTTTTGTGGTCCCACTTGGACTATTTTCCTGAAAATTGCGGGGATTATAGTGAGGAACAGGGTGAACGATTTCACCAAGATATCAAAATAATGGAAGAGAGGTACCAGGGAAACTGGGATATCAATATGCTGGCGGACTATTGCTGGTGTTTGAAGCGAGACGTGCCCGAAGAAAAACACAGACGGAAAGCCAAAAAAACTTCATTCCTTCCTCAATAAACTTTTTTCCATATTCATTGTATGAATAAAAGTATTTATTCACACAATGTTTTCATTTTTCACGAGTGTTCTTATAATATTACTCGTATCTACAGTGTTTAAGCTAAAAAAATCAATAAATTTGGGGATAAAATTGGACTTATAATAAATGGCCAATAGAGAAAAAACCTGACCTGATTGAGGAAAACCAATGTCATTTTTGAATTCAGCATGGTCGAATTATATAATATGAGTCGAAAACACCCTCACAGCAGACAAAAAAATTTCATATGCATACCAGTGTAATCTTTCAGACTGAAGTCTCCATTTCTGAACTTCTCAAACCATCTCCTACACATCCATTCGCTCACAACATCATTTCCATAAACTCTGAAGATTTTTGCGGATTCACTAGCGTTAGATCCTTTATGGAACTCGCACAACGTCACATGTCGAATATGCTCTTTCGTGGACTCCATGTTTTTTCAATTACTGAAATATCGTAGGGGGTGGCGTTGTAACTGTTTGAAAAACACCAGAGAAGATATTCATTAGCCTAATCCTACACTAGCTTAAGCTTACACTAGCCTAAGTCATTCTGTATTGTGATAAAACCTCTGCGAACCTGTCACCGTGTGTATTTTGCAACATTTCTAAAACTATTTCACATTATCTTGAGGTTATTTTATTATCTATCGTCCGTTTTCTAATCGAGCAGAATTTATGTTACAACCTGATATATTAAGCAGTGACGTGCACAGACTTTCAGAAGGGCAGGGGCTCAGTTGAAAAAAGGGCACTCCCCTAACATTTTTAAAAATGAAATCCGCAATGCCATATAGGCTATATATATGTATACACACATAAAGAAAAATTTTAAAATTGTATTCAATGCATTATTTTTGTATACAGGGTGTCCCAGAATTAACTATCTATTTCAATGAAATCTGACAAATTTTTTAAAAACACACTTTTATTTATGTTTATCATGTTTAATATGTGTTAAAAATGTATAAATTTCTAAATTTTTTTCATAATTTTATTTTCATAATTTTTTAATTATCTGGTCCAATGAAAGACCGTCTGAAGTCAAAGAATGGCAAAGAGACTCTCCAAAAGTTAACGTGTGGCTTGGAATGACCAAATCCAAAATTTATGGCCCATTCTTCTTTGCGGAGGCAACTGTAACAGGTACCGTCTACCTTGATATGCTTCAGCAGTTTCTCGAACCACAGCTTCTTGATGATGGCATTCTTGATAATGTTGTGTTTCAACAAGATGGAGCACCATGTCATTATGCTCTAATTGTTCAAGAATACCTCAACAGACGCCTTCCGAATCGGTGGATTGGACGTGGAGGACCTCGACCTTGGCCTCCGCGTTCTCCGGATTTGACACCCCTGGATTTCTTTGCATGGGGTTTCATAAAAAACAAAGGTTTATCGCCAAAAGATCAATAGTTTAGCTGAACTTAAAGAACGCATCCAGTTGGCAGTGCGGGAGATAACACCTGAAATGCTTCAAAATGTGTTTCGCAGCGCTGAGGATAGATTTGAAATTTGCAGAGATACAGACGGTGCACATGTTGAAACTTCTCAATAAAGTTTTGACTTATGATTTATAAATCTATTTGTTTTTGTATCTTAATTTAGTAATAAACACAAAATTATGTCAGTTTTTATTAAATTTGTCCGATTTCATTGAAATAGATAGTTAATTCTGGGACACCCTGTATAAAGCTGATTAAAGAAAATAAATGAAAATTTGTTGTAAAAACGCATGTTTTTATTGCAAGATTTTCAAAAGATATGAAGATATTGAAATATTGGAGTGTATTTACAATTATTATTCAATTTTACTTATATTGACTTTTAGCTTGCTCATCATATTATAAATTACAGTATTCTGCTGTATATACATTTAAATATGGAATAATATGAAACTATAAATTAAAGATTTATAGAAATATACTGTGTGCTATTTAATATGATGGCCACAGCTCTTAAGTAGCAATAGAAAAATATTGATTCTTATCAGGAAAATACAAAAGCAAAAATTATATTCTTAATCATCGACAATGAAATGCATACTGAAGAATAAGGAAGCCAACATGTTTAATAAATCATAATAGCAGTCTCCTGTTGGCCATGCGCTTGAAAATGTTTATCACTTCTTCATTATCAACAGGGATGTCTTTCTCAATGCTAAGCAGCATGAGATCGGAGAGTCTTTCTTCTCCACACAGGCTCCGCAGTTTGTGCTTAACTAACTTGAGCTTCAAATTTATGTCGAATCAATATATTTATGAATTTTGACTAAAAGGGCACTTTTGATATGAAGAAGAAAAAGGGCAGGGTCTCAAGCACCCCAAGCACCCCCCCTGTGCACGTGCCTGCCCCTTTAGGGCTTTAGGCTATTTCATTAGATCATGGTTTCAGCTTCACTGCTTCTTACACATACAAGCCTTCTTTATGGCTTGAACAATAGGAAATATGGCAACGCTGCCAGTTGAAACTGGCAGCGTTGCCTTACGGCTTACGCCCTTACCTATCAACGATCAACTCGACTGGCTGACTGGATGACAGTTACTGACGATTCTCCGATAGTGACACGCACGCTTGTTTCCTTTAAAACTGTAAATCTTTGATCAATTCGTGTACCATTTTTATTTATAAATCTTCTGGTACCCCAATCATGTCAAAAACTGTGAAAAGAAAATTAAAGGAAGAGAACAGAGTATTCCATGAAGAATTGGAATTGCAGTATTTCATAGTTGCTAAAAAAGATAAAATGATGTGTTTGCTCTGCAACGCCATAATTGCAACAGTGAAGAAACACAATGCATATCAGCATTATGCAACTCATAAGAACCACAAGTATGCTGTATTGGAAGGAGAACCCCGAAAGTCTGCACTTACGAAGATGAAACTTCAAAAGCAGCAACAACAGCAAGTATTTAAAACGATGTCAGGCCTAGGGACTGAAATCACTGAAGCAACTTAAAAAGTAGCATATATACTTGGAAAAAGAGGTAAGCCATATAGTGATGTGGAAATCATAAAAGAATGCATTGTTGAAGTTGTAGCCTCTTTAGATTCAGACAAAGTTAACAAATACAAACAACTACCTCTTTCAAGAAGGACCATAACTGATCGGTAACATGAATTAGCCCTCAATGTAACTGAACAACTTCATACAATATGCCAAAGCGAAAATACTTATTATTCGATTGCCTTGGATGAGTCCACTGATATTACTGACTCAGCGCAAGTGTCATTTTTTATTCGTGTTATAACTGCAGATTTTAAATGCTACGAGGAGTTACTGGCTTTGGGTACCCTTACGGGGAAGACACGTGGAATTGACGTCTTGTCTCTCTTCAAAGAAAAATGCCGTGAAGCGAAACTGAATTTATGTAATTTAGTAAGTGTATGCACAGATGGTGCACCTTCCATGAGAGGAAAATGTGCGGGATTTGTTGTGCTACTACAAAAAGTACTGCCAAATCCAGATAGCTTGATTTCCTTTCACTGTATTTTGCATCAACAGAATCTCTGTGCCAAATCTACTGTTTTAAGTGACACATTAAGTAAAGTTATACATATTGTGAACTACATTAGAGAAAATGTATCACGACATCGCCAGTTTCGCAATATGCTTATGCTTGATGATGAAACATTCACTGTGGATCTTCCGTATCATTCTAAAGTGCGCTGGTTGTCACAAGGGCAAGTCTTTGAAAAACTTTTGTCTTTGCGAAAACAAATCACAAGATTTTTTGAGGAACTCAATGAACCATGTGAATTGTCAAAAAAGGATTTCTGCAGAAATGTTGCATTTTTGTATGACGTAATGTCAAAGCAAAATTACCTGAATATTTCTTTGCAAGGTAAAACTAAATCCATATTTGAAATGTGGCAAAAAATCCAGGCTTTTCGGAGGAAGTTGCGCTTTTTCAACACTATCCTTACCCGATCGCAACTTTCAGCTGAACACTTCCCTGAACTGGCAAAGGTAATTGATGAAGAAGATACAAGCAAATCATTAAGGGAATGCGATGTGAAAGAATATACAGCTGTCCTAGACTCCCTGATTGAAGAATACGATGAAAGATTTGAAGATTTGAAGATTTTGAGAAACTTGACTTCACACTGAACTAGCTTTCGAACCACACCTGGTTGATGTCTCCAAAGCACCTGAAGATTTACAGATGGAGTTGATTGAGCTATTAGAAGATAATATCCTTGTCTCTATTTGATACTAAGAAGGATCCTGTTGAACTATGGAAAAGTGCCGTTGAATACCCACGTCTGCGCCAACATGCTCGTCGAATGTTGTCTTGTTTCGGCACAACCTACTGTTGTGAATCAACGTTTTCATATGTGACTCAAATCTAAACGCGCTTGAGATCTCAGATGACGAATATTCACCTGGAGGACGAACTAAAACTACGGTCAACGATGTTGGAACCAAATGTACGACTCCCGTCCCGCAATAAGCAGTCACAAAAAAGTCATTAAATGGTTTATCACTTTTTCACTTAATATCATATTAACATCATTTCACTTAATATCATTTTTCACTTAATATCATATTAACATCATTTCACTTAATATCATTTTTCACTTAATATCATATTAACATCATTTCACTTAATATCATTTTTCACTTAATATTAGTTCTATTGTCAATTATTCCCCCCAAAAATAAATGTGCACTTGCTGAATTTTTTTATTTATTATAAAAGCCCTCACGTATTATCAAGTTTGATTTAAAATTAGTAAATATGTAGATTGTAGACTAAAATATGACATTTTGTTGTACTGTATATGTTAAATTCTCAGCATGCGGCCTAATAGGGTCTTGGTTAAATGAAATGCGGCCTTCCAATGAAAAAAGGTTCCCCACCCCTGTCCTAAACCATTAACCCAAGCCGAACTAAATGACTTAGTCAGGGACTTGAATCTGCCTAAGGACTCTGCAGAACTTTTGGGGTCTAGATTGCAGGAGAACAATTTATTGGCATCCGACACATACTTCGCTTGGTACAGAAATCGTGAGAAAGACTTCGTGCCTTTTTTCGAAGAAGATGGTCTCTTGGTATTTTGCAAGGACATCACAGGATTAGTGTGCAAGCTAGGCATCGAATACCAAACCAGTGACTGGAGGTTGTTTATAGATTCCTCTAAAACCAGTCTAAAAGGAGTGTTACTGCACAACGGTAACAAATATGCATCAATCCCAGTGGCCCATTCTACTCATTTAAAAGAGACCTATGATAACATGAAACTGCTTCTGGAAAAAAATCAGTATCAAAATCAAAGATGGATATTGTGTGGGGATCTCAAAGTCCTTTGCATGTTACTTGGGCAGCAATCAGGATACACTAAGATGCCATGTTTCATCTGCGAATGGGATAGTCGAGCACGTGACCAGCACTGGAAGAGGAAAACTTGGCCTCCCAGAGAGAATCTTACCCTAGGATCAAAGAAGATTTTACATGAACATCTAGTTGAACCAAATAAAATCCTCCTACCCTTGCACATTAAGTTAGGCTTGATGAAGCAGTATGTCAAAGCATTGAATAGAGAAGGTGAGTGTTTCAAGTACATTTGTTCAAAATATTCAAAGATTAGCTACGAGAAAATAAAGGAAGGTGTTTTTATAGGTCCTCAGATTAGAAAGTTATTGACAGGCGATCATTTCCTGAACACAATGACCAATAAAGAAAAAGAAGCATGGCTTGGTTTCAAAGATGTTGTTGAAAACTTCTTGGGAAACTACAAAAGCCAAAATTATGAAAGACTGGTGGAAAATATGCTTAAAAAGTTTTGCGCCTTAGGCTGCAACATAAGCCTGAAAGTTCACTTCTTATTTTCGCATCTTGACCGTTTTCCAAAAAATCTCGGAGATGTCAGTGAGGAGCAAGGGGAACGATTTCACCAGAACATCAAAACCATGGAAAGAAGATATCAAGGAAGATGGCATACAAATATGATGGCGGATTACTGCTGGTGTCTGCAACGAGATCAGCCTAACGCACAGCATAAGAAAACATCAAAGAAGCACCGGTTTAGTCGTCATTAGTCAGATCTACCTTCGTAGTCTTAAGTCTTTGGAATAAGTCCTGAAATGTTTGCAAGTAAAGAAGGTAAATATGTTTCTTTCAGTTATTTTTTTATTCTTTCATAAACAAGCAATATGCTTGTCGAAGAGCTAGGAGCTATTTAATTCTGCTTTACAGTAATTAGGTTTTACTCTATCACCTAAAGATTTCGTGCTACAAGGGGTGTTGTAATACCTCATCTGTCCCCAAATGTTAACCACCCATTGATGGGAGGGGAGAGAGTATTTTGCTGGGAACGGGACTGGTCGTTATATATATTTACCCTACATTATTATGTAAGCGTTACTGTAGTCTATAACAACAAAATTTATGGTTTAGCATGTGCAATCCAATGTTGGTCTCGATAAGATGGTTCACATTTGGGGATAAATGGGGGATTTATGACACACCCTGTAGTAAGAAAACCATACGTGATAGGGAAAAACTAACTATATTTCTGAGATCAGCGCACTCAAATTATATAGAATCACCAACTAGTTTGTAAAAAATCGATCGACAAGTTTTCAAATGTGTACTGGTGTTATCATCGCTGATATGACAAATGCAAGGTCACCATTGAAGGTATTATACCAATACCATACAAAGAAACCAATATTATACATGAGAGATATGAAGTGAACAGTCACAAGAAATGTGTTTTTAATACTAGATTACATATGAGAAATTAATAAACAATAGTAATATACATTAATCTTAGATTTTTGTTAGTATGCCATTATTAATCGGGTCATTTTGGATAGAAGGAGATGTACCACGAAAAACTGACTGCAGAGTTGTTTAAATGTTCATCCAACAAATGATCGTAGCCTCTTAGTAAGTTCAAGAGTTCTACGTTGTTTCCTTTGTTTAAAGAACTCTCTGACTCATCATGACTTCAAAAGGCAAGCTCCTGCTTAGCTAAATGACAAGTAACGTCAATCAATCTTACCAGAATATCGCGATTTTTCTTCATCATTTCATTATGTTTTGAAATTTAGAGATTTTTGTGCATCTAACTGTAGATCCACTCGGGTGTTGCCCGAGAAATATGACTTTTGGATTTCTAATGTTTTCCTAAAGAATGAGCTAACGCAAACCCCTCTGCGCATCAAACGGATTTTTTCTTGCTAAAAAGGGCACAAGTCTAGCAGAAAAGTAATTTGAAACACAGAAATGCCGTATGTATTCCCGGTTGTGGTCTTTTACACGTCACACCTTTCATGTTTTGTTCAGCGAGTCCCGATTCGTCGAGCCATCAACAGGTGGCGCCTCGATCCTAAGACATATGACTCACCACCAGGTCTGCGTCACGAGCTGAAGTGAGCAGCAGTGTTGCCAGGTGTGCGATTTTGTCGCACAATTGGGCGACTTTTGAAGACTCTGTGCGACTTATTTTGACCGTGTGAGACTTGCGATTTTTGGTGCGATTTTTAAAGTTTGTGCGATTTTTTGTTTGCGATTTTTAAAGTTAAAGTTGAACTTTGAATATTATTATAGGTATAGATTACAATAGGTTGTATCTGTTACATGGTGGCTTCTACCTGCTTGGTAACTTGGTTTGTTTTCTATGCTGTATTCTGTATTACAGTATGTGTTTCATTTTGAGTTGTTTTTCTAATGAATATAATGATTTTGATTTGTTTTTCTATGTTTCATGCTTATTGTATTTACATAATCTTTTGTATATACAGGGCGTCCCAAAAGTCTCCATACATAGGGAAAATTAGCACTTTTTAGCAAAATGTAACTTTATTTACAAAAAATTCTCTACATGATTACCATTTCTTTGTAAACACACACGGATGCGTCTCTCCCACTCATGGTGAACTCGTGTTAACACATTTGGTGTTATGGACGTAATTGCACTTCGAATGCGTTCCTTTAGGCGATCCATGTTCTGTATCTTTTCCTGGTACACCATGGCCCCGTGGAGTGGCCTCCGAGGTTCCCAGATCTCAGTCCACTTGATTTTTACCTGTGGGGGCACTTGAAGGCCATGGTGTACCAGGAAAAGATACAGAACATGGATCGCCTAAAGGAACGCATTCGAAGTGCAATTACGTCCATAACACCAAATGTGTTAACATGAGTTCACCATGAGTGGGAGAGACGCATCCGTGTGTGTTTACAAAGAAATGGCAATCATGTAGAGAATGTTTTGTAAATAAAGTTACATTTTGCTAAAAAGTGCTAATTTTCCCT
This sequence comes from Bathynomus jamesi, assembly GCA_023014485.1. Classification (NCBI taxonomy): domain Eukaryota; kingdom Metazoa; phylum Arthropoda; class Malacostraca; order Isopoda; family Cirolanidae; genus Bathynomus; species Bathynomus jamesi. Next base: position 1,335,094 of record JAJOZX010000038.1, read on the forward strand.
ATGTATGGAGACTTTTGGGACACCCTGTATAATCTTTTTATCTTAACCTATATTGTATATAAGCACACCGGACAAAAAATTAGTCACCCCTCTCAGAATATACCTAATAACGTGTGACGGCGCCTCTGGCCTTGATAACCGCACGAATCCGGCGAGGCAGAGACTCTACGAGGTTGTGCATGTACTGAACATCGATTTGCTGCCACTCGTTCATCAGCCGGTCCCGAAGTTCCGCCAGAGTCCGTGGGTATCTATTCCTGCGCTTCACTTTCTGTTTCCAGCCTGAACAACACCTTCGACGCATTCAGGATTAAAGGCTTCATTGGACCTGCGATGTACTCGTCGCCTCCCATCATTGGAGAACAAACAAAACGGGACTCATCGGACCAAATTACACGTTTCCAATCTGCCGCAGTCCAGTTTTTGTGCCTCTGAGCACATTTATAACGTGCCAATTTGTGACTTGCTGTTAACAGCGGCCTCTTCCGTGGTACCCTGCTCCAGATGTCCATCGCATGCAGTTCTCGTCGCAATGTCCGTTCGGAAATTGGTCGCTGGAGAACCTCATTGGTTTCTTGGAGCAATTGTTCTCTGGTTTGAAAACGATTTGCAGTTACTAGACGAGAAACATGGCGGCGGCCCCTATTGTCGAGAATTGTTTTCCGGCCACAGTTACGCCGTCGATTGTCAGTTGATTGCGAACTACACCACTCTTTGTAAACTCGCTGGACAGTACGCGTTGACACACCAACAAATTGGGCTACTTCAGACATTTTGTGTCCGTGGGCTCTGCCAAACACGATGGCTCCTTTTTGCCAATGAGTAACGTTTGCCTCACGACCCATTTTGCAGACTATATCCAACACACACTTTGTTCTTCACCACCTCACGAAACAGATCTGATCCTGTGTGCTACGTCACCGCTACTTGTCACTTACCAATGCTACATCAGTGCCCTCTGTGTGACCTTGAACTTCCTACTATCGGTGCTATTAGGGGTGACTAATTTTTTGTCCGGTGTGCTTATAATCTTTTATTTCAAGTTAATTTTATCTTTTACATTTCAACTACTTTTGTTTTGGATTTACTCTTTCTGTTTTTTTTAGAAATATAAGTAAATACTGTATGAGTAAAATGAGTAAAGGTGCTGTGTATATTAAACGATATTGTAAAGAATGGGAGAAAGATGAAGATTTGAAAACCTGGATTCGAAATGTACCAGGCGATGATACAAAAGCAACCTGCAAATATTGTAAAGTTATACTTAGAGCACATCATAATGATCTAATTAAGCATTCGCGAACAGAAAAACAGAAAAAATGCTGCCCCATTTTCAAATGCTAGGACTCTATTCGAAACTGGAATATCAAGAAAAGAAACAGATCAATCAGTGAAAGTTGCAGAGATCAAAATAGCAGCACACATAGCGTGTCACTTCAGTATCCGAACAGTTGATTATTTGGGCGAATTAATTAGTAATATTTCTGGAAAAGATCTCTCAATTCACAGAACAAAATGCGCTGTAATCATGAACTGTGTTCTTGGGCCATCCATGTTGGAAGACCTTCGCAATGACATTGGTGAGAGTAGCTATTCTCTTATTATAGATGAAAGCACTGATATTACGACAGATAAACAGCTTTGTATTGTTGTACGCTATCCTAGCTATATCCAAAAGAAGATTATCACCTCATTTTTAGGTGTGGTAAATCTACAATCTTGCACTGCAGAAACTATAACTACAGATCTTCTGAACTTTTTACAGGAAACTTAAGTACAATATGAGGTGATTTGGGGTGATACGCACTGTGCGACTTTTGTGCGAGTTTTTAAATGTAATTGTGCGACTATGTGCGACTTTTCAGAGGTAGTTGTGCGACCTTTGTGAATCTGACGTGGCAACACTGGTGAGCAGTCCGCCTCACAACAGCATCTGAGCTTGGAGCGTCGTGACGTGCTATCCAGAAGCCTCTTCACAACAGCAGTACCACCAAGAAACTCGCGAACCTACAGTAAGAAATATGGAGCTACCGCTAAGCAGTATCCTCAACGCTCAATACCACGTGACTTTTTCCAAATTAGTGAGTGTTTAAACTTAGCAGTGATGCAATTAATTATCATATATGCTCGAGACAACTTATAAGCGTACGGACTCCGCCAAACGTAAAGTTATTTAGTTGAATGTTGACGAGATGTTGAAAATCTTTATGTTGGTTGAGAAGTTGGCGGAGGAGAATTATAAAATACCAGCTACCGTGCTTGCAACAAGAATGACGATCAGTGATACATACCTTCATTGAAACACGGTTGATGTGGTAAACTAAAATATAAACCTTCAGTACAACCAATGTTACTAACTGGCTAGTACCTATGCGTCACCGTTTCATCATCGACAGAATATTTGAAATAGCCACCTTTCTCAACCTGAAACCTTTGTTAAATGCGCGTGTTGATGATATGCGTCATTTCGATACCGTACTCGAGCATGCGAATACTCGTACAGTTTTAATTGACGACTTTATGAAGTATAGAGATGAACAAGGTGAGAACGGTTTGGAGCTTAGAGAATATTTAGAAGGCACTTCCCCTCGAGAAGTACCAGTCGCTTTGGGATGCTGGTCTAGAGCGTTACAAACCCTCCTTCGCCTCCATCATTCATCCGGCGGAGCTGTCTCTTTATATACGCTCTAACTGTCGTCACGATTCAGTGGGTTTCATTATACATCGATATGAACTCTGAACAGTTTTCAATTGAAAATGCAGGTGAAAAGAGAAGAAGCGCTCGCTTAGAGCGTGTTGTGTAGTGTTGTGTATACAATAAAATTTCATGATAATATTGTAATATCCGACCGTGTATTCGACCATGCTTTTGAATTTATACCTTCAAAGATTAAGAATTATGAAAATGTTACATCCAAATGTAAAGTAGGAACAAAAATAATCCTAAATGATCTTAAATCTCTGTATATCGAGTATACAAAGCCTCATACATTAAACGGAGCATTATATCTAATAAGAACTGCTTGTATTTACAAAGCAATGAGGAAGTAACTATTTCCAATATTATTTGCGAGTTTATTATACTAATAAACAAAATCTCATGACATGTTAATAAATATTGTTTACAGATGTGTTTCTATTTACTCCTCACTCATTTTTAAATTATATTTACGTATGCGTCTTACATAAAATGATGGTCTTCAAGGATGGAGTGTGAATGCTGTCGTCCGAAGATAAAAAGCGAAGGAAAAAATGGAGCAAGTGTAGGTTACGTTCCCCTACATTATCCTAGTGTAGTTTACGTTCCCCAACTTTGTTCGCGTAATCCTAATCAAATAAAACGTTAAAACTAACGAAAATATTACGACTTAACCTAACCAATCGGTGGTGTAGTGGTTAGCGTCGCTGACTACGAATCCATCGGCCCCAGGTTCGAGACCCGACGGCACCCGGCGCGTGGTTGGTAGATAAATGGGTATCCTAGGTGGTCTAGTGGTTAAGACGCTGGGCTGCTGATGGGGCGTGGTTCGGATTCCACGTTAAACTGTAGGTCTAAGGTGGAGTGAAAAGCTTGACCTTCGTCAGAATGAACAATTCGGGCGGAAGCTAAACAAAGGTTAACCAAAGGTGTATATATATATATATAATATACACACAGGGTGTCCCGTAAGTCTGGAACCATAGGGTAAAATAAGTAATTCATGTTTTTCCGTTTATGCAAGTGCCCATGATGTCTTTGAGTAAGGAAGAACGCATCCAGGTAATTCTGCTCGTAGGAAATCGGAGTCAGAGGGAGGTCGCTGAGGAATTTAACAGATTGCATCCGGACAGCGCGCCGATAACACACAGCTGTGTCGGCAAACTTGTAGCAAAGTTCAAGGAAACGGGATCCGTAGGAGATAAACCACGCAGTCGACCTCCGAGGACATCCACCGACGATGACACAGCCACTACCATCCTCGCTCATTTCACAAACAGTCCCCAAAAGCCTCTTCGGCGTTTATATTGCCGTTTTTATCATTTTGCCCTATGGTTCCAGACTTACTGGACACCCTGTATATATATATATATATATATATATATATATATATATATATATATATATAAATTGACGATTGGTTACGTCGTAATATTTTCGTTAGTTTTAACGTTTTATTTGATGGATTCATTTAAAAAATGTCTCCTGAAGATCCTAGTGTAGTTTACGTTCCCCAACTTTGACCTAGTGTAGTTTGTGTCCCCTTTTGCGTCAGGGGAGAATTTCGATTTGTGATTGAGTGAGGTCCGTAGCATAATGGTAGAGCGTCCGACCGGCAATTGGAAGGCCCTGGGTTCGATTCCCAGGCGGTTCGCCTCATTTTTCATTATTTCGTTATCTCTCCTCCTCGTGTGCAGAAACGTTCCTTAATACTTATGTCGTTTCTATTCATTTATATACTGCGCGGTCATTGCAGTTATTTGCGCATATTCACGATTTGCGAGGGTGCTCTCTGAGGGCATTGGTTTCTGCCCTATTTGGGAGAATTTCGATTTGTGATTGAGTGAGGTCCGTAGCATAATGGTAGAGCGTCCGACCGGCAATTGGAAGGCCCTGGGTTCGATTCCCAGGCGGTTCGCCTCATTTTTCATTATTTCGTTATCTCTCCTCCTCGTGTGCAGAAACGTTCCTTAATACTTATGTCGTTTCTATTCATTTATATACTGCGCGGTCATTGCAGTTATTTGCATATATATATATATATATATATATATATTGCTCTACGCAACCCCTTAATTTATGTGATGCACACCCGTTTCCGATTTCACTTCACTGACACCATTTATGTCGTGCAGAACCCTTTAATTTATGTAGTGCGCACCTTTTCCAATTGCACTTATTTCTTACGCGCGTGTTCGTTTATTTCAGGATGACTCTGCCTATCCACTCGGATGGCCCTTTAATTTTTTATACGCGTATTTTCCTCGGCTTACTGGAAGCCCATTTTGAATTTTAAAGTTTCAATGTTAATTTACCCTCAGCTTACAAGAGAGGCCTATTGCAAGGTAGCATAAAAACGACACCCTCACTCTTATAAAGTTTATTCAATTTCACTCCAATTAGTATATACATTCAAAGAAATAAGCTGATTTATGATTACAATGATTACAAATTTTGTTAAAAAGAAAAAAAAATCAAATTGTTCATTTAAAGAAAATGTTTACAAATATTTAAGTCTCAAAAAATCCTTTATACAGAGGGTTTTTTTATTTGCGTGTAACAAAAACAACAGCACTAAATTCAAATTTCGTAATCTAAGAAGAGGTTGGAAAAATGGTTTACTTACAAAAATTTTGGAAAGTTACTCTCGACAGTTCTGCGCGAGTTCCGCAGATTTATTTCCTGAACAAAACAAAAAAAAGGTTCGTCAAATAAATTAGATTTCTTCACAAAATAACTGAATGGTCATGCACTAACTTACGGGGTTTCCACTGGAACCAACTTCAACACAAGATATTGACTCTTCCCTGAGGAAACCTAATAGGTCGCAAACTTACAGTTTAACATTTAATTTGAACAAAATTAAATTAATTGAAATTTCACAAAATTCTTTGTCTGTCGGCTAACATTAATTAAGATCTTCCCACTAAGTTCTTTTTTCCCTGTCGCTAACAATAAAGTTCTTATACACAAGTTCGCGTAAACGAAGGCAATTCAAATCTTAAGTACAATCGTGAGACAGTTTTAACTCAACTTAGAAATTTTCAACCACACCACAGAGTTTAAAGAGTTATTCTTTCAAGCCACTGTTAACTGTCGAGGACTGGAACGTACAACTGACTAAAAAATCTAAAGTACACCTTAAAATTTCAAGGACTCTGCCTTACAATATTCTGAATGACCTATCAAAACCATTTTCATTACATAAGGTCGTCCCGAAAGCTTTCATCCATACATAAGGAAAGAAGGAGCTTTTCTCTTCCCTTACGAAGAGAAGAGAAAAACAAACCATTTTACATCTGAACCCGGCCAGCTTGTTTTCCCTTCTCTTTGAGCCTAGGGCCGCGGTTCGACCCGGCCATAAATCTCGGCCACAAGGCTGTTCGGGTTTATACCATTCTCGTGAGAACACAAAAATAAAAATCGAACGAACGTTAAACAATCTGAAACATTTTCGTTTATTTATTTGTTATTAACCATAACCCATACCACCTTGCTTTCGAGATCTAAACAACAAAGTCTTAAAACTAAAATTTCTGCTCTTATTCTCTTAAGAGATTTCGGCACGCAAAATTGCCGTCACAACAATATATATATACACATGCTTAGGGTAGTTTAAGAAATGAGGTTGGATTAGATTAGGTTAGGTTCTACATTTTAGGGGGGCGGCCCCAATCCCTTATCTTATTTCCCACCACCCTTATCCCCAGCCCCCTTGAGAGATTAAAATTTGCTTTTTTCCCCTCTTGCAAGTATACTACTAGGCTGTCTTCCGTAGGAGTTTCCGACCCAAACTCGTTAAACAGCATTTGTTCGCTATTAAAATAGTAGTGAACTTGAGGTAAGTAAATTTTCAATTTAACGTTCAAATTAAGTTTGAAATTTATAAATCTAATGTTACTCTATAAATTCATTACACATTAATTGTCTCAACAAATGCTATTAAAATAGCGGTGGACTGCATTATGAATATTTACAAAAATGTTGCAGGATATTGTTATTGTAATGACGGTATAAACCTATTAAAACTGTCGTCAACTGATAAAATATATCGACTTTATAACACTATTATAATAGATAGTTATTTGATAATAATATTCGGAAAAAAATAAATTTTACAATAATTGTCGCTATAATTAACTGATGTGTGAAATTATTATTTAAATTCACTTTAAATTACGCGTTAGTACTAGCAAGTGCATAATGCACAAAATAATTAGAATGCGCCACTCCTACTCCGTATCTCTATCTCCAATTACACTGGTATGCATCAATTTTGCTGTCAAGGGTTTTGTAAGTGATTCTTATAGAGTGTTTCCTGCTGATTTCGAATCTGCAATCCGTTTTTCTCAATCAGCTCAGTTTATCCGGCTATGGCCTCATAAGTAAAATAGAATTTTTCATGATTTTGTTAAAGCGGAATTGGAACAGTAACATCTATCATCACTTGTTTCACTTGTATAATATCTTTTTTTACTTTTCAGGCATATAGATAAAATATTTCATAATGAATAGAGCGTGTAAAAATGATCCCAATAGATTCTGCTACATATGTGGGACGGTTACCATGCCAAATAACCAGTCCCAAATCACTAAATTTGTGAAGAAAATGTATAGAGCATACTTTGGAATTAAGCTAGGGGACCAGGACAAAAATTTCGCCCCTCATATGTGCTGCAAGACGTGCATTGAAAATTTGAGAAGATGGAGCAAAGGCAGAGCTAAATCTTTGCCTTTTGGAATTCCCATGATTTGGAGAGAAGGAAAGGATCACGTGACAGATTGCTATTTCTGCATGACAAACCTCCAAGGTGGGCTTATAAATTTATTTTTCTTAAATATTTTGAAATCCTCGTATGAAACTTGACATAATATTCACCATAATGTAATATTCACCATATATAGCATAATATTCACCATAATGGTAATCATACATTTACATATACATATTGTTATAGAAAATACATTTACACATACATATTGTTATACAAGTTACATTTACAATGATTGTATATTTTCTTTCTTTTTCATTCATATTGTCCCCGAAGGGACAATATGAATGAAAAAGAAAGAAAATATACAGACTCCATCGACCTATTTCATATCTTACAGACCGCAGCCTTCCCTCACGAGCCGCCACTGTCTGAATGCTTCTTCTATTTCATATGCAAGTTTTATATCCATGTTTCTGTGTTTCTATTTTCAGGAGTTAACAAGAAGAATAAACACATTGTTGTATACCCTGACATTCCTTCTGCTATGAGACCTGTACCCCATGGTCCTGGAATTCCAATACCCGACCCACCTCAAACCCTGGACTTCGATGATTCTGATGATGAATCAATGACCAATGCCAATGACCAGTCCCAGTCGTATATACCTCAAAATACCGCTTCAAATGAGCCGAGGCCTCTCAACCAGGCCAAACTTAATGATCTTACCAGGGATTTAGGACTTTCCAAATTAGCTGCCGAGATCTTGGGCTCACGACTTCGAGAGGACAACTTGCTGGCTCCGGGAACAACATTCTCCTGGTATAGGAAACGAGAGGAAGAATTCCGCAAGTTTTTTGCAGTGCACGAAAATACCTCTTCCTTAGTGTACTGTACTGCTGCAATGTTGAGGGGCTAATCGAATCCTTGAGCCTGCCATATAACGCATCAGAATGGAGGCTATTTATAGGCTCGTCTAAACGAAGTTTGGAAGCAGTACTTCTCAACATTGGGAATAGGGTTGCATCAGTCCCTGTAGCACATTCCGTACAACTTACTGAGAGCTACGATAACATGAAAATTTTACTGGATGCTCTCGTATACGACCAACATAACTGGAGGATCTGTGGAGATTTGAAGGTAATACTAATATCATAAGTAAACTATTGCTATTGACTATGTTGTTTTTCCAAAGGTTATTTGAGAGCGTATAAGAACACTTAACTTCCCCACAGAAGTGATACAGTCCAATGCATAGATTTTTTTATCTGATAGAACAAATTCTCTAAATTCTTTAAATATTTTAATTTTTTTTCAGATTGTGGCATTTGTATTGGGAATGCAAGGGGGATACACGAAATACCCATGTTTCCTCTGCAAATGGGATAGCCGAGCGGATGAGAAGCACTATGCACAGCGTGAATGGGCATCCAGAGAGAATTTTGAACCTGGGTCGCATAATGTCGTTTCAGTGCCCCTTGTACCACCAACAAAATTTTGCTCCCACCACTTCATATTAAGCTGGATTTGATGAAAATTTAATCAAATCAATGAATAAGGAGGGTTCAGCATTCCGATATCTCGAGAGTAAATTTCCTCATATATCTGATGCTAAACTAAATGCTGGGGTTTTTGATGGTCCTCAAATTCGAACTTTGATCAAGGATACTCAGTTCGAAAACGCAATGACTCCAACTGAGAAAATGCCTGGCAGGCATTCAAATCAGTTGTCACTGATTTTCTTGGCAAGCGTAGAAGTCCAGAATACGAGTCCGTTGTCGAAAACTTGATGGAAGCTTTCAAAGCTCATGGGTCGCGCATGTCCATAAAAATGCACTTTTTGTGGTCCCACTTGGACTATTTTCCTGAAAATTGCGGGGATTATAGTGAGGAACAGGGTGAACGATTTCACCAAGATATCAAAATAATGGAAGAGAGGTACCAGGGAAACGGATATCAATATGCTGGCGGACTATTGCTGGTGTTTGAAGCGAGACGTGCCCGAAGAAAAACACAGACGGAAAGCCAAAAAAACTTCCTTCCTTCCTCAATAAACTTTTTTCCATATTCATTGTATGAATAAAAGTATTTATTCACACAATGTTTTCATTTTTCACGAGTGTTCTTATAATATTACTCGTATCTACAGTGTTTAAGCTAAAAAAATCAATAAATTTGGGGATAAAATTGGACTTATAATAAATGGCCAATAGAGAAAAAACTTGACCTAATTGAGGAAAACCAATGTCATTTCCGAATTCAGCATGGTCGAATTATATAATATGAGTTGAAAAAACCCTCACAGCAGACAAACAAATTTCATATGCATACCAGTGTTATGTACGCATGTGTACAAAATTCTTTTCCAGTTTTTGGGTGGTTAATGGAAAAATATTTTGATCAATAAAGAAGAGACAAACCTCATTAACAACCAATATCCTTTCCCTGTGCTTCCAACACCAATTTAACACGATTTTTGAAAGGAATGCGGGAGTCGACCAAACAACTCTGTCAATCTTGGTGCTTCGCAAAGCCTCTTTGAGCACTCTGACCAAAGTTCGTTCGGTCTTAGCTTCTTCAGCTCGTTGTTTGACAATTGCAGTTGTACGGTGGCAGAAAAGGAGAGTGCACACACGTGTGCACTCTCCCTTTCGGCCACCATTGGTCGTTAATGAGGCTTGTCTCTTCTTTATTGATCAAAATATTTTTCCATCTCAAAATATTTTTCAATCTGTGTGGAGGCGTCCATAGCAGTCATACAGCTTTTTAAAATTTTTAAATTTGTTCTTTATATTACTTTCATCTTTAGCTTAATAATAATCTTCACTTATTTTGAAAAGTTGAGTACATTTTTCAGATAGGCCCGTAGGTGGTAGTAGCCAGACCATGCCGAGATGTTGACCTGATTTAAATACACGTCACACTGACTGAATATGATGCGTAGAAAGTTGGTCTCAGGATATACGACGTAGTCGTTTTCGCAATACGATCCATCTGAATGCGCTATCCGTAGTTTAGAGTACATGAAAACACAGCTTGCGAATTCTATAGGAGCACTCGGCGAGCTAATGGTGGTTAGCGGATTAACTGTAATAAAGTCACTATACTCTATAGATATTTGTGTCGGAGGCATGTCAAAGAGGGCCAGCTCCGATTTACAACATTGTGAACTAGACGGATGGGTGAAGCGTGCCATGGCGCGTCAGAAGTATTGACACCTCTCTAGGCATTTAGCAATCAGTCTATGATTCATGAGAGCAACGTCCTTAGCTTATATCAGTTAAAAAAGTGGCCAACTATAGGTTTCATGCGTTTAGAACACTTCTTTTTTGATGTCCTTTTACGTATAACGTCACGAGGTGGTAACCCCTGCTACGGCTTCTTCCCCGTACAGTGAGCTTGTTCTTCCCGCCAACACGCATTTTTCTCTTTGCATCTTTAACAATTTCGTCCCGTGAACGCTTTAAGTGTTTTTTAGAGCTTCTTTAAGCTTAACACTGGCCATTATGTCTTCTACCATGTTAAGACCTGCCGAGATATCGGGCACCACTCTTCAGCAAGGGGACAGCCGTACGCACAATGGTTGAAAAAATGGACCCAATCCCACTCCCGCGTTGGTATCTCACTCCTCGATAGACTGTGAACGGCCTTCGGGTAATTTTATCACAGTGCGACGGAAGTGAAGCTTCACTGTTAAGCTCCCTTCACCGAATGGAAACTTTTTCCCCTCAATCGTTCTTAAATATATTGAGATACTGGTTAGTAGGTTAGTTGCGATTTTGACATAATGAGGCTTGTATGCAATGCTCATGTTCTTTCCTCTATGATTGGGAATATGGGCGATGCGCAGTAGCAGTGCCTAGGTATCCCCAACAAACTGATGTGCCACGATATTGTTGTAAATATAGCACATGTCCGGGGAGGGTCTCCATTCAATTTCTCCAATTTTAGCTGATACAATAAGCTGCACAAATCATGTTGTGATTCATGAAAAGTATCTCTTTGGAAGACTGCCCCATAACTGCTTTGTGCTTTGTCTTTAATATTTCTGTTGGCCTTCGACTTTAGAGTCAAAGTATGTACCGGAGTATCTTTGTTTACAATTTCGTATACTAAATCCGCCGTAAGATTTGAACTTTTCAGACTCCCATTTAAGTCTCTCACAATATCCTCGGCTGTGTCATAATGACTTGGTCTTAGTATTACTTCTGTAGTGTAGTACTGTGCCTCCCCACCCCGGGCGGAGCGCATGGTATCGTCCCAGGTTACTCCGGCCTTTTCATACTCATCACGGTTTCTAAGAACCATGAAAACGGGTTCTTTCTTGTCAATACTTAAAAACTTGGTGGCCAATTGAAATTCGCATATTCCAACCTCATATGATTCACGACCCAATTCACTGGGCCCATGCAGTTCTGTTACAAAGTTGGCCAGGGTGTTAGGATGTACAGACAGAGAAGAAGAGGACGGGAGTGTGACGTAGAAGTAGTTAGGCGCCATGTTGTATACCATTTAAGCTTCATTATTGCCTCAGCTTTTATATAGGTGTTGAAGCTTTCTGGGTACCCTAGCCATTTACCAGGTACATTTTTCTCTTTCCTGAACCTTTGCTTCCTAAACCTTCCTAACCTCTTTCTAAAATTTCGCTAGGTGTTGTACCAAGCGTTCGGTGGTGTGAACGGTTGTAGGATGAAGCCAGCGAATCCAGAATCTTTAGATTGTGCGACAATTGAGCGAGTGCAATTTGAGCGAGTACAATTTGAGCGACTTGACGCATTGAGGAATTAGGCTAACTGAGCGAGTACAAATTGAGCGAGTGCAAACTGAGCGCAAACTTCAGAACTTAACCAACCAACTGTCAAGGGCATATAGTTGACTTAACAGGGCATTCAACTAACCTAACCGGGCATGGGTACCCCATAATGAATTCGGGACCCGGAAAGGTAAGTAGTACCCCTAACCTAACCTAGGTATAGATGACGTCCCACTCGGACTGAGTTTCCGATTTGAGTTTCTGACGGTTAAATAAGAATTAACCCTATAAGAAATACGAACAAGTAAACGTTCGCTTGCAACGTCTGATCGAAGGTGATAATGATGAAAATATTCTCGACTTTCTACGTAGTTTCCTACAATTTGGAATTACATATATAATTCACTGCTTAACTTATTATATTTTTAAATGTTTGAATAAATATACATTTTAATTAAATATATGTTTTAAATAAATATTTTTTACAAGATGAATGTTTATTATTTTTGGGTCACATTGCGATCAGTTTGCACTCGCTCAATTTGTACTCGCTCAGTAACCAAATCGCTTAATGCGTCAAGTGGCTCAATTTGTACTCGCTCAATTTCCTTCGCTCAAAGTGCACTCGCTCAATGTGTATTCGCTAAATTGATGCAGTCCCATATCTGTATGTGTTTTTATGTGTGAAATAGCGATGCATGCGTTCCTTTATGGTACGCTGGACTCTTTCAGCTAAAGATGCCTTATGTATAGATTTGCTCGTGTAATAACATATTAATCTCTGCCAACATGTTCTGAAAAGCTCGGCCTATAAATTCTTTTCCCATGTCCGTACAAAAATAGCCAGGAATCCTGTTTTATTTCAATATCAACGCTTTGGCAGCTTTAGCAACTGTTTCAGGCGATTTATTTTTCAGTGGAATTAGCCACAAATATTTAGAGAATACATCTCTCATAAACAGGATGTCACGGTAGCCTTCATTATACACTGAATATCTCTGTATGTCTGTTAAATCCGCCTGCCAAATAGAATCAACCGAGGCTGCTAATGTCTCGGCCGTTTTAAACCTCCTTCTCACCGGCCTATGAAGTGTATAAGCATCCTGCTCCCGCAGAAACCTCTCAACATCTTTTTTCCCTACTCCCTCATTATAAACACCTCTGTACAGTCTATTAACACCACCGTAGGAGGCTGGATTAGAAATGTCATAATAACGTTTTCTAAATATGTTAGCCATTTGCGTATTTTAGAGGCGCAAGGGTAGGGTTGTGCGTTGCTGCTTGGCCTCTTCTTCTTCCTCTTCAGAGATGTTACCGCTGGGGGCGAAGGCGTGTTTAGCTGTGGTACATGCGATGCTTGTCCCAAGTGTTTTAATTAACCTGTTCAGATTACCTATCAATGTTTTTGGGACGTTTATTTGCTGTAGTCTAGCTTTAATATGCTCCCATCCTGCTGGAGAGGGCCTATCCCACTTTATCACCAAGTCATGTAGGATATCAATGATGTTCGACCCCTGTACCTTTGACCCTTCAACAACAACCTCACCTGTATCGGACCATTGTATAATGGGATCCTCACTCAATAGATCATAAAGACTCGAGCCTTTATTCCTCAATGTATGTGGGAGACTGTTTTTTAATACATGCTCGAAATGTTGCGTGGTCACTCCGTTGTTCTGTACTTGTTCAGGTTCGACATGTCAGTGTCGTCCCCATGTCTGATAGCTACGAGAAACTCCACTGGTTTCTTATAATTTTCATACTCGTGAAGAAATTTCTGCAGAGCTTCTTGGTATAAGATTTTTTCTCATCAGGTGACTTTTCACTGTTTAATAGGTCTATCAATTCGCTTTCCATTCTTTTAAGCCTACTTTTATGGTGTTCTAGAACCGCATCTGGGCTCTTTGTGCTTTGGAATGAAGCATACACTTCGTGTGGAATCACGACTATTTCTTCATTATATTAAACTAGTCAGTAAAGGTCCCAAAACTGAAAGTAAGATGAATAGGAATGAATCCCCTCTTTGTACAATAATTCGCTTTTTCGATGATAGATTTTTATTAATTCACGGTATTTTTTTAACCTCTTTGTCATTCTGAAATATACACCGTTTCAGCCTCGCTTCGGAATATATTCGTTCTTAGAAGCACCCTAAACGTGTTTCGCGGGTGAAGGTCACAAAGCAAATGTCCGTAACGTTGGCTTGTAGCTTCTTTATAAACTTCCAAAAAACTCCTTACGCTGATTCGGGAACATTTGATGGGCTAATACCCCAATTTGTGACACATCTCTACGTTGTGCGAATAAGACTAAATATTATGTATTTAGCGACACATCGCGCATGTATCTATTTTTGAAAAATAGTTTCTGCTTGACGAAGAATACGCTTATGTTAAGATGGTGTGAGAACACTGTAAATGTCTCGGCAAACGTTTTATCCCTTTCTAACATGAGATCATCAATTACAATGACCGTGTGCTCATTACCCTTTATCGAACTAACATCATAAACACCTTTGTGGGACAAAATATCATCTTGGTACTCGTTGAATACTGACTGGTATGTCGAACAGCACCATATGACTTTATGCACAAAATTTGAGAACATCTCCCCATTATCGTTAATGATTTTAAGCATAAACACAATTTTGCCATATCCTGTAGGGCTAGATATAATGCATGGGGGGGGCTCGTGAACCTGAATTTTTCTACAGAATCCAACTCTAACACGTCACTTAAGTGGAACATTTACAAAATATGATAAAATTTTACAGTCTTGTTGTTCTTCTTTTTCTCCAGAACCGTGAATGATGATGAGGCTGAGGTACTGTGCCAGCAACATGTCCCCATCATAGATATTGCAGATGAGATTGATGATACCATGACAATGTAGTTGTTGTTGAGGCTACATACTGTACCATCAACCCCGCTAGCGTTCCAGAACCCCCAACAACGCCAACTGTAGCACCCCAACACGACATTTCGAGAAAGCGGTTCCATGACAACGTTGCTGACTCGCCTTCCACGTCAGGTGTAAAGCGCTCCAGGAGTGAGTTGGTTGTTAGACTCACAGTAATAGAGCCCCAGCCCTCTACGTCTTACAAGACATGTAGTAGGATGGGCACAAAAGGAGAGAGTGCAATGCAATTGCTGACCAATGTTGCAATGGAAATATTGCATAAGGTTATGCAACAAGGGGGGATTGTTGCAAGAGGTTATGCAACTTGGGGCGGAGTTATCCCCCAAGTTGCAATGGACTCTCGCTGAGCGAGACCTCTTTGGGGGAGAAGTGGGACGGCCTCACCCCAAAGGGGTATACCTAACCTAAGAGAGAGAGAGAGAGAGGAGAGGAAGAGAGGAGTGTTCGCTTGGCAGGAGCCAAGCGCATATTAAGACTTCAGCCGATTGGCCGCTGTCTTATAAGTTCCTAATCAGCCAGTTGGCTTAATCCGCCAGTTGGCTTAACTGGCTGAGTTGCCAGATTGAGCTATTTATTTAATTAAAGCATATATTCTTGACAGTTGGCTTAATCCGCCAGTTGGCTTAACCAGCCAGTTGACTTAGAAGACCTAGAAGGCAGGCACATTATTAGGGTTGAGTTGCCAGATTGCACTATTTATTTAATTAAAGCATATATTCTGGCTTAACCAGCCAGTTGACTTAGAAGGCGTAAATGACAGGCATATTATTAGTGTTAAGTTGCCAGATTGCGCTATTTATTTAATTAAAGCATATATTTTAGCTTAACCAGTCAATTAACGTGGAATACCTAGAAGTATATATATATATAGATATATATATATATTATATATATATATATATATATATATATATATTCCTTTTCAACTGACAGATTGCGCTATTCAGATATTTTTGACAGTTTGCTTAGAAATCCGTCAGCCGTTTCAGAAGGTAGACATTTGATATAATTAAATAATAATGTCATTTACAACCGAAAGAATTAAATAAAACACCATTACACCATTCTGTTTATTTAGACGAATTACTGGAATCAATTTCACGAAATATATAGAAAATAAATATACAATCAAACGATGGAATATATATGACCAAAAAATAAAATAAAAATTAATAATAGCATAAAAAATACGATCGAGGAATATATATATATATATATATATATATATATATAATCAAAATAGAAAATAACTATACAATCAAATGATGGAATATATATGATCAAAAAATAAAATTAAAATAATAGCATAAGTACGAATGAGGAATATATATATATAATAAAAAATATACAAAACGATGTAGTATAACCATCAATATATTAGTACAGGAAAAATATATAAACACAGTTATATTAAATAATTAAATATATTGAAATAACAATATTGAAGATAAAAAAATAATAATATACAAAACGAAGGAGTATAATGAGCAACATATTAGTGCAGAAAAAAAAAATATATATATATATACATTTAACTGCAATGACCACGGGGTGGTAGCATGTCTGACCGGCAATCGGAAGATCCTGGGTTCGATTCCCGGGCGATCACCTCATTTTTCATTTGTTCGTTATTTCTCTTCCTCGTGTGCAGAACACTCCTCTATACTTACGTCGTTTCTATACATTAATATACTGCGTGGTCATTGCAGTTAAATGTACATATTCACGATTTGCGAGGGTGCCCTCTCAAGGCATTGGTTTCTGCTCTATGTAGGAGAATTGCGACTTCTGACTGATCGAGGCCCGTTGTGTAGTGGTAGCATGTCTGACCGGCAATCGGAAGATCCTGGGTTCGATTCCCGGGCGGTCACCTCATTTTTCATTTGTTCGTTATTTCTCTTCCTCGTGTGCAGAACACTCCTCTATACTTACGTCGTTTCTATACATATATATATATATATATATATAATTATATTAAATAATTAAATATATTGAAAATAAATATACATCAAAATACTTTATGTTCTACGGCGCAAAACACTAAACTCACACGTGATCGAGTCTACAGTCACATCATTATTGTTTTGCACTACACGGAAAATACGTCCAAGCATTATTTCACCGCTTAAGGTGTGCGGGCGCCTATACTCGATATAAATAGCCTTCATATCGTTCAATACTATTTTTGTGCCCACTTTACACTGGGTTGGCAAGTAATCTTTAAACACGGCTAGAATACACTCAAAAGCACGCACAAAGAAGTCATCGTTAACCACATCATTATTAAATGCAAGTTTATAAACACGCCTTTCAAATCGAGGGTTTCTTACCGTCCCGAGCTTTTCACTCGTAAACTCTTCTTCACTCTGCATAGCGGCAATTGAAATGCATAGCGGCAATTGAAATAATCTTCCAAGTCGTAACGACAGCTACTCATTATATAGAGATACAGCTCTTCATGGTGAACAGTGTATGCGAGCTCTGCCCTGTACCGCTCAAGTGCTTTGTACCGAAGGTCGGGATATTTCGAAGAGTCTAAACCTTTTAAATATACATCCAGCTTTAGACCATTCTCGCCTTGTTCATTCCTACATTCGATAAATCCGTCGAGCAGAGCGGTGTATGCGTATTCAAGAACCGTGTCAAAATAAACCATATCCGTAACACGAGCGTCTAATATAGGCTTCAGCTTACGGAAACCGACGATTTCAAACATTCTGTCGAGGATGAAACGGTTTCGCGTACGGACAAGAACGTTATTATCAAATGCATTCTTCCACATCAGTCGTATATCAATGCATGGCTGATCGTTATTTACACACAACGTGCAAACACCGGCATATGGGGGGCATCACTAATCTGTTCTCTTCTTGTACCTACACCTGCAGGTATTTTTTATGGTGCTCTCCCTACTTCTCAACTATCACGAAGACTATTCATCTCATCAACACTTAAAAAAAATAACTACGTTTGCTTGCTTGCCTACAAGTCGTTTCAAGTACATAGATAATGGTACCGGTTTCGCGCCTGAACACGCGCAATGACTTCGTCACGGACACATCGTACACGGCGTTGAGAATGCTTCTCAAATGAAGTTCCATCGTATTCGCACGTCCACTCGGTTCAAGCTCAGAGATGACTATGGTAGCGGATCGGCTCGACGGGCGGAGTGAGTCACGCCGATGAAACGTGTACGGGTTTGTTCGAACTCGTGTGTTGGGGTGAGGTATACGGGTGGGCGGCTCGATGGGGGAAGCGAATCACACCATAAACTGCTGAAGCGTGTACGGGTTGTTCCAACATGAAAGAAAATATTCGTGCCCATTATATTGGGCACTCAGAATTTTTCCGCTACACGAAGCCATACCGGTTTTAATGTTTTATCGGAATGCTCACCAGACGTTCATTTCCACAAACTAAGCACATTTCACAATCCGGTGCACTATTTGAGAGAAACATATGCCCATATTTTTCCTTTTTGCTTAACAAACGATACCCCTCTCTAAAGTCTGTTAAAAACTCGCACAGGCCATTAGCCACAACCTCACTACAAACCTCGTCATGATATACAGTGTGTCCATAAATGATTACCCTGATTAAAGCATGCTATAACTTTTAAATAAACACTCGTATTCAAACACAGTTTTAATCATAAGTAGATAAACATACAAAGTTTTGATACATAGTTAATAAACTTAATAAGCTTCTACATGTGCACCCCTAGTGGCACGTAAAATGTCTAAACGGTATTCACACACACGCCACACATTGTGGGTTAACTGTTGCAATTGCATCCGTAATACGTTCTCGCAATGTCCTGATATCTGGAACAACTGTTGCATAAACCAAATCTTTAACATGACCCCAGAGAAAGAAATCCAGCGGGGTAATGTCTGGTGATCTAGGGGGCCATGGGATTGGCCCGTCCCTGCCAATCCATCGATTTGGAAATGTTGCGTCGAGAGTTTCACGAACAACATGCGCCCAATGAGGGGGTGCACCATCTTGTTGGAAGATGACAGTTGGCTGCCTGTCCTGCAGCTGGGGGATGGCGTAATTGGTGAGCATATCCAGTACACAGTTGCGGAGACAGTGTTCTCAGCGAAGAAGAAAGGACAAATTATCTGGTCATGCATTACTCCACACCAGACATTGATCTTCGGACTGCCCCGAATATGCTCCCTTACGGCACGTGGGTTTTCCGATCCACAAATACGCACATTGTGTCTGTTGACTCTACCACTAAGATGAAACGTAGCCTCGTCTGAAAAGCAGACACGTAACAAGAAGTCATTATCTTCGTCAATGCTGTTCAAAATGTCATTAGCGATTTGTTCACGTTTTGGACGGTCATGAGGCTTCAGTTCTTGAACAATTTGTACCCTGTAGGCGTGTAACTTCAAACGTTTGTGTAACACCTTGTGCACCGTAGACTTCGGTATCTTTAGTTGGTATGAAGCTTGTTTCACCGATTTCCTTGGTGACCGTGTGAAAGCAGTTTGAATGTTTTCCACCGTCCCATCGGAAACTGATGGTCTACCACTGCTCTTTCCCTTTTCCACGTTTCCAGTTTTCAAGAATTTTTTCATCCACGACTTAATTAGCTTCAAATCAGGTGGATTCTTTCCATACTTTGTTCTGAATCTTCGCTGAACACTGACAGGAGATTTTGTTTCTGCAAGCCACACAACACATTGTGCCTTCTCTGTCACAGACGCCATCTTAACTGAACAGCTACTACAGCGCTCCTAGCGGCGAATGCGGTAGACGAAACACACCAGCACTGAAACTCTATGCGTGTACGAGATCACCTGTAAAAAAGAAAACGGATGTAAGATTCGTCATTAAAACATGAGAGCATACTGTTTTCAGGGTAAACATTTTTGGACACCCTGTATATTAATATAGTGGTAAAAATACTTAAGATTCTCCATGATGACAAGATTTAAATTCTCAACCGTAGGTACGAGTAGTCGGTATGATGTAACATGACATAATATGGCTTGTCACACCACTCATCAACAAGACTCACTAACCATAACCGTTGCTTATCTTCTGAACGTGTTGTTTCTTCTACTTCCCGGTATATGTGAGCTTTTATAAAGGTTAGGTCTACAACATACTTCAACACATCGTTTGTACTACGAAATACTACAATGCCATCGCCAGAATATCCATAGAGTATTTGAACATCTTGTTCCATCGCACGGTTCAATGTAGCCTTAAAAGTGTCAAAGGAGGTGGAATAGGGAGTTTTTCTGTATCTAACACATCTTCGCACTTTGCTAAATACCACTTCATAAACGTTGAACACGCAATATTAAAGGTAGCCATTGCTATTTTTCGTCTACGCAAGAAAATACACGACTGAGCTCAAGGATTTGCAGAGGTCAACTGAGCACGCAGGGTAGAGATATGCTCAGGTAGTTGCAGGAGTCACGTGACCGATCTTACAGTGGGCGGAGCTTAGGAATGTACACACGCACGCACGCAAAGGAAAATATGAAACCTTAATTGAAGCAAATGTACGTAATAAATAAACATATCGTGAACAATACACATATATATAAATACAATCAAGGATTAAGGTATCCAAAGGGTACGGTATCATAGGTACCAGGGCAACTGGTAACGCTTCCCAAAGGTGTTACGGCATACCTTCGTGCCCCTAAGTTCCTTCACACACACCCCAGTTTCTGCGCCCGAAAATTGTGCGTCCCCACAGTCAGTTGGGGTGGCTTGTCTCCCTCAGCTTCCAAGCACACTAGATCCTTCAACGAGTCAAAATTAATGACTCGACGGTTCGCATGGTTAAGCGTGATACCCTTAGCCTTCACGATATACTTCGTATCATCCCCCACCCTCAACCGTACCCCGTAGGTTTTTGGCCCTGTTGATACAAATGAGTCTGCGTATGCACTATCACCATACTCATCCTTGATCTCGTTAGTTAGCTCTCCGAGGAATTCCCCAATGAATATCACGCTATCTGTGTCAGCGTACAAAACCCTCCGCCCAAGAGAGTGCAATAGTCCCTGAAGCTTGATGCGGGCGTAGGCCGTTGTGAAGCTGGCTACAGTTATGTTTGTAACCCTTGAAGTATCTGTGGCCAGTTCGGTGATGTACTTTATTATGTAAATGTTACCTACATTCACGATCTCCATAACCTCTTTATCGGGAGCGTTGGCATAATCCCAGACTTCACTATAACTTTGTGCTAAATGAACGTTTCCTTTGCCTGTATTCTGTGCAAATTTCCCCCAAAGACTGTTTTGGCACAACTTTGCACTAAAGCGCTTGCCTGGATTCTTAACAATTTGGGAAAGGTCAAGCTGTATACCTTCATGGGCACGCTATCGCTGAATATAAGCCGTTTTGTCATCTTCGGTATCAACCGCTTGCGGATTTCCCGATGCTTCTAACTTATCCTTCAAAAAAGCGTTTATATACGGTGTGAAAAGGTTGGGTAGCTTCTGAAACCTCGACACCTCATGTATCTTCAATATTCTGTACCCATGGCGAACGGCTAGGGCCAGCTCAGGGCTTGTATATACATCTCTGATCTTACGCTGGTTGGTTGTATGGTTACAATCACCGTTGTTCTCCTCTGCGCACTTCACGCACAGGGGAAACTTGAGCTTGTGATCTATAACGACGGGTAAGATTGGCATCCATAAATCGCGAGGGGGGAGCACGTCTACAAAAGAGAGTCCAAATTAGCGATCATTCAAGTTAGTTGAGAACTCCTCGATGGTTGGTGTGGTGGGACCCACCAGTTTTTCAGGTGCACCTACGGGGTATGGATTGTTCTTCATTACGTACGGGTATAAAGAACAGAATTCGTAGTAATGGAGTTTCACGCCCTCCGTAGGCGGAAAGTATAGCTTGAATGGGTTTGTACGCCCTTCAAACAAGCTGTCACCGCTTTTGAGGGGGTCCAACACCATTGATCGTTTGATGGCCCTTATTTCTTCATGGCACTGGTCATCTGTTTCCATCCGTGCATCATACTCATGCTCCCACACGATCTTGTGAGTGAACTGGGAGCCTATAAGTTAATCGCGGTTACGGGTCCATGCGAGGCTGTCGGCGGGGGATCTTCCATGGAGGTCTCCTGTGACGGCACACTCCGCGCGCGGGCAACCATGCCACCGGCAGCCGTTAAGGGAACACACAGTCTTCTCACCAGTGGTTAGATCCTCACTTAGGCCATTAACGCAAAAAACACGACCAGTGACCTTAACAGGTACTTCACCCGTGTTGCGAGCATGTTTTATGTATATCCCTGTCTGTTGCTGTAGGTGTATGAGCCAGTAAATAGCCTTGTGCCCATAACTGCAGGGGTTGTTTCTGTGAATGACTGCTAAGGTATCTTTAGGCATGAAGTTATTGTTGAACACTGTAAAACATAATGAGGCGATCGTGGTCGCGACTTGCAGCGGATCGCATTTGAAACGAGCTATGTACAATTGTACATCCTTCTAAAGGCCTGGAAACATACCTTAAGCACACGCACATCATTCACGCAATAACGTTCACATTCATCAGCTATATTGTATGGACTAGCTTCATTAAAATTGTTGTAGTAGCGGTCAAAATCTTCACGCTCATTATCACTCATGTTGCTGTAGTTAAAATAATTTTGGGTGGTGGTAGTCCTGCGTAATTTAAAGTTTCGTTAGTGAGGAATGTGTAAAGGAAATACCCTTTTGAAACTTCAGCGGCCACGCCCATGCCCTTGGGTAGCTTTGCTAATTTACAAGGTGTGAACAGGAGGGTGTCTTTAAACTGTACACTACCTCTTATCTGCATCGGTATTAGTTTGTTGCCTCTTTTCAACCTCTTGCCTCTTTTCAACCTGTAAATATCGCAGATGACTCGTGTTCAAGCAACTCCTTATAAAGGAACTGTGTGTCAAATTTTGCGCTGTTATGGGCAAGAATATACAGTCATTTTTTTCAACTTGTCCGCTAATTTGACAATATAGGATACAAAGTGTTTACCAGGGCTGCCGTGTGCAGTCGTTTTAAATACGTTTGTCCGGTTTCCAAATTTGTGACACTCGCCACACTCGATTTCCATGCACTCATCACAGATAGGCTGACTTACGAGTAAATGTGGAATAACCTCTTTGGTTTCAGCGTTCGTGTAAGTTTCTCTATTGTAGTACACGGTTATACAAGGGCTATTTTTAGGCTTAGCATTTTTCATATAACATACATGCTTTACTCCATCCGCCTTATATTTTTCATGACATGTAGAACAGTGAATTTCATCGCATTTATGTTTGAAATTCCCCCAATTATCCATCATGTGAAATATACCGCACTTACAAATCCTCATTTTCCTGCAAGTGCCACTTGATTTATGGAGTTCAAAGCATTTATTTTATTGAAAAATGTACGTATACACATTACATTCCATCTTTTCGGCTTCAAATACACGACTTTCACATTTGGGGCTTTTACACTGCTCACATACCATGTAGCAATCCTTACAATGTTTCACTATATCATCAGCAAACTCGAGACATCTCTTACACAAATCATGATGCCTTCCACACATGCTTTACTCCATCCGCCTTATATTTTTCATGACATGTAGAACAGTGAATTTCATCGCATTTATGTTTGAAATTCCCCCAATTATCCATCATGTGAAATATACCGCACTTACAAATCCTCATTTTCCTGCAAGTGCCACTTGATTTATGGAGTTCAAAGCATTTATTTTATTGAAAAATGTACGTATTCACACATTACATTCCATCTTTTCGGCTTCAAATACACGACTTTCACATTTGGGGCTTTTACACTGCTCACATACCATGTAGCAATCCTTACAATGTTTCACTATATCATCAGCAAACTCGAGACATCTCTTACACAAATCATGATGCCTTCCATATTTTCGACTTTTATCATAACTAGCGTAGAGAGCCCTTATATTACGGATGGGGAGATACGATGTTCCTGACAATCCTAAAATAAGTAGAGGTCTTGTACGATCTCTCACACAGCTTTTAAAACCATACACAGTCCTACGACGATCAACCATTCCAAATACGACTATACGTGCATTCATTTCCTGCTCGGCTCTTCTCGTGCACAACCGTAGGCAGCCAAATTTTTTGCGTCCATGTATTTAGCACAGTGAACATATGAGCTAAGACTATTGCTATAAAGCCGCAACCATGATCGACGTTTAAATGCTTTCTGTAAATAACGGGAATTGAAATTAAGAGTATAAGGTGTGGCACTATGACCCGCAACCCGGAATACTCTGTCAATATTTACCATGAAGTTGTCCATATTGAAGGCTGTACTACTTTGAGAGGCCTGCATTATACGGCCCGAGATATATTCTATGTCTACAGCCACCAAACGTCTGAACGGTATTACTACCCAAAAATCATCTACGTTCCCGTCATCTGACCCGAACCTGAAGGACAACCTCGTCCGGACTTCACGTTCGTCGCGGTTCTGAAGGGAAAACTCCACAATACGTTCAACTACGCTTCGCAGTCCAACACCGTTGGTATACAGGGATCCAGGGTCAACCATGACCACGTACCGATTTCTAGTCAGGGCAGGGGTGGGGGTAGCGGTGCGTACCAACTCGAATGTTATACCATCCTCCACAGTATGAGAAGCTGCTGCTGCTGTGGAGGATGTACCCGGAACTGAAAAGGAATAAGGGGGCATATTTGAGGAAGGTACTATTGTGGGGGTTGTGCCGTAAGACGTAAAGGGTTGGGGCTCTATACTGGGGGTCTAACAACTGGCACAATCCTGGCACGCTTTATACCTGACGTGGAGGGTTCTTCAATATGCTTCCGCTTTGAATTGCGCATGGTTTCAGCGTTCGTGTAAGTTTCTCTATCGTAGTACACGGTTATACAAGGGCTATTTTTAGGCTTAGCATCTTTCATATAACATACATGCTTTACTCCATCCGCCTTATATTTTTCATGACATGTAGAACAGTGAATTTCATCGCATTTATGTTTGAAATTCCCCCAATATCGATGATGGGGGCTGTACATCGTCGTCATTCACGGTTCTGTGGAAGAAGGAAAACAAGGATATTAGGAGCAACACTTAAATTTTGTAATATTTTGTAAATGACCCACTTAGAGGTGTGACGTGTTACAGATGGAATCTGTAGAAAAATTCAGGTTGACAAGCCGCTCCACATGTATTATATGTGGCCCTACAGGATGTGGAAAAACTTTATTTATGCTTAAAATCATGAAAGATAAGGGGGAGATGTTCTCAAAATTTGTGCATAAACTAATATGGTGCTATTCGACGTATCAGTCAGTGTTCAACGAGTTCCACAAAGTTCCACAAAGGTGTATATGACGTTAATTCGTTAAAGGGTAATGAACATACAGTCATTGTAATTTACGATCTCATGTTGGAAATGGATAAAACGTTTGCCGAGACATTTACAGTGTTCTCCCACCATCCTAAGATAAGCGTATTCTTCATCAACCAGAATGTATTTTTCAAAAATAGATACATGCGCGATGTGTCGTTAAATACACAATATCTAGTCTTATTCGCACAACGTAGAGATGTGTCACAAATTGGGGTATTAGCCCATCAAATGTTCCCGAATCAGCGTAAGGAGTTTTTGGAGGTTTATAAAGAAGCCACAAGTGACCTTCACCCGCGAAACACGTTTAGGGTGCTTCTAAGAACGAAAGTATTCCCAAACGAACTTGAAACGGTGTGTATTCCAGAATGACAAATAGACTGAAGAAATATCGTGAATTAATAAAAATCTATCAACGACTGCCCCGGGCGCTGCAACAGATGTTTGTTAAAAATATCGACTCCGACTTTTTAAAATTCATCTGTGAAATCTGTCTTAACATTATAAAATGTAATGTGCCACTAAAACCCCCTCAGAAGGCTCGCTTACGTCGCTACAAGAACATAATACGTGCGCTCGCTCGTAAAAGTCAAACTGTGGGGAAGAAAAAGCGAATTATTGTATAAAGAGGAGGATCATTCCTCACCATCTTATTTTCAGTTTTGGGACCTTTACTGACTAGATTAATATAATGAAGAAGGTGGTAGTGATCCCGCACGAGGTGTATGCTTCATTGCAAAGTTCAAAGATTCCAGAGAAAAGGATCTTGTACCAAGAGGCTTTGCAGAAATTTCTTCATGAGTACGAAGATTATAAGAATCCGACAGAGCTCCCCGTGGTTATTAGGCACAGCGCGAGCAACGTTAAGCATGGCGACATAGGAACCGGGCCCGACGTTAGAGATGACCAACCAAAGAATAACGGAACGCAACACATCGAACATGTATTAAAAAGCAGTCTCCTACATACATTGAGGAATAAAGGCTTAAGTCTTTATAATCTATTGAGTGAGGACCCCATCATACAATGGGCCGATACAGGCGAGGTCATTGTTGAAGGAATACGGATACAAGGATCAAACATCGTTAAAATTGTTCATGATCTGGTTAAAAAGTGGGACAGGCCCTCACCAACAGGATGAAAGCATATTAAAGCAAGACGAAAACAAACAAATGTCCCCAAAACATTGATAGGTAATTTGAAAAGATTAAAAGACTTGGATCAGGTCTCGAAATGGTCACAAGTGAGTACGCCATCACCCCCATCAGTAGCGTCTCTGAAGAGGTGAAAGAAGAGAAAAACGGCCAACCTTATCCACGTGTCTCTAAAATACGCAAATGGCTAATATATTAAGTAAACGCTATTATGACATTTCTAATCCAGCCTCCTATGGTGGCGTTAATAGACCGTACAGAGGTGTTTACGGAGTAGGGAAAAAAGATGTTGAGAGGTTTTTGCGGGAGCATAATGCTTATACACTTCATAAGCTGGTGAGAAAAAGGTTTAAAACGGCCAAGACAACAGCTGCTTCGATTGACTCTATTTGGCAGGCGGATTTAACAAACATGCAAAGACATTCAGTGTATAATTCTACTGAAAAATAAATCGCCTAGAAACAGTTGCTAAAGCGACCAAAATGCTGATGTTAAAAGAAGATAGGGTTCCTGGTTATTTTTGTACGGATATGGGGAGAGTTTGTAGGCCTCACTTTTCAGAACATGCTGACAGAGTTTAATATCAGTTACTAC
The DNA here is from genome assembly GCA_023014485.1 of Bathynomus jamesi. Classification (NCBI taxonomy): domain Eukaryota; kingdom Metazoa; phylum Arthropoda; class Malacostraca; order Isopoda; family Cirolanidae; genus Bathynomus; species Bathynomus jamesi. The sequence goes on from JAJOZX010000038.1 coordinate 1,362,304, forward strand.
ACTAGCAGTTTTATACATAAGGCCTCTTTAGTTGAAAGAGTTCAACGTACCATAAAGGAACGCATGCATCGCTATTTTACATATAAAAACACATGCGGATATATAAACATTCTGGGGTCATTGGCGTCGTCATACAACCGTTCACACCACCGTACGAGTGGCACAACACCTAAAGAAGTTTTAGAAAGAGGTACGCTGCCAGAGGTGAGAAGAGATGGAGCACCGCCACCACACTCTACACATTTCAAAATCAATGATTATGTAAGGCTATCACGTTCGGGAAATAAATTCGTGAAGGGATTTCAACAAGAATGGACACGTGAGATATTTGAAGTTCGTGCTATGAGACCTAAAGGCAAGATAATGATGTATTACATTGAAAATTTGAATGGGGAAGAGATCGCTGGAGTCTTTTACCGTAAGGAGCTGCAGAGAGTGACATTTAATTTAGGAAAAAGTGTGTTTAAAATTGAAAAAATTTTAGGCAGCAAAGGTTCAGGAAAGAGAAAAATGTACCTAGTGAAATGGCTGGGTTACCCAGAAAGCTTCAACACCTATATAAAAGCTGCTGCAATAATGAAGCTTAAATAGTAAGCAACATGGCTCCTAGCCACTTCTATTTCACACTCTCTGTACATCCTAACAACACCCTCGCCAACTTTGTGACAGAACTCCACGGACTCATTGAATTGGAGCGTGATTCGTATGAGGTGGGTTTATGTGAACTCCAGTTAGCTACCAAATTTTTAACTCTTGAAAATGAGCAAATCATATTTCTGATCCCTAGAAGAATCGACGAGGGCGAAAAATTAGACATAACCATAAACAATACGATGCGATCAGTCTGGTTCGATGAGGTACAGTACTATAGTAAAAATGTAACGCTAGGAATCGGTCATTATGACACAGCCATGGACATTGTGACGGGGTTAAACAAGTGTCTTGAAAAGTCGTACTGACAAACGATTTACTTTTTGAAGTCGTAAACATAGACAAGCCTGCTTGCACATTGAAGTTAAAATCAACGCTTAGTAGAAATATTAAAGATAAAGAGCTATTCACAATTGTGGCTGAGGGCCGATATAGCGCAGCTCTCCAAAGAGATACTCACGAGGCAGAACATGACTTGTCCAGCTTAATGTATCAGTTGAAGATGGAGAAATTGGGTGAAAGCTGTCCATCCCCAAACATGTGCTATATTTACAGCAATAGCGTAGAGCAGTGGTTCCCAAAGTGTGCTCCGCGGAACCCCAGGGTTCCGCGAAAAAATTCAGGGGTTCCGCGAGCTAAAGTTTAAAATAAAAAATATTTTATTTAAAAAAAAATAAATTACTCATTTTCAAAAAAATAAGTCTAGCGAAGAAAATATGAAATTTTGCACGAAGGAAAATAAAGCATAAGTATGGTTTGAGCGAAATATTTAGAAACGGCAATAGGCTTGAACGAAACATTTCGAACGTAACAGCAGCGCCCTCTGTAAGAGTTGCCAATTTTTTTTGGCCATACTTATCATGTTTTGCGTATTTGATTTACTTTTTAAAAGAAAATTTCCATAAATAGCAACTAAATTATCATTAATGGAAAACATTTATTAATATTAGTACATAATCTGCATGTAAAATGATGTAAACTGCGTTTGGAGACGTAGCCAACATGTTTTGAACTTGTCATAATCTATTTCTATAGTAGTCGACGTACTCGACTCGAGCGTGCGTTATCAGTTTGTTTTGTAAGCTTTGGAAGTGAAGTGATCTGAGGTGGTTATACAAAAGGACTTTATTAACTGCAGCAGAATGCGCAGTAAAAATATCAGTATTTTCCTAATGTTTACATGGGATATTGTGCATCTGTTTACAAGACGCTAACAGGTCTAAGTGAAGCCTAACGAATAATTAAAGTGCAGAAGATTGTGCAGCAACGTTGCTTGCCTCTACCTACTAGGCCTACTTGATAAACACTTCGTTAGTGCAATCTTTGAAATCGTTGTCTTCTGTGAATTAATTTGGTTAGAACTTTTTATTATTCATTTTTCGTAATTGTAATATTTCAAAATTCGTGAAAATTAACACTTCAATGGATCGATGGTTAAAATATGGGTTTCGTAAAAAAACTGAAATTACTAGTAATGCAGAAACTAGTGAAACAAAAGCATCTATAGAAGATACAGAAATTGCAGAAGCTGCACAACCACCAACTTCTAGTGTGATTAATCCACAAAAAAGAAATCTGCTTCCTCCGATTCTGTGCAGACATCTATGAAAAAACGTAAATATGATCCTAATTATTTGTTATATGGTTTTACTAGTATTGGTGACGAAGAAGCCCCAGATGCCCTTTGCTTACTTTGTAACAAAATATTAGCAAACAGTTCTTTAGCACCAGCAAAGTTACAGAGACATATGGAAACAAACCATCAGACTTTTAAAAATAAAGATATTTCTTTTTTTGAAAGAAAACTTGAAAGTCTGAATAGCTCTAGAAGTGTCTTATTAAAAAAATGTAAAACAGACAATGAAAATGCAACAGAAGCGTCATATAAAGCATGTTACCGCATTGCTCTTGCTGGTGAGGCACATACTATTGGTGAATCACTTATAAAACCTTTATTAAAAGATATAATATCTTGCGTGTTTAATGAAGATTCTGTTCAGAAAGTTGAGGCTGTATCTCTTTCCAACAATACGGTGTCAAGACGTATTAATGATATTGCTAATGACATTCAAAATGAACTTATTTCACGATTGCGTGTATGTGATGCTTATGTATTACAAATAGATGAGTCCACAGACGTTGCTGGACTAGCAATTTTACTTGTGTTTGCTAGATATGACTTTAATAAGAAAATTGAAGATTTGCTTTTTTGCAAAAGTTTAGAATTGCATACCACAGGAAATGATATATTTAATTGCATTGATAATTTTATGAAAACGCATGATATAGGCTTTGAAAAATGTATTTCAGTATGCAGCGATGGAGCAAAGGCAATGACAGGAAAATTAGCTGGCGCTGTAACACGAATCAAGAATGTTGCAAAAAACTGCAACAGTAATCACTGCATTCTTCACAGATATGCATTAGTGACAAAAAGGATTTCAGCTTCATTAAAGATAGTTTTGGACGAAGCAGTGCAGATTATCAATTTTATTAAATCTCGGCCATTGCAATCACGAATTTTTAAGGCCTTGTGTGAAGATCTGGGTAGTCTTCATAACACTCTACTTTTACATACAGAAATTAGGTGGCTCTCACGAGGAAATGTTCTTGTGAGAATGTTTGAATTGAGGAGAGAATTGTTGTCTTATTTTATTGATCATAAATTTAGATTATCTGACAGATTAACAAATATGGCATGGCTAGCAAGGATTGCATATTTAGCAGATATTTTTTCAAAATTGAATGAAACATGTCTATCTCTGCAAGGGAAAGAAGTAAACATTTTTCAAGCGCAAGATAAAATGGTATCTTTATCACGTAAATTGCAGTACTGGATCTCAGATGTGGAACAAAATACTCTTGACTGTTTTCCGCTTCTTAGTGACTTTCTCCAAGAATCCGAAGTGGAATTAGATGTTGAAATCATCAATGATATTAAAAATCATCTCAACAGCTTATCAGAATCTCTAATTGAGTATTTTCCAAATTTGAAGAACAAAGACCATTACTGGGTACAGAATCCATTCAAAGTTAAAGAAAAGCCAACAGGATTTCTAGCAGTGGATTATGAAAATTTAATAGAAATTACTTCAGATACTCAGTTAAAGGCCAAGTTTGAAGAAGTTCCGGTAGCTATTTTCTGGGGAAATTTAAGTGACGAATATCCGGAATTATCAAAACGAGCCATACGAGTGCTATTGCCATTTGCAACAACATATTTGTGTGAATCAGGATTTTCAAGATATGCGAGCACGAAAACAGAATATCGCAGCAGACTGGATGCTGCACCAGATATGAGAATTCAATTATCCAACATTAAACCAAATTTCCAGAGGATACTGGAGTCTAAGAAGCAGAAGCATTCTTCCCATTAGGTATTCATTTCATTTTTGTTAAACTAATTATGTACAAATTTACAAAAATTAAGGTGTTTTTTATTCGAATTTTTTTATTTATTTTTTAATATAAATAAGTTCTCTTTTTATCCCACAATTTGTGGTTTTTAATATTCTTGAATATAGGTAGGGGTTCCACGCTTTTTTAAATAATGTCAAAGGGTTCCGCGGCAAAAAACGTTTGGGAACCACTGGCGTAGAGCATCAATTTGTTGGGGACACCCAGGCGCGCCTGCTGTGCATTGCACACATCCCCAACATAGAGGGAAAAGTTTGAGCATTACATGACAAGCCCCATTAGGTGAATGTTGCGACTAATCTATCAACTAATATCTCGGTATATATAAGAACGATTGAGGGAAAAAATTTCCCATTCGGTGATGGGAGCTTAACAGTGAAGCTACACTTTCGTCGCATTCAGTTATAATGACCTGAAGGCCATTCACAGTTTATCGAGGGGTGAGATATCAGCGTGGGAGTGGGTTTGGATCCACTGTTGAAGAGGGGTGCTAGGTACTTCGGGAGGAAGGCGTTACAATCAGGTTTTAACGCGGTAGAAGACATAATGGGTGGAACTAAACCTAAAGAAGCTATAAAAAAAACATTTAAAACATACTACACTGGACGAAATCATCGAAGATGCAAAGAGAAAAATGCGTGGTGGCGGAAAGAAAAGAGCTGCCAGGAAAAAGGGGTTACCATCACGTGGCGCTAAACGTAAAAAGAAATAAAAAAAGAAGTGTTCTAAGCGTATGAAGCCTATAGCTGATCATTTTTTTAACTGATATAAGCTGAAGACACTACTCTCACGAATCATAGGCTGATTACTAGTTGTCGAGAGAGGTGGTACTATTTTTTACTCGTCATGGCGCGTTTCATCAATCCGTGTAGTTCACAATGCTGTAAATCGGAACTGTCCCTCTTTGATATGCCCCCCACTCAGGTCTCTACTGAGCATAGCGACTTTATTACAATTAACCCATTAAACACAATTAGTTCACTGAGTGCCCCTATAGAATTCGTGATACCCAGCTCAGGCCCTTACTTTTTTGACCCGAGCTGCATGCACATGTACGCTAAATTGCGTATAGCCCATTCAGATGAAACGGACTGCGATGATAGTCACTCTGCATACGCTGAAACCAACTTTCTACACTCCATATTCAGCCAGGGCCAGGTGTATTTAGATCAGGTTAACATCTCGGTAGGAACTGGGTATTATCACTTACGAGCCTATGTATCTGGAGAATGTCCTCAACTTTTCAAAAGAAGCGAAGGACACCTTTATAACCGACGAGGGCTATTATCAGACTAAAGATGAAAGTAGTATAAAGGATAAATTTAAAAATTCTAAAAAAAAAAGTTATACGAGTGTTTTGTCGTCTTCATACAGACTTTACGTTCCAGGAGAAACTGCTTATGAACGGCGTCGATCTGAAACTAAAGCTCAACAGCACGATTCCTGAGATCTGTATAAATCTGGGATGTGATCAAGAGGGCGCGAAACCCGTTGTGATTCACATCATGGGAACATATTTACGTGTACGCCGAGTGAAATTAAGTTCTCCGAAATATGCAGAAATTGAAAAAAATTTAATACACGCAACAGTAAAATACCCAATTAACAGAGTACAGATCAAGCTATGCACGGTGCCTGCAGGGTTGACCTCGAAGCAGCTAGAAAACGTGGCACTTGGAGTTCTACTTAAGAAGTTATTAATTGGAATGCAGGACCACGCCTCGACGAACGGAAAATATAAAAAGAGCCTTTAAATTTGAGAATTTCGGCCTTAAAAATATATCTCTATACGTAAACGGCGTTGCATTGGGAGGGACTATGGCCACGGATTACTCATCAGACGCTGTGTTCCCGCTCTGCGCGAGAGCTTATAGTAGTTTGGCTCATAATGCTGGTGCCTGTGACGAGCTTGGGTTTGGCGTAACGCAAAAAGAATTTGTGGAAGAATTTAACATTTGTTCATTTGATATTACGCCTGACTTGTCTGCTAGTATAAATACGCACTTAAGTCCACAACAAAGTGGGAACATCTCAGTCAGGTTGGAATTTGCCAACCCTATAGACGCGCCTATTAGTGTACTCGTGTACATCGAATCACAGGTTCTAATAGAAGTTGACCTTTTCAGGAACGTGGTGACAGACTTTTAAAATGGACGCGAATACACTCCAGAGAGTAATGAAAAGTGACCGAATCACACGCTCCAAATTTATCGGCATGTTTGCGAAGAATGAAATATTGAAATTGCCAACTACGAGAGACTGGTATGGGCTTATCGTGAACACCGACATTGTGAGGGATGATGGGATTCATTGGTTTGCAATCTATTTTAAAACTAGGGAAAGAATGTACTATTTTGATTCATTCGGCACTCAGCTTTGGAATGACCCTCTTATAGTAAAATTTATCGAGCAGATACATATACAGTACCTGAAATTGTATGGAAGCCTTACGTTTCCAAGGATATTTTAGTGACACTTGTGGCCTGTATAACCTTTCATTTCTCCTGCACATGTCACGTGAGAAGGGATTTATAAATTTTTAAAAAATATTCGATTGTGCGACACTGAAATGAATGATAAAACGGTATGCAGACAGATAAAAAAGGTACCCATTTGTGAGCACCCGCTGTATCGTGTAAAGGTGTGTATCTATATTGTGTAAAGGAGTATTTGTAAAATGTCACCATTAAGGCTTATTTAATGGACGCTGGTTCCGCTTTGTACATGTTTTCTGCCAATTAATAAATTAAATGAAAATACAATGTGTTTTGTTCTTAACCCCAAAAAACTTACATTAGTTCCTCGATGACCTGACATTCGTTGGACCGGATGTGATCCAATACTTTGACTGCTGTATTCAGGCCCATGGGCGGGCTGCGCGGTAAAGCCTCCAGATCATTTATTTCCCTTTCATCAAAACGAGAAGTTGCTATATCGTGTTCGTGCTCCGTATCGGCACTTGATGGAGAAATTAACATGCTTAGTTCAACCTGATTCTTTTTAATTAAAGTCCATTTTTACATGAATTGAATTCAGAAATCATAGCTCAGTGCAAACTAGGTTTTATTGAGGATAACCGCTAATGAAACATTTACTGTAAAATGCGAGTAGACAAAAAACTTACATTAGTTCCTCGATGACCAGGCGTTCGTTGGACCGGATGCGAGCCAATACCTCGACCTTTGTATTCAGGTCACTGGGTTGGCTGTGCAGTAAAGCCTCCATATTATTTATTCCCCTTTCATCAAGACGAAACGTAGCTATAACACGTTCAAGTTCCGTTTCGCTCCTTTAAGGAGAAGTTAACATGATTAATTTTACTGAATTTTAATTGATTCAGTATGAACTAAAGTTTAATCAAAGAGTTACAATAAGAAAAAATGCCGATTAGGACGCCTGGCAAATTATAATCACAAAGCAGATATCCTGACAGTTTTCAAAAGTAAGAGTGCTAAGACAACGTTTGCCTGCACCGGGTCTCGAACTCGGGTCCGCAGGCAATTCTTAAAAGTTTTTAATATTTCTAAAATTCTACTGCAGAGTTCTCTATAAATTTTTAAGTTATTGAGAAATGTATTATTAAAACCATATATATATATTAGTGGTGGACCGGATGTAAGTTTTTCAACATCTGCGGATGCGGATTTTTAATTTCAATATCCGCGGATGCGGATATTTAGTTAATCTATCAATATAAAATAGAATTATGAATATATGACATAATTTTCCAAATTTCGTGATATTACTATTATGGCAGGCAATGCATAAGAATTAAAATTAATATTAATGTTTTCATTATGATAAAAATAATAACTTCCTCAAGAGTTCCAGCCACAGAAAATTCAATGAAACAAGTTTCATTCAATTTTCTGTGTCACACGGTCTGCATGAAAATCTATTTCTTTATTTGAGTTGTGATTCTGAAGCAGTTCGCTGCGCTGAATTCAAAATGCTACCAGTTTTTTTCTATCACCCACAGTTTTAAAGTTATTAGCAAAACAATTTTGGGCGTTTTGTAATTTTTTACCTTTTTTATCTTTAATTCATTTCGTTTTTCATATTTTTCAGATAGATAATTCTAACATTACGTCTTTAAAATTTTAATAATGGCTTCTAAGGATGTACCCATAGTCCAGACATTTTGTTATATTTGTGGTCGGTATGTTGTTGTAAAACAAAGGACAAATGTAACGACCTTCATTAAGAGAGCTTATCATGCTTATTTTGGAATTAAATTAGGAGATCAGACAAAAGTTGGGCTCCACACAAGGTTTGTCTTACGTGTGTTGCGGCACTAAGGAATTGGAGCAAAGGTAAAAAGAAAAGTTTGCCATTTGGGATCCCTATGGTATGGCGCGAGCCTAGAAACCATACCGACGACTGCTACTTCTGTTCTTGCAATGTTAAAGGTTATAATGCAAAGAATAAAGAGAGCCTTCAATACCCAAGTCTTCCATCTGCAATAAGGCCGGTACCCCATGGTCCAGAAGTTCCTATTCCCCGCCCACCCGAGAGCCTGGATCAATACAATTCAGATTCTGATTCAGCTCCAAATCCAGACAATGATGATGTTTATGAACAGCCAATAGCTGACCGAGATCCTAAACCATTAACCCAAGCCGAACTAAATGACTTAGTCAGGGATTGAATCTGCCTAAGGACTCTGCAGAACTTTTGGGGTCTAGATTGCAGGAGAACAATTTATTGGCATCCGACACATACTTCGCTTGGTACTGAAATGTTTGTAAAGAAGGTAATATATTTTGTTTCTTTCAGTTATTTTTTATTCTTTCATAAACAAGCAATATGCTTGTCCAAGAGCTAGGAGCTATTTAATTTGCTTTAATTAGGTTTTACTCTATCACCTAAAGATTTCGTGCTACAAGGGGTGTTGTAATACCTCATCTGTCCCCAAATGTTAACCACCCATTGATGGGAGGGAGAGAGTATTTTGCTGGGAACGGGACTGGTTGTTATAATATATTTACCCTACATTATTATGTAAGCGTTACTGTAGTCTATAACAACAAAATTTATGGTTTAGCATGTGCACTGTAGGGTGGAGCGAAAAATACTTTTTTCTAGTATGAAGTTCTAATAGTGATTAAAAGTTGCATTTAGTGGACGATATATACCTGCCAAATATGAGTTCATTTGTTTAATATTTCAGCTGCCACCAGGGGGCTAAAGTTAACACAATTTTGGTAAAAAGGAAAAAATGCTTCTATTTTAGGTTTATCAAACTATTATAAAATTTTATCTTAGAATTATCTAATAGTTTGATTAAGATTCTTAAATGATAAGAATTCGTTTTTAAAAATGCCTTTTCATATGCTTAATATCTTCAGCTGCCACAAGAGGGCTGAAGTTAACTTAAAAATGACAATTAAGTATGATTCTGTATTTACTTGAAAAGGGAACAGTAATAAATTAGGATGTCTCTCCTCCTTTATACTGGCTTGAGACAGTAAGAAACGTTATTTCGTGCCTTAGCGGAGTTACCACCCTTTCCCCAACCAACCTCCCTCTAGAAAGGGTTCTTGCTGAAGACTATTTAGTAATTTGCTTTTGTGTCAAATTTGGCTGTTTTTTCCTTGATTCTAATGTAGCACGAATCCAACCGTCTCTGTTCGTAGGTCCGCAGACTGATCCAGCAGCGTCTGTAACGAGCTTGACGTATCTCTCTACGGCTTGTGTATGACATGGAAACTGAAATAATTCTGAATGAAGAGTAGTACCATGTTTGATGCATGATTCAATATCATCAAGAGAAACTCCTTGGTTATCGGTGGTTCTGCTATCTGAAAATCTTGCCACATAATGAGATCTGTATAGTCTTTGGCTAAAAATTTATTTCTGGCACCTTAAAATACCTGATAACATCTGTTTCTTGAATGCATGCCCTTGCTTTTATGATACGCCTAAATCCCAACTGACGCACATGCTCCCTTTCATCAGCTATCATTGCAATGAGAATGTTTTCTTGATTTGCGTAATATGCATTTCGCTGAATGACTGAGTCATGTACTCTCCTAAGCTCTTCACGGAGATACCGGCTTCTTGCAATCATATGCCACATATGTTTAGCACCATATTGGCATAATGGTTTACGCTTTATCTGAAACCACATTGGTGCGTATACCCTAACAATGAAAGTAGCTAATTCTTGTAAATTGCCTGAAGGATTCTCTGTGCTTGCATATAACCGCAGAGTCCTGTTTGCTGTGGTGAGCCACCTTGAATGTGATATATTGCCTGGACTCTTATGACTAAGACTCTTTGAGAATGTTCCACTTGATATAGCCTTGTGAATTTCAAGAAGGTATTTCTGGTCAGTACTTATGTCATCTACATCAACTTCACACATGTCCTCTTGAATTTCAATGGGTTTGAAGTTAACTATGGGAAGCTTTTCACAGTCTGAAAGTGCTCGGCCAATTTCTCCTGAAAATGCTCTTGGTCCAGTAGTGGTACCATCCAAGTGATGAAACAGATGGCGCAATGGAAGTTCATTAAGGTGTAAAAGGCATATCAGCCACTGCAATGGCTTATTAAAGGCTTCTTCCAGTAATCTTATTGCGCCTCCAATACTACCAGTGTTAACCACTGTCGAATCACAGCCAACTGCAACGATGTTCCCTATATCAACATTCCTTTCTTTCAAGCAATTCACTAGCGCTGTGCAAATGTATTTAGCTTTGCCACTGGAAGGTGTCACATGTGCAAAGTACAGAGAGTGTGGTTCAGATATTATGCTGATATGCTCTTCGCGTTTGGTTCTTTGGTGGTTAGAGCCATCACTCTCCTGGACTTGAATCATTGTTTTATCCTTTCTGCCATCAAAGTATAATCCCCGCATGGTTTTTGGCTCTCCTATCTGTTGTAGTTCCTTTCTCTGTTTTTGTCTTTCACGTCTTAGCTTACTTCTGTCTATAATATTCCCTTTGTCTTCGGAGTAACAATTTTAAGATCTGCCAATACTGCAGAACAATAGCAGCCCCAGCTCTGTCCGACATTTTAAATCTATCACAAGTAATTGCTAATGAAGGCAGTGGCTCACGCATCTGTTGTTCTGATATTACATATTGAGTCGAGGTTGTATCTTCCTCATTATCTTCAGATATCTCTTCTAGTTGTTGAAGTTCACTTGTCTCTGTTTCGATTTGTAAGTTGGACGTATTGGTTATAGCAGCACTAGTTGTTTGTGAGGATTCCAGACGTGCTTTTTCCATTTCCTTTCGATGTTCTCTTGCTTGTAATCGTCTTGTGTGTGCTATGTCAATGCTTCCTATCACCATTATTCTGCGTGTTCGTTGGTCATTTAAAAAATCCTGCTCTTTTGGAGGAACTTTCTTACTCTTTTCACATGAGCATCTCCTAAACTCCTTACATTTGCAGGTGCAGATGTCAAACAAAGTGCATTTTGAAGAGTTTTCAAATTCTTCAAGCTGATTTTGTACTTAGGCTGATCCTTGCGTGACTTGTATGGCTTTAATAAGGACCTGTATTTATCATGGTACACTCGCATCATCTGTAAAACGCGTGTATGTGAAACTATTGGCAAAGAGGCCTTCTTCCAAATATTTTCTACCTTTTTGGAAACTGCCTCTGCTATTTCAGAAAATGAAGGCTCCTTGTTATTCATCTGCTCCTTCACTAAATGTTTTGTGAACAGGTAATCTTTCATAATGCAGTTATAAGTTGGTAGTTGCATATCACTCATCTCACAAGGTACTTCAAATATGGCACACTTCATATGTTCTCTAGTGAAATGTTTATATTTAGTATTTGATGCCATAATATTTTTAAGAAAAATTCACAATCACAAAATATCCTGTAACATCAAAACATTATATAATTAATATATATAATATTTTATAAGTATATATAATATATATATATATATATATATAATATATTATATAAATAAACTAAAATTATATAATACATTATAACAAGCATTTTATAATAAAATCAATATTATCTCTATATAAATCACTTTAAAATAAAGTTTTATAATATTCCGATCATATTAAAAAACTCTCCGATCAACTGAGCGACTAGGCCTACTACCTAAGAAGACAAGTGTAACACACTGTTCTAATGACTCACAGAAAGAAATTCCTTCACACCAAAACCCCAAACCCTCCCCAAACCTCCCCACAACATTCAGTGTAGTCTCAACATGACTCAGTTACTCTAAATTGTGTTAACTTCAGCTCTCTTGTGGCAGCTGAAGATATTAAGCATATGAAAAGGCATTTTTACAAAACGAATTCCTATCATTTAAGAATCTTAATCAAACTATTAGATAATTCTAAGATAAAATTTTATAATAGTTTGACAAACCTAAAATAGAAGCATTTTTTCCTTTTTACACAAAATTGTGTTAACTTTAGCCCCTCGTGGCAGCTGAAAATTTTAAACAAATGAACTCATAGTTTGGCAGGCATATTTCGTCCACTAAATGCAACTTTTAATCACTATTAGAACTTCATACTAGAAAAAAAGTATTTTTCGCTCCACCCTAAATTGCACAATCCAATGTTGGTCTCGATAAGATGGTTCACATTTGGGGATAAATGGGGGATTTATGACACACCCTGTAGTATGAAAACCATACGTGATAGGGAAAACTAACTATATTTTTGAGATCAGCGCACTCAAATTATATAGAATCACCAACTAGTTTGTAAAAATCGATCGACAAGTTTTCAAATGTGTACTGGTGTAATTAATACTTTACATGAAATGTGCATGACTGGGCGTTATAAGCTAATTTAATTGTAAATTGCATAATTTATTAGAGGTAATATCCGCATAACATCCGCAGTCAGAAGTGCGGATGTTAAAAATGATGCGGATGCGGATATCCGGTCTACCACTAACATATATGCCGAAATAACCGCGAAGGAAACAGAGAATGGGCAATAATTAAAAACCTATTGCTTTTCACCAGAATACACACAGAGGAACATATATATACATATATATATATATGAATAGAGACCGGGCCTCGACCTCTGGGCAGATATCCTTTCACTTCGTTTTATTACGATATTTTATAAATTAACTACCACTGATTTGAAACGTTGTATATAGACCGAGAATAAACCACAAACTAGTTTTTCAAAACGCATTTATTATGGCCTTTTATAAATTGTTTAACACTGAATGAACCGTCGTATATAATCACAAATTAATTACTTACATTTTAATATCGTCTTCATTGAACGGTTCTTGCATTTCGTCACAAATTTCTGCAAAGCTTTGTGTGGAGAGAAGTTCATTCCGGTCTGCAGCGTTGAAAATTAGACGCGTTGCCTCAGCATAGAAACCTTTATCGTCAAACAAATCCGGAGAGTTGTAGAGCTGACTCATGGCGAGGTATTTCAAAAGCACTGTTCCAAAAAACGACTGAATTGAGGCCCTGAGATGAAAGTGTCCCCTTTTATAAATGGGATCGTAATTGTGAGCATCCCACAATACCCGATTCACGAGCTTCCTATTGGCTATCAGTGAAATTTGGGTGGGGCTTAACGTATAGGCCCGCCTAGCCTCCAACCAGAGGTTCTGGGCTCCGCCCACAGGGTTGTGATTGGTTGCCTCGTGAAATCTGGGGCGTGTCAGATATACCCATTCGTAGAGAGAAACATGTTGTTTTTGATCTTGTATTCTGGGGTTCCGATGATTTGGCGGTTTGGAGGTTAGAAGATAAATTTGTAAGCGGTTTATTGTACCCCATCTAAAATAGGTTCTGAAAATTTATTATCTCCTCTGAAAAATAAAACGTCAGAAACTGGAAATAACTATTAAAGTCACTTATCCGTGAAGGAAAAGGAAAAGTCATCAGTGTGCAAAGGTCTACAGCACTTCGAGACAATTCTCGTAGCTGTAAAAGTTTATGGTTTCGAGAGTTCGCGTACGATACAATAAATAAAAAAAAAAATAACAGAGATGTGTGATGGATGCGGATCATTAAACGCCAACGTTTATTTCGCGATCATAAATTTCTGCGGAAAGAAGTTTATCTATCGCCTTCGTCAAACTCCACAATTTTCAGAACGATGTTTAATATAATTGTATATATATATATATATATAATATATATATTTTCCATAAATATTTGTCCTTCTATTGTTCAGCTATTTACATTGCTTAATTAGGAATTGCTGTAGGAATTGCTGTTTAGTTAGGATTTTGCTTATACCGCTTTTGCCTTCTCTTCATTTTCCTCCTTTATCATATTTCCTTTCTATTTATTTGTTTGTGCTGTACATTTTAATGCTATGTGTACCATTTGTCCTGTTTTAATTTGAAGTTACAGATGAAAAAGGCCGTAATATACAATTCAAGTTAGCCTGAGAGGGAGCTAATTAATGTAATTTGGCGTGATTATACATTTTTTGTTCGTTTCTTGCACCAATTTTCAGAATTTATTAGGTGAACTTTTTTCCGAAATCGTACATATATAGGCTCTCCTTTCCTTTCGATGGCGTCGGCCCGAATTGTTCATTCTGGCGAAGGTCAAGCTTTACACTCCACCTTAGACCTACTTTTAACGGGGATATATATATAAGAGAGAGAGAGCGCGTGAGAGAGAGAGAGCGCGAGAGAGAGACACAGAGAGAGAGATTTGTACATATATAGGCTCACCTTTGCTTTCGATGGCTTCGGCCCGAATTGTTCATTCTAGCGAAGGTCAAGCTTTACACTCCACCTTAGATCTACCTTTTAACAGGGATGTGTATATATATATATATATATTATATATATGTATATATATTTATAAAAGAGAGAGAGGGATCCCTGCTAGGATACCATGGTTACCCATTTATCTACCAATCGTGGAAGGATGTTTACACTCCACCTTAGACCTACAGTTCAACACGGGCCACTAGGATACCCTGGTTTCCCATTTATCTACCAACCGTAGAAGGACGCGCCGTCACCAGGTCTCGAACTCGGCACATATATTCACGCATATCGTTGTGTGTGCGTAATATTTTATGGGCGTATAGGCGGAGTGTACGTGCATTTGTTCAAAAGCTGTATACACTGTGCCAACTGGCTGATTAGAGGCTTATAAGACAACTGCCGCTCGGCTGGTCTTAATATGCGCTTGACTCCTGCCAAGCGAACACCCTTCTCTCTCCTTTCCTCTCTCTCTCTCTTAGGTTAGGTATACCCCTTTGGGGGGTGAGGCCGTCCCAACTTCTCCCCCAAAGACCCTCTCTTAGGTTAGGTATACCCATTTGGAGGGTGAGGCCGTCCCAACTTCTCCCCAAAAGAGGTCTCCCCCAGCGGGAGTTCATTGCAACTTGGGGGATAACTCCTCCCCCATAGTTGCATAACCTCTTGCAACATTCCCTCTCCCCCTTTGTTGTATAACCTCTTTCAACATTCCCCCTTGTTGCATAACCTCTTGCACCATTGATCAACATTTGCATTGCACTCTCTCTTTTTGCGCTCATACTACTAGGGTCGACCCGCGAACCATGTATAACAGCGGTGTTGAACACGGACTGCGGCGTGTAGTTGAACGAATTGTAGAGTTTGCCGTTCAGAACAGTGAGGGACGTGAAGCCAGGACGCGACTGTCCTTCGGATTCGGGTCAGATGACGGAGATAGAGATGATTTTTAGGTAGTAATATCCTACAGGCGCTTGCTTGGCTGTTGTAGATTAGATTACATTTTGGGTCGTATAATGCAGGCCTCTCAAAGCAGCATCGCATTCAACATGGACAATTTAACGATAGATATAGACCACGTTTTCCGTGTTGCGGGACATACTTCCACACTTTATACGCTTAACTTCAATTCTCAGTCTATTTACAAACAGCATCTAAGCTCCGAGTGTTGTTGCGGCTTTAGAGCAATAATCTTGGCTCATATGTTTACTGTACTAAATACAGGGGCCGGGAAAATTTGGTTGCCGACAGTAGTGCAGCATGCTCGTAAACTGGGTGCAGACTGCAAGCTCGAGTTTGACTGTGCAATGGGTCCTGAAGAGTTGAGAGGAGTAGAGCAGGAAATGAATGTTCGTATAGTTGTATTTGGAATGGATGATCGTCGTAGGACTGTGTATGTTTTTAAAAGCAGTGTGAAAGACCGTACAAGACCTCTACTTATTTTAGGGCTGTCAGGGACAACGTATCTCCCCTCCGTAATATAAGGGCTCTTTACGCGAGTTATGATAAAAGTCGAAAATACGGCAGGCACCACGGTTTGTGTAAGAGTTTCCTCGAGTTTGCGGATGATATAGTGGAACATTGTAACGATTGCCACATGGTATGTGAGCAGTGTAAAAGCTCCAAATGTGAAAGTCGTGTAGTTGAAGCTGAGAAGAGGGACTGTAATGTGTGTAGACGCACGTTTTTCAATAATAGCTGATTTGAGTTCCATAAATCTACATGCCATGAGAAACATAGGGCTGATGGTGTAAACTGTAAAGCATGTATGTTATATGAAAGACGCCAAACCTAAAAATAAACCTTGTATGAATGTATACTACGATATAGAGACATACGCGGATGCTGAAACCAAAGAGGTTATCCCACATCTACTACTTGTAAGCCAGACTATTTGCGACAAGTGCATGAACCTCGAGTGTGATGAATGCTACAAATGTGGTAAACAAACAAACAAACGTTTTTAAAACGAGTGCACACGACACCTCCGTGAAATTCTTGCTCTATATTGTCAAGTTAGCTCACAAGTTAAAAAAATTACTGTATATTCTTGCCCATAAAGGCACAAAATTTGATACACTATTCCTTTATAAGGAACTGCTTGAACACGAATCATCGGAGATATTTACAGGCGATCCCTTGAAAAGAGGAAACAAACTTATACAGATGCAAATAAGAGGCAATGTTCAGTTTAAAGACACTTTGTTATTCACACACACCTTGTAAATTAGCCAAGCTACCCAAAGTGATGGGCGTAGCCGCCGAAGTTTCAAAAGGGTATTTCCCTTACACTTTCCTCACTAGCGACACTTTAAATTACGTGGGACTACCTCCCCCTCAAACATTACTTTAACTATGCCAGCATGTGTGATAGTGAGCGTGAAGATTTTGACCGTTGCTACAGCAGTTTTAATGAAGATAATCCTTACAATATAGCGGATGAATGTGAGCGCTATTGCATGAATGACGTACGCGTACTTAGAATATGCTTCCAGGCCTTTAGGAGGATGTACATAGTCCGATTCAACTGCGACCCGCTACAAGCCGAAACCACACTCGCCTCACTGTGTTTTACTGTGTTCAAGAACAACTTTATGCCAAAGACACACTAGCCGTCACTCACAGAAAAATCCGACGGAATTATGGGCATAAGGCTATTTACTGGCTCATACACCTACAGCAACAGACCGGCGTATACATAAAACATGCCCGCGATACGGGGTCGTGTTTTTTGGGTGGATTGGCTAAGCGAAGACCGTACCACTGTTGAGAAGACAGGGTACTCCTTCAACGGATGCTGGTGGCATGGATGCCAGCATCCTGGGTGCGGAATCGTAGGAACTATCCATGGTAGATCTCCTGCCGACAGTCTTGTATGGACCCGTGCCCGCGATCAACTTATAAGCTCCCAGTTCACTCACAAGGTTTTGAGGGAGCACGAATATGACGCACAGATGGACAGTACCGCGAAGAAATAAACACCATCAGGCGTTCAATGGTGCTGGATCCTCTCAAATGCGGCGATAGTTTGTTTGGAAGACGCACAAACCCTTCAAACTATAATTTGCACCTATGGAGGGCGTTCTGTTCTTTATACCCCTACATGATGAAGAACAATCCGTATCCGTATTTTATTTAAGCGTGGTAGAAACTGACCTTAAAGCATGTACAGTATTTTCATTTTGACGCGTATATATATTAAACAGATGTGTATTTTCTTGTATATTGAATTCCTCTGTACTGACTGTATTATATTTTGTTTTGATGCGTGAATATATATATATATATATATTATTTAAGCGTGGTAGAAACCCACCTTAATCTACGTATTTCCATTATTGATGCGTATATATAGGTTTGCCTGTACCTTGTGAGGAATGGACGTATTGTGTCTCTGTATTAACACCCAAATAAGAAAGAAATAAACTACTCGGCGGTTTATTCTGTTTACACCCGAAAGTGTATGAAGTATCAGTGAATCCGTGCATATAAACTATTAAGTGAAATTCAGTAAAATTAAGAAAGTGCAATACAGTTTACATAAATTATCACCAGTTTAACGTATATATTTAAACCGTAATATGGTTGGCATTCGAGAAATCTTGAAACAAGGCAGGAGAAAAGTCATAAAACGCAAAGGTCAGAAAATCCTCGTGACCATCGAAAGGAATGAAAAGAGAAAGCAAGGAAAATATAAATAAATAAATAATTTGTGTGTATTTCTTTTTACGCTAATTAATGAATAGCATGACCTTGGTCCAAATTCTCACTTAATCTGCAATTTGCTTAATCTGGAAACAACTGAAAATGCAGCAATAAGATACGATTTCTGTCAAAAACTGCACGACTTTATTTGCATGAATTGGGATGATAGGAAAATATCTCTTGTCTCCAACGCGAAACAGATCGTGGGAATCAAATTTCTGTGTGACGCATGTACACAGACTGCAAACTCGAGTGTTACAAAAAAGGATGAAACAATGAAAATTCGTGTGGCTGAGAGAGAGGAGAAAACAACGAATAATAATATAATAACGAATAACAATATAATAACGAATAACAATATAAGCAATATAATAAGGAATGAAGACATAGATGAAAGAAAAGAGATAAGTAAAAGTTGCGAGGTAGTAAAACTGTCCACCGAGCGAAATGGTAAAAAGATAATGACTAAAAACGTAGGAAATAAACAGCCAAAGAAAAATAATGATAATACCAAAATTAAGAACATTGAAAATAATAAAATAACAAGAAGAAGCGTAGAAAATACATTAAATACTATGCAAAAGGGAACTGCAGATATCGGGATGGGCAATGCATCTATGCACATCCCACATCATCTACAGATTTACAGAAGCTAAGGCTAACAAAGACCCTAAGATCCACTCTAAGGTTAGGCCGAGAGAAAGAAGAGAGTAGGGGGTTAAAAGAAGGGAATAAGTGGTTAATTAAGTAGCAAAACCTATCATTCGTGGGTTAACAATGATTCAGAAAAAAGAGAGAAAGACACCCTCATCGTCTGCCGGCCACTGCCGACAAGTGGGGAAAAATAGTCGAAAAGAATAGGAAAGGGGTGAAAGATGAAAAGAAGTAAAATAAGAACGCTTACAAACCATGCAAACACAGTCTTAACTCAAATACTATCATACCATGCAAACTCCAGACATGCAAGTAAAGAGAGAGAGAGAAGAAAGAAAGAAAGAAAAAAAGTAGGAAGAGTATAACAAAAAGTGGGTTAGTTTACGCTACGAACTACATCTAAGTTCGTGTTTGTCAAATCTTTTTTTAAATATAATTTTGTTGCTGGCATATCACACGCTGGCATGTCACAAGCTGGCATTAATCGTCAACAGATCTGTTAATCGTCAACAGACTCAAACCTCGGCCATTACCACCAGAGCTCCTGTTGCTAATTGTTTTATTATATTAAACGACGTTAATATTTTTAAAATGCCTCTCTAAACGGTTTTTAAACATGTTAACGCTGGTGGAGTTCACGACGGACGCGGGAAGATTATTTTATTTATCACTTACTGTAAACGCGAAAACGTTTTTAGCGATGTTAGTAATAAAACGTCTGCCACGTAATTTAAAGTCGTTATTACGAGTATTGCTATTATCGAAAATGAACAATTTGTCAAAATTTAAGTTATCGATTTTGTTAACGATTTTGAAAACTTCAATAAGCTCCCCCTTTAATCTCTTAGTTTCGAGTGAATGCAAGTCTAACTCTTTAATCCTATCTTCGTAAGACTTGTTGCGTAGTGACAGAATTAGTTTCGTGGCGCGTCGCTGAACCCTTTCCAACCTATCAATATCCTCACGCAAATACCGGCACCAAAATTGAACGGCATATTCTAAGCGAGGCCTGACTAGGGACTTGTAAAGGGGCAATATTATAATCTTCGATTTAAATTCGAAATTACGTGCTATGAAGCCTAACATCCTATTAGTGAGTTCTGTGTTGGTTCCTAACTTTTAAATCCTTAGATACCCGTACGTCTAAATCTACTTCCTCGTCAACGATCGCTAACTGTATATCATCCATTGTGTACGTGTAATTGTTGTTACGAGAACCTATATGCAAAACTTTACATTTGTCTACGTTAAATTGCATCTGCCACTTATCCGTCCACTCCATAATCCTATTTACATCGTCTTGGAGCCTATTTCTATCGTCCACGTTAAGAACTTTACCGTCTATTTTAGTATCGTCCGCGAATTTCGACACGTTACTGGTCAAACCTACATCTATGTTGTTAATGTAAATTACGAATAGCAATGGTCTTAACACTGAACCCTGAGGGACACCGCTACCTACTTTCTAACAAATTAGTTAAACAAGATCTATGGCGTCGAAACCCATGCTGACTACTATTAATCAAATCGCGACTTTCTAAGTGATCGACAATGCGATCCCTAACTACGGATTCCAAAAGTTTACTGACAGTTGACGTTAAGCTATTAAGCTATTATGTAACACACATTACACAAGTTGATATTGCAAATTTGAAAAGAAGTGATACGCCGGCCCGTGATAAAAAATAAGTTAAATGTCTTTTATTGTAACGTGCGTAGTATTAGAAATATTAAACGAATTTAAGGCGATAATTTATTCAGGCAACTACGATATAGTTGCTATCACTGAAACGTGGTTAAATACCGTGACTCGGGACTTGTTGGGGGAACTTGATATACCGGGTTTTAAAATCTTTACTAATGATAGGTTACATAGGATTGGTTGCGGCGTTTTGCTGTACATTCGTAATTCCCTTAGGGCTATCGAGGTTAAGATAGATTTTCCGGCAGCAATTAATGCGATATGCGTTGAAGTTAGCGCGCGTAGTATTAGTTTTAATTTTGATGTTTATAGACCTCCCGTTCAACCCCTCGATACCGATACTAGATTTTACTCACTTCTTGGTAACTTTATTGACAATCAGAATAGTATAATTGTCGGAGACTTTAACTGCCCTAATGTAAATTACGAGACTTTTACTGGTAATGAGGAGGGTTTGAGATTGATTGAGTTCATGGGGGATAATTTTTTTACGACAGATAGTTACCGAACCAACGCGCGGTGACAATATTTTAGATTTGGTGATGACGAACGGCGAAAATATAGTCGATAGTTTAGAAGTAGGCGAGCGTTTAGGATGTAGTGATCATCAAATTCTTAGGTTTAAGTTATTGAGAGAAAACACTAAGGATAGTAACGTAATAGAAGTCCCTGATTTTCGTAGGGCTAATTTTGATAGTTTTGCGGATAGGATGAGAGTAGTGGACTGGGATAACTTATTTATGGGTAATGACACAAATTTGCATTGGGAAGCTTTAAAGAAAGTTTTATGAATATTGAAAGGGAGTTTACTCCTCGTAGGCCCAAGCGCGCTAGAAACCATGGTAGGCCCAAGTGGTGGACTAGGGAAATAGGCGAGTTCATAAACGAGCGTAGTAGAGCGTATAGACTTAATAAGCGCAATGGCACGGCAGCTAACTTTAATAGATATATCGAGCTTAGACGTCAGGTTAAAAGATCAGTTAGGAATGCTAAACGTAATTTAGAGATACTTATAGCTGCGGATAGTAAACATAATCCAAAAAAGTTTTTTGAATACGTCAATAATCGTAAGCCGATAAAAGATAACATAGGCCCTCTAGTGGATGTTAAGCGCTTTGGCTTCTGACGCTCAGGCGATGACGGGTATTTTCAAAAAAATTTTTGCTACAGTTTTTACCGTAGAAGACGTAAATAATGTTCACGACGTGGACGATATCGTTCCATTTAGTAGCGAGACTATTTTGGATGAAATAACTGTTTACGAGGGTGAGATTGCGCATTATATCGATAGGTTAAAAGTTAGCAAGGCTCCAGGCCCTGACGCTTTTTATCCCAGACATTTGAAAGATTTGAAAGACGTTATCGTAGGCCCCTTAACGAAGATTTTTAATCAATCACTCGAAACGGGGATTATTCCTGAGACTTCAAATTAGCCAACGTCACGCCTGTTTTTAAAAAAGGCGACCGCACGGTAGCTAGCAATTATAGGCCCATTAGCTTAACGTCAATTGTCGGTAAACTTCTGGAATCCATAGTTAGGGATCGTATCATTGATCACTTAGAAAGTAGAGATTTGATTAATAGTAGTCAGCATGGGTTTCGACGCCATAGATCTTGTTTAACTAATTTGTTAGAATTTTATAACGAAATAGTGCGTGAATCCGATAGGCATAGAGCGGCTGACGTTATTTATTTATATTTTAAAAAGGCGTTCGATACAGTTCCGCATAGAAGATTAATTGCGAAGGTTAAAGCGCACGGTATACGCGGTCTGGTAGCTAACTGGTTAGAGGAATGGCTTCGTGCTAGGAGACAGAGGGTCGTTGTTAATGGTAGTAAATCGGGGTGGTTGGATGTAGGTAGCGGTGTCCCACAGGGTTCAGTGTTAGGCCCATTGCTATTCATAATTTACATTAACGACATAGATGTAGGATTGACTAGTAACGTGTCAAAATTCGCGGACGATACTAAAATAGGCGGTAAGGTTGTTAACGAGGACGATAGAAATAGGCTTTCCTTGTGAACAGACGTGTTTTATCGAGTGTTACCAATTGAATAAGTGGTTTTCGTTGAAGTGTTTTTAAAAAAAAAAGTGTGCCGTGCATTCTTAACTAAATTACTTCGTGCTACTAATCATTCATTAACGAATATATTTCATTTATTGACGTTATTCAGTACTATATTATTTGATCAAACCAAGGCTACTGCCTTGTTTGTTTTTCAAATCAATCAGAAAACGTGCAGTCATAAGGTTGAAATTCCCTTGGTTTGCCTTTGTTGTTTTCCAAATCTATCATAAACGTGGCGTCTTAAGGTTCAGTTTTCCTTCACACACTACCTGACCTCCAAAAGGGTCACCTACCGTGGGAAAAAAAGGATTAAGTCAGTAAACAGTGACCAGAGAAGTTTCATTTAATACTTTTTCTTTAACATTTCTTTCGTCGGTAGCTTAATTCTATATTAATTTAGTAATAATTCTATATTAATTTAGTAATAAATATGTGTTACAAGAACCTGTTTCTGCGTTTCAAGAACGCGGTAGACCTACGTCGTAATTTATTAATTTCCAAACGCTCGTTTTTTTTTTTTTTTTTTTTTTTTTTTTTTTTTTTTAAGTAATTAAAAGCATGGCACCCCCGTCAAGTACTTGCAGTCGCTGTGAAGGGAAATTTGCTGCTTACGCGTTTACAATGGCTAATAATAATGATCAGTTAGTTTGCAGGTGGTGCTCAAGCATGGAAGTGCTGAGGAACGAGTTAGAACGTGAGAGGGAGGCCAGGGTGAGACTTGAAGAAAGCGTGATGCTCCTGACGGCAAAATTAGAATCCCTTGAGACTCCAGTTACGACCCCTCCTGCCTCAGTTTCTATTATAATATAAATAGTACTAATAGCCCTCTCTCTTCCCCTAGTTCCCAACCCTTCGTTCGAGTGCGAAATGAAGCCCCATTGAGAAAAGCAAAGACTTGTCTACCAGTAATAACAAGCAATAAGTTTTCTGTTTTAGGGTTCGAAGACACTGATGAACCGGAAATACGACTCGTTGGTGATTCCATTGTTCGAGGACAGCTCGAGGAGTTCTGTGGGAGAAACCCTCGTCGTAGGCGCCGTTACTGCTACCCTGGT
This sequence comes from Bathynomus jamesi, assembly GCA_023014485.1. NCBI lineage: Eukaryota > Metazoa > Arthropoda > Malacostraca > Isopoda > Cirolanidae > Bathynomus > Bathynomus jamesi. The sequence continues at coordinate 1,386,249 of JAJOZX010000038.1, forward strand.
GCAAGGGTGGAGGATATAACTAATAATGTTGACCATTTTACAGACAGTACCGCCGAGGACACAACGTATGTTATTCATGTCGGTACTAATAACGTTTTAAATTCTAGATCGGAAGAAATGCTGGCTAGGTACAGGAACTTATTAGAGCGACTAAAGGAGAAAACTAATAAGATTGTTTTAACAGGTATACTTCCCGAATTATCCAACGTAACGATTTCTACAGCAAGGCGACCTATATTAACAATAACCTAAAGTCTCTTTGCCAACAGGAAGCAGTGCATTTTGCAAATTTTTGGAACAGTTTCTACGGCAGGAGGGACTTGTTCCTCGAAGATGGACTTCATCTTAATGACGTTGGAGCTGCGCGTTTAGGAAGACTATTTCATAATACTGTCTCTTCTTTTCAGGCTGCCGTAACTCGAACGGTCCCAGCGTAAATTCCACTTATTTCCCCTGCGCTCGCGAAGGTTAACTCAAAGTACTTCTATAATTTTGCAAAAAGTAAGTCGGAAAAATCATGCGACTATCGGACCTCTGAAAAACGAAGACAGTGCTTTATCTGATGATGTAACAGAAGTATCTGAAATATTAAGAGCTCAGTACGAATCATCTTTCAGTATCCCAAAAGCAGACAAACTGATATGCGATAGAAACGCGTTCTTTGAAGAAGAACTATAAGGGGAAAGTATAACGGACTTCGACTTTACGACAGATGATATTACACAATCGCTGAGCCCCTATAAATGAGTACCAGTGCCACCACCCCCATGTTGCAAGGTGCCAACTCCCCAGGGTGCCGAAAAAAAGGGGGATGGATCTCCCAGCAAGCTGGGGGGAGTCCACCTAACCTCTTTGGGGGAGAAGATGGGACGGATTCACCCCCCAAAGGGGTATACCTAACCTAAGAGATGAAGACAGAGAGAGAGCGGAAGACAGAGCATCCTACACCTGGAAGATCCAGGTGCACAATGGGAGGTCAGGGTAACCACTTGGCTTAGAACCCAAAATCCGCCAGTTGGCGTAGAAGCCAGTGCCTCCAGGCATTATCAGCCAGTTGGTACAGTGTATATATCGTTTGAACAGCCAAAAAGCGCACATACACTCCCCGCACATAGATCCCCTATTATTACACACACTACGTATACAAACAGATGCATGTAAAGCCCCAATAGCAAAATATACGAGCATAACCACCACACAAAAAACAGCCACAGCACCACAACCACCAATCGTTCATGTATAGCTTACTATCATCTAACCAAACTCACCTTGCCCACGACTTTTACTTAGCAGCTCCCGATAGACCGACAAGGTTTTTAAATACGACTCAATAAACAGAGCTATTAAGCATAAACAAATATGTTTATAGAACCAGAGAGTAGACCGACAAGGTCTCAAAAAAGAGCAACCCTGCTATTGAGCTTCCCATGGTGGAACACCACGAGGCCAATTTGACGTTTGGTAGGCGATCTTTTAAACAAAAATTCGAATAAGATAAACTAAGTTTAATACCAAAACAAATTTTCACCATAATATACAATTTTATCCTTAAACTATAGCATAAAAAGCATTAATATGATTTTTAAAACAAAATAGAAATTAAATTAGGGGTAACTATTTCATTTTTCCTCTTTTGGCCAATTATTTTGTTTCAATACAAATTTGTCTTTAAGACACGAATATATCTTTAAACCTTATTACAAAAAATATTAACATAACTTTATATTAAAAATAGTTTGTATTTCGGGATAACTATTTCATTTCTCGCCTTTCGCCCATTTATTTTGTTTCAATACAAATTTATCTTTAAGACACCAACATATCTTTACACCTTATTACAAAAAATATTAATATAACTTTATAATTAAAATAGATTCTACTTCGGGGTAACTTATTCTTTCCTCTTTTACGCAACTATTTTGTTTCAATACAAATTTATCTTTAAGACACCAATATATCTTTAAACCTTATTACAAAAAAAATTAACCTAACTTTATATTAAAAATAGATTGTATTTCGGGATAACTATCGCCTGAATATCCATAGAATATTTAAACATCTTGTTCCTCAAGCTTCGCACGGTTCAATGTACCCTTAAAAGCCTCAAAGGAGGGAGGGCTAGGGCGTCTTTCAGTATTCGCCACATCTTCCGTCTTTACCGAATACCATTGCATAAACGTCGAACACGCAATATCAAAGGTAGCCATCACTATTTTTCGTCTACGTGAGAAATCTTCAAATATACGTCTGAGATCCAGGGCTTGCAACGGTCAACTGAGCACGCAGGGTAGAGATATGCCCAGGTAGTAGCAGGAGACACGTGACCTTTGATCGATCATACAGGGGGTGGAGCTTAGTACTTTTCCTATACATACGCTACTACTTATTTGGAGAGATGTTACCCAATGAAGTTTAATTGCCTTAGAAATAAAGACTTAACCTTTATTCCTTAATGTATGTGGGGCGGGGTTCAATTAAATATGTGAAATAACTTTGCTTACCATACCTTGCAACAAGGGGGGGGGTCCCTGGCACTCATTTGGTCAGTATTGCAATTGGGAATAACAGGAAAAGTAGGGAAATGGATATACAATTTCCTTAGTGAGCGGCGGCAAGTCGTTACAGTACAAGGAGTATCTTCATCAGAATTAAAGGTCCTCAGCTCAGTACCACAAAGAACAGTATTAGCTCCACTACTCTTCATAATCATGCTAACTGACATAAATGAGGGCGTTACCAGAGACAGCACAGTAACATCCTTTGCAGATGACACAAAGATCAGTAGAAAAATAAGAAACCCAGAAGATATAGGATCTCTACAAACCGACATAAACAGAATCTACAAGTGGACGGAAGACAACAATATGAAGTTTAACACAGAAATTTCAGCTGTTACGGTACAGAAAAAGAGAAGACCTAAAATCCATCGAATATTATACCCGAAATGGACAGGAAATTCGGAGAAATTCCAGAGTAAAAGATTTAGGGGTCGTGATGACTGATGATGCGAAATTTAAAACACAAAATAAGATAGCAGTAAACAGAGCAAAGAGAATAACTGGGCAGATACTGAGAACCTTTAAACGAAGGGATATGAATATAATGATTCCCCTACTGAAAACAGAGATCATACCCAAATTGGAATACTGCTAGGTCCTAACATGCCCATATAAAAAAGAAGACATTAGACAGCTAGAAGGGATTCAGAGAATATTCACAGCCAAGATCAATGGGTGCAAAGAACTAAATTACCTGGAAAGGTTTCGCGAACTAAACCTATATTCACTGGAAAGGAGAAGAGAGAGATACACCATCATTTACACTTGGAAAATAATGGAGAAACTAGTCCCTAATCTTACTCTGAACCATGTAACTCCCCAAACAACGGTGGAAAGTAGAAAAGGAAGACTGTATCGTGTTCCCAAATTAAAAGCGAAACAGGGAACATCCTTAACCTGAATGAAAATAGTTTTGTTGTGAGAGGACCAAAACTGTTTAATCAGTTGCCCAAAGACCTAAGGAACACGAATAGTGTTGCAGTGGGAATCTTCAAAAGAAGATTAGACGCCTGGCTCAGAACAATCCCTGATGAGCCGGGCGTACCTGGCTATGTGAGATGGAGAGTACAAGAAACCAACTCACTACTTCAGGCCAACTGGAGAGGAGGGGCGACAAGCTTGACCTTCGTGAAATGAGGAATCATCGCACGGAATCTTTTAAAGGTTGAAAGGAAAGGTATATATATTTTAAACGTGCTGTGTACTTTGTTGTATATAGAATTCTTCTGTATTAGCTGTATTATTTTGTATTTTGATATACAGGGTGTCCCAGGAGGAAATGTCAAGAATGCACCATTTGACTCTGGGTATTTCTAAGTAGAAAGTATTATATCGACATGTGCCTGATTCCCAACCGTTACCGAGATACAGGCCTCTACATTTGGGTAACTAAAACATAATAAAAAGCCGATCTTAGATAATATTCAATGACATTTAATGATACATTGGCAACTGTGCAGATCCTCACATTATTTATTTACATTATTTTTTTGTCTCGGGGTTCTTGAAGAGTAACGTTTATCAACGGGGTAAGCCCGAAACTAGGGAGCAGTTGGTTGCACGTATACAGGATGCGTTCATAAACCTCAGAAATGAACTTCCGCGTTTTCCTTGGCAAGACTCGATGGATCGGAGGCTCGCCGCGTGCATTGAAGAAGGAGGGGGTCACTTTGAAACCATTCTCCAATAAGTGCAATAGTGTATTGTATGTTTGTACTTTTTGTAAACCACAAGTGTCATTAAATAGTATCTAAGATCGCCTTTTTATTATGTTTTAATTACCCAAATGTAGAGGCCTGTATCTCGGTAACGGTTGGGAATGAGACCCATATCGATATAATACTTTCTACTTAGAAATACCCAAAGAGTGAAATGGTGCATTCTTGACATTTCCTCCTGGGACACCCTGTATATTAAATAGGCAGAACGCTGCATTTATGTTTTATTTACATCTTTAAAAGATGTATCGTTTATATATATATACACACACACATATATATATATAAACGATACCGTGTGTGTGTGTGTGTGTGTGTGTGTGTGTGTGTGTGTGTGTGTTTTGAGGCAAAGCGATGGTAAGTCACCTTTATATGTATGTACAAGGAATTAGATGTCTATGCAAAATACGACTGGCTGCTTTCTAAACCACCTGTCTGTGATGCTAAAGCCGACCAGGAAGGTTAGTTAAGAATTCAAAATGCTTCGAGACGCGCGCCGCAGTGAAAGGATCTCTCTAATCCTTCTTGTGCTTTATTTTAAGTTATCCACATTTACACACCCCACATGTATATACATATATATATTTTGTGGGCCTGATCTACCAGGTTAGGTTACCCCTTGGAGTTCACATACATACATTTCACATATATCATGTTGCATGCAATGTTGCATTGCAATTGCACTCGAGCTTTTTGCGGTAATACTACTGGCACTCCCTATTTCCCACTCCCCATTACCCCCACCCCCCACCCCTCCACATTTTTTAACCAGTACTACTGCAATTTAACAATATAATAGTGTTATGAATTTCTAGCAGGAGCGAGAGAGAGTGTTTTTAAAGACATTCCAATGAAGTATGTTTAGTTGGCGAGCTGACATAGGGAAAATAGTGTTGGCACTCAGAAAGCTGAATTAAAAAAATGCCGTCAGCATTAATAAAAATCTTCCGAGAGGAGAGAGGTTAACGCAGAGGGCAGACGTCGAATAATGCAATAGTTATACATATGAACGGAATTACATGTAAAAACACTATGTACAAATTTATGAACGGACACGCATGTATGCAAACAGAAAGTACACATACGTCGCCGAATGCGTTGTGTAGGTAAGCTGGATGAACACAAGTAGACATGGACTAATAGGTTGATAGGGCACAGGTAGGTAATAAAAGTAGATGATGGTAAAGAGAAAAATATTAATTTATCGCTAATCAATTCAAGAAGGGCATTAGTATATGAATGAACATGGCTAAACAACATTTATACTGCACAGCATTAAACAAGACATATAGTCCGGTAGCACAGACCCTGATTTTACTGGAACCCTGCATTGTTTGTTATAAAGCAAATTTTTACATATTTTGAAAGCTTATACCACCCCATTCAAGAATCCATCGGGTGTACACCTGACCCGCGCTTGGCTTTTCCAAGCAGTTAGCTGTATAAAGCAAATACAGTGATGTCAACTGTGGCATTATCATATTTCAAGGCCAAACTTTAACCTCAAATGACCTTGACTTGACCCATGGAGTTGCAAAATGATATCTTACTGTTATCATGTGCCTATAAAACTACTCAGTCTCGCCCAAAACTATAAAAACGACAGCAAGATCACCAAAATATCTCCACGACTGCGCGGGATATGGGATATTCCTTATTTCGGGGGACATTTGATCTCCAATGACCTTGAGTATTGACGAATGTGGGTCAAAACGACTCCCAAAGTATTTGCAACCCCTCCAGATCGACTCATCATCCTAAAAACCCCTAGAAATGACACCAAGATCATCAAAATCCATCAAATATTGACCAGGATATGGGATTTTTGTAAATTCTTTATTATTATACGAAAGAACTTACCATGCATTGAATACTAAATATAGCAGGATGAGGCTTTAGTATTCAAAGTATAAAAAATTTGAAAGGATTTAATTTACTTTATGACGTCATCGTCTATCAAATTATGCAATACACATAAATTCATAATCAATACATTTAATGCCTTGATTCGAATATATAACTCATTGAAAGGAGAAATAAGAAGAAATGAGTTAGAGAGACACGGTAGTAAAGAGTTTACGGCCCTGGTACGAGAGTGGATGAAAGTGTAAACATCAGGGTGTAACATAAATTCTGCTCGATTAGAAAACGGGCGATAGATAACACTGCCCAACAAAAAAAATATTTTTTGCTGGTGATTTAATTCTATGACCTGTTTCTGGATAATATTGATGTGCTGATTTAAAAAATCACCTTAGATTTTGTCCATCACATCAGGTTTTCGTGCAATGTGCAATGCAATATGCCTATTTTGGGTGATCCATGAAGGGCACTTATCAAAATTGATGATTTTTGAGACCTGTTAACAGCTGTTTTGCTGTTAAAATTTTATCTGTGGAATACGCAAATCTGTGCATTAAATCTAAAGGTCATGTACAACATATTAAAATCTTGGGTATCTGTGATTTCCCCAGGTGTGAGCGTGACGTCATGATCATGGATTCATTTTTTTGCTTATTTAAACACTTTTAATCACTTTATGTGTCAATATTACCATTGTATATTAAAGTTCACTCCCTGCACAAATGTTTATTTTTCCATGCTGATTCTGAGTATGTAAAAACTTATTTTTTGAAAAGAAAAAAAATTGGGCATAACCCTGCCAAAGTGCGATATCTCCGTATTTGATTGCTCGAAAACCTGACGTGATAGGCAAAAACTAAGGTGATTTTTGAAATCAGCACACCAAAGTTACCTAAAAACAGGTGTTAGAATTAAATCAGCAAAATTGGTGTTGGGCAGTGTAATAGAATAACCTCAAGATAATGTGAAATAGTTTTAGAAATGTTGCAAAATACACGCAGCGATAGGTTCGCACAGGTTTTATCACGATACAGAATGACTTAGGCTAGTGTAGGCTTAAGCTAGTGTAGGATTAGGCTAATGAATATTTTCTCTGGTGTTTTTCATACAGTTACAACGCCACCCCCTACGATATTACAGTGATTGAAAAAACATGGAGCCCACGAAAGAGCATATTCGACATGTGATGCTGTATGAGTTCCATAAAGGATGTAACGCTAGTGAATCCGCAAAAAACATTCAAAGAGTTTATGGAAATGATGTTGTGAGCGAATGGATGTGTAGGAGATGGTTTGAGAAGTTCAGAAATGGAGACTTCAGTCTGAAAGATTATCAACGAACAGGACGACCAAATGAGTTAGATGAAGTTACAGAAAGCAACAGTAGAGGAAAACCCAACGGTAACTGTAAGAGAACTTGGCCTGCAACTCGGCGTTAGCCATATGACCATTCATCGTCATTTGAAGCTATTAGGAAAAGTAGTGAAGGTTGGAAAATGGGTTGCGCATGATTTGTCACAAGCGAGTCTTCAACATCGAATCGATATTTGCACATCACTGCATTCTCGGCAACTGAAGGCACCGTTTTTGAATCGGATCGTCACTGGGGATGAAAAATGGGTCCTCTATAACAATATTAAGCGTCGACATCAGTGGCTCAGCCGTAAAACAAAGCCTGAACCTCAGCCGTAAAACAAAGCCTGAACCTCAGCCAGGGAATGGACCCCATCCAAAGAAAATTTTGCTGTGCGTTTGGTGGGATATGCAAGGAATTATTCATTTTGAGCTTCTGCCAGATAACCAAACAATCACAGCTGAAGTCTACTGCCAACAACTCCAACGATTGAAGATGGCATTACAAGAAAAAAGTCCTGCATTAATTAATCGCAGAGGTGTTCTATTCCACCAGGATAACGCACGCCCTTACACTACTCGAATCACCACTGCCCAATTGAAGGCATTTGGTTGGGAAAAAATGCCTCATCCACCTTATTCTCCGGACATCGCACCTTCAGACTACCATTTATTCAGAAGGTTGCAACACCACCTAGATGGACAAAAGTTGCAATCCAGGGAAGCTATCGAAAACGAAGTGATCGCTTTTTTTTACTCGAAACCAATGGATTTCTTCGAACGTGGCATAAAACAACTTTTCTACAGTTGGGAGGAGGTTATAGAAAAAGAAAGGAATTATATTGATGATTAATTTGTCATTATGTCATTTAATTTTCGTTGTGAATAAACTAAAAATTCGAGCAAATTTGTCCTTGTAAGTCCTTTAATTTTTGTTCTGAATGAACTAAAAAATTGAGCAGAATATATGTTACAACCTTATAAATATACACAATAGTACTTAGTAAACTACGTGCATTTGGGGAAGAAATAAGGAACATTCGCTTGGATACCGTCGGAACATGGGAATGGTGGATCGCATGGTTGTGATATTATATATACTGTATATATATATGTTACTGCCTTTTTGCAGAATCGCCCTCTTTGCAAAAGGGTTAAGTCGTGATATTTTCGTTAAACAATGAAAATATCACGACTTAACCTAACCAATCGTCAAGGGCGGACAGTTGACCTAACCGGGCATTAAATTAACCTAAATCAACTGTCCGCTTTTGAAGATTGGCTAGGTTAAGTCATGATATTTTCGTTGTTTAACGAAAATATCACTACTTAATCCTTTTGCATAAAGGCCGTAACATATATTAAAATAAAAAGGATGCTCAACGTCAACATTATGAAGATTTATTATCAGACGTTTCGGAATTCAAACTCCCATCATCAGTGACTAAAAACAGTAAAAAGTAATATCTATGATTTGTTTGGGGATACAATATATATGATGAATTTCACAATTAAATACGTGAAATGAATGAATGATGCAAACCCACAAGGAAAAAGAAAAATGATTCCAAGGCCTTTCGTGTATACAGCAGTACACCTCGTTAGCGAATGAAGGGAGAATTCGAGATGACGAAATTATATACAGTACATAAGTACAACGGAACAGAGAAATAAAAGATATTAGCACATGGTTAACAAGTGTTGATTAAAGGCAAAAGACATTTTAACAAGATATTGTCAATTACGAGGGCCACTCAATATATTTTGCCCCCACCTTTTTTTTTTTACAAGTTTCCTTGTAAGTTCCAAAAATTTTGTACACAAGTAGTTACGTACATATTTTACAAGTTTTTATTTTTCCACATACTGTAGTCTCCATCCTTTTCTACGGCTTTCCTCCACCTCGAAACAAGGGCCTTTATTCCTTGCTGGTAAAAGTCAGCTGGGTTCCGCTCGAGCCACCTCTTAACTTTCTTCCACGAATAGCATCCTTCATTGGCCCAAACAAATGGAAGTCTGAAGGTGCCAGATCCGAGCTGTATGGAGGGTGGGGTAACACAGTCAAGCGCATTTTTGTGATGGCCTCTCTTGTTTGCAAACTGTTGTGTGGTCTTGCGTTATCGTGCAAAAGAAGGACGTCTTCCAGTTTTCTCTCCGGAGGAACTCGCTTTATACGTCTGAAGTCTCTGTAGGGAGCAATATATGCCTCTGAGTTGATTGTTTGTCCTTTCTTCATAATGTCCACCAGAATCACACCTTTCATGTCCCAGAAGATGGTGGCCATAACCTTTCCTGCAGAGGGAGCCATTTTGGACTTTTTCTTGCGTAGGGGAGTCTGCGTGATGACACTCCATGGGTTGGCATTTTGTTTCAGGTTTAAAGTGGTATACCCAAGTCTCATCCCCAGTCATAATTCGTGAAAGGAAGTCATCCCCTTCTGTCTCGTATCGAACCAATGACTCAGAAGCAATTTCTTTTCTTTGGGCTTTGTAATCTTCAGTCAGTTGGCGAGGAACAAACTGTGAAGACAGTTTTGAGTATCCCAGTTGCGGAATTATCGTATTCACACTTCCTTCACTAATTCCTAGTTCCAGTGATAGCTCCTTGTATGTGACGCGCCGATTTGATCGAATGATGCTGTTCGCACGTTGCACAGTGTGAGGTGTCACACCCGATACCGGACGACCGCTACGTGGCTCATCATCGAGGCTGGCTCTCCCTCTCTCCGATAATCTCACACATTTAGACCAGCGTCCAACTGTGCTTCGATCAACAACAGAATCTCCGTAAACGTTTTGTAGACGTTTGTGAATATTTCCAAATGTTTCCTTCTCTGCGGCTAAGAACTCGATAATAGCTCTCTATTTACGACGCACATCACTGTCAGACGCCATTTTCGAAACTGCATTAACCATCGGTTTTATACAAGGGCGTTTAAAAGCGGTTTTATACAAGGAGGGGAGGTTCAAACTGGAAAAATCCGGTTATGTGAAGCGCAGAAAGTTCAAACTTACGGCCCAAAAGACATTTCAGCACCATGGCCTATTATTTAGCTAAGAAAAAGGGGTGGGGCAAAATATATTGAGTACTCCTAGTATATACACATCCCTGCACTGTTATTGAAATTATTTTTAAAATGGTAAATTAATTATATCTGTGTTTTTAACGAGTGCTTTAGAACTATTCCACTTGATGCATTTGGTTAAACAATGCATTAGAATTATTTGCTGTTCTATACGCATATTTATGCTATTTTACCCTCATATCTAAAGTTTTTCCCGTTTGACCTATATATACTGAGTTACATTGTGTACATCCGATCGAATAAACACAGTCAACCGCATTATCTGGGTTTTTCTTTATTAGGCGAGATTTAACAGTATTATTATACTTAAAGACTACGTTTATACCAGTTGTTATAAGTAAAGTCGGAAGATATTTAAAATTTACATGGTAAGGTTGGCTAAAGATATTTTGATGATCAAATTCATTTACAATTACACTATTATAATACTTATTCTTAGCTTTCCTAAGGCAGTTACCTAGAAATGAAATAGGATAACATAATTTAGTACCAATATTCATGATATTGCATAACTCGGAATCTAAAAATTCAGGACTGACAACTCTCAATGCTCTAAGAAACATAGCAGAGAAAACAGAAGATTTTTTCTCTCCTATGTTTCTATGAGCTGGTGCACCATCATGCATGAACCACATTGCATACCTCCCTCATCGTAAACTTCCGCTAACCACCATTCCCTCACTTTTTCATACTCACTCACTTCCTCCTTTAACTATCTCTCCTCTATCCTATTTGCGACGTGCTAAGGCATGCATTCACGAAGTAGGAACGAATTTCGAACATTTACTTTAATGAAGCAAATGTATCACACTGTGTATTGTCATAAAATGTAAAAAATCTTCAGGGGTTTCGTTTTTCTGTCGCGTGCTAGCTCGAAACCTACGGGTTTGTCGACCTATGTTTATATGGTCTTTTTTCTTTACTTTTGTCTCAAGAATACATCCTGCGATTTATTTATGTATCACCCTTATATATATATATATATATATATATATATATATATATATATATATATATATATCTATATATATGTGTGTGTGTGTGTGTGTGTGTGTGTGTGAACAAGAATTTTTTACTTTATATTCTTATAGTGTATCTTGTGTATTCAGTCATTTGATTTTCAAAATTCATATTGACGAGTTTAACCCATTTAAAAAAAAAATTTGATAAAATATTCACTCTATAAATTATATGAGCATGAAAATTTCCCTTTAAACTAAATTTACATTCAACATTATCGTTACTTTATCTTTTTATATATAACTTTTGATACACGTTTTGTTCTATATACACCAACATGATAAGTGAACGCATATATACATATATATATACTGTGTATAAAACTGTATAATAAGTTCATGATATCCTATAGTGAAAAATCAAATTTACTCGCTATAATCACTATAAAATGAATGTTTAGTAATCTTAAGTGATTTGCGTTAGTAAAATTTTATTATTGATTGCTATGGATGTTCACCTTTTATTTATAATTATCATTTCTGTTTCCTTTATTCTGACCTCGTTATTATATTACGTGAGCATTTTTGCTGTTATATACAACGTTTCCGCTTCTCCGACCGGATAGCTGGTTACCCTTTTTGGTACGGAGAGCAACGTTATTGATTTTGAGCGAAGCTCTTCCCACATTTGGAGAAGCTCCACCCGCTTCCTTTGTTCGCCAATAAAAATGTTTTATTCTCATTGTGTTCTTGTCATCACTCCCTTCCCTTCCGAGATCAAGTGATCATTGGCTGCCAAAGGACAACGCGTCGCCTCACTGGTCAATATCCTACGCATGCCAAATAATGATCACGCTTTCAAGCGAGCAAGGAGTGCCCCAACCCAAAATACATATTTAATTTTTCAGCTATATTACAAGTCTCAGTTCACAACTTTAATATTCGGAAGAAAAACTATTATAATTTTAAAACTATATATATATATTAATATATATATATATATATAGCAGGCGTGTCTGCAATATATGTGAATTAACGGCAAACACGGAAGTGATTATGGATTGGACTATTTACTGGAATCTGAAACTTAAAGAATCGTTGCTTTCACTGGAGATGAACCACTTACGGAAGCTTCTTTAGTACGTTGGCTCGCTCTCTCTCTCTCTCTCTCTCTCTCTCTCTCTCTCTTTCTCTCTCTCTCTCTCTCTCTCTCTCTCTCTCTCTCTATTCGGATTCGAGAAGTACATATTTTTTAAATCAAATTCGTCAAAAACTTATGTGGATCGAATCAAATTTTTTTCAGAAATGAAGCATAATTTCATATTTTTATTGGTACCGGTGTTCCTGTTGATGTCATTAGCTCTTCAGTGTCCAGCGGCACTTCACTAATTTTATTCTCGTTAACGTGTATTTGATGAGTATACTGTTAGTAGACAAAAAATTGATCGAATGTACATGGACCAAAGGGTTCGCTTCTTGACAAGAAGGGTCCTCTCAAATTTAAAAGAAAACAACACAGAAAGTACACTTTGAGGGATTAAAGAGAACTTTTCATATTACAGGGTGTGCATAAAGTCACGCAAGTGAATATTGTGAAATGCACATGTACGAGGACCACTCAATATATTTTGCCCCACCTTTTATTTTCTTTCCAAGTTTCCTTGCAAGTTACAGAAATTTTGTACACAAGTAGTTACATACCTTTTTTACAAGTTTTTATTTTTCCACATAGTCTCCATCCTTTTCTACGGCTTTCCTCCACCTCGAAACAAGGGCCTTTATTCCTTGCTGGTAAAAGTCCACTAGGTTCCGCTGGAGCCACCTCTTAACCTCCTCAACAACCTTATCGTTACTCTGAAACTTTCTTCCACGAATAGCAACCTTCATTGGCCCAAACAAATGGAAGTCTGAAGGTGCCAGATCCGAGCTGTATGGAGGGTGGGGTAACACAGTCAAGCGCATTTTTATGATGGCCTCTCTTGTTTGCAAACTGTTGTGTGATCTTGCGTTATCGTGCAAAAAGGATGTCTTAAAGTTTTCTCTCGGGTCGAACTCACTTTATACATCTCTGAAGTCTCCGTAGGGTAGCAATATATGCCTCTGATTGATTGTTTGTCCTTTCTTCATAATGTCCACCAGAATCACCCCTTTCATGTCCCAGAAGATGGTGGCCATAACTTTTCCTGCAGAGGGAGCCATTTTGAACTTTTTCTTGCGTGGGGAGTCTGCGTGATGACACTCCATGGATTGGCATTTTGTTTCAGGTTTAAAGTGGTATACCCAAGTCTCATCCCCAGTCATAATTCGTGAAAGGAAGTCATCCCCTTCTGTCTCGTATCGAACAAACGACTCGGAAGCAATTTCTTTTCTTTGGGCTTTGTGACTTTCAGTCAGTTCGCGAGGAACAAACTGTGAACACACTTTTGAGGATCTCAGTTGCTGAATTATCGTATTCACACTTCCTTCACTAATTCCTAGTTCCAGTGATAGCTCCTTGTATGTGACGCGCCGATTTGCTCGAATGATGCTGTTAGCACGTTGCACAGTGTGAGATGTCACAGTCGATGCCGGGCGACTGCTGCGTGGCTCATGGCTCTCCCTCTCTCCGATGATCTTACACGTTTAGACCAGCGTCCAACTGTGCTTTGATCAACAACAGAATCTCCCTAAACGTTTTGTCAACGTTTGTGGATATTTCCAACTGTTTCCTTCTCTGCGGTTAAGAACTCGATAACAGCGCTTTGTTTACAATGCACATCACTGTCAGATTCGAAACTGCGTTAATCATCGATTTTATACAAGGGCGTTTAAAAGCGGTTTTATACAAGGAGCGGAGGTTCAAACTGGAAAAATCCAGTTGTGAAGCGCAGAAAGTCCAAGCTTACGGCCCTAAAGACATTTCAGCCCCATGGCCTATTATTTAGCTAAGAAAAAAGGGTGAGGAAAAATATATCGAGTGCCCCTAATATATTCACCTGTGTGACTTTATGAACACCTTGTACTTTTGATATTTAAACGAACAAAGAAAACTTCTTTATTCTTCTTCAACAAGGTGTATTACAAAATGAAGTTATGCATGAGATGTTCGTGAAAGAATGAAATAAGACATGATAAATTGATAAATTCAGAAAAGAATAAATTGACAAATAAAGTCATAAAAAATAAAAAATAAATATCAATAGATCAACATGAACATATAAGAATAAGACGTGCACTGGAGTTTCTATGGAAACATTAGTCAAGTATAGGAATATCCGAAGACCTTGCAAACTCATTAGAAATTAAATTACCATTATGTAAATTTAGTGTCAAAATGGATTAGTAGTATGGGTGCAAAAACAACACCAACCCCGAAATTTTCCAGAATTTTCCAGAGTGAGGGGTGAGGAGTTGTACTAAAGTAGAGACATTTTTAATCCTTTTAATGCCTTTAATCTCCCAATGGTCCCATTGTAGTTTTAAATCCGTAAATGGCTTTTTAATCATCCAAAGAGAGGTTGAGAAATATAAAATTATTTTTACGTTGAAAGTTATTCATTTTTTTATACGACTGCATATATATATATATATATATATACACACACACACATACACATACATATATATATATATATATATATATATATATATATATATATATATGCACACACACACACACACATATATATATATATATATATACACACACACACACAGTGGCGCTCATAAGTATTCGTACAGAGAAATATTTCAGTTATACTCTTCCTTATCTTTTGTATCATGCATAGGATATTCATGAAAAGTTTACCGTTCGTTTGGAAAAATTTCACAAATAAAAATTAGTTCAACTCCAACATACAGTATAATGTAAAATATCACAGAATTTGAGGAAAATAAAAGTTAAAATGCAAAAGTTTTCATACATTTATTTACAAAATTTATTTAATACTTTGTGTCCACCTTAGACTTGAAGAATTTAAAAAAATTTATCAGCAGTTGGCTGTTTATTGTAAGACGGATGACTGCACAAGCCATTAATAAGCAATGGGTCGTTGTGGTAAAGCGCTGTCCACAAATCTTAAGAGAGCTGTTATTGCTGCACACGAGTCTGGAAAGAGTTATAGGAAGGAAGGAAAACTTCAAGTTCCATTTAAGACGGTTGCTGCAGTTGTAAAGAAATGGAAAGGCTTTGGAACAATCAAAATTTTATCAAGATTTCAGAAAGTACAGCTAGACGGAATGAAAGAATGGCTACTACGAGTCCGCGAGTGACTGTGGGTGATATTTGCCAAACATTAAGACTGTCTAATATCGATGTCCATCTCTCTAGTGTACATCGTATATTGAGAAAGAGTAAAAAATCCAAAAAATTCTTTCGCGTAGGTATAAATCAGCAAGTTCGGATACGGAACTATTAATGCAATGGTTCTTAACCCCTGGGTCACCAAGCCATTTTGATTGGGTCATTAAATTATCATTTATCATTTATTTATGTTATCCCGAATCATTTTATCATTAATTATTTATTTTATTATGTATTACAAGTGAACTGTTTGAAGGCATGGGTTGCCGACTAGCCCCGCGACCAGAATTTGGGTCGCAGTCAAAAAAGTGGTGTACCGATTAATCAGCATCGCACCGGCACCGGCAAAATCGGCCAGTTTTTTGTGCATCGGCATCGGCCAAATTTAGCCGATTCTCTCGCCGATTCTTTGAAATTTTAAAATTCCCATTACAA